>CM054823.1:19582611-20250111 GCA_028984105.1 Lavandula angustifolia
GCGCAAATAGGAAATTTAAAACGTCGTTATCGGGATTTAAAACACGTAATTCCTAACTATTACATAGCCCGATCAAAATACGGGATCTTCGAAATCTTCAAAATCTTTGAATTTGGAAACCGCATCAAAACCGCATCGCCACGTCATCGGGGTCGTACGCCACGTGGCGGGACACGTGGCGGCTAGGGGCGACGTGGCGCGCCACGTCGCGCCTGCCACGTCATCGCGTCACCTTCATCAAAGCGCCGCCGTCGCCGTTACGGGCCGGTTCTCTGCCGGCCGCCCGGCATCACGGCGGCGCGCCGACGCACGCGAGCGGAGAATCGGCGGCCCGCGACGAGACGCCGCCTGCGGCGGCGCATATCTCCGCCACCGTCCTCGCCACCCCCTGATGTCTTCCAGACATTTGATCCGGGCAAGAGAGTCGCCGCCGCAATCTGGTGCTGCGAAATTTCACAGCCCGTCGCCGACGAGCTCCTCCGCCAAAATTCACCTCTTCCGAGCCGCGATTCGTTCAATTGATTCATGGGTAATGATCCTTGGACGATTTTAGGCCACCATGAACGGATTCCGGCCGAAATCGTCCATCAATTTCCCTCAATTTTGAAATGATTCGCCGGAAAACTCGTTGTGAGCAGCGAACTTCAGAAGTTGATTTCGGTCATATCCGGGATCAGATGATGCCATACGACATATCAACATGAAGCCTGTGTGACGAGGATCGGACCCCGGGATCAGATGATGCCATACGAGGATCAACACGACATATCATCCGATTCAAGCCGATCGGAAATCGGACCCCAGACCCGCCGGGAATCGCCACCGCAAGATGCGGCGGAACCCTAGCCGAATTAGGGTTTTCTTCCAATTTGGGACTTTTTTGGACAGCACGACCACTTCTCCTTTCCGATGCTATTTCGGACAAACAAGATATCGTAATGGGTCGTGCGACCTATCCAGAGGAAGCTAACGAAAACACGAATAAAACTATCCAAACGGATTGGAAAACTTCATTGGCACGCGCCCCCATGCTCCATCGCAAGTCGGCGGTCGTGTTTTGCCAAGTTCTAGGTTTCACCGTTTTCCGTCCTCCCGCACCGTCGCGCCTCGATTTTCATACATCCGGACTAATTACAGTATAAAAACAGTACAATCACATAACATATAGGTCCTATGATCTACTCGTGGATTTTCTCACGAGAAAAACGTTACAACGGGGTCAAAATAGTGGCTCGCAAGCTGCCCCAAACACGAAATTAGCCCGATAACGACATAATTGAACCCTAATCATGATCCTAACAACAAAAATCAGAGCCTAAACCAGGCTCTGATACCAATTGAAGGAAATATAAAAGTTAGGAACTTCAGTAGGAAGTTACTTTCCACAAATCTAACTTTTGTACAAAATAAAGGATTACATGTGCAAATATATACATTTATCAGATAGGAGAATAAAATAGTGGTAAGGACGAAAACACATTATATACAAGCATAAAAAGTGCTTCCAGTATACAAAATCCCAACATCTAAGTAAAAACAGACAGACACAAATAAATTCAGTGAGTGTGTGAGTCAGTAATCACTTAGGTGATTCTGAGTGTTATGCATAAATAAGCAAGGTCATGAAGACAATAAGATATTATCGGGCCGAACAACAATGATATTTTATAGATCAGAAAATTCAGTACAGTACATCAATTGCTATTCTAGAAAAACAAAAACAAGATACAAAGAAGCTAATAATCTATCTTCTAAACTGCTGGATCCGCGCTTTGAAATCTCTTGACTTCTCCTCAGGGAGCGGCAATCCATACATTCTGAACGTATCTCTTCTTAGCTTCTGTATCTTCAGCATATCAGCAGGATCTGACTCATCAAGATCAAAGGCTTGGACTGCACTTCTGACCTCTCCTTCAATGACTCCAACATGCAATGATCCATCGAGCTTCTGTGGAGGGGGCAGAGGTCTAGGGGCTGGGACTCTGACATCTATCTTCTCAACTAGGGCTTTCTGAACTCTGGCATATATCTCAGGGTCTCTTTTCAGAAGCCACTCAGCAAAGGCTGTAGCTTTTTGCATGTCAGGCCAATACCTCCAGATGTAATACCTCTTGATAAAATCAGCTTTGAGCGTTTCCCACCTCTGAGTCCGCTCCCATGGCATCCATGTATCAATTCTCGGCCATCGGTGAATCTTGAGATCAGTAGGCTTCCTGAGTCTTCTGTATTTGTAGGGAATTTCAGCATTCTCAGGAACCCTCTCTCTTGCCTCTTTCTCAGTCTTAATCCTTAGAGCTTCTAGATCTGCAAGTCTGAGCCTCTCTCTGGCTTCACTGATCTGACGAGCTTCAGCACCTCTATCTAGATACCTTTCCATCAAGTCCCATATTTCTTGCATTTCTTGTTCTTGGGCTTTAGAAGGGGCATTGATGGAACATGCTCTTGCTCTTCTTCTAATTCAGCAGGTGTTTGTGATTTAGACTTAGTTCCACCCTGCTGACCAGTCTGCTGTTGCTTATCCTGTTCCTTCTCTTTCTCCTTATCAGCCTCATCGCTGATTTTCAGTTTCCTAGGGGGTGGTCTCGATCCAGGCTTCCTTCCCCCTTTAACCTTGGTCTTGCCCTTAGCAGGGGCTTTCTTGGGCTTGTTAGTAGCCTCTACCTCAGCTAACTCCCTGGCGCGCTTTTCATCAGCTTCTATCTGAGCTCTCTCCTCAGGGGTTATAAACCTCTTGGTTCCTTTCTTCGGTGGGGTTGGGAGTTTCAGAACTTTCTTCCCCTTACCTGCCACCGAAGGAGGCAGAGGAGTTTCCTCCTCATCAGAATCCTCCTCAGCATATTCAGCAACCTCCTTGATGATTTCACTTGGATTCTGGGTTGCTGAGTCTCTAGGTCCTGAGCCGCTTGGGCCGGTCTCAGCAGGCACTACATCTCCTGCTGCTGAGACACCTTGGGCCTCACCAGTGCCTTGGGGTCCAGTGGGAGCAGATTGGTGAATCTGGGTTGCTCCCCTTACTGACCTGGTTCCCCTCGGTGCCTTCGGTATCCTTTCCCTTTCCCCCTTTTTAGCATCATCAATTGGGCCAAGGGTGGGTACCTGCACCTTCTTATTCAGACTTTCATAAGTAGTCACCAGCTGATCCAAGGCTGTCTGCTGCTTCTCGAGGCGTTCATAGAGTTCATTCCGCTCTTCAGTAAGTGCGTCGCCATATTTCTTGTGGGAAGACTCCACCTCGGTCTGAATCGATTGCAACTTATTGTCCATTTTCTCTTCCAGAGCCTTCTGAATGTTCCGAAGTCTGAGTTCTGAGGCTTGACTGATGGAAGAGATGGATTCAGCATGGGCTGACTGGGCTGCTTGATAATCTTCAAGAAGTTTCTTCTTAGCAGTTTCCATCAATTTCTGTTGCTTTTCATACTCGACTCGCTTAGTGGCTAGAGCATTTGTCAGTATGGTAGAGAAGTCCGGAGCTGGTGTGTTCTGAATTGACGTATAAAGCTCCTTCATCTCCTCACTCTGAGCCTGAGTAGACTGTTTTCACGTCTTGTGGACAGCCCTGGCAAGAAGTCGGTTCTGAGCACCTTGACTTCTGAGTACCTTGGCCACAGTCTTTAAGCGTCGGGTTTTAGGGCTGGGCGCTACCTCAAATGCAGACCCCAAAAAAAGTTATACTGGGTCCGCAGCCTGAGAGGTACCAGCCGCCGACTGACCTGGAGGGAGGATGCTGAGTGGGATTTCAGCAGTAGTTGGTGGGGCACCCTCCTCCAGTTGAGATCCCTCAACAGGCTTCTCAGGGCCTGAATCATGGGGCGAGTCCTGATCATTAGGATCGGACCCATCGGAAGGCGCGGATGCTGAAGATGGAACTCTATCGTTCAGGAAGGCTAGCATCGCCGCCCTTAAGTCCTCCAAGGAGCAGAGATCCGCAGGCTCTGAGTAGCCTTTCTCTCGTGGATCAAAAGCTCCTCTTCATGAAGCTGTTCGCAGGAGTGGTGTTGGATCAGTCTATTCAGAGTAGACCACGCCTGGAACCTTATCAGAGTATGAAGTCCGGCCTGTCTGGCTAAAGTGACCAAGTCAGAATGACTTGCTATTTCAGGAATGGCCTGTGAGACTTCTCGGGAGGCTCTGGATTAAAGAGCTGAGGCCTCGATCCCGATTGTCTCTGCTTCTGAAGCTGTCTCCGAGTCCTCGACTTCTATCGGAGACATCTCTTTCTCAGTAGACGGGATGCTGTTGAGAGGTGGAATGTATAAATTGGGTATGAGTGATATGAGTAACAGGTTCAGCTCCTGACCCTTGTTCCACTTCCTCTCCCTTTTCAGTGGAGACTGCCTTCTCCACTGAGATAGTCTTCTCTGAAGATTCTTCCTCATCTCTCAGTCGAAGGGGAGGTACAACTACGGCTTTAGTGACCATCTTCTGCTTCTTAGACGGTGTCTTCTGAGCTGTCTTAGGAGGCGACCTCTTCTTGGTCGGAGTAGAGGTTTTCTTAGAGCCTTTCTTGGCCTCAGCAGGCCCTGAACCAATCTGCTGAAGGGTTGTTGCCTTGCTCTGATACCTGACCTTCTTAGGGTTGAAGTACCCTTTGTTAGCATATACATGGTGGTCAGCACCACAGAAATCCTCTATCATAACTGTCAGCTTCATCCCGTAAAGAAGCTTGCCCTTGACAATTAGACATTTTGAGGTCTTGTCAAACTTTGCGGCCTGGGTCATGAACTCCTTCAGAAAGAATTATGTCCACTTGATCTGTGCATGGTCATATATTGCCATCATCATCTGTATCTTTGGTCTGGACACTTGATCAAATGACCCTGCCTGGCTAGTCAAGATCTGAGTGACTATGTAGGCCAGTGCTCGATACTTTAGCAACGTTGCGTTCTTTGGGAAGGCAGCCCTAAACAAAGTAGGCTTGCCGCAAAAGATCTCTAAGTACTCATCCATGAGATCATCCTTATAACCAGCAGTGCCAAAACCGGTGTTGGGAAGCTGAAAGCTCCGCTGAAGAGCTTCTTTGATGCACATCGGCTTGATTACAGATACAGCACGGGCGGGGTCTGCGACATGATGAATAATAAACCGACCCCGGATATCGCCATCTACGGATTTAGAATTTAGGTATAGCTCTGAAATCTGTCGCGGGAGGAAGTAGGCTGGCTTCCTTGAGAGAAAAGCTTCCAGACCTAAAGCCATCAACGCTTCAAATATCTCCTCCATGACGTCCAACTCGCAGGCGTCGAAGTCCATGATTGGCTCACACCAGACACGGTCTTTCTCAAGGATTTACGCCATATCGCGAGCCCGATGGCCCGTTCTCGCCATGATTTTGATCTGCAAGATAAGATGTCAGTATCGAAGAAAGAATATTATCAAGAAATCTACGTGATACTGAATATGCATGAAAATTTACCAAAGTGATTTCTGAGAAATTGTAAGAGTTGTTTAATAGATGCTTTTCTCAGAAAATTCTAGGGTTTTAAAAGTTGCAGAGTAAAATGACGGTTTTTCTATCTTTGAACGTGTTTTATATGATCAAGAAGATAAACAGTTTTTACATCCACGGTTCAATTTAAATCTGCTTTATGAGATGGACGACTAAGATTTAATGTTATAAAATAGGTAATGATCAACGTAGCCGCCTAAGTTAAATTACAGTTGTATATAGCCAAAGAAGTAACTTGATTAGACATGCATTTAATGCGCCACAGAGTTCAGCATACTTAGCAAAGAATGTCGTGTATTAAATGTAAACCGTTATATTAAATGACATTTTCTAAGGCATCGAATACGAAGCTGAATTTGAATCATTAATGCATAAAATATTTCATTGGCTACTGAGTAGAGATACGCAAACCTGTTAGCTGAACATCATAGTCAGCTGATACCTCGTGTAGATGGTTGTTGAATCTCTATACATTGAATAACTTCAGTACTGAAAGTGAACATTCCCCCTTAATGAACGCTCCTCTCCTGAAACCACTTACTGACTGGAGTCAGTAGGGTCCAGCAGACCTAGCTCTACTGAAAGTTCTTTGAATTTGGCTTCAGCTAGAGGCTTGGTCAGAATATCTGGCCTCTGATGGTCAGTATAGATCTTCTCCATCCTGATATCCTTCTTTTCGACATGATCACAAATGAAGTGGTGTCTGATGTCCACATGCTTGAATCTAGTGTGAAGTACAGGATTCTTAGTGATTGCAATCGCACTGGAGCTATCGCAGAAGATTGGCACTTCATTCTGAATGACGTCATAGTCGCGTACCTGCTGTCTAAGCCAAAGGATTTGGGCGCAGCAGCTTCCGGCAGCCATGTATTCAGCTTCAGTAGTTGACGTCACTACTGAATGTTGTTTCTTTGAAAACCACGAAATCAGCTTACTGCCAAGGAACTGACAGGTTCCAGAAGTTGACTTTCGGTCAATTCTACATCCTGCATAGTCAGCATCAGAATAACCAGTTAGTTCAATATTATCATCTGCTTGACAGTAGCCTTTTGCCTCGAGTCTCGCTGTGTTCCTTACTATAATGTTGTTTTCATCTCGCTTGTTCTTGAAGACCCATTTAGTTCTGATCACATGTTGATGACGGGGTCTGTCAACAAGCTCCCATACTTCGTTTCTCGCGAACTGGTTCAGCTCCTCCTGCATAGCTATGATCCAATCAGTATCCTTGAGTGCGTCCTCAACTGACTGAGGTTCTTCAGTAGACAAAAAGCGGGAATATAATGCGCTTTCTCCCTGACAAAATCTGGATCTTGTCTTTACACAAGCTGAAGGATCTCCAATAATCAAGTCAGAAGTGTGAGCGTCCAGCCACGATCGACGATGTTTCAACTCTTCATCTGAAATTTGTTCAACACAGATAGTAGGTGAGTTAGGCATTTCAGTTGTACTATTCTGAGATTGAAGTAATTCAGTTACGAGAGTTAGGTCTACTAAGTCACCAGGTTCAGGGGCATTCAGCTCAGGAACTTCATTTGTTCCCCCTGAATTATTATCCTCAGTAGAGGTCTCAATTACCACTTGGGTTTCTTCATCGACCTGAGTTACCTGGGATTGACTCTGTTCAGTAGAGTCAATCTGTTCAGCTACTTCTACTGCTGGCTGAGATTCAGTAGTCTTATCATCAGTTTCCTCTTCTGAATCATCATCCCAACACAGCTGGATCTTTTCAACTTTATCTTTTAGGCTCAGATCCTCTAGCTGCTTACTAATGTCCTCAGATTCTAATTTTGAGTTTATGCTCCTGTCTTTAGTAGCAAACTCATTAAAAACAACATGAGAGCTTTCCTCCACGCAAAGGGTCCGGTAGTTAAAAACTCTGAAGACTTTGCTGACCCGGGAGTATCCTAAGAAGACTCCCTGGTCTGACTTGCTATCAAAAGTCTTTAACTGGTCCTTTCCATTATTGTGGATAAAGCACGAACACCCAAAAATATGAAAATAAGATAAGAAAGGCTTCCTGTCGTTCCATAATTCATATGGTATCTCCTTATGCTGCTTAGTCAGTAGAGATCTGTTCTGAGTGTAACATGCAGTGTCAGTTGCTTCTGCCCAGAATTTGGATGGGAGTCCTGAGTCTGCAAGCAGGGTTCTTGCTGCTTCTTTGAGTGTTCTATTCTTCCTTTCAGCGACCCCATTTTGTTAAGGCGTGCGCGCGGCAGACGTCTCATGCTCTATGCCTTCAGCTTTGCAGAACTCCTCCACTATCGAATTCAGGAACTCAGTTCCTCTGTCTGAACGTATCTTTATAATATTGGTGTTCTTCTCGACACTGAGCTTTTTCAGAAGCGTAGGCAACTCTGTTTTGACGTCAGACTTGTTGGCAATAAATATGACCCATGTGCAGCGCGAGTAGTCATCAATGACCACTAAAGCATACATTTTGCCTCTGATCGTCACTAGAGAGACTGGACCGAATAAATCCATATGTAGCAGCTGAAGAATTTCATTAGTGGAAGGCGATGGAACAGGCGGATTTTGCTTCTTTGTTTGCTTTCCCTTCAGAGATGCTTCACACTGAGTGTCTTTGCTGAATACTTCATTCGGCATTCCTCTTGCTAGAGCGTTTCTAGCTAGCTTGTTGAGCGTCTTGAAGTTGAGGTAGCTGAGTCTTCTGTACCAGAGCCACCCCGTTTTATGGTCGTTCTTCGCTAGCAAGCAAGATTCAGGTTCAGCTGAGTTCCAGTCAGCTACATAGATATTCTTTTTGCGCGAACCTGATAATACTGTTTTCCTGTTATCAATGACATCACAGAAACCAGCGTAAAAAATCACTCTATTCGAGTTATCACAAAATTGACTAACAGAGAGAAGATTATGCTGAAGTCCTTCGACATATGATACTCTTGGAACTGTGGTGGTTCCAATGGTGAGTGTTCCATAGCCTCTGGTATAGCCTTTTGCATTGCCTCCAAACTCGATTCAGGGTCCTTCTTCAGTAGTATAATTCTTCAGTAGGTCCTTCTGGTACATCATATGTCTTGAGCATCCGATGTAATACCCCGATTTTTGTCATGCCTAATTAATCTCTTTTAATGCGATTAATTTTTGATTTAGTCTTGTATTCGATAACATAATTTAATATTATAATATAATTATATTCCCTAAATTAAAACATATCCAAGTGATTATAAGACCTATATATATTATATATATAGATATATATATGTTAATATACATACATATATATATTGTTATGGATATGATAGATATATATGTAAGTGTATATACATCCTCCTCTATTCCTTCTTCTTCTCTCTCTCCCCCACGCACGTTCTCCTCTTCTCTAAGCAATTAGACGAATCTTATGCAAAATCCGATCCATACATGCGTATCTTCGGGATAGAAAATTCATCATGAAGGAAATCGATCGTATCTCTCTCCCCTCAGGTTTCACCCTACCGCCCGATTCAAAAGAAAAGAGGATCAAGAAGCACTCGATGATGACGAACGGCTTCTCATTGGCTCGGACCTTGGCCTGACCAATTTCAACCACGTGGCATGGCTGGAGAGGGGGCTAGTGCAAGCAAGCCTCAGCGTGTCTCCATCCAACGATTCATCTTCCCCTTCACTCTATTCTTATACCCTTTTCATGCAAATCTCACTCCCTTTTGCTACTCCACGTTCTGCCATCTCCATATTTTCATAAGAGAACAAGCCTTCAAGTCGTCTCCTTCCACCGGAGAGTTAAGACCCGGCCACGTTCTCCCTCGCCGTCGGATTCGAAGAAGAAGAAAGGTATAAGCTTTTATTCATGCCACCCTCTCCACCACGTTTCTAGTTCTGTCAATTTGGTGGAATTTGTTTTGCTCGCTGTCACTGGGAAATGCATTATGTATACTTGATTGAAATATTCTTTTGGTTATTGAACGACCACACCATCATGATCCTAAACCAAACCATAATGTGCGTGTCTTTTAGAAGTGAACCTTTGTGTTGTTTCTCGTATGAAATGGGTACTAGAACATGAGTAGTAAGCCGAGATCATAACATGGATAGTGAAATCTAATTCACACAAATTGTTCGCTAAAATGCCTCAATCACTACTTAAAAGAAATCATTGGCTATACCTTTCTTTTTCGTCCAAGATCCATGAAATCGTAAATCTATTTAATTTCCACATCTTTGGTACGATTTAAGAATAATTGAACTACAAAACCACCTTCAATTATCTCGTTTTCACTGCCACGATTCAAGCGCCGAATTTTCGAGGACCAATTTTCCTTGTTGACACTAAGCAGCGAGTTTCAGATCGATTTCTAGACTTCTTAGTTAACCAAAACTCAATGATCTAGACACTCTTAGAAAGCCCTTACTGCAAGCTTTCCAACAATCCAAACCGTTCGCAAATCGGAGCCCGGATTGAAAAGTTATACACCATCGAAAGCGCATGCTGAAACTGCCCTTGTTTGACGATCCAGTTAAACAGCTCTCTTTCGACCAAATCTTCTGAATAGGCTAGTGAACCAAAAACCTCGAAACCAACACCATCGTGATCCTTGATCTTTTGGCTTTCCATAGCCATTTTTCGTTCGCCAATTGGAGTTCGTACCAGCAAGTTATGAACTCCGGAAAACCACAGTTCGAAACCATTAACTTCCTAAGCACGCTGACCAGGGAACTTGCGACGCGATTTCCGACTGGAATAATGAAAAAACAGCACCTAAGGCCTATACCACTATAAGCCTTGCACTTTCAGCTTTCCAACGCACCTCTCGGTTCGTAAAACGGAGTCCGAACCACAAAGTTATTCAACGTCGAAAGCGGACTGCCGATCTGCCTAGTATTTTTCAGACTACGGAGCAGCTTATTTCAAACGTTGACAACACACTGTTTATTGTCCGAAACCCTTGAACACTCATATCGTTGGAAAGCTATGTCTACAGGATTTCCAACGCCGCTTGTCTCTCGAAATTTGGAGCTCGGACCAAAAAGTTATGCCCTGTCGAAAAGGTCCGCTCAAAACTGCCGAGTTGGCGAGAAGCGCAGAGTAGCAAGCTTCCGAACCGATTTTTACGACCCGATCGAACTAATAACTCCAAAAAACTTACACCAACACAAACCTTAATCAACAAGGATTCCAAAACATATTTTCGATCATGAAACGTAGTCCCGACCGCTGGGATACGCTTGCTCGAATATAGCCCAGAAACTGTTTGTTTAAATGCCTCACCCAGAAAAAAATTGAAATAAGGGTTTAGCTCCACCCGTTTTGAGAGATCGTTTGTGAACAACCCTCGAATTTGGTAACCCCAAGCCTCATACCGTATCAAACCTTGCCATTCAAGGAATCTCCAGAACCTTTCCATTCGCCGTTTGGAGATCGTATCAAGAAGTTACGGATCGACAAAAATGCATCGCTGAAACGCCCATCCTTCCCGGAATGTGCTGAACCCCCAACTTTAAAATAGCCTAGGAGCTTCGTTCCTTCTCGAAACTCACCGAGCCTTACACCGATAGAAAGCTGAGTTCGTTGACATTCCAAAGCCATGCTCGACATATAAAATAGAGTTCGAACGAAAAAGATACGAACCTACAAAGTACCGCTGGCAGAACTGCCACAATCACTCCGACTCAAGTTCGGAGACTATCTTCGATGTCGAAACAGCACCCGATCGAGAAACTTATTTCTACGGTCTCGTACCTCTACTGGGGAAGAATCTAAAAACGAGTTTTCATCGAAGACCGACGGTCGGATCGTCCAAAAATGAACCCGGAAGTTGCCGCAAAGATCACTTCCAAAAATATATTTTTATTTTCAAATATCACCTTAAAATACCAAAGCTAAAATTAATTACTGAATGAAGAGAGGATGCTATCGAATATGTGAACGGGATATATCCGGGCAAGCTTATTGAAGACGAATTTTATCATTTCGAGAAAATAGCGAAATAAAATCCGCTCTTCGTAACCAAAAATCCTAATTGCTAGAGACAAACTTTGTGGTCTAGAATTCAGTGAAATTCTAGAACTTTGGGATTTAACCCTAACAGAAATTAGGTCTCTAATGTAGGAGCCTCTGAGGAAGGACGGTAACTTCGAAAAAGCTGCGGATAATAATAACGCGCCACGAGGTAGGTTATATTTTCCTCTAAACTTATTTTTGAGTTATTAAGCTCATAAATTATATGAAATGTTGTTATCCATTGAAATGTTTTATGCGCGTTCGATTAAGTTTAATGCTCTTGTTTTGACCTAACACGTCAATTCAAGGATTGTGTACACCCCCGTTAGTCGTATAGTGGTTTGATCTCCACTTTGCGCTAACTCTACGGCTGCGGAAAGGATTATCTGGAGAAAGGTCTGATATCCTATTTTTAAATGAGTACTCTGAGTAATTGCTCGAGACTCCAATGAAAAGGCTCTGACGTGGATTCATTCCGGGATCACAAGAGTAACTGTTGAACGCTGCAAGCGCGCGCAAATGAATGAAGAGATAAATATTTTGTATGCTTAGGAGTTCTTTTCATTTTTAAAACCTCCTAAGTTATACGTTATGCTTTGGATAACCGTAAGTTTTAATAAAATATTTTATCAAATGCTAGCCCACTAGGTACACTAGTACTCAACCCAAAAAATTTTCAAAAATATTTTCAAGTTGAGCGGCCACTACTGACGGGCGGAGCCGAGGGCGAGGGTTGCTGTCAAATAAATTAAGTTCCACTCTGCTTAACGGTTTTTGCCCAAATTTGAGGACTGTAGCCCCCTTTTGTTTATCGCCACTCTGGACCCATCTTATTATCAGTTATTGCTTTTTATGTGATCAGACACTTATCACATTTTGAACTATCCCTGGAATTAATGAAATATTATAATTTAATATTTCTCATACTACCTTGTAATACTATTTAAAATCATGAATTCTTGATTTATCTTCTTGTATTGTACTACACTTGGTCACACGCCTCTTTCCGAAAATCGGGCTGTGACATCCGCTGTCCACATACCAAGGGTCCTTGTGCACCTGCAAAACATAATTATATTCAGGTACCCTTTATATTTGATTTTGGGTCCTTAGATATTAGTTTTGAAAACCCAAATCTGTCTCACGACCCTGGTGGTCTCAGACAGTTCCTTTCCACTCTGATCAACATACTTGACCACTAGATTGGTCGATGCTGACTTTTGAGGCTTCACTGGTTCAGGAGTCCTGATCTTCTAAATTGGTGGACTGCGGACCTTAGCATTCTGAACGGCTTTCTTCTTTCTTTTCTGACTCTTAGGTCCTCTTCTGACTATAGAATCATAATAATATGACCCATACTGAGCTGGATGTGTCAGCTGTGGAGGTCCATACTGATCAGCCCACTTAACTTTGTTGGTTGCCCTTTGACTGAGCTGGGGTAATTTTTAGCTAATCTTCTTGTCAGAATGTTGATAGCTAGGATGAGGTGCCTTCATCTTCTGTTTGTTCTTTGCTAGGGGTTTTAGGATCTCAGCGTTAATAGTCTCCCCTTGAACAAACCTATCAGCCAGCCGGTTCTCTTAGCGTACTGGGGCAGATGAGGAGGCTGAAGGAATAATAAGGGTTAGAACGATACCTTCCTCCTTCGTATGTTGTCGCGGCTCCGATTGTTGCTCCCGTGTCAGATCTTCTGATCTGTGTCCCGGCCTTTTTCTCCCTCTGGGTGGTCAGAGATCTGAAGAAAATAAATTTATTCTCTCTCTATGAACTCACGTCACTCTCGATTTTTATGAATCAATTGTGTGAGTTTCTGAACAGAATACTAATATATATAGGCTTCAAAAACCTATATAATATTAATATATTTGTAGCCCATTAATTTAATTATAATCCAATGGGCTTCTATTAAATCAGCCCATAATATAATTAATTAATTTATTGGGCTACTAATATTTATCAATTAATTGGCCCGACCAATTAATTCCGGGATAAATAACATTATTAAATAATGTAAAATACATTAATCCATTAATAATGAATTCGAGAGATAATAAATTACTAGGCAACTAATTGGGCCGGATCGGGGATCCAATACAAGAAATAAAGGCTGGGCCTCCAATTAATTAATTATCCATGCTCGGCCAGAGCAAAATTAATTAATTAACACGCATTCATTCCACTAGAGAATCCGTCTTTGACTTACCCCTTTATCCCAATTTGAGCAAGGGCTTGTATTTTAGACTTAATCGATCTCCGTATTTAAGATAGAAATATCCGTTAATTAATTAAGCTTCTTGTTGCTTAAATTAATTAACATCTTGTATTCCTGAGTAGTACCACTCGACCTTATTAACACACTGAACTTAATCAACCGGTCGGGTTTAGTGTGCTAATCCTTTCGAGTTCCTCGGGGGATATTATCAACCCATTCCCGGGATACGGCCGCAAGATACGAGACAACCGGCTGAGCCACAAATGACTACTAACACCCAAGATACGTAGATCCGGGCCGCTCATTGGACGTTCACCATAGTAGGTCAAAGTGATAGATAGCCAAATGCACTCACTGAAGTCTTACCAAGCTTAAGATCGGCTAAGTCACCGAGATCTTGGTTCTCCACTAAGGTCGGTTAGGAGAACACATCTCACCGTGATCCTTCAATACACCACCTTAAGTGTACCGGTAAAGACAAGCGGCTAAGACAAACCACTTCTTATCTAAATGCTAGCTTAAACCGACAACTTCATCCTTAAGTTGTCTCTGTGTTAGCTGTTTATATCTTGTCAGTTCAACCAATTTGTGTTGTCTTACGTGATACCCGACACACCACACAAATCTAACTTTTATACAAGATAAAGGATAACATGTGCAAATATACATATTTATCGGATAGGAGAATCAAAAACGGTGGTAAGGACAAAAACACATTGTATACAAGCATAAAAGTGCTTCCAAGGATACAAAATCCCAACAATTCTCCCACTTATACTAAAGTAAACTTTTAGTATACAATGTGTCTATATCTCGACTATCTAGGTACAAACTAGTACCCACTATATCTTAGCTATATATCCTATCTATCACGACATCTTCTCCCACTTATACAAAAGTTTACGTAGTCCTAAAGTGGGGCATCTCTACCATCCCAAAGCCACGAACATGCTTCTCGTAAGCCGGGAGTGGTAAGCTCTTCGTGAAAGGATTAGCTAGGTTGACTTCGGTTCCAATTTTGTCAATCACCGTGTCACCTCGATTTACGAATACTCGTATAATATGGTACTTCCTGTCTATGTGTTTAGACGCCTTGTGAGATCTAGGTTCCTTAGAATTTGTCATCGCACCCGCATTATCACAATAAATTGTGATAGTCTTAGACAAGTTCGGAACAATATCAAGATCCTGGAGGAAATTCTTGAGCCAATGTTGCCTCTTTGAAGCTTACGACGGCGCCATACTCTGCTTCCATGGTTGAGTCCGCAATGCATTTACGCTTTGCACTCCTCCATGAAATGGCTCCACCTCCCAAGGTAAACACATAACCCGAGGTAGACTTCTACTCGTCTGCGTCGGCTAGAAATCCGATTACGTATAACCCAAAGACACTAGGCTGTGACCGATAAACAAGCATATAATCTCTAGTCGTTTAAGGTACTTGAGAATATACTTGACCGCAGATCAGTATTCCTTTCCGGGGTTAGGCGATATCTTGAGACCATGCCTACGGCATATGAGATATCTGCTCTTGTACAAAGCATCGCATACATGAGGCTACCGGCATGAAGCATATGGTACTTGCCTCATACTTTCTATCTCTTCGGGGCTTTTGGGCACCGATTCTTGGATAGAAAAATGCCATATCGAAAGGTACTAAACCTCTCTTGGCTTTTGCATGCTAAAACGAGCAATAACGAGTGTCAATGTAGGACACTTGTGACAAGCTTAACATCCTTTTTTACGCGATCTCGAATAACCTTGATCCCAAGGATGTAGCGGCTTCACCTAAGTCCTTCATTTGAAAGCGCTCGGATAACCACGTCTTTACGTCGATAACACTTCAACATTATTGCTAATGCGAAGGATGTCATCTACGTAAAATGCAAGAAACACCACCGATCCGTTAACACAAATACGTTACACACACCTCGTTAGGACGGGATACAAATCCATAGGATTTGACTACTTCGTCAGCAACGCCGTGCCATAACCGGAAATCTTGCTTAAGTCCATGAATAGAATTCTTAAGCTTCCAAATTAGATGCTCTTCGCCCTCCTTCACATAACCATCCGTTTGTTTCATGTGGATGTCCCTACCTTTTTCAAGGTGACCGTTTAGGAATGCGGTTTTGACATATATTTGCCGGATATCTAGGTTCATGTGAGCTGATATGGTAAGGAGAATCAGAATGGACTTGATCATTGCTACGAGCGAGAAGGTGTCTTCATAATCGATACCTTCTTTCCGGGTAAAACCCTTCGCCACTAGCCCTGGCCTTAAACGCCATGATCTCTTCATTCGTTGCTCTCTCTTTCTCTTGTATACTCACTTACTACCAATAGCATTGCGGCCCTCGGGTAGTTCGGTGATCTCGTATACATCCATATCGATTATGGACTCAAATTTCGAGTCCATGGTGCATCTACATCTCCCATCGCTTCGTTGTAAGTCCAGGGATCCACGGTATCTTGTTCATCCGCGGAGATAATCAAACGTCTCCCCGGTGAACATACCGATCAGGTGTAAATATCACCCTCCCACTACGTCGAACGGTGTTAGGAGCTGTGTTAACGATTGTGCGATTACTCGTGGAGTACTATCTTGCACTCTTGTCGTTCAAGTGGAACTCGACCACCTTGTAATTCTTCAAGGATGATGTCGACTCGAGATTTATGGTTACTAGTGTAATCCTCTTCTAAGAACCGAGCGTTAGGGCTAACAACGATCTTACGTTCTTTAGGATCATAAAAGTATCCACTCTTCGTTTTCTTCGGATGCCCTATGAACAACATCACTTCGAACGTGATTCCAATTTGTCGGCTGCATATTCAGCACATAAGCGAGGATAACCCCAAATCCTTAAGTGGTGCATACCGGGTTTGTGCCCGCTCCACAACTCGAAAGGGATCTTTTGTACCGACTTGGAAGACACACGATTCGGCAAGTATGTTGCGGTCTCTAGGCATATCCCCAAAGAGAACTAGCAAAGTTGCATAACTCATCATCGACCGAACCATCTCTAAGAGACTTCGGTTCCTTCTCTCCGACACACCATTCTGGCGAGGCGTGCCCGTCTTTGTCGGTGGGATGTAATCCCACATTACGTCAAGTAGTCCTTGAACTTCATTGGATAGGTATTTCCCACCACGATTAGATCGCGATATTTTGATTTCTTTACCTAACTTCCTTCTCCACTTACGCCTTGAATTCTTTAAAGGTTTCAAAGCAATCCGACTTGTGGTGAAGAAGGTAAACATATCCATACCTCGAGTAATCGTCGGTAAATGTGACGAAGTACTCCATACCCTCCACGAGCTTGTGTAGACATAGACCCACACAAGTCGAGAATGTATCAAACTTAATACTTACAGTGGCTCTATAACCGCTTTGCCTTGAAAGGCCTAGTCATCATCTTTCCTTCCAAACGGGTTTTCGCAAGTTGGAAATGGTTCAATCTTGGAGAGACTCCATCGATCCATATTCCACCAACCTCTAAGTCTGTTAAGATTGATGTGACCTAGTATTAAGTGCCACAGATAAGTTTGGTTTACCTTAGAAGACTCTTTCCTCTTCTTAGGATTTGATGATGAGGAAGCAATATTAACAGAACTACGCGGTTTACAAGTAATAGTATATAAAGATCCGTTTAATGGTCCACCACAGATAAAATCATCGTCTTTCATGATAGAAACTTCACTATCAAAACTTGATTTATAACCATCCATGGTGCAGAGTTTTGAAACATAAATAATGTTTCGCCTAAACTCAGGCACATATTAAACATCTTTAAGTACTAAAAACGGAACTATCAAAAAGATAGATTTAAATCTCCAATGGCATTGCGGGAACTTTCAATCCATTGCCCATTGAGACTACCACCTCGCCATTGCTCAATTACCTTTTTATGCAAGAAACCTTGCAAGGTGTAACAAACATGAACGATTTGCCCCGAATCCGCTACCCATTCATGGGTAGAAGAGGAAACATGAACAATTTCAGTTAACAGAGGCGCCCGGGTCTTTTTTCTTTTTGCCTTGACATCTGGATTATAATTCTTCCGGTGTCCTTTCTTACCATTCTTGAAGAACCTTCCTTTCTCCTTTGACATTTGCATGTTTTAGGTAAGGGACCGTCTTCTTACTCCCACTGCTCTTCTTGAAATGTCCACCCTTTCTGCTCTTTTCTGGTTTCGCCTTTCGGAGGATTCCTTGAACTACTAGGGATATTCAAGACTTGAGCACTCTTGCCCTTTTCTATAACCTCTTTGACCGCTACCAAAGATTTGAGTAACATACTCATAGTAAACTCGTTCTTAGACATAGCGGTCCTAAAGCGAAGTTCTTATAGAACCTTTGCGAGCATTTATTGGGAAGGTAAGATATCTCTTCCACTTTGTAAAATTATTTAAAAATTGTTAAACCCATTAGGGTTTGGTTGAGTGAGCTTGTTTAGGAACTTGAAAAATATCGAACATACATATCGATAAATATAATTTAAAAAGCATGTATAAAGTTAATATTTGCACATAATTCGTAATTAACAATCATTGTAACCTTTTGAAAAACTAATGATGTTAAATACTCGAATAGCCTAGAGATCACACTCGCAAGCCACTCGGGTGGACGTTTACTCGTGCACCCCTGGACCCAAGCTATATACCTAACTCTTTAATTCCAATCCACGCCTAGGTTCTTAAGACGAATGGAATTAATAATTCGATGTCTCTTGACCATGTCACTATTAAAACGCGGGAAGGGACTTCTCGGGGAAGTTGTACACTGCGGTGACATCTAAAGCTTTGACCATTAATTTGACCGAATTAACATCAAATTCTCGAAATTGGCATACTTACGCGAACCATACCGCTTTCAATTTGATTTAATTAGCCATCTTATTTAATTATTATCTTCTAGAGTACTCGTGTTTACTAGGCACGCAAGCCGCTCAGGTGGACGTTTACGGCTTCGCTCACTACTCAATAATAATTAAATATTATATTAGAAAACCCGTCTCACAAAACTTCGTGGTTCAAAAATACAAGCAAGCCACTCGGGTGGACGTTTACTCATATAATTGTTCCACTTTTTGTGTAGGGTCCAATTAATGGAGGTCGATTAAGTGTTTAATATCCAAATTAATGGAATCTAATTAAACATCTAATTTGAAATTGCTTAGTCTTTTTATTCAAAAGGTTTGTTTTTGAATCATGCATATCCACATAATTCCTAAAGCGTGCAATTTCTAAACGCACATAATAAAACGTGCTCGTGAAAATTAAAACATGCTTCAATAACGACATAAATCCTATTTACATGCTTTTCTAAGCGCAGATTAATCACATAATCGCATGCTAAAGCATAATAAAAAATAAATGCGCAAATAGGAAATTTAAAATCGTTATCGGGCTTTAAAACACGTAATTCCTAACTATTACATTGCCAGACAAAATACGGATCTTGAAATCTTGAAAATCTTGAATGCGAAGCTAGTCAGCGCATCGAGCTGTCATCGCCACATCATCGAGGTGCCACGTAGCGGTTACGTGGCGACACGCGAGCGCCAATCAGCGGGGGCGCGTGGCGCGCCGCGTCAGCCGCCGCGTCGGCGTCTTCTTCAACAAAAACACGCCGAGCGAACGCCGCCGCCGCCGCCGCGCAACCCGTCGTCGGCAGTGCCGCCTCCCGACCCGCGCCGCCACCTCCCAGACCGGCGCCGCCCTGAAGCCTGCCCGGCGCCGCGGAATGGCGCCAGTGATGGCGTGCGCGCGCAGCGCATGCGGCGAGCGCGCGCCGCCCGCGCCTTCCCGGCCAAGCCGGAGTTCCGCCACCGTCCTCGCCACCCCGACTTCCTCCGGGCGTACGAGCGTGCAGCGGCCGGCGATTTCGGCCGCGACGGAATTGCGCAATAAATCGGCGCCTGCCCGCCGCCTTAATTCTTCGTTTCGAAGCGCGGTCGATCAATTGAAAGAGGGGAAGCGTAATTGGAATACTCACGACCACCGGGTAACGGATTCCGGCCGAGATTAGCTCCTCAATTTCCGAATTTCAAGCGATTCGCCGGGCGAATTCATAACGAGCGGCCTACTTCGGACGTCAATTCCCGCATACGGGATCGGATGATCCCATACGACCTATCACGCGAAGCTTCGTAACACGAGGATTCCATAGGTCCAAGCCTATCGTAAATCCGACCCCGGAACCACCGGGAATCGCCGCCGCAAAATGCGGCGGAACCTAGAAAACTAGGGTTTCGGCCATTTTGGGAATTTCTGGACAGCACGACCACTTCTCCTTTCCGACGCTATTCCGGACAAACCAGAAATCGGAATGGGTCGTGTGACCTATCCAGACGAAGCTAACGAGAAGACGAAAAAACTTATCCGAACGGATCGGAAGGATACTATAGCACGCGCCCTCACGCTCTGTCGCAAGTCGGCGGTCGTGTTCTGCCAGCTTCTAGGGTTTCGTCCTTCCGCGCCGTCGCGCCTCGATTTTCGTGCCAACCGGACCAATTACAGTACAATAACAGTAAATTCACATAACACATTGGTCCTATCATCTACTCGTGGATTTTCTCACGAGAAAAACGTTACATCGGGGTCAAAGCGGTGGCTCGCGGGCCGCCCAAAACCACGAAAATTAACCCGATAACGACGGAATAAAAACTAATTATGCAACAATCAGAGCTAAACCTCGCTCTGATACCAATTGAAGGAATAATAAGGGTTAGAACGATACCTTCCTCCTTCGTATGTTGTCGCGGCTCCGATTGTTGCTCCCGTGTCAGATCTTCCGATGCGTGTCCCGGCCTTTTTCTCCCCTACGGGTGGTCGGAGATCGAAGAAAATAAATTTATTCTCTCTCTATGAACTCACGTCACTCTCGATTTTTATGAATCAATTGTGTGAGTTTCTGAACAGAATACTAATATATATAGGCTTCAAAAACCTATATAATATTAATATATTTGTAGCCCATTAATTTAATTATAATCCAATGGGCTTCTATTAAATCGACCCATAATATAATTAATTAATTTATTGGGCTACTAATATTTATCAATTAATTGGCCCGGCCCAATTAATTCCGGATAAATAACATTATTAAATAATGTAAAATACATTAATCCATTAATAATGAATTCGAGAGATAATAAATTACTAGGCAACTAATTGGGCCGGATCGGGGATCCAATACAAGAAATAAAAGCTGGGCCTCCAATTAATTAATTATCCATGCTCGGCCCGAGCAAAATTAATTAATTAACACGATTCATTCCACTAGAGAATCCGTCCGACTTACCCCTTTATCCCAATTTGAGCAAGGGCTTGTATTTTAGACTTAATCGATCTCAGTATTTAAGATAGAAATATCCGTTAATTAATTAAGCTTACTTATTGCTTAAATTAATTAACATCTTGTATTCCTGAGTAGTACCACTCGACCTTATTAACACACCTCGAACTTAATCAACCAGGCCGGGTTTAGTGTGCTAATCCTTTCGAGTTCCTCGGGGGGATATTATCAACCCATTCCCGGGATACGGTCCGCAAGATACGAGACAACCCGGCCCCGAGCCACAAATGACTACTAACACCCAAGATACGTAGATCCGGTCGCTCATTGGGACGTTCACCATAGTAGGTCAAAGTGATAGATAGCCAAATGCACTCGGTGAAGTCTTACCAAGCTTAAGATCGGCTAAGTCACCGAGATCTTGGTTCTCCACTAAGGTCGGTTAGGAGAACACATCTCACTGTGATCCTTCAATACACCACCTTAAGTGTACCGGTAAAAGACAAGCAACTAAGACAAACCACTTCTTATCTAAAGCTGCCGGCTTAAACCGACAACTTCATCCTTAAGTTGTCTCCGTGTTAACTTGTTTATATCTTGTCAGTTCAACCAATTTGTGTTGTCTTCTGTGATACCCGACACACCACACAAATCTAACTTTTATACAAGATAAAGGATAACATGTGCAAATATACATATTTATCAGATAGGAGAATCAAACAGTGGTAAGGACAAAAACACATTGTATACAAGCATAAAAGTGCTTCCAGTATACAAAATCCCAACAGAGGCTCCATGACTGAATCCAAGTCCCTCCTTGCAGTGCTTAGACTTGTTACTGGCTAGCATTGCCTCAAGCTTCTTTTCAGCGCCCATGTACCGCTCTGTCATCAGATTCCTCCAGACATCATCACTCTTCTTAAGTATTTCATGCTCGGTCTCAAGTCCTGACAACTCTTGCTTCAGTAGACTCAGTTCAGTATCCTTCTAAGTCAAGTCATTGGTCGATGCGAGATCGATCTTCTTGATCTTTGAGACTTGGTCATCAGAGAGTTAATCTCCTCTCTGAGTCTCAACACAAGTCCTTCTGACTCAGTAGCAACCTAACTCTCCTGAGAAAGTCTCGATTCTCCACTTTCAGGGTATCCAACTCCTGAAGAGTCTTACTGAGCTGCAGGCTCATCTGAATCTGCTCGTCTAGTAATTCCTCATAAGCGATCGATATATCCATATTTTCTTCTGCACCTAAATAGAGTCGTGTGTTGTTGGGTGATGATTTTATCCTCAGCACTGTTATACTTAGTGGGAAATAATTCTGTCTTCAGCACTGACCGTAAGCTCAGTAGCCTCGTGCTCTGTACCTATCTGAAGATTTGAAGATCCCAAAACCCTATCTTGATTGATGAACCATTCTCGTGTAATTGTTTTGTCTCTCAGACTCAGTAGACACTCTCCTCTGGTTAAGGCGGTCAGTAGCTTATCAGCCTCGGTGCACGGAAGTAGAAGACTCGTATTTCTTGGACTCGGCGGGAGCGATATGCGAAGGAGTCGTGAGCCCGAACTCAGCAGGAGTAGTTCACTGAACTCAGAGCTGACCATCAGTAGAGTACCCTCAGCTGTCTCTCTACTGAATGAAGATCAGACTCAACAACGGCAGACAGTCTTCTGAACTGTCAGACACTTTTTGAATATACAATCAGTATTGTCAAGTACGAGGAAGAGAGAAGTCAGCTTCAGTATGCCTCGAAGTCTGTTCCGTCTCAACCACTCCATAATCCTCGACAAATGATATGTATACACGTGTCTCTACCTACTAAAGCTGCAAGTCAACATATTTCCAGAAAAGGAGGGAAAGGACACTGTTACATCCTTCAAAAAGAGCCGTTAGCTACCTAAAGAGAGAGAAAGGAAGATCGTCTCCAACGGATCTTTTCCAATCTCTGCTCTATAAATAGAGGGACGTTTCAAGCCTTGATAGAGAAGAGGAAACAAGAGAGAGACGAATGCGCATAAGCTTAACGACGAAAACAAACACAAGCATTCAAACGAGCTAGAACCCGAAAACCCTAAGTCTTCCACAAGAATTTGAAGATCTATCTCCGGCGAAAGACTACCTTCTCAGCTCATAGCCTCTAGTATCCAAATCGACGATACACGAACCTAAAGTTTATTTCAGATGTTCGTCGATCTAGAAGCCACATCTGACCTCCCTCCACGATAGTATGACTGAAGTACTTGGGGAAGAGCCTATCGTTCCTATGATCGACAGCGTCGTGACTCGAGATGCATTCTTGGAGGAGGAATGGTGGCCAGGAAGAAGATTCCCAAAGACGAAGTCTCTTCACTCCCGAGGAGAAGAAACTTCATAACTTAGACCGTGTCGCCGAAACGTTATACTAACCACCTTAAGTGATTCGTATCTTGGCGGGGGTTCGGGAATGCAAAAGCGCAAAGGAACTACGGGACGCTCTAGCACTCTCGAGTCGGGGGACTCGGAAGATAAAAGCTAACAAACTAGCTACTGGAACTCCAAAAGGCTGGAAAATTTGTCTCTCATGCCCGGTGACAAAATAGAAGATCTAAATGTCGGATTCACGAATCGATGAACTCCATCAACGCGGTGGGAAAGACATTCGGCATCCGAGAGATGAATCTCAAGATCCGAGGGCACCGCTTGGGACGGACCATTGGACACCTTTTGCCACTTTATTGCGCCATTCGATTTAGATGTTGTCTCTCCGACCATATCTTTTGAGAACTTGAGCGAGAAGAGTTTGAGTTCGACGAGACCTCAATGAAAGGAAAGAGCTGAAGCTGACATAAAAATTGACCATGCCTTCAAAGCATCAGTCAGCGCAGCATCTCCCGCGACGAGCAAGACAACGAGTAAGACTGAACCTTCACTCAACGACTTACAAGAAGGAAGTCTCGCTTAGAAGTACGCACTGCTCGCCGTGAAGTATCAGAAGGAGAAGGAGAGGCGCAGAAAACTGACTAAAGCATACCGAGACACAAAAGGTAAGTCAGATTATACGCCAAAACGCACTCCTGACTCACAATCCTCTGAATGCAGAAAGAAGGATGACTCAGCACCATCAAAGGATAGCGAAAACAAAGAAGAAAGAGTCATCGCTTGCTACAACTGCAAAAAGCCAGGACATTATCAATATAACTATCCTGAGCTCAGTAGTGCTGAACGCGCAGCACGCAAGGCAAGGAGAGAGAAATTCACCAAAAAGAGAATCTTATATTGTAGGCGAAATCTCATGACTCAGAAGAAGTCAACTCCTTCATGGATTCATCGGATGATGAAGCAGCTTTTATGGCCTTAGAGCTTGAAGTTGAAGAAGCTACTGAAAAGTGCCTAATGGCAGGAGAAGAGGATGAGGTAAATTCTCATGAACCACTTAACTCCTCTTCACACCGCACACACGATACTATTTCGAGTGCGAGATGAGAATTTGGACGTTGCTACCACTTATGAAGAGCTGTTAGACGAACAAATTCGGATGAGTGCAGGCTCGAGTAAGACTCTTCGAGAATGGATACCACGAAAGTGGAGAATCAAAGACTTTCTCAGGAGAGTCAGGCCGCTACTGAAGCCGAAGGACTTGTGTTGAGACTCAGGGAGGAGATAAACTCTCTGATGGCCAAGTCTCAGCATCAAGAAGATTGAATTTCAATTTTGACCAATGACTTAACTCAGAAAGATACTAAACTGAGTCTACTGAAGCAAGAACTGTCAGGACTTCAGACCAAGCACGACACACTGAAAAAGAGTGATGATGTCGGAAGAGCTCGATGCCGAGCGTTACATGGGCGCTGAAAAGAAGCTGGAGGCTATGCTTGCAAGCAACAAGCCCAAGCACTGTAAGGAAGGACTTGGTTTCAACCAGGAAGCTTCCTCATCTGCCCCCGTACACTCAAAAGTGCGTCTTACTGATAGGTTTGGTCGAGGGGAAACAATCAATGCAAATGTTCTGAACCCCTCAGCAAAGAACAAATAAAAGATGAGAGCACCTCATCCTACGCATCAGTATTCTGACCAGAAGATCAGTACCAAGACACCCCAGTTCAGTCAAGGGGGAACTAGCAGAGTTAAGTGGGCTGATCAGTATAGACCACCTCAGTTGACACATCCAGCTCAGTATGGGTCATATTACTATGATCCTATAGTCAGAAGAGGTTCCAAGAGTCAAAAAAAGAAGAAAATCGTACAAAAGGCAAAGGTCAGCAGTCCACCAGCTCAGAAGATCCGGACTCCTGAACCTGAACAGCCTAAGAAGTCAGCTTTGACCAATCCAGTGGTCAAGTATGTTGACTCAAGTGAAAAGAAACCACCAGGGTTGTTAGACAGATTTGGGTTACTAAAACTAACATCTAAGGACCCAAAAGGAAAATAAAGGGTACCTGAATATAATTCTGTTTTGCAGGTGCACAAAGATCCTTGGTATGTGGACAGTGGATGCTCAAGACATATGACGTACCAAATGAACCTACTGAAGAATTATATAGCTGAAGAAGGACCCAGAATCGAGTTTGGAGACAATGCAAAAGGTTATACAAGAGGATATGGAGCACTCAGCATTGGAACTGCCATAGTTCCTAGAGTATCATATGTTGAAGGACTTCAGCATAATCTTCTCTCTGTTAGTCAATTCTGTGATAACTCGAATAGAGTGATTTTTTACGCTGGTTTTTGTGATGTCGTTGATAAATCCACGGGGAAAACGGTGTTATCGGGTTCACGTAAAAAGAATATATATGTAGGCCCGGAACTCGGCAGGAACACGAAGCTTGTCCGTGGCGAAGAATGACAACCGTACGGGATGGCTTTGGCGCATAGGAGACTCGGCCACCTCAACTTCAAAACACTCAACAAACTAGCAAGGAACACTCTAGCAAGAGGAGCGCCGAATGAAGTATTCAAGCAAAGACACTCGGTGTGAAGCATGTCCGAAGGGAAAGCAAACAAGGAATCAAAATCCACCTGTTCCATCTCCTTCCACTGATGGAATCCTTCAGCTGCTACATATGGATTTGTTCGGTCCAGTCTCTCCAGTGACGATCAGAGGCAAGAAGTATGCTTTAGTGGTCATCGATGACTACTCGCGCTACACATGGGTCATATTCATTGCCAACAAGTCTGACGTCAAAATAGAGTTACCAACGCTTCTGAAAAAGCTCAGTGTCGAGAAGAACACCAAGATAATCAAAATTCGTTCGACGGAGGAACCGAGTTCCTTAATTCCATGGTAGAGGAGTTACGCAAAACCGAAGGGATTGAGCATGAGACATCTGGCTGCGCGCACCCCCTCCGCGAACGGGGTTGCTGAACGAAAGAATCACACACTCAAAGAAGCAAAGCAAGAACTCTACTCGCAGGACTCGGGACTCCCAACCAAATTGCAGGCGAAGCAGCCCGACACTCGCATGTTATACTCAGAACCGATCTCTACTGACAAAGCAGCATAAGAGAACACCATATGAACTATGGAACGGCAGGAAGCCTTCTTTATCTTATTTCCATATCTTTGGTTGTTCGTGCTTTATTCACAATAATGGGAAAGATCACCGAAAACTTTTGATAGCAAGTCGGATCGGGGAGTATTCTTAGGATACTCTCGAGTCAAGCAAAGCTTTCGTAGTATTCAACTATCGGACCCTTTGCGTGGAAGAAAGCCCTCATGCCGTTTTTAATGAGTTTGCTACGAAGACAGGAGCAATAACTCTAAGTACGAATACGAGGACATCGATGCGCGGCTACGGGATCGAACCTAAAAGACAAACCCGAAAGGATCCGGCTTTGTTAGGATGATGATTCAGATGAAGAAACTAAAGATAAGCCTACTGAATCTGAACCAGCAATGCAAGTAGGTGAGCAGTTGACTCTCCTGAACAGAGTCAATCCCAAGTAACTCAGGTCGATGAAGAAACCTTAGAGGTAACTGAGACCACTACTGAGAATAACAACTCAGGGGGAACATCTATTAATGTTCCTGAGCTGAATGCCCCTGAACACGGAAACTCGGTAGATCACACTCTCATTCTTGAATTGCTTCAATCTCGGAATAGTACAACCTGAAATGCCTAACTCACCTACTATCCGTGTTGATCAAATTCCGGATGAAGAGTGAAACACTTCGTAGATCGTGGCTAGATGCTCACACTTCGATCTAATCATTGGAGATCCTTGGCAAAAGTCAAGACAAGATCCGGATTACGTCAAGGAGAAAGCGCATTATATTCACGCTTCTTGTCCACCGAAGAGCCTCGGACGATTGAGGATGCACTTAAAGATCTTGGCCGGATCATAGCTATGCGGGAGGAGCTGAATCGGTTCACGAGAAACGAAGTTTGGGAGCTTGTTGACAGACCCCGGCATCAACACGTCATTGGAACAAAATGGGTCTTCAAGAACAAGCGAGATGAAAACAACGTTATAGTAACGAACAAAGCAAGGCTCGTGGCGAAAGGCTATACTATCAAGCTGAGGGAATAGATTTCGATGAGACATTCGCTCCAGTTGCAAGATTGGAGGCAATCAGACTATTCCTAGCCTACGCAACACATCAAAGATTCAGAGTCTATCAAATGGATTTGAAGTCTGCGTTCCTGAACGGCGTACTGAAAGAAGAAGTCTATGTAGAACAACCGCCCGGCTTTCAGCAGGGACATCAGGTTTATAGACTCAGAAAGGCTCTATATGGGTTAAAACAAGCACCCAGGGCTTGGTACGATACCCTGTCAGAGTTTCTTCTTCAGAAAGGTTTTCAGAAAGGCACAGTAGATCGCACGTTGTTCAGCATTCGACTGGAAGACGACTTATTACTCGTGCAGATCTATGTAGACGACATTATCTTCGGATCGAAGAACGTCGTCATGTGTCAGCAGTTTGAGAAAATGATGAAGGACAAGTTCGAGATGTCAATGATGGGTGAAATGAACTATTTCCTCGGCTTTCAAGTCAAACAATCTGAAAAGGGAACGTTCATTAACCAAGGCAAATACACTCGAGACCTCATCAAAAGATTCGGTTGCACATCCAGCAAACCTATCAAGATCCCGATGAACACGAATATGAAAATCTATCTTGATAAAGAGGGAGTATCAGTAGACCAAACTGAATTTCGTGCAATAATTGGTTCCTTATTATATCTAACAGCTACTCGTCCTGACATACTTATGCTGTAGGTGTCTGCGCTCGATTTCATGCGAATCCTAAGCAGAGCTACATGGACTCAGCAAAGAAGATTCTCCGCTACCTCAGAGGCACACCTGACATAGGTTTATGGTATCCAGCTGATGATAATATTGAACTAACTGGCTATTCTGATGCTGACTATGCAGGATGTAGAATTGACCGAAAATCAACTTCAGGAACTTGTCAGTTCCTAGGCAGTAAGCTGATCTCATGGTTTTCAAAGAAGCAGCACTCAGTAGCCACGTCAACTACTGAAGCTGAATACATGGCTGCCGGAAGTTGTTGCACCCAAATCCTTTGGCTGAGACAGCAGCTAAGAGACTATGACGTCATTCAGAATGAAGTGCCAATATTCTGCGACAGTACCAGTGCTATTGCAATCACTCAGAACCCTGTACTTCACAGGAGATGCAAGCACGTGGACATTAGGCATCACTTCATTCGTGACCATGTCGAAAAGAAGGATATCAGGATGGAAAAGATACAAACAAAGGGCTGATATTCTGACCAAGCCTCTAGCTGAATCCAGATTCAAAGAACTTTCAGTAGAGCTAGGTCTGCTGGACCCTACTGACCCCAGTCAGTAAGAGTCTTCAAGAGAGGACCATTTCGGTAGAGGGGGAATGTTCACTCTCGATGCGAGTATAATCGCACGTAGAGAATCGCAACCATCTACATGAGGTATCACCGACTACTATGTTCGGTGACGGGTTTGCGTATCTCTACTCAGTAGTAACTAATAGAACAGTTTTCTGCACTTATAATTCAGATTCAGCATGGTATTAATTATCTTAAAGTTTGTCATTTAATGAAAACGACTCTCATTTAATGCATGACATTCTATGCATAAGCATGCTGAATTCTGCCACGCATTTAATGCATGTCCTCTCATAGTTACTACTTAGGCAAATTACAACTGGCATTGACTTAGGCGGCTACTATGATCATTACCTTCTTTATAATATCCAATCTTAATCGTCCATATCATAAAGCAGATTTAAATTTGGCCTTTGATCGAAAATTGTTCACCTTCACGTTAGATATATATTTTCGATCATATCTTAGAAACCGCCATTAGTATATCTTCAAATCCTTTGCTCCGAAAATTCTGAGATCTCTAGCAATCCTTTACTTGCTTCTTATCTTCTCTATTCTTAGAATTTTATCGGTATGATTATTAAATCTGTTACTATACTTCATTATCTATTTTCAGTATCGCTATACTAACTATTTTATGAACAAACGATACTGATAATCTTTTCTTGTGACAGATAAAATGGCAAATCTTTCTCTCGTCTCCCTAGGGAACATACAGGAAATCTTAGACAAAGACCGTGTCTGGTGCGAACCAGTCATGGAGTTTGACGCCTGCGACCTTGACTTCATGGACGAGATTTTCTCGTATCTGAGAGCGTCTGGTTTGGAGCAGTTCCTCTCAAGGAAGCCTACCTTCTTCCTTCCTCGACAGGTGTTTCAGATATACCTCAACTCAGATTCGATATCTGGAGACCTCGTTGGACGTTTTGCCGTCCACTCCATAGGCGATGCCTCTATGCAACTGAAGCGGATCTCACTTAAAGAAGCACTGAGGAGAAGCTTCGCTTTGCCTGCTGAAGGAGTTAGCAATGTTGGCTACAACGATGACAGGATAGACGACTATCTATCTATATTCTGCGAAAAGCCTACCACATTCAGAGCGGCCTTCCCAAAGAACAGTATGCTGCCCCAGTTCCGTGCACTAGCTTATATAGTCACGTAGCTACTGACAAGCCAAGCGGGTTCATTCGATCAAGTATCGAGACCCAAGATCCAGCTCATGATGGCAATATATGACAAAGCAAAAATCAACTGGACGGAGTTCTTTCTTCGAGAGTTCATGGTTCAAGCCGCCAAATTTGATAAAAATGCGACGTGCAACCCGATAAAAAAAGGCAAGCCTTGTATGGACTGAAGTTGTCCATCATGATACAAGATTTTCGTGAAGATGACCAGATCACCTTTGAGGACAAGGTACACTTTAATGTAAAGAAGATCAGGTTCCACAATGAGCAGTTTCTTCTTGACAGATCGGTTCGGGGACCGTCGCTCAAAGAAACCACACCTACCAAGAAGAGGTCTCCTCCAGCGAAAATTTTTAAGACATCGGCTAAACATCTGAAGAAAGCCATCGATGATGTCCCTACTGAATCCGAGGTTGTACCAGAGGAAACTACTGAACAACCAACTACTGAACAGGCTACTGAACATGCTACTGAACAACCTACTCGGCTATGCGGCTAATAGATGAGTCGAGTCCTCCGAGGAGACTCATTCGGTGGAGAAGGCCGTCTCCACCGAACGTACTCAAGAAGTGGATCAAGGGGTTCCGGCTAAACCTAGCCGCAGTGCCTGATATACAAACTACGGAAAGCCCGCTTGATATTCCACCACTCAGCACTTTGCCATCTGCTGAAAAACAGACGTCCGCCATAGATCTTGACGACTCAGAAACGGCGTCTGAGCAAGAATCAATCGGAATGGAAGCCTCAGCGCTCATATCTCAAGCATTCCGAGAGATAGCTGACCAAATACCGGAGATCGTTGGCCACCAAGACTTGGTGTTAATTGCTAGACAGGTCAGGCTCCACATGCTCCTAAGGTTCCAGGAGTGGCACCCACAGCTTCGCCTCATCCTTCACTACTCCTGTGACCAATTACATCGAGGGAGCAGCACCTAAGGCGCGAGATAGGCTACTCCGGGCCTGGCGACCTAGGTAACCCGATGATCGAGGGCCGCGATGCCGCCCTTTGCCGCACGATAGGCAGCGAGACTTCGAGCTCGGCCCCTCGAGATAGCTCGACCACGACGGTCGGGACCCACCCCATGATTCAGGCCCTGGGAAGCCTGATGAGGGAGTACCCCAGGACAAGGATACAACTGCTGAAACTTCTGATCTACCGCTCCATATCCTTGGGCTTGTGAAGTCGGCGGCTGGTACTTCAACGTCTGCAGAGCCTGCTCAGCTCTTGCTAACATCTCAGTTTGAAGTAGCACCCAGCCCCAAAGGCCGACGCTCAAAGTCCATGGCCAAGGCACTAAAAAGCCAAGGAGCTCAGAACAGAGCTCTAGCCAAAGCTGTCCATAAAGCATGGAAGACAACTGCTAAAGCCACTAGCGCTGAGCTTCAGGGGCTGAAAATCTCTCTATCCGACTCAGCTGCCCCTGATGTCTCTTCCATTGTCTCAAATGCGCTGGCAAAGCAGAGACAGGACTTTAAAGATCAGCTCAGAGTGATTCAGGAGGGACATGCCAAACTGCTTGAAGAATTCAAGGCCTCTCAGTCCACTCATACTGAATCAATCTCAAACCTATCCCAGGCCACTGAGCTCAGACTCAACAATATTCAACAAGCTCTGGAGGATAAGGTGTCTGAGAAGCTGACGGAATTTAAGGTCGGGCATTGAACTCTCCCACAAGAAATACAGTGAAGATCTTGCTTCTGAGAGGAATGAGCTGCATGAGGCACTTACAAAAATCAAAGACAAACTCGACTCTCTGTCAACCTCTTACAAAAGCCTAGACCTAAAGGTATCCACTCCGACTCCGGTAATCATTGATGATGCCAAAAAGGGGGAAGGAAAGGATAACGAGGAAGAAAAGAAAGACAAAGTGAAAAAGGGGACAAGTCAACCCCCAAGTGACCACTAACTAAACCCACGCCCAAATTCACTAAGGGGGGAAGCTCCACTCGAAGCCCGCCAAGAAAACCGGGTCGTAGCGAGCGACGCAAGCGAAGTTCGGACTATTGCTACTCTTGGACCACTGAAGAGACCCAGGGGTGTCTCCGCTGCGAGCACAAGCGAGACCGGCCCAAGTGGCTCGGAACAGCTACTCACGCAACCCGGACTCCTACCGATATTGTTAAGGAGGTTGCCGAGTATGCTGAACATGATGATTCAGAAGAGGAAGAAGCCCCTCTACCACCACCTGTTCCAGGCAAAGGGAAGAAAGTACTGGAACTCCCGACCCCTCCAGCAAAGAAATCAAAGAGATATATTTCTACTGAAGAGGAGGCTCAGATAACAGCTGACGAGAAGCTTGCTAGGGAGATAGCTAAAGCTGAGGCTGCCAACAAGCCTAAAGCAAAGACCTCTCAAGGCAAAACTAAGGCACCAGCTCGAGGCGGAAACAAAACTGCTAGGTTGCCTCCAAGGAAGCTCAAGATTCATGATGATGAAGATAGAGAAAAAGAAAAGGAGCAACAGGAGAAGAATACTGAGAAGCAGGGTACATCCAAAGAGAAATCCAATACCCCTACTGACTCAGAAGACTCTCCTCACCAACCTTCCTATATGAGATCCAAAGAACAAGATGCTGAGATCGAAGCCATTTTCGCTCAGATGGATAGGTATCTATACAGAGGAGAGGAAGCCAGACAGATAGAAGCTGCCAGACAGAGAATATATATGGCAGACCTTGAGGCACTGTGTTAGAGATCGAGTTTATCAAAGACCTGCCGGATGGCCAACACGCGTCAACAACAGGTGGATACGCGATTGGATGAGTTGGAGAAGGGTTTGAAGGCTATGGATGTTCGCCTCTCGAGCGAATTAACAATGGTAAAAGACACGATGGCTTCGATGCGTGATCTTCTTCAGGAATTGGTGACGGCAAAGAACCAGACGGCCGAGGGTTCGTCCACCCCTCACTCCGAGGAAAACCCTACTCCAGGGTCGAACCCTACACCGGGGCCAAATCCTAATCCACTGCCTCATACTACTCTGAACCCTCATGTGACAGGGGGCGGGCAGCAGACTGATACTCCTGAGACGGTGGCGGGCTCGGCAAACTCGCTACCCGGCGCACCACAAGTGACGTTACCTGCGTTCGACGGTACTGGCGTCGAGGGATGGCTGACGAGAGTCGAGCAATACTTCCAGCTGCATAACACCCCACTTGAGAAGAGGTTGGACGTGGCCCTTGTGGCAATGGAAGGCGATGCTCTTCCTTGGTTCCAATGGGTACGAGCAACGAGCCCAAACATGGGATGGCCCGGATTTAAGCTCGAGATGGTGCGTATGTTTGGCACGAATCCTTTGGCGAATCCGTTTGAAACATTGGTTCAAACGCGACAAGTGGCTACTGTAGGTGAATATGTCACATTGTTCATCGCGCGTATGGTACACGTTCCGGGATTGGATGAGAAGTATTGTCTTGGGTTGTTTCTTAATGGACTCAAGGACGAAATCCGGCTGAAGATTCGATCGCGGGAGGCTCGTACATTGTCCGATACCATCCATCTGGCCAAGGAGATCGAACAAGAGGTCAAGTTTTTAGGAGGCTTTGGGGCGTCGAATTCCGGCGGATGGCAACGTGCGCACCACACCCCGTCGACCAGATTCGTTGCCTCAACGGTGGCTGCGTCTTCATCCCAGCCGGTAATATCAGGATCGAATTTGAGACATACGGGAGTCCAGGACAAACCGTAGGCTTCTTCCTCGTCGTTTGGGTCTACGGCGAGAACCAACGGATCCGGAAGAAATCGACCGATCCGACAAGTTACTCAGAGAGAATATACTGCAAAATGCACCGCCGGAAAATGCTTTCGTTGTGACGAAAAATGGTCTCCTACCCATCGGTGCGCCGATAAACAATTACAAGTGATTCTGGTTCCCGATGCAGACGGAGACGAACCCGACATTATCGCAGAAGAGGATGAGGGATCGGCCCTAGATACGGAGAACTTGGAATTGGATCCCGAAGCTAATACTATGATGTTAACGCGACTGGCGGCTCAAGGGTTTGATGGCCCGCAAACAATAAAAATAACAGGTTGGATATCGGGGCAATCGGTGTGTGTCATGATCGACAGTGGAGCGAGTCACTGTTTTATTTCATCCAAGGTAGCGTCGACTCTTCGCTTGTCACCCTCTTCTACCAGTCGCTCGGCCGTGCGGCTAGGGGATGGACGACGACCGTCAATTCTAGGAGTGTGCGAGAACGTGAAGCTATGTTTGCAAAATAGTGAGTTTGTGATGACTTGTTATGTATTTGAATTGGGCGGTGTTGATATAATACTGGGCGTGTCATGGTTAAGAACGTTAGGAGATGTTCGCGCAAATTGGGAGAATATGACAATGAAGTTCGTCCATAAAGGAGAAACCGTGCTATTACGGGGTAATTCATCACTTGTGCGACGAGAGGTTTCTTTACAGCAACTAGTTAAAATCGGGAATGAAGCGGAATGTTAGATGCTGTGGGTTGGTTTGCGGAAGTCCGTGGATGCCGAAGCGGAGGAACGGAAGGCAACGTGTGAAGGAGTGGGATTAAAAGCTCTTATGGAGTCCGAATTTCCTTCCGTCATGCTACCACCACAAGGATTACCCCCCCATCGAAGCGTGGATCATCACATACCATTAAAGCCGGAAACGACTCCGGTTTCTGTCCGACCGTATCGTTATAGTCACGCGGCGAAAGACGAGATGGAAAGATTAGTAAGGGAAATGTTCGAAGAAGGAATTATACAACCAAGCTCGAGCCCGTATTCCAGTCCAGTGCTGCTAGTTCGTAAGAAGGACGGGAGTTGGCGTTTTTGTGTGGACTACCGACAGCTTAACAAACAAACAATTCCAGACAAGTATCCAATTCCAGTAATTCAAGAGATGTTAGATGAATTAAATGGTGCTAAGTGGTTTTCGAAGTTGGACTTGCGCTCGGGGTACCACCAAATTAGGATTGCTCCGGAAGATATTTCAAAAACAGCATTCCGGACTCACTCGGGCCATTATGAGTTCTTGGTCATGCCATTTGGATTGACTAATGCGCCATCTACGTTCCAGTCCGCAATGAATGATTTGTTGCGAGACCATTTACGTAAGTTCGTACTCGTTTTCTTTGATGATATCCTTATCTATAGCCGTAATTGGGATTTGCATGTGCAACATATTCGAGCGGTAATGTCGTTGCTCCGAGGGGACTCTTACATAGTGAATCCGAAGAAATGCGCATGGGGTCAAACTGAAGTGGAATATCTTGGTCATATTGTTTCTGAAAAAGGAGTGCATATGGATCATGGAAAAATTTCGGCAATATTACGGTGGCCTATTCCAAATACTGTACGCGGGGTGCATGGCTTCCTTGGCTTAACGGGGTATTATCGACGTTTTATTCGTAATTATGGACACATTGCGAGAGGATTGACGGAACTTTTGAAGAAGGACCGGGCGACAACATTCACATGGACGGAAGAAGCCAAGCAAGCTTTTCAGCAACTACAAAAAGCCGTTACCTCAGCTCCGGTTTTGGCTACTCCGGATTTCTCAATACCTTTCGTCGTGGAGTGTGACGCGTCAGGGCGAGGCTTAGGAGCTGTGTTAATGCAGATAGGGCGTCCAATAGCATTTTTTAGTAAGGCTGTGTCGGATCGTAGCCTTGCGAAGTCTGCTTATGAGTTGGAATTAATGGCTTTAGTGTGTGCAGTGCAGCATTGGCGTCCTTATTTGGTGGGACGACGGTTTACAGTAAGGACCGATCAACGCAGTTTGCGATTTCTCTTAAATCAATCAGTTTCTACGCCGGCTCAACATTATTGGGTGGCTAAATTATTGGGATACGAGTTTGACATTGAATATAAACCGGGAGTGGCGAATAAAGTAGCTGACGCGTTATCAAGGCAAAGTTTGGAGGACAAAGAATGTACGGCAATTACATTACCCATATGGTTAGGATGGTCTCTCGCAGCCGAAGAAGTAAAATCGGATAAGGAAATGGGAGAAGTGTATAAAGCTGTGGCTGAAGGCAGCGAATCTTCGAAGTTTATCAACTTTAATCTTGTTAATGGGGTGCTATACTACAAAGGGCGATTGGTTATTTCTAAGCATTCTTCATTCATTCCTTGGCTACTATCCGAATTTCACGCTACGGCTTATGGAGGTCACTCGGGCGCGTATCGAACCTATCGACGACTAGCTCAAACCGTTTATTGGCCCGGAATGTTAAAAGATGTTACAAAGTTTGTGTCTGAGTGTTTGGTATGTCAGAAGCACAAGTATGAAACTCGATCCCCGGCGGGGTTACTTCAAGCTTTGCCGATTCCGACCCTTGTGTGGGAGGACGTGAGCATGGATTTTATCGGAGGGCTGCCACGTTCAGGGGAATATGATTGCATCATGGTGGTGGTTGATAGATTATCAAAATATGCACATTTTTGCGGTTTGAAACATCCATACACGGCGAGGAGCGTAGCCAAATTATTCGTACGAGAGATTGTCCGGTTACATGGATTTCCTACTTCAATTGTTTCAGATCGAGACCCTATTTTTTGCAGTGAATTTTGGTGAGCCCTATTTAGAGCCGTAGGAACTAAATTACGCATGAGCTCAGCTTATCATCCCGAAACCGATGGTCAAACGGAAGTAGTCAATAGATGCGTGGAAACGTTTCTGAGGTGTTTTACGTCCGAACGTCCCAAACAATGGAGTAGGTGGTTGGCTTGGGCAGAATATTCGTATAATATAAATTTTCATTCGGCCACAGGAACGACTCTGTTTGAAATTGTCTACGGGCGACCACCGCCGTCTATCGCAGGGTTTCTTCCGGCTGAGGTACGTGTCAAGGCAGTAGCTGAAGAGTTACAAGCACGGGACGGAGCTCTTCGACATTTAAAAGAGCACATCACTCGTGCTCAAGATTATATGGTGCGCGGAACGAACAAACATCGCCGGGATGTAGAATACGAAGTCGGGCAACGGGTATTTTTGAAATTACGGCCGTATCGACAAAAGTCACTTTTCAAACGCAAAAACGCCAAGTTGGCGCACGGTATTACGGGCCATTTGTGATAGAAGCGAGAATAGGAGCGGTGGCCTATAGGATCCGATTACCGGAAGGCTGTCGCTTGCACCCGGTATTTCATGTCTCGCTTCTTAAGGCCGCAATCGGATCACATGAAATTGAGGACGAATTACCCGATGAGTTATGGTCTAGGGATCCGAATTTGTTCCGGAGTGGGTATTGCGGGAGCGATAGGTTTGGCGTGGAGATGATCGAGTAAGAGAAGTACTAATTCAATGGCAGGGGAAGCCGGAAGATGATGCTACATGGGTCGAGGTGGAGGAATTGATAAGTCAATTCCCGTACTTCAGCCTTGAGGACAAGGCTGTTTGGAAGGAGGAAGGAATTGTTAGAGATCGAGTTTATCAAAGAAGAATGAAGAAGCGCAAGGAGGGCTCGGAAGAATTACAATCGGATGAAGTACGTATGCATGGCGAGGCGGATGAAGTACGTATGCATGGCGAGGACTCCGAGCGGACGCGTGGCTAAGGGTCGAGAAGGGCATGCAAGTTAGTTTAGTAATATTCTAATTTAGGGTTTATTATTTTTAAATAAAGCCCATATAACGGGCTGGCCATCTATTAGGCCAAATTCCATTATTATTTGAATTCCTTATTTAGATAGAATTGCTAGTATATATATTAGTGAAGGTAGGGCAAGACAATCATCGAGAATTTTGTGCTCTTGATCAACACGGCGCATAGTCGCTTGGCCGAAGATAATTTCTTCGTGGGACTCGATTGAGTTGATCTTGTGTTTCAATTTATTAAAGTTTACTTTCGTACAGATAATTGTGTTCTTCATACCCCTTTACTCTAACACACTGAGAATTCGACAGTGCTCTCCATAAATCTGATGTTAAGATCTTCAATCATGTCGCCAGGCATGAGAGACAGTCTCTCCAGCTTTTGAAGTTCCAGCATCAGTTTGTTTTCTTTGATCTTCTGAGTCCCCCGACTCAGTAGCGCTAGAGCGTCCCAGAGTTCCTTTGCGGACTTGCAGTCCTGAACTCTTCCGAGATATGAATCACTCAGGGTGGTCAGTATGGCATTTCTGGCAACCCGGTCTAAGTTGTGAAGCTTCTTCTCCTCAGGGGTGAAAAGGCTTCTATCTTTAGGGATCTTCTTCCCGGTCACCATGTCGCCTCCTTGTGCTGGATCTTGGGTTTCGACACTATCAATCATAAGAACGATAGGTCCGTCTTCCCAGTACCTCGTACATGCTTGTCGTGGAGGGAAGTCAGATGTGCCTCCATTCTGACTCGCCATACCCCGTAGTTCTCTACTGAGAACATGGGTACCATCCTGATTCCTGACATATCAGACATTGAAAATTATATGAATGAAGATTGATATGCAGTGAAAACATTTTCTAGATCTATTCCAGGCAAAGGGAAGAAAGTACTGGAACTCCCGACCCCTCCAGCAAAGAAATCAAAGAGATACATTTCTGCTGAAGAGGAGGCTCAGATAGCAGCTGACGAGAAGCTTGCTAGGGAGATAGCCAAAGCTGAGGCTGCCAACAAGCCTAAAGCAAAGACCTCTCAAGGAAAAACTAAGGCACCAGCTCGAGGCAGAAAGAAAACTGCTAGGTTGCCTCCAAGGAAGCTCAAGATTCATGATGATGAAGATAGAGAAAAAGAAAAGGAGCAACAATGTAAGAAGAATCGAGAAGCGTGGTACATCCAAAGAGAAATCCAGTACCCTCGCCGACTCGGAAGACTCTCCTCACCAACCTTCCTATATGAGATCCAAAGAACAAGATGCTGAGATCGAAGCCATTTTCGCTCAGATGGATAGGTATCTCTACAGAGGAGAGGAAGCCAGACAGATAGAAGCTGCTAGACAGAGAATACATATGGCAGACCTTGAGGCACTGAGAATTCGTACTGAACAAGGGGCCAGGCTGAGAGTACCTTCAAAAGCTGATATTCCTTATCGATACAGAAGGTTCAGGAAGCCAACTGATCTGAAATCGCATAGATGGCCAAGGACAGACGATTGGATGCCTGCTCAGTTTACTCAGAGATGGGAATCTGCAAAGATAGAGTTTATCAAGCGCAATTATTTCTGGAGGTTCTGGCCAGACAAGGCTAAGACTGATGCTTACACAGAATGGATGATGATAACAGAACCGGATCTATACGTATACTTGCATAAAGCCGTGTCTGAAGGTATAGAAGTCAGTGTTCCTGAGCCCAGAATCATACCTCCGCCAAGAAGAAATGATGACTCAGTCCATCATGGAGTAATAGAAAAGGAAGTGAAGAATGCTGCCGCGAACAGAGGACTTGAAGAAGATGAGCCAGCAGACTTCGCTGAATACCTGAAGCTGAGGAAGAACTCATACAGAATGTATGGCTTGCCCCTGCCTGAGTCAGAATCACAAAACTTTATGGACAGGATCAAGCAGTACAAGCGTTCTTAGTATTAGATTTCTTTATCTTCCTAGCTTAGAAAGAGATGTAATGTACTGAACTTTCATATCTTATATATACATTCTCTTTTGGCTCAGACAATATCTTATTGTCTAAACAGCCGTGTTTGTTTTATGCTTAAACACTCAGAATCACTGAAGTGATTGCTGACTCACACACTCACTTTATCTTACTTGTCAGCTTATTGCTTCTCTAGATCTGATAGTCTAGTTGTTGTGTTTCGGGGAATTGTTTAGATAGAGGGAAATTGTTTTGGCCCTGCTCCCCTCAGTAGACTAGAACTTGAAGAACAAACTCCACTGATCCTACTTGTAATAATGTAAGGAGCTCTGTTTCTGATAGTTTAGTGTTAGCATAGATGATAGGTTTTGGCATCATCAAATAGGGGGAAATTGTTGGGTGATGATTTTATCCTCAAGCCTTTGTTATACTTAGTGGGAAATGATTACGTCTTTCAAGACCGACCGTAAGCTCAGTAGCCTCGTGCTCTGTACCTATCTGAAGATTTGAAGATCCCAAAACCCTATCTTGATTGATGAACCATTCCCATGTAATTGTTTTGTCTCTGAGGTTTCAGACTCAGTAGACACTCTGCTCTGGTTAAGGCGGTCAGTAGCTTATCGGCCTCGGCACTGAAGTAGAAGACTCGGTATTTCTTGGACTCGGCGGGAGCAAGATATCGAAGGAGTCGGTAGAACCGAACTCGGCAGGAGTAGTTCACCGAACTCGAGCCGACCATCGAGTAGAGTACCCTCAACTCGTCTCTACCGAATGAAGATCGGACTCAGGAATGGCGAGCAGTCTTCCGAACGCGTCGGACGGTTTTGAATATACAATCAGTATTGTCAAGTACGAGGAAAAGAGAAGTCAGCTTCAGTATGCCTCGAAGTCTGTTCCGTCTCAACCACTCCATAATCCTCGACAAATGACAAGCATACACGTGTCTCTACCTACTAAAGCTGCAAGTCAACATATTTCCGTAAAAGGAGGGAAAGGACAACGTTACATCCTTCAAAAAGAGCCGTTAGCTACCAAAAGAGAGAGAAAGGAAGATCGTCTCCAACGGATCTTTTCCAATCTCTGCTCTATAAATAAAGGGATATTTCAAGCCTTGAAAAAAGGAGAAGGGCACAAGAGAGAGAGACGAATGCGCATAAGCTTAACGACGAAAACAAACACAAGCATTCAAACGAGCTAGAACCAGAAAACCCTAAGTCTTCCGCAAGAATTTGAAGATCTATCTCCGGCAAAAGACTACCTTCTCAGCTCATAGGGAACCAAGCTAAACTGTTAGAAGAGCCTCTAGTATCCAAATCGACGATACACGAACCTAAAGCTTATTTCAGCTGTTCGTCGATCTAGAAGCCACTCTCTCATTCCCACTCTCTCATTCCCTATCCCTCTAACCCGAAGCTCAACAGAATATACTTATAGCTTAGACGAAGGAGTTCATATTTGAACCCAATCCTTATTGTAAAAGGACTCCTTCATAGTTGTAGAAGTTTGTCAAACACTTTAGTTTGACGCCTTTGTAAACTGGGACTTGCTTAGTATAATCCACAAGCCACGGCTTTGTCCTGTGTACAAGCTGACTGAGACTAACTCAGTATAATAAATAGCCTCCTGAACTTTTCGGGACAGTGGACGTAGGATCGATTGATATCCGAACCACTTTAAAAATTCGTGTCTTGTTATTGCTTTCGATTCTTGTTGCATTGATTTTACCGTTCATACCGAAAACCTACTTTAAAATCATACAAGCTGTCTCAAAGATACCGAACTGTCTATTTCTTTGACCGAGACTTGCTAAAACGGTTTTTTCCACTCAACTGATTTGGGCCTACACTTTTCCGCACCGCTGAACTCTACCTGTTTGATACTGAATTCTGACTCAGTCAGCTAGCAGATCTCAGTAGAGTCAGACTCTTTGCCACACACGATTCAGAACAGCTATTTAGTCTGCTGAATTATTTCAGTACGGCACTTTCCTGAACAGGACTGTTCGTGTTCGAAGTTGAGAAAATCGAAGTCAGGTGTATTCATCCCCCCCCCCTCTACACCTGACCGTACACTCGGGACCAACATGTGTGTAGTGTGAAGAGGAGTTAAATAGAGCGTGAGAGTTTACCTCATCCTCTTCTCCTGCCATGAGACACTTTTCAGCGTCTTCTTCAAGCTCTACGACCATGAATGCTGCTTCATCATCTGAAGAATCCATGAAGGAGTCGACTTCATCTGAGTCGTCTGAGAGTTCACCAGCAATGTATGCTTGACGCTTCTTGATGAACTTCTCCCTTCGAGTTTTACGTGCTGCTCTCTCAGCAGTACTGAGCTCGTCCTGGCTTCTTGCAGTTGTAGCAGGTGGTGACTCTCTCGCTATCTTTCGACTGAGATGAGTCCTCCTATTTCCTGCAATCAGAAGTATGTGATTCAGGATTGCGCTTGGGTGTATATTCTAACTCACCCTTTGAGTCTCTGACGACTCTAGAGAGTTTTCTGCGCCTCTCCTTCTCCTTCTGATACTTCACGGCAAGCAGTGCGTATTTCTTAGCTAGGTTTCCTTCTTGTAGATCACTGAGTGAAGGTTCTGCCTTGCTAGTGTGGGAGTCGCTGCGCTGACTGATCCTTTGAAAGCATGGTCGATTTGAGTGTCAGCTTCAGCTCACTGCTTCCTTTGGGGTAGGCCGAACTCGAACTCCTCAGCTTTTAATTCTGAAAAGATATGATCAGGAGAAACAATATCAAGGTCAGAATGTCTCAGCAAAGTAGCAAATGGAGTCCAATGTTCGTCCGACAGTGCTCTTAATATCTTGAGATTCATTTCTCGGTTGGAGAACGTCTTTCCCAGCCCGTTGATGGTGTTCATCAGATCCATAAATCTGATGTTAAGATCTTCAATCGTGTCGCCAGGCATGAGAGACAGTCTCTCCAGCTTTTGAAGTTCCATCGTCAGTTTGTTTGCTTTGATCTTCTGAGTCCCCCGACTCAGTAGCGCTAGAGCATCCCAGAGTTCCTTTGCGGACTTGCAGTCCTGAACTCTTCCGAGATATGAATCACTCAGGGTGGTCAGTATGGCATTTCTGGCAACCCGGTCTAAGTTGTGAAGCTTCTTCTCCTCAGGGGTGAAAAGGCTTCTATCTTTAGGGATCTTCTTCCCGGTCACCATGTCGCCTCCTTGTGCTGGATCTTGGGTTTCGACACTATCAATCATAAGAACGATAGGTCCGTCTTCCAGTACCTCTGTCATGCTGTCGTGGAGGGAAGTCAGATGTGCCTCCATTCTGACTCGCCATACCCCGTAGTTCTCTACTGAGAACATGGGTACCATCCGGATTCCTGACATATCAGACATTGAAAATTATATGAATGAAGATTGATATGCAGTGAAAACATTTTCTAGATCCGTTCAAGTAGATCACATTTTAAGTTGAGAAAGTTTTCAGGTGTATTCACCCCCCCCCCCTCTACACTTGAACGTTTATCTCGGGACCAACAATTAGTATCAGAGTAGGAGTTCTCTAAGACTCTTGTTTTCTGAAACTGGTCTACGGGGGCAACTGATCATATTTGTTACACCCTGCAAGGTTTTTTGCAGAAAAGGGAATTGAATGATGGCGACGTTGTAGTCTCCATGAGCAATAGATCGAGAGTTCATGCAATTGTCATTGGAGATTTACATCTATTTTTTGATAGTTCTATTTTAGTACTTAAAGATGTCTTTTATGTGCTTGAGTTTAGGCGAAACATTATTTATGTTTCAAAACTCTACACCATGGATGGTTATAAATCAAGTTTTGATAGTGAAGTTTCTATCATGAAAGACGGTGATTTTATCTATGGTCAAGCATATTCTCAAGTACCTTAAACGGACTAGAGATTATAGGCTTGTTTACGAGTTAGACAGTCTAGCACCTTTAGATTATACAGACTCGGATTTCCAGGTTGACAGAGACGAAAAGAATCCTACCTCAGGTTATGTGTTTACCTTGGGAGGTGGAGCCATCTCATGGAGGAGTGCAAAGCAGAAATGCATTGCGGACTCAACCATGTAGGCAGAGTATGTGGCTACTTTAGAAGCCTTAAAAGAGACAGTTTGACTCAAGAATTTCCTCATGGATCTTGATATTGTTCCTAATTTACCTAAGGCAATCACAATTTATTGTGATAATGCGTGTACACTGGCGAATTCTAAGGAACCCACATCTCACAAAGCGTCTAAATACATAGACAGGAAGTACCACATTATACGAGAATTCGTAAATAGAGGAGACGTGGTGATTGACAAAATTTGAACCGAAGACAACCTAGCTGATCCTTTCACAAAGAGCTTACCAATTTGGGCTTACGAGAAGCATGTTCGTGACTTAGGAATGGTAGAGATGCCCTCACTTAAGGTTGCATAAACTTTTGTATAAGTGGGAGACTAAAAACTCATATGCAGCTCCGCTTTGACCATATGCATCACCCAAAATATCGAGGAAATTAAATTGGCCACTTCATACAAATGCGTTGTCCGACAAAAAGTAATCAAATGAAAGGACGTAGTGACCTTGTTGAGATGTCCCGACACAATCAGCCGAAGCCGTCAAAACAACACACCCAGTTAGGTCGGCCTCTAAGTTGATAAGTCCAACCAAGTCATCATATGTCATCATTAATGACTTATTCGACTTTTTTAGATTGAGCATGCTCCAATGAATAAAGCGCATAGGGGGTAAGTCGTGAGTTAATCCGTGTACGGGCTTCGATGCTTGCTCTTAAGGACAACAACGTTAATTGGTCGGTCCGAAGTGGGCAAGTTGTTCATCCCCACCTTTGTAATTTGAACTCAAGAAACAACCTCCATACTTTACAGTTACACGTGTCCAGCTGGACATCTGGAAAAAAATTAAAGAAGAAAAAATATCTTAGTACTTTGTAGATCTACTCAATACTCCACAAACAAGACATATGATTTAGTTAACATGCGGGGAGCTAAGATAATACATGAATATAAAAATGTTATTAAAAAATAACTATAAATTGTCAGTAAGTAGATGAGTCAATTTCATTTAATTTAAAAACAATTTTTAAAAACATACTCAGTATATATAATTTAAAAACAATAAAATTATAGATTCCAGGTTAAAAATAAAATAAACTACTACGTTATTGAGTTTTACATAATTCAACTCAGATGTAAATTTAGTATATGCCTAGTTACTTTTTGGAGTATATTTATTTTCTAAGACACGATATTCCATTACCTGCAAATTTTATTGTTAATAATATGTACATATTTACTTAAATAGACCAAGCCCGAACTTAGAAATAGAGATTCTAATATGGAAGAACATTATCACTGTGATGCATGTGAAGACCATCTCCCTCAATAGGAAAAGAATCATATTCCTCTCCTACTGTGTATAGGCACACATGTTCTGTTTTGCATCTCTAATTCTGCATGTACTTTGGTTTAAGGTTGGAGAGATATACAGTTAAATCTCGATGAAGTAATATTCGATGAAGTAATAACATCGCTTAGATAGTAATTTCTTCCGGTCCGACTTGGGCTACTAAAGTAATAATTCCGCTAAATGCATTAAGTAATAATTTTTTTTAAAATCCTTAAGGTTCCAATGAAAATATACACTAATATTTACTGATTTCATAAAATATATATAGACAATTATAATAATACATTAGTAAAATAATCATTTATAATGAATATAAGCTTCCATAGTTATTGTTTTATGCATTTATTATTTTTGCATTTATTATTTTTTCTCAATATTTTGTTCGTGTTGTAACAATTAATTATTTAAGGTGGTTATTGCTTGAAATAAACATATTAATGACACAATTGGAATAAATGTACTATCATCTCGTTTATGATTGACCTATTTATCATCATTACCGTACATAAGTGCTATAATAATTTCTTCCTTCATCGGTAATAATTTTATAGTTGCATCATTCTCGATTCCGGTAGATCATTATCTGTTGAAAGAATCTTGCAATGTCGAAAGCATACTTCTAGGATAATTATAATTTAAGCAAAAATAAACTTTTTATTTTTATCTTTATGAGCGTTCTTTTATAAAACTATTAACCTTTTTACAAAATTGAATAATTCGACTTATTTTATAATTAGTTCATATTCAGTGTACATTTTTAACATGATTTTACTTAAGCAAATACTAAAAAAAATATTTTTTAATATTAACATAATTAAGTTATTAAAAAATTAATTTAATACACATATTTAACTTGTTTTATATCGTAAATTTCTCTCTAAAGTAATAAATATTCATTTTTCGATAAATGAATAATTTATTCATTTACCGATAATTGAATAAATTCACTAAATAAATATTTTTTCCGGTCCCAAGTATATTATTTTAAAGAGGTTTAACTGTACTATTATGTGTTGCATGTGACTCTCTGAAAAATGTAGTGATCAAACGAAAGCAAGTTGAAGAAACAGAGTGAACATACATGTGTAGGATTTCTCTCGCTCTCTCACTCTATTAGTTCCAGAATTTTTTCTTTCTCTCTCTCTCTATGTGCTTCACGTTTTTGGGCCACGGGTTTTCAGTTTTACGGACAATTAACTCACTTAATTTTTTATTTTCAGAACCCGCAAATGGTCTCTTCTTGTCTGCACTACTGCATGCATGTTATGTAAAGAGACTGTTGCATGCATGTTATGTAAAGAGGGAGATAGCAATGTTAAAATAATAGAAGAGAGAGAATTGATGCTTGTATGTTAGGCCAACTCATCACACATCTACTTTTACTGCAAAATGTAAGAGAAAAGAAATAATTGATGCTTGTAGTTGCAGGAGGCTAGGTTGTAGGGTGTTTTATAGATTTAAAATAATATAAATCTATATTTTTGCATTTTGGAGATCTTGTGTACATTTTTGCATTTTCTGATATTTGGAATGCACATTCTTGTATATCCCCAATTATTAATAGCTTGTTAAGTTATTTGACTCAAAGTGAATTGTGGATAGCACCATTCATTATAATGTTGATAATGAAATTGAGAATGATAAAATACAATGTACTCCCTCCGTCCCATGAAGCTTGCTCCATTTGTAGTTCGGCACGGAGTTTAAGATAGTGGGATAATTAGCTGCTTTATTGATGGGTATGTGTTAGTCCAAAACTAATTTTTCCCTCTCCTCTAATCACCATTTGTATCGATTTTGTTAATCTTTCGAGTAATTATTATACGTTAATTTTTTCGATGTACACGATGTCATCATTTTCTTCTTATTTACATAAACTTCACACGTTCTGCTTTCACATTAAACAAATTAAACAAATTAAAAATAATGAAAATGCCTCAAGCTCAATCGATGAACGAAACCATTTTTAATATTGTTGCTTTCACATTAAACAAATGAAAAACAATCAAAATTCAGCACATGGTTCTGCTGATTCATGCACACGTTCATTTGATGTGATCAAAAGTAGAATTTGCCTCCAAAACTAATCCAAAACCAGCAAGTTAAACAAGCATCACAAATTTGAAATTCCCTCCTAACAAGAACTAGTTATAAATATAAGTAGAGAGAAGAGGCAGACAACACATTCCAATCTCCCCAAAATGCATCAAGCTCATCCAAAAGATCTCACCACCGATGAGCGGAATCGAATTGTGCAGCTGCTACTCGTACGCAGCAACAATGGAAGGCCAAGTCGAGGTAAGATCCTTGAATTGTCCATACAATTTGGCCGGTCAAGGCACACGATCAGAAGAGTATGGAAAGCTGCAAAAAAACAAATGGATGAAGGGCCAAAAGAGGAACAATCCGGAGACTAGCTAATGGAATTGGAGCAGCAAAGAGCACAGTTGGTAGATGGTGCAGAGAAGGTCTAATCAAAGCTTATACGAATGCTATAAAGCCTTCATTAACTGCCCAATGTAAGCTTCTAAGGTTGCAGTTTTCACTAAAGGCTTTAGAGTTCGATAGAATACTTAACAGATTAAAGTTCAAGAACATGCATAACACAATTCACATAGATGAGAAATGGTTCTACATGACAAAATCAAGCCAAAGGATGTATCTCACACCTAGTAAAGTTGAACCACGCCGAACATGCCAAAACAAGAAAATTATCACAAAAATAATGTTTATGTGTGCTGTCTGTCGCCCTCTGTTTTCAGAGGATGGTTCAGTGCTATTTGATGGGAAAATAAGCATTTTCTCATTCACAAGAGTTGAGGCAGCATTAAGGAACAACAAGAACAGACAGGCTGGTACCCTAGTTACTAAGCCAATTGAATCTATAACTAAGGAAGTGATCAAAGAATGTCTGATCACAAAGGTATGTAATTAAGCTCAACTTAAAGTAGATTTCAGAAATTTAAATTCATCATTATTCTACTGCAGGCATCATTTAACATTAATGCATTTTCTATACTATCATATCATTGGCAATCAGATTATACCAGCAATTAGAGAGAAATGGCCAGAACATGCAAGCAAAGTCATTTTTATACAGCAAGATAATGCAAGACCTCACATCAAAGACCGTGATCCGGATTTGGTAAGGGTCGCAATGAGAGGGAGGCTTTGATATAAGAATAGTCCATCAACCACCCAATTCTCCAGACACTAATGTGTTGGATCTTGGGTGGTTTAGAGCCATTCAAAGCATTCAAATCACAACTGATTCATATACAGTAGATCAGTTAGTAGCTGCAGTTTGTGCTTCATATGAAGAATTGTCACCACAAACACTTAATAAAGTGTTTGTCAGTTTGCAAGGCTGCATAATGGAAATAATGCGGGTGAAAGGGCAAAATTGCTACAGAATACCTCATATGAACAAGGAAGGGCTAATCAGACAAGGACTACTACCTTCTGATTTGGAAGTTCCTTTGGAATTAGTGAAGGAGTGTTTGACTTACATTTTGGAAAATAGAATGATAGAGGATGTCAACATGATGAGGCATAGATTGGGGTTTTAAAAGTTAGAAAGGGTAAATAGTTTTTGTTATTAAGGGTTAGAAAGGCTAAATAGTTTTTGAAAGGCATAGATTGGGGCTGTAAAAGTTTTTTTGGTAAAAGTATTAGGGTAAGGGCTGTAAAAGTTTTTTTGGTAAAAGTATTAAGGCAGCACAAACAGAACATCAACAACTTCTGATTTCTAAATTATATCAACAACTCAGCATCTAATCATCATTGTTATTGATCCAGCAGTCACACAGGCGAGGCATCAAAGCATCAAAAGCATCTAAGGCAGCACAAAGACAACTAACAAGAACATGGACAGAATAATTAGCTCATCAACTCAGATCCACTCATCTTTGTCATTGATCCAAATAGTCACACAGGGCAGCCATCAAAGCATCAAAAGCATTTAAGGCAGCACAAAGGCAACTCACAGGAGCATGTAATCATCAACTCAGCATGTATCCATTAGCTCAACAACTCAGCATGTAATCATCATTGTCATTGATCCAGCAGTCACACAGTACAAAGCATTTAAGGCAGCACAAAGGAAACTATCATGGAGAAGAGTTTGTACATTAAACATATTGATCTAGCAGTTACACAAGGCAGCCATCAAAGCATGAAAAACATTTAAGGTAGCACAAAGGCAACTAACATGGACCACAGTTTGTATGTACAAGGGCAGTTCATATGAGAGGCCAATTTTAAGGCACCACGGTTTTATCATCTTAGAACCTAATTGCCCATCACCAAATACATGCTCCACAAATATTTACAACAATATATTTAAGGCAAAAATTAAAAGGAAAGATCTCACCACCGATATAATGCAGGGGCCAAGATCCGAAGCATTTCATCAATTGATTTTTCCGATTCGCTCATTCCAATCCACTTTTCAACCCAATCATCAGGATAAATGTCAATAGATGGGGCTGGAATACGCAAGGTATTTCCGACACAGGACCCCTCCCCGATTTGCCCATCTCGACCAAGCTCGTCGCTCAGTCTCCGCCGTTTCGGCAAGCAACCAACGGTACGTGTAATATCTGCTCGATATTCCCGTCTGGCCAAAGCTTCATCGCGATTCAAGCAGCCGGGAGTTGTCATCGCGACTTTCGACTCGGTGAGAGACCTTCCTTCGTTAGAACTTATCAATCGAGGCTTCTTCACATCGATCCAGCCCGGATCTGTAGGGTGAGGGCTAGATTTCACTTCGTTGTGAAAAAAATCAGACGCAGTGAGGGTCTCCCAATGCTCGATTTTCATCCTCAGCATAAGAGGGAGGGATAGAAGGATTGGGCGGGGTTGGGGGGGAGGCGTGACAAGAACCTCAAGATCTCGTTGATCTTGAGGAAGAGAATGCAACGGCGGGTTTTCGAGTGAGAGAGGAGAAAGATAAGTTAGATCTAGGGTTTGGAGTGAGAGAGGAGAAGATAAGTTAGATTTAGGGTAGGTAAGATTGATTAAATTAGGTAGGTAAATTAATTAGTGTTAACTTTATTTAGTTAAGTTATTAAGTGTTAATTTAATTAGTTAGTAAATTAAAAATTTACTTAAAATAGAAACATTGCAAGATCGGTGGGATGGCCAAAAAAGGAAATGTTGCAAGATCGGTTGGACGGAGGGAGTATTTGGTTTCCGTTACACTTATAAAACACTTATCAGATGATTCAATTAGATTAGATTTAAGTTTTAAAAAATAATTAGAACACTATATTTTTTGTGATTATTCACAAAATCTCCATAGTAAGAAGAGGTAGAGATTCTTCACAATTTCTCCAACATGATGGAGTATATGATTCTTCACAGTATTTTGCGCGATTTGAGAAAATAACACAAAATCTTTTAGATGTAAAAAGAATTAGTGATTCTAGTAAATTAGATTTTACGTTTTAAAAACTCAAAACACTAGATTCATGTTTTCTATTTATATAATATTAACAGAATCACATTTCAAAATTTCGATAATTATTAAATTTTTTTATAGTGGTTTTTTATAATTATTGTGTTATCATCCTATTGGAATTGATTGTTACACTTGTCAACATTGAAATAGTAAAAAAATATTTTAAAGAATTTTTCATTTATCGAATATTAATTTATAAAATTATTAATTTAAAGTATTAATTTTATTGCTCAATAAAATGTGACTTGTGAATAGGACAATTTTTTAATATGATGGATCGGGTCAAAATGTAATTTGAGATTATCCCTCAGCGGGCCATTTCGAAGTTTCAGTTCTAAATTTGAAATTTTGCGAGCTGTAACTACGATCCTCCGCCGTGCGAATTGCCGGCGATTACGCCGGCCGAGGACCCCGCGTGTTCACCCAAACACATACAAAAACGTGTGATGTCGATGGGCGGCGACACCACTTGGGTGGGGAAGAAGCCACTTAGGAGAGTGGGGGGAATGTCCGACGCCCTGTCCATCGCCGCCGATCTAGGATTCTCCGTTGCGCCTCCACCTTCTCAGGTATGCGAATCCATAGGGCTCCTCCAAAACCGGATCTATTATATAATTACACCGTATGTATGTGATTGTGCGTCCAAAGGTTGTTGGAAATGCAAATTGTGCTGTAGTTGATAATTTGCGTAATGTATTTTTAGATGTGATGTGCGTCACTGAGCTAAGTCTGGATTTGATTTGTTGTTCCATCAGGAGGAAATTCAGAATTTATCTAGTGCTAAAGGGGATGATTTGATTAGGATATTGAGAGAATTGACCACTGTACAGAGAAAAATTGCAGATTTGCAAGTTGAACTTCAAGGAAGAAAGGTGATATGCTCTGGATCTTGGCGATATTTCCTTGAATTTTGAGTTCTGGGGTTGATTTTGATCATAGTTGAGGGGTTTGCTAATTCTATGATTATTTGGTGCCTTTGGAAATGTGGCATTGGATATAGTTTGCAGAGCCCATTGTTTCTTGTGAGCTCATACAATTCTTTTTTGGACTTTTAGGAGGACAAGAATGTGGCCCACTTAACACATGCAAGTGAAATGGAGAAGAAGATTGAGACTTTATCTCGAATCACATCTATACTGAAAGATGTTATTCAGAATAAGGTAATTAGCGAACAAGGTGTATTGCATATACTCTATATGTTTTGAATGGAGTTAAAAAACTTGTGGATAATATTCTTAGGTATCTTTTGAAAAATCTGATTTTGTTAAATTTCTTCTGCTTATTCATGCATGATTTATTGATTTCATGTTGATCTTTAGGATCGGATCATAGCTCGCCTTCAGCAACCTTACTCGCTGGATTGCATACCTGTGGAAGCTGAGTATCAGGTACATGTTTAAATGTGATAACTACATAGTTGAATATTGTGGTATCACAGTATTAGACCATCATAAATATGTACGCCCAAAGATTTAGTTGTGTTAAATTCATGTTGCCAATTTTCCATTTCTGTAAAGTTGATCCTCCCTGTACCTGAAGTAGCGTGACCACTCCAGTGCAAGTTGTGTTTATGTCGAACTGTTTGCTGCTTACCTAAATATACCTAAAATCACTCAGCTGAGTTGTACAAGATCTTCAATGCTTGTTTTGTGTACAGAAACAATTTTCAGAATTGCTTATGAAGGCAGCGAGTGATTATGGAGCACTGACTGCTTCTGTTGCCGACTTCCAATGGAGCCAAAATTTTAAAGAACCTCCAACAGTATGGGGGGTAAGTTAGCAACTCTGCATCTCAATTTTTTCCTTCAGTTTCAGAGTCCCAAATACCTTCCATGTAGATTTATGATGAAAACAATTGGAAAAGAAGTAGCCATAAGAGTCATTTACTTTGAAAGTAATAATAGTGATTGGGTAATAACTCGACCGCACAGGGAAATCTATAACTAAGAAGTCCTCAATTTAGAAGGATGAATCTAACTCTGCATGGATTAGTTACTTTGATGCAGCTCATAAAGTGAACCAAAATGAAGTGGGATAATAAAAAGAAAATCTTGTTGTAACTTTTATTTTTGCTAGGTAGTCATCTCACAGTTTGCATTGGAAGGAACCGTTCACTACTGATAACAAAAATGTGGGATTTTGAGTTCTCTCATACACACTGTCTTTTGGCCTTAAAACAGTGCTAATTTTTATACAACAGCTTTTCTACTATTCATGTAAAATGTGTTTCACTTCCTTGATATTGTGTTAATCTAGGAAATGCTCCGTCCTATTCCTGTTGCTTTGGCATCTTGCACTCGGCTCTTTGAAGCTATGACTGCAATGAGGGAGTCATTTGCCAAACTTCAGACCTTGAGAGTCGGCCATTCTTGCCAGAGAGTGATCGGAGAAACAGATTGTGTGACTCCTCCACCTTGGAGAACTGAATCAAGTTTCGATGATTTAGCTGTCGGAAGCCTAAGAGGACAAGGCAACGAAGAAGGGGACAATGTAAGCAGTGATGCCCAGGACTCAGAGTTATGTTGATGGAACCACAAATAGAAGATTGTCATGGCCTCCATCTGTTAAAAATAGCTCCTGATTAGTATTTGAAGACTGTATTATTCTATCATTATCATAGCAATGCAGTAATTTTGAGTTGATAAGCGATTCATGCTTCTTTTCACCCCTCATTTAGGTGAACTATGGAAACTTTATGCATGGAAACTAATGAAGGAGAACATTCAGCTGAACAGGAAAGTTCTCTCTGAGATATCTATGCACGAGCCGTATAGCTTCAAAGCTTTAGTGCCTTCCCTGGAAACAAGACTGCCATAGCTCCCAAGAAGGAGGGCCTCGCTATTCTCATCTAACTCTGCTGATGCTGCACTCATGTAGGTGCTGAAGTAAAGCAAGCAAGATTTCATAGGGTTTCTTGCAAACACTTGAAAGTTGAGTTTGTATGTGAATTTTATTTTCACCTCTGCAAATACCTTGAGATTTTTAGTAATTAAACATTGTCATTCGATGCCCAAGTGGTCAAGTAGAAGTATTATAATGGAAGTGGCCATTGAGTTGATCTTGCCTTTTGGAAGTAGTTTTATTTGCATTCTTACTAGTATAGTTAGAATTACTTATATCTTAATTTATTATATTAAATAATAATTAATGTTTAGTAAATTGTTAAGTATTAAGATATTCAACGTGATACATATTTGTAAATATCTCGTTACATTAAGCAAATTTCATTAAATTTTCCACGCAACACCGAGTTGGCAATATTCCACTAGAAAATAACACCACATGCACATCAATTTTTTGAACAAACACTCAAAAAATAGTAAAACCCGAGAGAGAGAGAGAGGGAGAGAGAGAGAGGGAGAGAGACTTAACAGTAATAGATCAGTCTCCATGACTGAATAGCCAAGAATCTGTCCCTTTACGCAGCCCAAAAGCTATGACCCCACACCATCAGCAGCCCTTATTGTTTGCTTAATTAAATAATTAAACAATCTATATATTCAACTCTGCGCCCCCCTCATTTCATTATTTTTGTTGCACTTTATAGGCTACTGTCCCATATAATTTGCTAGCTTCTTTTTTTTTTTTTTTCTAACGTTCAAGCTCTCTTTGATCCGATCATGGCTCATTCAGCTCTCGCTCAGGTATGTTTTGATTTGGGTTTTTTGGAATTTTGTTTCTTTTTATTTTCGCGTGGGAATCTTCGGTTGACTTGTTCTGAATTCGGGGAAAAAATCTTGCCTTTTTGCAGGTCCCAGTTGCGGTCTCCGTCAAAAACGATGTTGCTCTCCGTAAATCCGTATTCAAGGTTCCTCTTCTTTAATCCGAACTTTGATTTGCTAACGGGATTTTGTTTAGTTTGTGTTGCATTTGGAGTTAATTGAAATAGCTTTCTGATCACGTGTATCTCGATAGACTGAGGTGTGTGTCTAAGTGTCTTTGTCAGTTTTTTTTTTTCGATTTGAACGATGTTACTATGTTATCAATCAAGAACATAGGGTAAGTGTAAGAGATTCATATATCTTTTGACGGTTTCTTTCTCTCTGCTGCCATGAGCCTTGTGAGGAGGAGTATGAGTATGAGTTTGGCCATTTTTATGTTAGCTTTTTGTCATTTAATTAGTTCTTAAACAAAGATCTACCAAAATCTACTGTGTTTTTGGGATCCCATAATTGGTGGTGGTTAATTGGAATGATATGTTAAAATGATTTCATGTTCCAAAATGCAGCATTTATCTCACTTGGGTTTCATTCTTTCCTTTAATTCATTCTTCATCATCAAGTAGGAATACTCGTATGGTTTGATTGTTTTAGATGTTGATAGTTCTGTGTTATGATTGAGTTTCATTCTATTGCAGAACAATAATGTATCTTTCCATGAAAAGTCATGGACTTCTAGTCTATCTTTGGACTTCAGAGTCGCGAGCTTTCAGTCCAGTGGCCGGCCTGTGGTTTGCATGTCGGTGCAACAAGCCAGCAAATCCAAGGTTGCAGTTTCGCCTTTGAGCTCAGAAGATGCAAAAGAGCCCCCACTGCATTTGTTCAAGAATAAAGAACCATACACCGGAACTATTGTGTCTGTCGAAAGGGCTGTTGGCCCACAGGCTCCCGGAGAGACTTGTCACATCGTGATCGATCATGGTGGCAATGTTCCGTACTGGGAAGGACAGAGCTATGGAATCATTCCTCCCGTATGGCTTATCTGTATCTATACATGTGTTTTTTCTTTAGAATTCTGTGATGACTAATTTTATGCTACTTCTTCTTCATTTGTTTATGATTTAGGGTGAGAATCCAAAAAAGCCTGGTAGTCCACACAATGTTCGGTTGTACTCGATAGCATCAACCAGATATGGTGACTCCTTTGATGGAAAGACAGCAAGTTTCTGTGTCCGACGTGCAGTGTATTATGACCCCGAGACTGGAAAAGAAGATCCTTCTAAAAAAGGAGTATGCAGCAACTTCTTATGCGATTCAAAGCCCGGTGACAAGGTTCAGATCACAGGTGAGACTTAAATTGGCTTGAGTAGCATGCATGATCCCATTGATTACGGGTGTGGATGCAATGACACAACCTTAATCAATGAGATTCTTGAAAGTATCATAATATGTTGAGAGTTGTGATAACTGCATATCATTATTCCATATAGAGAATTTCACCTTTTACTGATCTTAAGGTTTATGTTCTCTTACTTGCTTGGTTGTTCTTTACTTCTTAATATATCAATTGAGTTGACCTATACTTGTGAATTGGCACCACTAACATCTTGCAATTTGTGGCTCATCCTGAGATTGTAATGCAAAATTTATTCTTTGCTTCTTTAGTCTATATGATGACACTTTTCCACAAACTTGTGGAATTCATTTTTCAGGCCCTTCTGGAAAGATAATGCTTCTCCCAGAAGACGATCCAAACGCCACCCACATCATGATTGCCACTGGCACCGGTGTGGCCCCTTACAGAGGCTACCTCCGACGTATGTTCATGGAGGATGTTCCAACATTCAAGTTTGGTGGGCTAGCTTGGCTTTTCCTCGGAGTGGCTAACAAGGACAGCCTTCTATACGATGATGAGTTCTCCAAGTATCTTCAAGACTACCCTGACAACTTCAGGTTTGACCGCGCTTTGAGCAGAGAGCAAAAGAACAAGAATGGAGGCAAGATGTATGTGCAGGACAAGATTGAGGAGTACAGTGATGAGATTTTTAAACTCTTGGACAATGGCGCGCATATCTACTTCTGCGGGCTCAAAGGGATGATGCCCGGAATACAGGATACGTTGAAGAAGGTGGCAGTGGAGAGGGGCGAAAGCTGGGAGGAGAAGCTATCACAGCTGAAGAAGAACAAGCAATGGCATGTTGAAGTCTATTAAGAGTTAAGACGACTTGTTGATTTAGATTGTCTTTCATTTTGTGTTGCTGAAACTGATATTCAACTTACTCTGTAGCATTTTGTGTTTCCATTTCTTTTTTATATTTTGGTGCATCAATAGAGTTGGGAAACTTTTGTTGTGATGTTTTTTTATATTATATAAAATAATAAAATATGTTTAGTTTTAGTTTTGGATTTTATAAGAAGATTCCTACTATTTGGGTAGATAAAATAAAAATGGTATTTACATGCTTTTGAAACACAAGAAAAGGCAAAAAATTTAGGGGATGTGAAAAAAAGAAAGCAATTGCTATTTTGACACCACCTCCTATTTCGTCTCCAATTCTCTCTCTATTCTTCGTTCTGCTCCAGAAATTCTCCAGAAAAAAGGTATTATTTCTGTCAATTATTTATGATTCCATTCAACCATGTTGCTGAAAATCTCAATTCTTTTAGTTCGGACAAGATTACATCATCCATGAATGATTTGAAGATTCCTTTCTTCTGTTTTCTTTTTTTCTTTTAGTGGAACGGTTTCCTTATGATTTCTAGTTTCTTTGGCATATTCAGCCGTTTAATTCCCGATTTCTGATGCCATACCAAGAATTATGCATTTATATAACTTTTCTACACAAATGTTTGTATGTATATCGATTTCTGTTTGTTTGTGTTTCCAGTGGAACCATAATTTTCAGACAACACATGCAATCTTTTAGAGCTTTGGAATGCTGAATATAGATATTAGTTTAAGTGATTGATGATTTGTGATGATTTGTGAAGGGATCAATGAGTCTGGGCAAACCATCTTCAGGTGTGAGTTGTGATTGATTTAATGGGTCAAATTTAAATCTGTGTGGGGAGTAAGAAAAAGGGGAAATCATGGATGCAGGTAAAAGAAGATTGAAACAACTGTTGGGTCAAAGTGATAATCGTGTATGTGCAGATTGTTGTGCTCCCGACCCAAAATGGGCGTAAGTAGCCGCTTCCGCTTCTCTTTCTTTACTTGATTGATGTATCACAACAAATCATTAATTATCTTGTTCAGATCATCAAACATTGGAGTCTTTCTTTGTTTAAAATGCTGCGGCGTCCACAGAAGCCTTGGTCCAACTATTTCCAAGGTTCTGTCCCTCACATTAGACGAATGGGCAGAAGAAGATGTTGAATCAATGCTCGAGATTGGTGGAAACGCATCGGCAAACTCCATCTACGAAGCTTACCTTCCCCAAGGAGTCTCCAAGCCACAACCAGATGCTGACCACCAACAACGCACTAAATTCATCAAGTAAGTTTAGAAACTCTTATATATTCTTCCTTATATAACTATAATCCTTCATTTCATCATTCTAGGTCTAAATATGAGCGCCAAGAGTTTTTGAAGCCTAGCCTGCGTATACACTCCGCTTCTGCTGCAAACCATTCCTTTCAACCGAGTGTATCAGAAAACACGGATGGATTTATTGGGAAGTTGAATGTCAAAGTTCTTAAAGGCTCCAATCTAGCTGTTCGTGATATGCTATCAAGTGATCCCTATATTGTATTAACTCTTGGCCACCAGGTTACCATCCTTTTTAATTTCTTTGCTTACCTAAACAAGTTTGTTTTGCATACTTGTACAAATATCTGCATAAATTTGATTCTAGAAAGTGCAAACAAGTGTGGTGAATAGCAATTTGAATCCGGTGTGGAATGAGGAGCTTTCTTTTTCTATAACAGAAACTTACAGCCGAATAAAACTGGTAACTCATCTTGGTTTTCTTGTCTTACTTCTTCAAATCTACTAAATATTTACTCAAATGGCAGCAAGTTTTTGATCACGATACGTTCTCTGCGGACGACATCATGGGGGAGGCGGACATAGACATTCAGCCGATGATAACGTCTGCGTTGGCGTACGGAGACCCTAAGAAGTTCTCGGATATGCAGATCGGGAAGTGGCTGAAATCTTACGATAACGCGCTCATAGAAGATAGCCCTGTTAACATTGTCGCTGGGAAGGTGAAGCAGGAGCTGTGGCTCAGGCTGCAGAATGTAGAATCTGGTGAAATAGAACTTGAACTAGAGTGGCTTCCTCTTTGAACTATATTACTATTACTACTACTTCTGTATTATACCATTGTTACTTTTGAGAATAAACTTTTGAGTTCTACCATCTATTCTTCCTGCCCAGTATTTATATCTTGATTCTTGTTTTTTTTTTTCTTTTTTCAATTTGATGGTCAGATATTCATCATACACTTAAACCTCGATAAAGTAATAATCTCGCTAAGATAATAATTTCTTCCGGTCCTGATATGGGTCAATACACTAAAATAATGTTCGATAAAGTAATAACCTCGTTAAATGAATATTTTTTCTCGGTCCCAAGGTTATTATTTTATCGAGGTTTAACTTTATTTTAAAAGCCCCCGAAATTTTATTTCTATAATTATGTAAAAAGATTTGTATTTTCTTTTATTTGTTAATTTTATACCACCTCCATCCCGTTATTACAGTCTTACTTTTCTAATCGAATTGTCCTATTTTCTAAAATAGCAAAAATATATTCTCAAACCTAAAATGAAATGGGTCTTCCTAACCCACTACTCACCCCCACATTCTTATATTTTCTCTCTCCAAAAATCTTTCTCTCACGCGATTTCGTTTCGCTCTGAATTCAAAAAATTATGATTTTTAACTTTTTGAAAACTTTAGATTATTTTAAAAAAAAATTAAATCGATTATTTCAATTATGACTTGCAAAAATTTGGATGAATTCTAATTTCTTCCTATCAACTACTCATCGAAAATCGTGTCCATTTATTAATACAATTAAAACTCATAAAATACACAATTTAATAAAGTTTCTTAATCTTCATGCCGGAATCAAAAGACGACAGTAATAGCGGGACAAATAAGTGGTTTTTAAGTGAACTTTTGTATGTACAGGTGACAGTAGTTTTGTGTAAAATAGATATAAACTAGTGTTGCACCCGTGCTTCGCATATATAAATTGTTTACGTGATACATGTTCTTAATAGGAAGGAAAGCAGTCGTTTAGCTTTTTTTAAGCTTACAAAAGTAATATGGAATTGATAGTAACTAATAATAAATTTACATTAGCAAAATTAAATGATTAGCTATTGTTCAACAATATATGAAAGATTGTATGTGATTGTTTTTTCTCTATTACAAAAAGGATGGGGGGGGGTTACAAATTGGAAGTTAACCACTTGAATTATAGGTCACAAGGTTTCCTTCAAGATGAAGGTTAGGATAATAGTCATCTTCTTCATATCTTATTTCACCTGAGAAGCCGGTATACCAAGGAGAATCTCATATAGGTAAAGAATTGAAGTAGACTGTTGTCGTTGTCCCTCCTGCTTTCCTTCACCAGTTGTACTGTTGCTTCCCTCTTTGTCGTTTCTGTTTCTAGAAGCACCAGTACCATTTACCGCCCGAAACCCGTCAATTCCTTGGTTATGGTCACTTCCAAGAAGAATAGCAAGAGCAATCTGAAGATAAATATCTGAAAATGCATGACAAGTAAACCAAGTGTTGGGTGATGATTCAATCCTCAGCATGATCATACTGGTGGGAAATGACTCTATCTTCTATACTGAATCACGCTCAGTAGCCTCGTGCTCTGAACTGTTGAGAAGATTTGAAGATCCCAAAACCCTATCTGATTGGTGAACCATTCCTTTGTATTCGTATTTGTCTCGAGGTTTCAGACTCCGTAGACACTCTGCTCTGGTCAAGGCGCTCAGTAGCTTATTTGCCCCAAGCACCAGTGGAGAAGACTCGGTGATATCTTGGACTCAGCGGGAGCAAAGATATCGAAAGACTCAAGTGATCTTGGACTCAGCAGAGCAAGATATCCGAGAGAGTCGGTTGGCCGAACTCCAGCAAGAGTAGTTCATCGAACTCGGAGCCGATCTTCGATAGACTTATCTCGGTAGTCTATCTACCGAATACAAGGTCGGACTCAAGCAACGACGGATAGTCTTCGGATCTGTCGGAATCTTTTGAAAGACAATCGGCATTGTCGTATGTACGAGGAAGAGAGAAGTCGGCTTCGATCCGTCTCGAAGTTTGTCTTTGTCTCAACCACTCCATCCACCTCGACGAATGATAAGCATACACGTGTCTTCTCACCGCTAAAGCCGCAGTCAACCTTTTACCTAAAAAGGTGGGAAAGTACACTTCGTTACCTACACCAAAAGAGCCGTTTGCTACCAAAAAGAGAGAGAGAGAAGAAGATCGTCTCCAACGGATCTATTTCAATCTCTCGCTCTATAAATAGAGGGATCATTCAAGATTTGAAGGACAAGAGAATGCGCGCACCTAGAACACGAGAGAGCATTCAAACGAGCGAAATTAACGACTAAGTCTTCCGCAAGAAACAACCGAGTTATCTCCGTGAAAGACTACATCCGACTCAAAAGGAACCAAGCTGAACCGACATAAGCTTCTAGTATCCAAGCGACCGACACGAACCTATAGCTAAACCCTCGACTGTTCGTCGCTCTGAGATAGCTACATTCTCGTTCCTTATCCCTCTAACCCTAAGCTCACTTGTTATATCCATAGCTTAGACGAAGGAGTTCACATTTGAACCCAATCCTTATTGTATAAGGACTCCTTCACCGTTGGAGAAGTTTGTCAAACACTTTAAGTTTTATAGTGTTGTAAACCGAGACTTGGATCGATATAAAAACCAAGACGCGGCTTTGCCCAAGTGTGCAAGCCGACCGAGACTAACTCAGGATAATAAATAGCCTCCCGATCATTCGGGACGGTGGACGTAGGATTTGAGCGATATCCGAACCACTTTAAAAATCCTGTGTCTCTTATCGCTTTCTTAAGCCATTGCATTGATTTTACTATTCATACTTGAACATCATATTTAAAATCAATCAACTGTCTCAAAGATACTCGAACTTTTAAATCTACTTGAACCGAGACTTAAAACGTTTTCTCACAAAAATGGATTTGGGGCTACACTATTCCGCGCACCGAACTCTTACGTAGATACGGAATTCGACCTAGTCGGTTAGCGAGATCTCGACCGAGTCGTACTCTTAGCCTTTAACTCGATTCGGAACGGTTGTGCGGTCCGCCGAATCAAGCTGTTTGATCGGACACCATCCCGAATAGGATGTTTCAAGTTCGAAGTTGAGAAATCGAATCAGGTGTATTCACCCCCCCCCTCTACACCCGACCGTACACTCGGGACCAACAATTGGTATCAGAGCAAGAATTCTTTGAGACTCTTGTCACTTTGAGACTGGTCTATTCGAACGGATCCGAGGGAAAACGTTTTCACCGCATATCACTCTACATTCATATCATTATTCTTCATGGCTGATATGTCAGGTATAAGGATGGTACCTATGTTCTCGGTGGAGAACTACGGAGTATGGCGAGTCGAGAATGGAAGCACATCCGACATCCCTCCATGACATGATGGAAGTGCTTGAAGATGGACCTATCGTTCCCATGATCGATAGTGTCGTAACTTCGAGACCAAGCTCAAGGAGGAGGAATGGTGACCGGGAAGAAGATTCCCAAAGACGAAGTCTCTTCACTCCCGAGGAGAAGAAGCTTCACAACTTAGACCGTGTTGCCGTAAACGCTATACCGACCACCCTTAGTGATTCTTATCTTGGCGGGGTTCGGGAATGCAAGCGCTAAAGAACTCGGGATGCTCTTGCGCTTACCGAGTCGAGGGACTCGAGAAGATTAAAGCCAACAAATTAGTGCTTGGAACTCCAAAAGCTGGAAAGCTTGTCTCTCATGCCCGGGGATAAAATCGAAGATCTAAACGTCGATTTACCAATCGATGAACTCTATCAATGGGGTCGGGAAAGACATTCAAGAACCGAGAGATGAATCGAAGATTCCGAGGGCACCGCCGGATGGATACTCGGACACCTTTTGCCACTCTATTGCGACATTCGACTTAGATGCTTGTGTCTCCCGACCATATCTTTTCGTAATTACGAGTGAAGGAGTTTGAGTTCGACGGACCTCAAAGAAAGCAGAGCTGAAGGCGACACAAAAATCGACCATGCTCTCAAAGCATCGGTCAAGCCACAAGCATCTCCAAAGAACGAGCAAAACGACGAGTAAGCCCGAACCTTCACTCAATGATCTACAAGAAGGAAGTCTCACTCGGAAGTATGCGCTGCTCGTCGTAAAGTATCGAAGGAGAAGGAGCGACGCGAAAAGTGACTAAAGCCTATCGGGAAACGAAAGGTAAGTCAAATTATATGTCGAAACACACTCCCGACTCACAATCTTCCGAATGCGAAAGAAAGATGACTCGAGAACCATCAAAGAATAGCGAAAGCAAAGAAGAAAGAGTCATCGCTTGTTACAACCGCAAGAAGCCGGGACATTATCAGTATGATTGTCCCGAGCTCGGTAGTCTTGAACGCGCAAAGCACGTAAGGCAAGGAGAGAGAAATTCGCCCGTAAAAGACAATCCTACATAGTGGCGAAATCTCGGACGACTCGGAAGAGGTCGACTCCTTTTATGGATTCATCGACGATGAAGCGGCTTTCATGGCCTTAGAGCTTGAAGTGAAGAATCGTTGAAAAGTGCATGATGGCGAGCGAAGAGGATGAGGTAAATTCTCATGAACCACTTAACTCCTCTTCACACCGCACACACGACACTATTTTAGGTGCGGATGAGAATTTGGACGTCGCGACCGCATACGAAGAACTCGCTCGACGAACAAATTCGGATGAGTCTGCACGGCTCAGCAAGACTCTTCAGGAGTTGGATACCCTGAAAGTAGAGAATCAGAGACTTTCTCAGGAGAGTCAGGTTGCTACTGAGGCCGAAGGACTTGTGTTGAGACTCAGGGAGGAGATAAACTCTCCGATGGCCAAGTCTCAAGCATCAAGAAGATCGGATTTCAGTTTTGACCAATGACTTGACTCGGAAAGATATCGAACCGAGTCTGCCGAAGCAAGAAATGTCGGGACTTCAGGCCGAGCACGACACACTGAAGAAGAGTGATGATGTCTGGAGGAGCCTGATGACTGAGAGGTACATGGGTGCTGAGAAGAAATTAGAAGCTATGCTAGCAAGCAATAAGCCAAAGCACTGCAAGGAAGGACTTGGATTCAGTCCAGGAGCTTCCACATACGCCCCCAAGACACTCGGAAGTACGGCTTGGCGATAGATTTGTTCGAGGGGAGACTATCAACGCAGATATACCGAACCCCCCTAGCAAAGAACAAACGAGAAGATGAAAGCACCTCATCCCACACATCAACATTCTAACAAGAAGATCGGTGCTTAAGAAACCCCGGTTCGGTCAAGGGGGAACCAAAGCAAATTAAAATTGGCGGATCAGTATGGACCTCCAAAGGCGACACATCCGGCTCGGTATGGGTCATACTATTATGAACCTATAGTCGAAGAGGCTCCAAAGGTCGGAAGAAAAAGAAAGCCACACGGAAGGCTAAGGTCGGCGATCCACCAATTCGGAAGATCGGGACTCCCGAACCTCGGAAGCCTCGAAGTCACCTTTGACCGACCCGGTGGTCGAGATATGTTGACTCTAATGGAAAGAAAATGTCCGAAACCACCGGGGTTGTTAGACAGATTTGGGTTATGAAAACTAACATCTAAGGACCCAAAATCAAAAATGAAGGGTACCTGAACAAAATTTGCTTTTGCGGAGTGCGTAAAGACCCATGGTATGTGGACGACGGATGCTCAAGACACATGACATACCAAAGGAGTCTGCGAAGAATTATATCACGAAGAAGGACCCGAGATTGAGTTTGGAGATAATGCCAAAGGCTACACGAGAGGATATGGAACACTCAAAGCATAGGACCCGCCAAAGTTCCAAGAGTATCATATGTTGAAGGACTTCAGCATAATCTTCTCTCTGTTAGTCAATTTTGTGATAACTCAAATAGAGTGATTTTTGACGCTGGTTTCTGTGATGTTATTGATAAATCCACAGGGAAAACAGTGTTATCAGGTTCGCGCAGAAAGAACATATATGTGGTCGATCGGAACTCAATGAACCACGAAGCTTGCTTATTGGCGAAGAATGACAAGCGCACGGGGTGGCTATGGCACAGAAGACTCAGCCATCTCAACTTTAAGACGCTCAACAAGCTTGCAAGAAACACTCTAGCAAGGGGACTGCCGAATGAAGTATTCAGCAAAGACACTCAGTGTGAAGCATGTCTGAAGGGAAAGCAAACAAGGAATCAAAATCCTCCAGTTCCATCGCCTTCCACCGGATGGAATCCTTCACGTACTACATATGGATTTGTTCGGTCCGGTCTCCCGGTGACGATCGAGGCGAGAAAATATGCATTAGTGGTCATAGATGACTACTCGCGCTACACATGGGTCATATTCATTGCCAACAAGTCTGACGTCAAAACAGAGTTACCAACGCTTCTGAAAAAGCTCAGTGTCGAGAAGAACACCAAGATCGAGAAAAATACGTTCGGACAGGAACCGAGCTCCTTAATTCCATGGTAAAGGAGTTACGCAGCGAAGGAATAGAGCATGAGACTTCACCGCACGCACACCTCGGCAGAATGGAGTTGCCGAACGAAAGAACGAGAACTCTAAAAGAGGCAAAGAAGGACTCTACTCGCGGCACTCGGGACTCCCAACCAAATTCGGGCGGAAGCTACCGATACCGCATGTTATACTCGAGAATAGATCTCTACCGACAAAGCAGCATAAGCGGACACCATATGAACTATGGAACGACGGGAAGCCTTCTCTATCTTATTTCCATATTTTTGGTTGTTCATGCTTTATCCACAATAATGGGAAAGATCAGTCAAGACTTTTGATAGCAAGTCGGATCGGGGAGTATTCTTAGGATACTCTCGGGTCGACAAAGCTTTCGAGTATTCAACTATCGGACTCTTTGCGTGGAGGAAAGCCCTCATGTTGTTTTTAACGAGTTTGCTACGAAGACGGGAGCAATAACTCAAATTCTCGAATCCGAGGACATCGGTAAGCGGCTACGGGATCTAAGCTTAAAAGACAAATCCGAAAAGATCCGGCTATGTTGGGATGATGATTCGGACGAAGAAACCGAAGACAAATCTCTTCGAATCTCAACCAGTGAGCAAGTAGGCGAGCAGATTGATTCTCCCGAACGGAATCAATCCCGGGTAACTCGAGTCGATGAGGAAACCGTAGAGGTAAGCTGAGACCACTACCGAGAATAACAACTCGGGGGGAACATCTAGTAATGTTCCTGAGCTGAATGCCCCGAAACTCGGTGACTCGGTAGATCATACTCTTACCACCGAAATTCTTCAATCTCGGAATAGTACAACCGAAATGCCTAACTCACCTACTATCTCGTGTTGAACAAATTTCGGATGAAGAGTTAAAACATCGTAGATCGTGGCTAGATGCTCACACCGCCGATCTTATAATTGGAGATCCTTTAGCACATGTCAAGACAAGATCCAGATTCGTCAAGGAGAAAGCGCATTATTTTCCCGCTTCTTGTCTCTCGAAGAGCCTCGGAATATTGAGGATGCACTTAAAGATCTTGCCGATGGATTATTGCTATGCGAGAAGAGCTGAATCGGTTCACGAGAAACGAAGTATGGGAGCTTGTAGACGGACCCGGCATCAACTTGTCATTGGAACCAAATGGGTCTTCAAAAACAAGCGAGATGAAAACAACGTTATAGTAAGGAACAAAGCAAGACTCGTGGCTAAAGGCTACCTTGTCAAGCCGAAGGGATAGATTTCGATAAGACGTTCGCTCCGGTTGCAAGATTGGAGGCAATCGGACTATTCCCGGCCTACGCAACACATCAACGATTCGAGTTTATCAAATGGATGTGAAGTCTGCGTTCTCGAACGGCGTCTTGAAAGAAGAAGTCTATGTGGAACAACCGCCCGGCTTTCAGCGGGGACATCAAGTATATAGACTCGGGGAAGGCTCTATACGGGTTAAAACAAGCACCCGGGGCTTGGTACGATACCTGTCCGAGTTTCTTCTTCGAAAGGTTTTCGTAAAAGGCACGAGACCGCACTCTATTCAAGCATTCGACCGGAAGAAGACTTATTACTTGTGCGGATCTACGTGGATGACATTATATTCGGATCAAAGAATGTCATCATGTGTCGGCAATTTGAAAAGATGATGAAGGATAAGTTCGAGATGTCGATGATGGGTGAAATGAACTACTTTCTTGGTTTTCAAGTCAAGCAATCCGAAAAGGGAACGTTCATCAACCAAGGCAAATACACTCGAGACCTCATCAAAAGATTCGGCCGCACATCCGGCAAATCAATCAAGATCCCGATGAACACGAATATGAAGATAGATCTTGATAAAGAGGGAGTATCGAGAGACCAAACTCGAATACCGTGCTATAATTGGTTCTTTATTATATCTAACAGCTACTCGTCCCGACATAACTTATCTTTGTAGGTGTACGTGCTCGATTTCGGGCGAATCCCAAGCGAGTCATATGGACTCAGCAAAGAGGATTCTCCGCTATCTACGAGGAACACCGACATGGGTTTGTGGTATCCAGTGATGATAATATTGAACTAAGCTGGTTATTCCGATGCCGACTATGCGAGATGTAGAATAGACCGAAAATCAACTTCGAGGAACATGTCGGTTCCTTGGCAAAGCAAGCCGATCTCATGGTTTTCAAAGAAACAAGCACTCGGTGGCCACGTCGACTACTAAAGCCGAATACATGGGCTGCTCGGAAGTTGTTGCGCCCGGATCCTTTGGCCGAGACAGCGGTCGAGAGACTATCACGTCATTCGGAATGAAGTGCCGATCTTACGCGACGATACCGGTGCTATTGCAATCACTCAGAATCCTGTTCTTCACACAAGATGCAAGCACGTGGACATCAGACATCACTTCATTCGTGACCATGTCGAAAAGAAGGATATCAGAATGGAAAAGATCCATACTGACAAACAAAGGGCCGATATCTTGACCAAGCCTCTAGGCCGAATCCGGATTCGGAGAACTTTCAGTAGAGCTAGGTCTGCTGGACCCTACTGACCCCAGTCAGTAATAAGGTTTCAGGAGAGGAACATTCCAGTGAGGGGGAATGATCACTCTCAGTACTGAGTAAGTTCAGTACGTAGAGATTCAGAAAACCATCTACACGAGGTATCAGCTGACTACTATGTTCAGCTGATAGGTTTGCGTATCTCTACTCGAGTATCTAATGCAACAATGATAAGCATTTATTATGGAGATTCAGCATGATTTAAATATCTCTTAGTTTGTCATTTATTGATAACAGATTACATTTAATACACGACATTCTATGCACAACTTTGCTGAACTCTGTGCGCATTAAATGCATGTCTTATCATAGTTACTCTTTAGGCATGTTTACAACTTGCATTGACTTAGACGGCTTTTGTGATCATTACCTTCTATAATATTGAATCTTAACCGTCCATCTCATAAAGTAGGTTTAAACTCAGCCTTAGATCGATAACTGTTCATCTTCTAGATATATACATATTTCGATCAAATCTTAAGAACCGCCATATTCGCACTTAACATTTCGATCATATCTTACCTCCAAAAATCCGAGAATACCTTTGTGCAAAAACCCTCATTTGCTTACTTTCACCTCGATCAAATTCTCGGTATGCCTACATGTAGTTACTTATGTGTTGATCATTATTGATTAGTATCATATATAAAAAGGTTTATTTAAAAAATCGATACTGATAACAACTTCATGTAACAGGTACAATGGCGGAAACCAATATCTCTATGATATCTCCAGCGGATATGCAGAACATTCTGGAGAAGGATCGCGTGTGGTTTGAACCCACCATGGATTTCTATTCATGCGATCTGGAGTATATGGATGAGATCTTCTCAGGTCTGCGCGAGTCAGGACTGGAGAAATTTCTGTCTAGGAGGCCTTCGTTCTTCCTCCCGAGACAGGTTGCAGAGCTGTATTTGAATTCAGACGCAGTGTCTGGAGACATAGTGGCAAGATTTGTTGCCCATTCTATCCAAAACGCCACTATGGAGCTGAAGCAGATGTCCATCAAGGATGCCTTGAAGCGGAGTTTTGATCTGCCCTCCGAAGGGACCAGTACAGTCGGGTACAGAGACGACCAAGTTGATGAATATCTTACCATCTTCTGTGGAAAGCCCACTACATTCAGATCTGCTTTTCCGAAGAACAGCATGTTGCCTCAGTTCAGGGCACTTGCCTATATAGTGACACAGCTACTGACAAGCCAAGCAGGGTCGTTTGACCAGGTGTCGAGGCCTAAGATTCAGTTGATGATGGCCATATACGACCGAGCCCAGATAAATTGGATGGAGTTCTTTCTCCGAGAATTCATGGCTCAGGCTGCTAAGTTCGACAAAGCATCGAACATGCTGAGCGCAAAGGGCAAATTGTTGTATGGACTCAAACTGTCCATTATGATCGAAGATTTATGTGGATCTGAGCCTATCACCTACAGTGACAAGGAGTACTTCAATGTGAAGAAGGTCAGATTTCACAACAAGACAGCAGCGCTTCAGCAGATAGGGTCAGAACCCTCAGCAGTCTCTCCGAAATCAAAGTCTCAGCAGGCTACGCCTACAAAGAAAAGAACCCCTCCCGCTAAAACTCCTAAGGCACCGGCAAAGAAACTGAAGAAAGCCGTTGAGGTGCCGGCTCCGAGGAGGTTCCGGGAAGTGCCTGCTGAATAGGCTCCTGAGAAGACTACTCAGCCCATGCAGCTGGTTGATGAGTCCGAGTCTTCTGAGAAGACTCAGTCAGTGGAGAAGATCGTTTCCACAAAAAGGGACCAAGGGGATGCTTCTGAAGCTCAGAGCGCAGATATTCAGCGCCTAGACAGCCCCCTTTCTGTCCCTCCACTCAGCTCAGTCCCTCCAACCGAAGAGCCAGACTTCACACATAGACTTGGAGTCTCGAGAGCGCATCCGAAGGTGAATCAATCGGGATGGAAGCTTCAGTGATTATATCCAGAGCATCCCGAGAAATTCTACAACTAGTTCCGGAGCTTGCCGACTACTCGGGACTTGTTGCTCATCGCCAAAACAAAGCAAGGCTCCACATGTTGCTTCGCGACATCGGGAGTGGCCTCGTCTATGACGCCTTGTCCTCCACTACTCCCGTCGCAGGCGCATGAAGAGGAATTGAGACCGAGAGAGGAGATAGGCTATTCGAGCCCGAAGACCTCGGCTCAATGGACAATCCGAGGGCTGCAATGCCGGCCATGATTCATGATCGACGGCACGCCTCCGGCCCAAGACCCTCGGATGGGTCGGACCATGACGACCCACCCCGGTGATTCGAGCCCGGAAAGCCCGATGAGGGACATCCACGGGACAAGGATACCCATCTCGAAACTGCTCCACCTCTCGGTATCCTTGGTCCCGAGAAGTCCAAGGCGGGTGCTTCGTCCTCGCAGAGCCCGCTCGGCTCTTCTTTGCCGATCGACTTTCGAAGCGGCGCCCGGCACCGCAAAGAGATCTCGATCGGTGGCAAAAGCCTTAACCGCCCAAGGGATCAAAAATCGAGATCTTGCGAAGGCTATCCATAGGACATGGAAGCAGGATCGCTCAACCCACGACTAAAGAACTTCGTGGGCTGAAGTCTTCGTCTCTTCATCGGCCGCCCACGATGTTTCCGCGCTTATTTCGAAGCGTTGGCTCAAGAACAAGTCAAATTCGAAGCTCAGCTCAAGATCTTTCGGGAGAGCCAAGCCAAGCTACTTGATGAATTTTTGTCTTCTAAAGCTGGCTCATACCGACGCTATCACCGAACAATCCGAGGCCACCGAACAAAGACTTGAGAATATCCAACCGGCCTTGGAAGACAAGATCACCGAGAAGCCGAAAGACTTCAAGGAAGTAGCCGACCTCTCTCACAAGCAAGTACAAGGAAAACCTTACCATGGAGAGGAACGAGTTGCATGAGGCTCGACTAAGCTCCACGATCGTCTTGATGAGTGTCAACCTCCTACAAAAGTCCGAAGAAGTCGGCCCTAGTCCCTACCCCGGTGCTCATTGATGATGCCAAAAAGGGGGAAAGTGAAGGAAAAAGGGAAGGAAAGAAGAGTGCGAGAAGTTGACTCAAACTCGGTCTCGGAAGGGTGAGGCCCTGGGGTGTTTCGGCTGCGAGCACAACATGAAACCGGCCCAAGTGGCTCGAGGACCCCAGCGAGACCACTCGAGCAACCCGGACTCCCAAAGACATTATTAAGGAGGTTGCCGAGTACGCCGAACAGGGCGGTGGAGGACTCGGAAGAAGAAGAGGCTCCTCTTCCACCACCGGTTCAAGAAGGCAAGGGCAAACGAAGCTTAAAATTCCAACCCCTCCAGCCAAAGAGATTAAGGTACATATCTGGCGAGGAGGAAGCCCAAATAGCTGCGGATGAGAAGGCGGCCGAGAAATTGCAGAGGCCGAAGCGGCCTAACAAGCCAAAGTCTAAGCTCGCCAAAGGAAAGACTAAAGCCCCATCCGGGAGGAGGAAAGAGAACCGCTAGAGCGCCTCCGAGAAAGCTCATCATAACGAGATGAAGAGGACAGAGAAAAAGAAAAGGAGCAAGAGCAGAAGAGATGCGAAAGGCGGGGTACATCCAAATCTAGATTTAGTACCCCCGCCGAATCGAACAAGCTCCTCGAAGCCTCAAGAGCAAGATGCGTAAATTGAAGAAATCTTTGCTCGAGATGGATAGATATCTCTACGAGAGGAGAGGAAGCTAGACAGATAGAGGTCGCCCGACGGAGGATACATTTGGCAGACCTTGAGGCACTCAGGAAGCGTACTGAACAAGAGGCCAGGCTGAGAGTTCCTTCGAAAGCTGACATTCCTTATCGATACAGAAGGTTCAAGAAGCCAAACGATCTGAAAACACATAGATGGCCGAGATCAGACGAATGGATGCCTATTCAGTTCAATCAGAGATGGGAATCGGCCAGGATAGAGTTTATCAAGAGAAATTATTTCTGGCGATTCTGGCCTAAAATGTCTAAGGCTGATGCCTATGTCGAGTGGATGACCATTACTGAACCTGATCTTTACCCATATATGCACGAGCAAGATGGCGAAGGGGTAGTAGTCAGCGTTCCTGAAGCAAGGATCATTCCTCCACCCAGAAGACAAGACGCCTCAGTACATCTCGGAATGATTGAACAAGAAGTGAAGAATGCTGCGTTGAACAGAGGACTAGAACAAGATGATCCAACAGACTTCGCCGAATACCTGAAGCTGAGGAAGAACACGTTCAGAATGTATGGAGTTCCACTGCCTGAAGATCAATCCCAAGGTTTCATGAATAGGATTCAGCAGTTTAAGGGTTCTCCCTCTTAGTTCTTCTTTTAGCTTAGCAAGATTTGTAATGTACTGAACTAGTTATTATATATATACAATCTTCTTTTGGCTCTGACAACTACTTGTTGTCTAAATAGCCGTGTTTGCTTTATGCTTTAACACTCAGAATCACTGAAGTGATTACTGACACACACACTTTGTTTATTTACTTGTCAGTTTTTGCTCGGTTAGATCTCTGATAGACTAGACTTTCGGAGAGTTATTATTTCTCTTAGGGGGAAATTGTTGCATGGGGGAAATTATTGTAAAGGGGGAAATTGTTACGCCCTGTCTCCCTCGATAGTCTAGCACTTACTGACAACCCACCGATCCTACTTGTAATATTTGTAAGGAGCTCTGTTTCTGAGTAAGTTAGTGTTTAGCATAGTTGATAGGACATAGATGATAGGTTTTGGCATCATCAAATAGGGGGAAATTGTTGGGTGATGATTCAATCCTCAGCATGATCATACTGGTGGGAAATGACGCTATCTTCTATACTGAATCATGCTCAGTAGCCTCGTGCTCTGAACTGTTGAGAAGATTTGAAGATCCCAAAACCCTATCTGATTGGTGAACCATTCCTTTGTATTCGTATTTGTCTCTGAGGTTTCAGACTCAGTAGACACTCTGCTCTGGTCAAGGCGCTCAGTAGCTTATTTGCCTCAGCACCAGTGCGGAAGACTCGGTGATCTTGGACTCAGCGGGAGCAAAGATATCGAAAGACTCGGTGATCTTGGACTCAGCAGAGCAAGCGATATGCGAGAGAGTCGGATTGACCGAACTCGGCGAGAGTAGTTCACCGAACTCGTAGCCTGATCTTCAGTAGACTTATCTCAGTAGTCTATCTACTGAATACAAGGTCAGACTCAGCAACGGCAGATAGTCTTCAGGACTATCAGAATCTTTTGAAAGACAATCAGCATTGTCATGTACGAGGAAGAGAGAAGTCAGCTTCAGTCTGTCTCGAAGTTTGTGATGTCTCAACCACTCCATCCACCTCGACGAATGATAAGCATACACGTGTCTTCTCACCTGCTAAAGCTGCAGTCAACCTTTTACCTAAAAAGGTGGGAAAGTACACTGTTACCTACACCAAAAGAGACGTTTGCTACCAAAAAGAGAGAGAGAGAAGAAGATCGTCTCCAACGGATCTATTTCAATCTCTGCTCTATAAATAGAGGGATCATTCAAGATTTGAAGGACAAGAGAATGCGCGCACCTAGAACACGAGAGAGCATTCAAACGAGCAAAATTAACGACTAAGTCTTCCGCAAGAAACAACCGAGTTATCTCCGGAGAAAGACTACATCCAGCTCAAAAGGAACCAAGCTGAACCGACATAAGCTTCTAGTATCCAAGCGACTGACACGAACCTATAGCTAAACCCTCAGCTGTTCGTCGCTCTAGATAGCTACATTCTCGTTCCTTATCCCTCTAACCCTAAGCTCACTTGTTATATCCATAGCTTAGACGAAGGAGTTCACATTTGAACCCAATCCTTATTGTATAAGGACTCCTTCACTGTTGGAGAAGTTTGTCAAACACTTTAAGTTTGATAGTGTTGTAAACTGAGACTTGGATCAGTATAAAAACCAAGACGCGGCTTTGCCCAGTGTGCAAGCTGACTGAGACTAACTCAGGATAATAAATAGCCTCCTGATCATTCGGGACAGTGGACGTAGGATTTGAGCGATATCCGAACCACTTTAAAAATCCTGTGTCTCTTACTGCTTTCTTAATCGTTGCATTAATTTTACTATTCATACCTGAACATCATATTTAAAATCAATCAACCTGTCTCAAAGATCTCGAACTTTTAAATCTACTGAACTGAGACTTAAAACGTTTTCTCACAAAAACTGATTTGGGCCTACACTATTCCGCGCACTGAACTCTTACTGTAGATACTGAATTCTGACCTAGTCAGTTAGCAGATCTCAGCTGAGTCAGTACTCTTAGCCTTTAACTCGATTCAGAACAGTTGTCTGGTCTGCTGAACTGTTTCAGTCAGACACCATCCTGAATAGGACTGTTCAAGTTCGAAGTTGAGAAATCGAATCAGTGTATTCCCCCCCCTACACCTGACCGTACACTCGGGACCAACACCAAGAATCACAGATTGGGAACAATTGAACAAATAATAAGACACTGCTTAATATAGATAGAAGAAAATGTATGTCACTCATAGCAGCCCAAGCTACAAAAATCTGCTAATCACTATAAAGTACTCCAAATGCACCACTACCAACTTCCTTAATGATCTTGTATCTACATCAACCATAATGACAATTGGATTAAACATAAGATAATAGAAATATTACATAAATACAAGATTACAACAACATTACCTTTCCATTATTTTATTTTCGCCATCCATAAAGAAATTTTTGAATAAGCTAAATAACTAAAAATAGTAGAGTATGAATTCCCCAATATGAATTCAGTACACGAATGTCACTTTTGACGGCGTTCATAGCCTTATTTGTGTAGCAAGGCTAAATCAAATTTCCTGAGATGGGAAATGGTTTAGAAAACAGCAGAACATCTTCATAATAGTTCAAAAGGCTATCTGATACTTAATAGCCATAGAACCATTCTAAGAACTGTAGTATTCAATCATGACAAAGAAAAAGAAGAAAGATTATAAGGGGAAATATCACAAGAGCACAATAAATTGGGAATCAGTGATAAAAGAAGGTAGTAGAAAATATCTCAAAGTCGTTTCCACAAGGATCTCAAATGGACATTGTAGAGGCAATGCATAAAAATCCAGAATTGCACAAGACTAATTGTATAACATAAACCAACAATACAACCAATCCTCTATATACTACTGCATGCAATTCATGATGATGCATATTCAGGGAGTAGAAGAAGTACCTAATTAATTACAAATCCTTTTAACATGTCAACAAAGTCTGTCTTTCTTTCTTCATCCAACCTTTGAATTTCGCTCCTATTGTTTTCCTGCAATCACACCACCCTTTTGACATCAAGAAATCTAGATTAAAAAAGGACATGGAAGAATATGACCAAAATATGCTCGTCAAGAATGCTTCGTACCAATCTGTCTCTACTCTATTCCATTGTATCACTAAGTCATTCCAAGATAGAGACGAGATGTAGTTAAAGAAAACAATATATTTAGAGGCAACATTCAGTTTTCTACATTACACGATGAATCTGGAAGGTAATGGAAAAATTGGTTGGCTTACCTTGAAATTTCAGTCGAGTAGTTGATGAAATTGGAAGAGAAATTCATTGATTTGATGATTTTGGGTAATATTAATTTCTCATACGTCAACCCCTATCTCGATATAGGGTAGGATAGGCCACTGTTCAGACATGGAAAAAAAAAGCAATTAAAATTTGGATTGTAGCTCGATGGTAAGTCCACAATTAATTAGTAGTATTAATTTCTCATACGTCAACCCCTATCTCGATATAGAGTAGGATAGGCCACTGTTGAGACATGAAAAAAAGAAAAAAAAACAATTAAAATTCGGACTGTAGCTCGATGGTAAGTTCGGGAACAGTGTAAAACCGGATGAGTTTTAGAGAAATAATAAAGATAAAGAACAGTGGAAGAAAGAAAAAGCAATTAAAATTCGGACTGTAGCTCTTTGTCGTTTCTATTTCTAGAAGCACCGGTACCACTTTTCGTGTAGTCTTTTGCTTTCCAATATCAAACTTTCTTTGTCCTGAATTAAAACTCAACGGGTTCAGAAATGATCTGTACCTGAAAATTTAATTAAAGAGAAACAAAACTATTCTCTTAGCCGTGGAAATAATTGCAGACCTCATCTTTTGCAGTTGAGATTTTTTTCTTTTACATCAGCATAAACCTCCAAGAAAAAGAATATAAGATACATACATACTTTATTAATAAATAATTGATAAATGTGTAAGTATTTTTCTTTTATATAATTATTGTGAATATTAAGAGGCAAACAATAATTAAGAAAATATCTATAATCTATATTCAAAGCTTGAACTCAAGTCTATTTCATGTTTCATTTGATTCCAATCCCCAATAATTAATCTTATTTCCGAAATGAAAATTAGAACTTTAACAAACGTATAACTTTCGGAATAATAAGTCTTCCTATTATCCAAAACGTGGTTTATTTTATATTTTTTATTCACCGTAATTCAAGATTGTTAATTATTAGATTATGCAGCATATTTGTATTTTTCGGTGCTGGATGAATTTTTCCAGCGTCCATTTTAAAGGAAATAGAACAAACCAAGTGTGATATTGGTTGGTCTAGTTTATATGCATAAATTGTTTTAATTATTTGTGTAATTAAAACAAACCAAGTTGGTTTTATATAATAAAAGTGTGGGATCAATATAATAATTAATTGTGTAAAATTAATATGTGTGAGACCCATATTATTATTTAATTATTTAAATTTGATTTGAATGAATAAAGTTGTGGGACCCATTCTCTTTTTCTCTAAATGCTTGCATGAAATGGGAAGTCAATTTATGAGGAAAGACTTTTGCTGGGCTCGAGGAGGACGATGTAAGATATCCAAAATGGGTAAAAGGTCAAAAGAAATCAACGAAAATCATGAAAATAGATCTAGAATAGCTTAGCGCCTAGAAAACCTCGAAAGATGGGTTACTGTTCATTGATGGTAAGCCCGGGTACAATCTTTATTACTAACAAGAAGGAGGGTTTCATGTAGATGTAGTAGGATGTGACGCGAACGGCGCGGGAAGTACGGCGTCGCGTCAGAAGGAACGAATGAGAAATGAGGTACATGAATCTCCCATTACTAAGAAAGAGATGCAAATTTCCTGTAGATGTAGTAGGAGGGGAGGCGAACGGCGCGGGAAGTACGACGTCGCGTCAGAAGGAACGAATGAGAAATGAGGTGCGTGAATCTCCCATTACTAAGAAAGAGAAAATGTGGGTTAATTAAATATAAGTACTCCCTTCGTCCCGCTATTTGTGGCTCACTTTCCCGAAATGGGTGTCCCGTTATTTGTGGCCACTTTCCTAATTTAGTAAAAAATTATTATCATATCTTCTACTCAATCATTTTCTCTCTCCTATTTTATTAGATTTTCTCTCATACTTTATCATTTTTTTCTCTCATACTCTCTCATTATCTTACTTATATTCTCTCTCATACTTTATCATCTACCCCTCTCTCATACTTTATCATCTACTCTCTTAATTCCCGTGCCGAAACCAATTGAGCCACAAATAACGGGACGGAGGGAGTATTCAAGAATCCAATGAAACCCACTCAGATTTGTGGAAATAATAACAAATCAATCTAGAAAAGCACAAAAGGAGGTAAGCGAAACTAAATAGGGGAAAAAGGTTATTAAACTCAATTCATCAACTGCAACCAAAATATGAGAGAGGAAATTGATGGAATGGAAAAAAAAAAGCAATTAAAATTTGGATTGTAGCTCGATGGTAAGTCCACAATTAATTAGTAGTATTAATTCTCATACGTCAACCCCTATCTCGATACATGGAAAAAAAAAAAGCAATTAAAATTTGGACTGTAGCTCGATGGTAAGTCCACAATTAATTAGTAGTATTAATTTCTCATACGTCAACCCCTATCTCGATATAGAGTAGGATAGACCACTGTTTAGACATGGAAAAAAGAAAAAGCAATTAAAATTTGGACTGTAGCTCGATGGTATTGAACAATAGGTATAAAAAATAAAGGTTACTTCATCAACATCAGCATCAACAATTGTGCTGCAACCAACAAATATTTAAAAAATCATATCAAAAGAACTATTAAAATCCTGCATCACAAATGCAAGACCACAGTTCATAGGTAGATCACGTTGGCAAGCAATCCTGGCACTGCTTTTGGTTAGAGGATTAGATATAAATATCTGCTGCAAACCGATGAAGGGGAAAGGTTGCGTGCATACAAATCTATGATCATCAAACAATATTAAACTCTCACTTGGAAGAAAATCAAGATGATCGAACTGGACAGGAACAATACTTGAACAATATGGAATATAACCAACTGAAGCCACACACGATTCTCCCACGTTCTAAATTAAGAAGCCAGATATCTCACTACATTTCTTCATCTGGTTTCTGATAAATACTGGATCAGAGATAACATCATTCCAAAACTTGCTCACCAGCCTCAAATTCTTGCAAATTTTCTACAGGGAGACGCTCTAATATATTACCAACAATGTAACCAACTCTCAGAAACATCCGATGAAGAGTCCGCAAATTCCTTATTATCTCTTGAGTCTACAAAGCATTTGGATTAGTTACATAATATCTAGAAGAAAGTTGCTGATATTAACAAAAGAAAACAATACTTCTAGCTGACGTAGTAAAGAGCAGCAATCTAGCGTGTAGAATGCTAGAATGTTTGACCTCCAGTCCATTGCCAAGTCTCCTAGTCTCCATAAGAAGACGCTCTTCGTCTATAAATGGTAGTTTGCATATTACCCTTCAACAGACAAATTTATCGAGAAAATAGACAATACAACTTAAAAAGTTATGATCTGCATAAATCTGCTATACCTGCCAAATAAATCTCTTCTCATCAACGTCCTCCTCAAATTTTGTTTTGAGAAGAGATTCAGTCGCTTCAACGAAGTTGCAGTTAATCTTTAAGAAAGTTTGAACAAAGTTCGAACATGGCTTACTTGTGGGATAGAAATTGATTATCCCAGAATTCTCATCAACCACATGCCCTTGTAAGTCTTAGGAAGTGCATGTGAACTGCATCATAGTTCTCAAAAAATGCTAGATTGGTACATAATTTAAACACAAATGAAACGGAGAGAAGTAAAATAAATAAAATTAGAGGAAGTACTCCCATAAGCTGATCAAACCACGCGAAGGGCATACCTTTTCGAGACTTAACCTTAACCAGAGAGAGCCCTCTGAAGTCAGACGCGAATGGGCCGTAATGATATGTATAAAACCTAAAAAACAACCAAAAATTTAGACATAAATTAATTGCATCACTTGAATATAAACAAAAACCAAGTGCATACATGTACAGCTCCAAGGCTTCCTCCAAGGCACACCTAAGGATTCTCAGTCCATAAAACCATTGCAAGAATTGTAGTTTTCACATGACACTCAATGGCGATTCAGAAAATCCACTCGGAAGGGAAATTAGGACGGAAATTCAATTTGGGTTTTGAAAGAAGATGCAAAATGAAGAGGCAAAACCGAGTGTAGACTATGAGAAGACGGGATGGGCTGTTGGGGAATGGTGCAATTAATGCGATAGGAAAACCTACACAAATAAAAAACAGGGGAAAAATGTAGAGAAAATGACTAACGTTGTTGTAGTAGAATGAGGTGCATGCACCAAATATTAATGTTGTTGCAGTACGGTCCTGCTGCTTTTGGGGTAAAAAAAATAGGTAAAAATAAATAAATCAAAGCCTATGAAACCTATGAAGAAGGTGACTGTAGCTTGATGGTAAGTTCGGGAACAGTGTAAAACCGGATGAGTTTTAGAGAAATAATAAAGATAGTATTGTTGTTGTTAATTCACCTGTAAGGCTATAGTCTAAAATGTAAATTAAATTGATAATGTACCTAACATTTCTTGGCAAGGTTCTTAAGCTTTAATTATGCGATATTTTCACAGGGACTAAATTCCCTATATGAAAATAAAATCATTAAAAAAAGTTATGAATTACTGGATTATGTTCTTAAAATAAAAAGTCTTATAAATAAAATTATCTTCTGAGTGAGTTAGGCATGGCTACGCATGCCACATCTTGCCATAAATTCAAATGTAAATATGTAATACTGTATACTATTTAAATGCGTTGAATTTATTGAATTTGTAATGTGGCATGAAACAGACAGATACTATGATGCAACCATGAAAAAAACATTAATATTATAAAAAAAAAATGTTGATAAATAGCAGCAGCTCTCTGCCTCTCCCTCCATATCTCTTTCAATCTCTCTCTAGACTCATTTATTCACCTTGATGGCTACTTACTCCGAGGCGCACATCTGCCAGTGCTTGAGCCGCCTCGCCACCATCCGCCGCGACTCCGCCGTCACGATCGATGGAGGCCGCCGCAAAACCGGAATGCAGTTCGTCGAAGGAGTTGTGGGCGTGGCCCGCGGGCTTCTCCAGCTCGGAATCAAGCCCGGTGACGTCATCTCCATTTCCGCTCTCAACAGGTTTCAATGAATCGAATATCATCGTAATGATTTTGCCTTTGAAATCAAGCTGAAACTTAATTAATGTATTTGAGTTTTTTTGGCAGTGACTTGTACTTGGAATGGCTGCTTGCTATTACATACGTCGGAGGAATTGCTGCTCCACTTAACTATCGATGGGTGAGCGTCCAATCATCTTTATATAAATATATTCATAGTAAATAAATTTGTAATGAGGATTCGATGTTGTCTTGTTAAGACAAGTTACTGAGTTGGGCATATTGATAAGAATTCATATTCAAACATAACAGGCCACCTAATTAGGCTAGCCTAGTTGATGGTTTAAGTGAATTGAAACATAGTGAGTTCCAATCCCCTCTCTAAGATTTTATAGATGAATCTACAGAGCTTGGAAGAGGCGAAATCGGCCATGGAGGTGGCGCAGCCGGTGATGTTAGCCACGGATTCGAGCCGCGGCTACTGGCATTCCAAGTTCAAGATTGACTCTGTTCCATCTCTCCGGTGGCATGTCCAAATGGATGAGCCTTTTAACATCAACAAGAGTGAGAGTGTTACAATGTTTATTGTTCAAACTTAGGGCTTTGTAAATTTGTAATAATTCTTGTCTTAAATTTGCAGTTTTTGCTAATGAATTGCTTAAGGATTCTACTCGAGTAAGTATGGAGTTTGACTATCTTTGGTCCCCTCAAAGAGCTGCCATTATATGCTTTACCTCAGGTATGTATACATAGAAAATGGTGATTTTCAAGTCTTGAAGATGATTAACTCGACCAATCTTTGTCCTAAAACGGCTTTTTTTTCTTGATCCTCATAGGTACTACTGGGAAGCCTAAAGGAGCTACATTAAGCCATTCCTCTCTAGTCATTCAATCCCTTGCCAAAATCGCAATTGTTCGTTACAACGAGGAGGATGTAAGTCTATACATCATGTTCATGAGTTCATATGTTCATTGATGAATTTGGATAAACTTGTTTAGGTGTATCTTCACACGGCCCCTCTGTGCCATATAGGCGGGATATCATCCGCCCTGGCCGTATTGATGGCCAGTGGCTGCCACGTCATAACTCCCAAATTTGAGGCTAGTTTGGCTTTTGAAGCCATAAGGAAGCACCGTGTCACTTCTTTCATTACTGTCCCAACCATGATGGCTGATCTAATCTCTTTTCACTCGTAAGTTGTCGTTTTGAGTGACCGTGTTGTGTATTGAATTCGTGTTTATCATGTTGGAAAATTTGTGTAGGTTGAAGGGAGAATCTGAGAGTATTGATTCTGTTTCGAAGATTTTGAATGGAGGTGGCGGTTTATCAGTTAAACTCATTGAAGATGCAATCAAGATTTTCCCAAGAGCCACAATTCTATCTGCTTATGGTGTGTATATGCAATTTTAAACTTTGCTTGTGATTAAGTACTAATTATATTCCATGCAGGAATGACAGAGGCATGCTCCTCTCTGACCTTCATGACTATTTATGATCCGACCAACGTGGTGGAAACATCGAAGTTAAGAAGCCGAGGAGGCGTTTGTGTCGGAAGGCCCGCTCCGCATGTTGAAATAAAAGTAAGTGGTGAAGATGAATCTTGTGATGGTGGGAGAATCTTGATGAGGGGTCCTCACACTATGCTCCATTACTGGGGCCAAACTCCGGCGAATCCTACCGATAACGGCTGGATCGACACCGGAGATATTGGTTGTATCAACGAGGAAGGTAGTCTTTGGCTTGTGGGGCGTGTGAAGGATCGAATCAAGAGCGGGGGAGAGAATATTTACCCGGGCGAGGTAAAAATTTTAATTTTACCCATCATTTTAAGGTTATCATAGTCTTTTTTTTTAATTTATTGTGCACCTTAGGTAGAGGCTGTCCTAGCGCAACATTGTGGGATTTCGGGTGTGGTGGTGGTCGGAGTTCCGGACACGAGGTTGACGGAGATGGTGATCGGATGCGTAAGGGTGAAAGACGGGTGGGATTGGGGTGATTCCGGCGGAGTGAAGTGTTTGTCCGGTGAGATTTTGAGGGAGTTTTGTAAAGGAAACAATTTAACGGGGTATGTATTACTAGTTCCAATCTTGTACTATTTGATTTATTTAGACACGTGTTTATGTCAAATTTGTTGTGTCTGCGCAGGTTTAAGATTCCTAGGAGATTTGTGTTGTGGAAGGACAGTTTTCCTTTGACGACAACTGGGAAATTAAGGAGGGATGAAGTGAGAGCACAACTTATCATGTCTCATTCCCAGATCTTGTCCAGCAAAATGTAGAGCATAATTTATGTACAACTCCTCCAAGTTGATCAGAAAAAAAAAAAAAAAAAAGGGAGAGAGGGAAAAAAGTTTGTTTTGTGACAATCCCATAATAAGAAAAGATAGAAATTAAGGATAAATTCCATTGGTCATGTAGAATTTTTAATCAAACTTGAACAAAACCCAAGACTAATAAGAAAGGGTTAAAGAGATTATGAACCCAGGCTGGAAAGCCAAAACCCACTAAAGTTAAGGAAATCATTTTACTTATAAACCCCTAACTAATTACAACAACCACACCAGCATGAAAAATCAAAGAAATATGTCAAGAAAAATACCACATATGCTACAAAAAACATAAGAATTTTTTTTTTTTGGAAATTATAGTCAACTGGCCATTTAAAAAATTACCATGCCACATTTTAAAGTGTCAATGAGAAGACATGATAAAGATGATGATAGATGAAGATGATGTATGTACTTATATATTGTGGACCACGTGAATATTTATTGTCATATTATGTTTTTCATAAATTATTAAATAGTGACACAATCAATATATATGGTTAATTTTTTGTGATAAGAGAAATCATATAATATTAGATAAATCATATTTATGTGCAATAGTTAGTAAATCACACAAAAGATATTAATTATGTTAGGATAATCATATATGATAGATTCACGAATAACAATATGTTAGGAATTGAATTCATGACATTTGACCAATACAATCATATATTGCAAAGTAATTATACTATTAGACAAGTAAAACAATTTGAAATTAAATATAATAATAATAAATATACGAGTACACCATTGAAATTTCTAAAACTAAGGTCCTAACCCTAAAAATGATACAATATTTAGTGAAATAAACATAGATATTAACTAAGATGCCATAATCTAGAATACACAGACTTTCCACCTGGACCACCTTAGCTTCATTTTTTCTTAAATGTAACATTTAAGAGTAGCATCATCCAATAATACTTTCCTTATCATAAATTTAAAACACAAGGGTTACAAAAAAATGTATTAGTACTAAATTTGATCGTATTCTATATATATATATATTATATTTAAAAAAAATAATAAAAAAATTAAAGCATACCTCCTCTGCTCCTCAGTGGCAAGATGCAAAAGGGGCCATAAATTTAGTCCTTCACTGTAATTCCTACAATTTCAAGCCCTCTGTAGTAAATTAATATTGTCAACTATCATATTTCTAATACCAACAAAATTAATATACGCCCACTATTTTATCCCCGATATATTATATTCTATATATATTATTTATACCTGCCGAATCTATGCACCCCGAAATGAAGAGCCACAAGCATAACTAAATAAATGATGGCAACTTCCGTAAATTACGTATTAATGAGGCATCATTATTTACTGGTATTCACTCCCGCTCTTTCCGACCTTTTGGTGCTCATATTTTCCCCCAAATTCAACTCTCCGTCTTCCCAAACATTCCTACTCACCAAAACCCTAGCAACTGCAATTTCAAATTTCGGCGAGACGATGGATTAGTGAAGCTGTAAAGGTGTTGGTATTCTTCTGAAATACTTCGGGTCTAAATTGTAGGTGGTAGAGAGAGAAACGTGTTCATCCACTCCTTTTACTTGTAAGTCTGCATACTTTTCCGCTTTCTTATTTTTTTGCGTTCTTATTTTTTGGTATTGTGAGGTTGTGTTTATGCTGAATGTGGAGTAGTTAGTTTTGGTTGAAATATTAATGAATTTGTAGCGTTTTGTTTCAGCTGAATATTCTTTTTGATTTTTCGATTTTTTTTTTGGGGTAAGGGTTCAGGTGCTTATTTGGGTTATGGAAGGTTCAGAGGAGATGATGAATGGTAGGACTTCAAATGGGTATATTGGTGGTGTTTTGGGTCGAAATGGGTTGAAACAAGTATACAGTGGAAATGGGCTAGAGCAAGTATATAGTGAAAATGGGTCTGGAGGAACGGGTGTTTCAGAAATTGTGAATGGAGATTTAGCTGAGGAGGTGTTGGAGGATTTTGATGAATATTGGGATGATATTAGTGACCGGTTAATGATATCACGGATGGTCAGTGATTCTGTTATAAAGGGAATGGTTACTGCTGTGGAGCAAGATTGCGTTGAAAGAATTGCAGCCAAGGAACTTGAACTTGGTAGTTTGAAGAAGATTTTGCAGTCACGTGAGGCAGGCTCTGGTAAATATGAGGCCTTGAGGTCGCAAATGATCCAGGAAGAATGTGATAATTCAAAATTTTCCTGTTCAACTGGTGGGTGCACGAAACGCGACAAGATGAGGGAGGATTTGAATGCTTTAAGAAATTTGGCAAGAGAGCAGTCTAAGAAGGTTAAAAAAGAGATTGAGTATGCTAGAGAATGTAATTCACTCAAGAAGGTTAATTCCAACTCTGAGCTGGTGGGGTTGAGTGGAATATTGCACGAGAAGCAGTCAGAAAGTTGGGTTAATGTCGATAAGATGTTGAACTGCCTAAATACAGCAATAGATAATGTCTACAAAAAGGTGGATGATATATTGTTTTGCTCCGATATCTCATTTTGTGAGTCGCAGGACATTGAGTTATTAGCTAAAGTTGAGAATCTAGTAGCGCAAACAATATTTAGGAATCTCCTGGGGGAGTTGGAAGACAACACGTTGGAACAAAATGTTCTACTCTGTGGAGTTCAAAACATAAATTGGCTTGAAAAGTTCAATGATATAGCTACTTTAGGCACCAAGTTGGATGCAATTCAGAAGTCACTCTCCATGCCTGAATCAGAACTAGTTTCTCATGGATCTCATGATTTGGATGGTTTGCACCAGAAGGCCTTTAGCAATCATGCGACTCCAGCAATCTCACTTCTTTATGGAGAAAATGGGACTGTGGATGCATCAAATATCCATGTTGCGGAGAACTATGATATTCAGCAGCTAAAACACTTGACTAGAGAAGGATTAGTAGATTATTTTAATAACATTATTACTAAAACAAAGAGAGACCATGAGTCGGCTCTACATCAGAAGACTGAAGAGTATTTTCGTCTGAAACGGGAATACCTGAAACTGAAGGGGTCGTTTGCGGCACACAGGAAAGATGAAGAATTTGATGCACTAAGGAAGAGGATTCCTGAAGTTATTTCGAAATTGGAGGGTTTCCTCTTGCAAAATGAAAAGTTTCCTGCATTAACCAACAGTCTTGGAAGTATGGAGAGAATGAAGCATAAACTAGAGAGTATTCTCTCTGAAAATCACCATTTGAGAGAAAGTCTTGCTGACAAGGAAAATGAGGTGAAGTGTCTGAAAGAACAGGTATCAAGTACTACGTCAGAATTATTGCAGCGTTCCTTGGCTGAGGAAGACATGCTAAAGCTCGTGGAAAACCTCAAGTCAGAAGTGGAAGATTCATCTATAGAAACTTCACTCAATGAAGAGGTATATAAATCTGCTCTCAGGGAGCAGATCACACGGGCCAGGTGCAGTTCTGAAGATTCAAGCATGGAGTTTCTGATTACTCAAGAAATTTATGATATCATTCTCAGGGAAGCTGCTATTCCTACTGAAACTGCATACAGATATAAAATTGAAGACTCAGATATTGAATCATCAGTGATGCAAGGGCTGAATGGATTGTTATTCACAGGGCAGCAACTGGACAACTTGCAGCATAAAGTTCTTATTGATGTAGAAGCTAAAACATGTTTAGAGAAAAAATATCTTGAAAAGGAAAATGAATTGAGATTGGAGGTTGAGGAGAAGGAGAAACTAAACCAGGAGATTCTGGAGCTGACTATAGCAATGGAACACAAAGAAAAGTTAGCAATGGATTTGTCAGTTTCGTTGTCAAGAGAGCGGGAACAGTATGAGCTAACCTCTCAAGAGCTCATTACTTTAAGGGAAGATGCAAGCCGGCAACAAATATTGGTTACTGAGAGCAATAAAGACTTAGAATCATTGAATTCTCGATATGTAGAAGCATTGGAGCTCATTGACGTATATAAAAAAGAACTGCTTAAACTTGATAAAACAGAAGGGTTGCTGGCAGAAGCCAACAGAGAGAGAGAAGAAGCATCTACTCTTGTCCGAGAAATGCATGATAAATTATCATTAAGTGAAGCTAGAGAGCAGACATTAAAAAAGGAGATTGAAATGGCTGTGAACAGATTCTCAAATATATTTGCTGATTTCCAGTGGAGAGTATTGGGGGCAATAAAAAGCAATAGTTCAAGGTACATCACACAATCTTTGTTCATGACGAGAGTGCTAGAAAGAAAAGTGAATTAGATTAGTGGATAATCATAACAGAAAAATATGCTTCTTGTGACCCGATCTCTCTGATTTTATCTATATACTGGAACTATTTGCTGAGAGTGTGCTTTCTGATGATTTAGTTCTTATTACAATTTTTCTCGACATTTAGTCTAGCAGACGGCTTTATGGAATCGCTTTTACATTAATACAATATGATTTAATAGTTTAGGTAGTTTATTCAGCACCCATGTACTATAATGCTAGATGTTTGCCGATTTTTCTCTCTTAGACGATGGTTCTGTTTTCTGGAACCTGACTGCAGACTAAAGCATAAATGTACTTTTATTAGGAATATGCATTTGCATTATAAGTTTCTTTGTATAAATTCACCATCTGCACTATCTTCTTTTTAATAGAAATGATATTTGCTCTTGCTTGTAAATTTGTGTTTTGGTCACAAATCTGCAAATGCCAGGTTGGAAGATACTACTTCTCATTTGAAAGCTCTTACTGAGATGGCTAATGTACGTAAAAGATCAGAGTTGATGCTCAAAGAGAAACTGGATCGGAGAAGTACTGATTTCAAGATGGCTGAATCGGAGGTATTGACATATGGCAGTGTTTATTATTACATGCTATAATATCATTGTAATTGTGCTAGTTATTGCTTTATAGCAATATATCTAGCATTCGGCTGTATGTTAATGAAAGTTGTAATGAGATGTGCTTGTTTCGTACATTGATTTTGAGAACCCACTTTAGAGTGGTATATTTTTTAGAGGGGTAATTATACACGGTCTTCATGTTTGCCACTCGTAATTTAAATCCTTTTAGACCTCTCACTATCTGTTATGCGCATTTCCCTGTTTCAGGTTGATCTCTTGGGGGATGAGGTTGATGCTTTGTTGAGATTGCTTAAAAAAATATATATTGGGCTCGCTCATTACTCCCCAGTTTTAAAGCATTATCCTGGGGTAAGTCAACTAAGTCTGCCAGGGATGTCAAACTCGTTTTATTTTTGTCCGTCCTATAACATTTTGTCATCTGTTCATATGCATCTGCTAAACATCATTTATTTACACCAAGTTGGACTTTTATGTTACTATTAGGTTAAATCTGTGGTTATATGGATTCTTATTGCTGAGTTGCAGATAATTGAGATCCTTGAGCTGGTCAGAAGAAAATTGAGTGGAGAATGTAACAAGTCGTGATATGCTCCATAGCGAGGTAAATCAGTTTCTAGATGTACCCTTTGATCAATGTACACATTCGAGCAAAGTCTGACCCACAAAACAGTAGAAACTATTACAAGGATTGCAAAAAAATCTCTGAATTGGATAATAACCAGGTGTCAGAATATTGTTCTGTATCCTGATCTCATACCAAAATCCAAAAATAAGGTAGAAAAGAGTAGAACAAATATGAAGTGGACGCCTTTCATTGATGGGCAAGATGATAAATCATTTAATTTGTTTTGTATGCTGATTTATATGTGTGTTTTCTTGAGAAGGATGACAGCTCTCCCCTTCTGATAAATCTAAACCGGTAGTTCGCCTAGTAGCCGTGGCTGATTAGGCAAGAGAAGCTGTTGTTTTTGCAGTGCACAAGGTTGAACAAGGAACTTCAAGAAGATTTTGGGTTTGCTCTTATTGTCGTTTCTGAACAACTTGTAAATCACCCCATGTAAATCTTTAGTTTGATTAGTTTAAGAAAGCAGGCAGGCAGGCTGGCTGGCTGGCTTATATATGTTCATTCATTTCCCTTTTCAAGAACCGATTGCTGATTTGGCATTTTTACCATATTTAATCGGGTAAATCTCATCCGTCCAATTGATATTTTCCGAACATCTTTCTTTAACCTTGATGTGAGAGAGGGCCATTCATGATATATTCGATTATGTTGAATAACTCTTGAATGTCTATCGTTTGTTTGCACAAGTATAACCAAAGTTGTAGGTGTTTGTGATGCTATATTGGGTGAAATTCACCATATGTACCACTTACAAAATCAGTAAGTACTTAACAAAAAGAAAAAAATCAATTATTTCTAGCTTATTTGATGCTGTAAATCAATTGTTTATAGTAAATATGCATATCCATATGGTATGTAATATTATTTTTTGATCGAGTATAAATATCAATTCAACCTGATAAATTTTAATTTTTAAGGTGATGTTTGATTATTAAACTCGGGAATTAAATTAAATGTATAAATACTTCATCCGTCCCACTCATCTTGGAACGTTTTCCATTTCGGGCCGTCCCACTCATCTTGGAACGTTTCCTCTTTCGGAAATTTTTTAGTTTTTAAACATAAATCAAACACTCCTAACTACATTTCTAAAACAAATTAACCTAACCAATTACTCTACCTAATTAATTCCTATCTAATTCATTATTTCTACCTACTCTTCATCAAAATCATCTCTCTCTCTCTACTGAAAACCCTAGATCTATCTCTCTCTCGCCTTTCCCTCTCTCTCGCTAGAACACCGTCGCTCGATCTCTCATCTCTCTCTCTCGACTGAAAACCCCAGATCTATCCTCTTTGTCGCTCGATCTACGCCTCCCACCAAAGCTCGATGAAGATCGAGCTCTAGGACGACACTCACGACCGCCGATTTCTTCCACAAATATGAGAAATCGACCCCCAATCTTGTTAACGAGGGCTGAATCAAAGTGAATAAACCTCCAGCGTGTGGTCTGAGCGACGGGAGGGCGGTCAAGTTTTGAAAGAAAGCAGAGGGCGCGATGATGAAAGCCGCAAAGAAGGCTGCCGATTCCGGGCCAGAATCGGAGAAATCAAGAGCAAATACTACTGTTCGCCGCTCCTCTCTGACGAAACGGCGACGTTTGAGCTACTACCCTGTCGACGACAGTCAAGAGGGCCACTTCGGGCCGGCTTCCGTAATCGGGGTGAGCATGGCGATTCCAATCCCCTATTGATGTTTTCGATGACGATTGGGTGGAGCGGTGTCTGGGAATGTCCGATTTGGAAAAAAGAACGGATTCCATGCTCCGGATCTTAGTCTCTGCATTATACCCGCGGTGAGATTTGTCCCTATAATACTCGCATGATTTAATACTACTACTGGTTTCAATCTTATTTAGAAATAAGCACGTGTTTCGTGATGAGAGAGATGGTTCTAAGATGATAAAATTGCTTACTCACAGTTTGATTGCCAATATGACATGTTCTTGTTTGAGTTGCATGTACTAACTGTGATGCGATATGCTGAGTTAATTCATGGTAGTCGTGCTGCTTTGTTGCATGTTTTGTAGCTGCTTTGTTGTTTATTGACTATGTTGTATGCTGAAATATATGATGTTATTGATAGCCAATAAGGTTGCTTTATAAGAACAATGATGATTATTGTTGAGTTCTTAGTTTCTAGTATTGTTACATTGGTCTGTGATGCCTTAAACTTCATTATGATTGTATTTGAGGATGCCTTGTGCAATTGTGATGCCATTTCTTGGATTATTTCTCCCACTTGTCCATGCTAGTTGTCTAGTAACCTTGTGCTTATTATGATAGTTTTGGATGGTTGCCTTGTGCAACTGTGATGCTATTTCTTGTATTATTTGTCTCTCTGGTCCATATTAGTTGTCTAGTTACCTTGTGCTACCTTAAACTTTATTATGATTGTTTTTCAAGGCTACCTTGTGCAACTGTGATGCTATTTCGTGGCCATTTTACAAAATAATTACCATACAATAATTTACAGCTCACACCAAAATAGAACTAGACTAATTACATGCCTTAAACTTTACAGCACATAACTAACAAAAGAATACTATAGTTACAGTTTCTACCTTAAAACCCCAATCTAGACCTGAGCAAATTAACATTCTCTACCATGTCATTTTCCATGATATAAGTCAAGCATTCCATAACTAATTCCATAGGCACTTCCAAATCAGTAGGTAATAATGCTTGCCTAATAAACCCTTCTTTGTTCATATGTGGATTTTGTAGCTATTTTGTCCTTTTACTCGCACGATTTCTATCATGCATGTTTGCAAACTCACAATCACTTTATTTAGTGTATGTGGTGACAATTCCTCAAATGAACTGCAAACTGCAGTCACTAGTTGATCAACTGTGTAGGAATCAGTCTCTATTTGAATGCTCTGATTTGCTCGAAACTACCCAAGATCCAACACATTAGTGTCCAGGGAATTAGGTGGCTAATTGGTGCACTAGCCTTATATCAAACTCTCCTTCAGTGGCAACCTTTCTAAAATCTGGATCAATGTCTTTTATGTGAGGTCTTGCATCATCTTGTTGTATGAAAATCTGTTTGGATGCATATTCTGGCCATTTCTCTCTAATTGCTGGTAGAATCTGTAATTTTCATAATTTATGAGTGCAGTAGGATGATGATGTATTTAAAATCTGAATCTACTATAAGAGCAGATATTACTCACCTTTGAGATCAAGCAGTCTTTAATGACATCCTTAGTAATTGAATCAATTACCTTAGTGATAAGTGTTCTAGCACTTCTGTTCTGGCTGTTTCTCAGTGCTGCCTCTTGTCTTATGAAAGGAAAAATGCCTATTTTTCCATCAAATACAACTGTGCCATCTGGTGCAAATAGAGGCCTACACACATTGCACATAAGCATGATTTTTATTATGAACTTATTTTGGCATGTTCTGTGTTGTTCAACTTCACTAGGTGTCGGATACATTCTCTGATTTGACTTTGTCATGTAGAACCACTTCTCATCAATGTGAATTGTGTTGTGCATGCTCTTGAACATCAACTTATTTAGTATTCTATCAAGCTCCAAAGCCTCTAAAGAAAACTGCACAATCTTAGAAGCTTACATTGGGCAGTTAGTGAGGGCTTGATACCATTACTGTGAGATTTGATTAGACCATCTTTTGCCCTTCGTCAAACTGTGCTCTTACTTGTTTTTATTCCGGTTGCTACTCTCCGAATGGTTCCTCTTTTCAAAACAGGGAGACTCTCCATTAATTGGAGATCGATTTGAACTCTTTTTGGTCTGAACCCAGTTTTTTTCCTAGACATAAGATGGATTACTTCACTTTATTCATTTGTTCTTGTGCAGCTTTCCAAAGTCTTCTGATAGTGTGCCTTGAACGCCCAAACTGCTAGGCCAATTGCACAATCTTGCCATGTATTGGCTTGCCATTCGTGCTGCCTTAAAGTAGAAGCTGGACTATTCAATTTCGCTCGTCAGTTGTGAGATTTTTCTTTCGAGGTTGTGACATTTTCTATGTAGAAGATGTAAAACTGAAATTTGTGTTTGAATATCTTGTGTTGAAGTGTAAATAGAAGTGATTATGAGGGATTTTCAAATTGGATTACTTCATGTTTTACATGTATTTTGGTGCCAAAACCAATTTTCGATCAAATCACTTGTATTGGTATCAATGATTTTGGCATTATCTATAAATTTTTTTCTGTTTTTGTTGCCCATTAATTTTAGAAACTGAAATTTGCATTCTCATATGTTGAATCGAATAAGTAATAGAAAATTGAAGAAGTAACAGTTCGTTTGAAAATGAACGAACGTATTCAAATTAATCTTGATTTTTGATAAATTACAAAAAATGCAACAAATAGAATAAACAAAATTAATTGAGCAGAGAGAAAAAAATTATTTAATAATGGAGAGAGAAAGAAATAATTTTAAGATTAGATAATGCGGATGACATAAAAAGTTAAATTAATACTTCATGTTAAAGTGGATACCCATCTCAAATGTTGCAAGATAGGTAGGAATGAGTATTAAACAAGAACCTGTATTATTTCACATTTTCCCTTGGAAAACGGGCCACCTTTGGGCTTGAAGAAAACGTTAATGGGGTTTGGGCGCCTGCAAAACCCTAGAAGCCCTTGTATTATTGTTCCAGACGGGATTTAGTAATTAGGATATTCTTTCAGTCGAATACACTCTTGGTTAAGCAACTCCGCTGAAATCCATCTTCTTCAATCTCCAGAAGAATTAGATTTAGAGTTTATAGCCAAAAATGCCTCCTAAAGCAGCAAAATCGAAGGAAGCCCCCGCCGAGAGACCCATTCTTGGACGTTTTTCTTCCCACCTCAAGATTGGAATTGTAAGTTCAAATTGTTTTAGTTATTGATTATTTATTCAAATATGTATCTCTTGACGGGGATCCTGAATTCTGTTTATGATGCGAAGCTAGTAACCCAATCATACATTATATACTAAAATTGTTGAGTCTGGTGGATATTTAGTATAGCAGCATTGATTTGGTTGTCTATCTAGGAGTTAGTTTATTTGCTCATCTGAAAAGAATGGATGGGTTCATTTCAGGTTGGGTTGCCGAATGTAGGGAAATCAACCCTATTCAATACACTGACCAAGTTATCTATACCAGCTGAGAACTTTCCCTTCTGTACCATTGAGCCCAACGAGGCTCGGGTGAATATTCCCGATGAGAGATTTGAATGGCTCTTGCAACTCTTCAAGCCCAAGAGCGAGGTTAACTCTCCATTATGGTCTTGTCTTAGTCTTGGAGTTGGGTGTTCTTTGTGGCTGCATTTTAATTGCTCTAGTGATTTAGGTTTCGGCTTTCCTGGAAATTCATGATATTGCTGGACTTGTCCGTGGTGCTCATGAAGGACAAGGACTCGGGAACAACTTCTTGTCTCATATTCGTGCAGTTGATGGAATTTTTCACGTATTACGTAAGCTGATACTTTTTGCTCTCTTCTATGTCATATATTTCAATGATATGCAAATTAATCACCTCATTTTAGTCCATGATACTATTATTTTTATCCGCCTGAGAAAAATGTTTAGTTTCTACTAGTAAATTTTACAAGTGATATGATATCTTCTTTTCATCATATTTGCCATTTACATACACAAACATGATTTAAAATTTTCTGTACTTTTAATGTTTTATAATCTGTTACAAAGAGCTTGATCTCCGTGTTCATATTACTATATGAGAGTTTGAGAACTTGATCAAATTTTAGTTAGTTTTATTTTAAATCACAGTATTTATGAACTTATGATGTCGAATAATGTAATTAATGTGGTTAAGAGCATTCTTACCCAAGGTTTTAAAAAACCCAATTGAGGCCCGCCTCGAGGCCCGCCTCGAATCGAAACGGCGAAAAAACGCCTTGAGGCTTACGCCTCAGACCATACGCTTCATCTGAGCGCCTCGTTCCGGCGAGGCACGCCTCGAGGCCCGCCTTTGAGACGTTTTTTCATTGAGGCGGTCCCTTTTTTATCGGGCCAGAATTTGAATTCTTATGAAATTAATATAATTGGGCTTAAGCCTAATTACATTAATTAGATTTTCGATCAACCCAAAATATTTAGATTAGAATCAAAATTGAGTAGAAAACAACGTAAATTGAAATTAATATTAGTGCTGCTTCCAGAAACGAAGAGGTTATATTAAATTAGACATTTCTTTATGTGATTAGTTGCATGAAGTTTTATTAGATAACTGGGTATAATTAATTATTTAACTTAATAAAACGAAGAGGTTAGATGAGCTAGTAAGATTCATTGTATTTCTCTTCCAGAAAAGACATTTTGGCCACAAATTCTCATGTATTTCACTAAAAAGTTAAAATCCTAGTTGTAGAGAATATTGAATCCCATGTATTTTGAATTTGAGAGTACTTTTGACTTATGTGTTATTATATATTTATTATGGGGAAAAAATTAAATTTATGCCTCAATTTTACGCCTCGTTCCGTTTCGAGGCTTACGCCTCGTGAAACTATGAAAAAACGCCTCAAAACCCGTTTACGCTTTTTAAAACCTTGTTCTTACGTGTATCAAGGGAAAGACATTATTTTCTTTGACAGCAATTTTTTATTTGTTATCAACCGATTGTACAATCTTAATCAACATTTTTCCTTTCAGGTGCATTTGAGGATCCTGATATTATCCATGTTGATGACTTAGTGGATCCTGTAAGGGATCTAGAGACAATATCTGCTGAACTACGTCTGAAGGTAAGTTTGGATCTGCTTAATGTCATGATACTTTCATTGTGGTTCTAGAAGAGACCTGTTTGTTATTCTCTCCTTTCCTGGGTTAAATATGATGAGATTTGAGATAGTGAGATGGCTTAGATTTCCAATTGGACCAATTCAATGCTTAATGGGTTTTTTTGATACTAGGATATCGAGTTCATAGGGAGGCAAATTGAAGATCTTGAGAAGAGCATGAAGAGGAGCAATGACAAGCAACTGAAAATTGAGCATGAGTTATGCCAACGGGTTTGTACATTAATACTTTCAAGTATCAATTTATGATTCTCGTTACCCGTCTTTCTGTCTTTACTCCTTTTTCCATAGAGTAGCTATTATGCATTTGTTTACTGATAGATCCTTGCATGCTCTTAATGAACACCTTCATGTTTGACGCATTAATTTGTAGTGACATCATAGTATTTTTGCAAATGAATGTAAAATGTAGTAGTGAATATCGAATGAACACCTACATTTGGGACATCCTATTAGATATTTTGGTCTACATTTTTGTGATAGAGGGTGTATCTGTCATGGTATTCTGTCCCTTTCTAATTTGCATTGTTAATTGAAGCTAAGGCAGCATTTTCGGTTATATTAAACAATTATTATCTGCTAAAATCTTATGGATGTTTTTGGAGCTTATGAGGTGAACTTGCATAAGCTAAACCTCGAACAAATGGTAATATCATCAACTGGTGTGGTGTTAACGAATTGAATATGTAATGGTGCATGTAGAATGTTCTTTATTCAACTTTTGTTTACCAACTATTTTGTCTTTCTTTAGGTTTTAATTTGATAAATGCTTGATCCATGAGTAATATATGAGAAATAGACAAATAACCACCATTGTGAAGGGTGTAGTGCTGAATCTTTATAATTTATGGTTCCCAAGGTCAAGGCACAGTTGGATGACGGAAAAGATGTCCGCCTGGTTGATTGGAAAGCTGCTGATGTTGAGATCTTGAATACTTTTCAATTGCTCACTGCGAAGCCTGTTGTCTACTTGGTGAGTGAATAATAAATACGTGTATATTAATAAGGCAAATTGGCACCGATGGTCCCCAATGTTTGCTACTTTGGATGAATTGGTCCCTAATCTTTTTTTTAGTTTATTGGTCCCCAATGTTTGCTAATTTGGATAAATTGGTCATTCTGTTAAATTTTAAGTTAATCAAGTGTTAATCATAGGGGTATTTATGGAATAAAAGTTTGAGGGACCAATTCATCCAATTTTTAAATTAAACTTACATTTTTTTAATTTTTTTTTAAAATTCTGATCTTTTTCGGAAAATAAATTAATTTTTCAAATAATATTTTTAAATTTTTTTTTCAACTAATTTTTTTCGTTTTTTTTCAAATAATTTTTTTGGTAAACGGAAAAAAATTAATTAATAATAATTTTAGGGATCAATTTTTTGAATAATTTTTTTTCAATTTTTTTATTTAAATAAAAATTAAGTAAATTTAGATTAACTAATAATTTTACGTTTGACAGTGAATGAGGAGAGCGGGTCAACACAACGGTTAGAGAATGTGTATATTCATTATAAAAAAATTGAAAAAAAGTTAATTCAAAAAATTAATTGAAAAAATAGTTAAAAATTAATTTAAAAATTGGATGAATTGGTCCATAAAACTAGTACTAATAGTTAATTTTGTAATAAAATTTTTCATTACGAATCTTTTTCAAAAAAAAAAATTTATTTGATAAAAAAATTATTTTTCGAAAAATATTATACTTTTAAAAAATATCTTTAAAAAAAACGAAAAAAAATTAGTTGAAAAAATTACTTTTTCGAAAAATATTATAATTTTAAAAACGAAAAAAAAATTAGTTGAAAAAAATTAATTTTAAAAAAAGTTATTTGAAAAATTAATTTATTTTCTGAAAATTATCATAATTTTAAAAAAAAAGTTTAAAAAAAATCAAGTTTAATTTAAAAATTGGATGAGTTGGTCCCTGAAACTTTTATTTCATAAATACCTCTATGATTAACACTTAATTAATTTAAAATTTAATAGAAGGACCAATTTATCCAAATTAGCAAACATTGAGGACCAATAAACTAAAAAAAATGATTAGGGACCAATTCATCCAAAGTAGTAAACATTGGGGACCATTTATGCCAATTTGCCTATTAATAATACAGTAGTTGGTGAAGAATGTGGAAGTTTCTGTTTTTGTTGGAATAATCTTCTTATCTCCCATATCGGAGACATAATTAATTTGAGTTTATTTGTTTGAGGGCCATATTGTTTAGTACCATGAGACTGTTTCATGGTCTCATAATTTCCGTAGCAACACTCCTGTATCTCATTGTCTCTTATCGAATTCAAATGAATGAAGACCGCACTCCTTTGATTTGATTGTTTTCAATTGTCGTGTACTCTTCTTGTATGCAAACTAATTTAAGTCTTATCAGTTCCATTTAACATGACAATACTAACTGAAAGATAAAATGAAAGTGAATGGATTCTACACGCATCAAGTTGATGCTAATTTGTTTTGAGTTCCCTTTGCTGCCTAGTCCTGTTGTCCCCCTTTCAGGTATTCAATGTGTAAGCTTCAGGAATTTTTTTCATGCTTGCAATTGTTACTTCCCTCAACAGGTAAACATGAGTGAGAAAGACTATCAAAGAAAAAAGAACAAGTTTCTCCCGAAGATCCATGCTTGGTATGTTTCATCTATGTACAATTCTTTCTTCTTCATTGTCCTTGACACTCTGCATAGACCTTGGAGTGCATTTATGTGATTAGCAAATAGCTACCAAGCATTCAACCGAAACATCATTTCATGGTCAGTATTTCAAATATTATGCTGCAATGAAGTGTAGATAGTCACAGTTAAACAATTGAGAAATACTTTAAATACACTTTAAAGTTAAGTGATTAGTATTGAGTATTTCTTTGTCGTGAATTAATGTATCACTATTACATCTCTTTCCATGATATGTGAATTAATTTATCACTATTACATTTCTTTCCTCTATATATTACTGTAATGTAGTAGGAATGATCTAGAATCACGCATTTACCTGAATTATAAGTCACCTTTGTTCTTTTCTCACCATGCACATTTTTTTTTTGTGTCATATAATGTAGGGTGCAAGAGCATGGTGGTGAGACTATGATACCTTTCAGTTGTGCTCTCGAGAGGAATCTTGCTGATATCTCCCCAGATGAAGCTACTAAGTATTGTGAGGAGAACAAGGTCCAAAGGTTGGTCTGCAATTGGTTTTCATCTCAAACATGACCTCAAATAATATACCATCTCGAAAATTAATTACACTGATCCAGACCCATCATAATCTGCTGTATTTTCTGAGCATTAGAGAAATTCCTCTAATGAAGGATCTTTATTAGTTATACCTTATGATTCCCTTCCTTCTTTGGATATTATTTTTTTATGCAAGTGACTGGGAGTAAATTGATAGCATCCATACTTGTGAATGGAGATAATAATATAAGCTGACAGTTGTTGGCACCAAGCATGGTAGTCAGCAACGAGTTAGCATAATATTTTCAACTGATGTTTATGATTGAATAATCCATGTTAAACTTGTAAACTAAATTCTTGATTGTAACTTTTGATAGCTAAATTTGGTCGTGTTGGTGGAGCTTTATAAGACTGAAATGGGTTTCTTATGATACAGTGCTCTTCCAAAGATCATAAAGACTGGGTTTTCAGCCATCAACCTTATATACTTTTTCACTGCAGGACCAGATGAGGTACTTCATAAATTTGTTTATTCTCCACTCCTGGAATAGTTAATTGGAATGCTGCACCCATTCTTATCTAGTTTGTGTTTTATTAGTTTTATTTGATTGCGTTAAATGATATCTGTTTTATCTCAGATTTTGAAGTGATGATAAAATGCTTTACCTATCCTATTCATGGTTTAAGTCTGTGCTGTGTGCCTCCTGAATGCACCTATCATATTCTGTTCTTTAGCTTCTGAACCTAACTACTGGCAGTGCGTCCAACTTGCTATGTTGCCAGGTAAAGTGCTGGCAAATTCGTCGTCAGACTAAAGCCCCTCAAGCTGCAGGAACCATTCATACTGATTTTGAAAGAGGTTTCATCTGTGCTGAGGTAGTTTTGCTTTTTTTTTTTTTTTTTTTTTTTTTTTTGCGTTGAAGTGGTGATATTTGGTATTCTTGATGGTGTTGTCCTTTTTCTTATATGCTTTTTAGGTTATGAAATTTGAAGATCTAAAGGAACTCGGAAGTGAATCAGCTGTGAAGGTAATGTCTGATTCTTGGTGTTGTGTTTGTGCCGATATTTGATGAATTTATTCTTGGGCAGGCTGCTGGGAAGTATCGGCAGGAGGGCAAGACGTATGTTGTCCAGGATGGAGACATCATTTTCTTCAAATTCAATGTCTCTGGTGGTGGCAAGAAGTGAGTTTGGCGTATGAGAGGAGGAGGGAGAGGATGTACAAATATCGGATCTTGATAGAAATAGGCAGAATGGTATCCCCATTCCCTTTTGTTTGTTGATATTGAATCAGATTCTGGTTTCAAGACATTGGCTCATTTATTTGGCTGCTGGATAGCAATTGAAAGAGCATTTGAGTTGAGTATATCACCTCCCCCCTTGAAAGCTTATTCATTCAGATTAAAGCAAGAAGCATTACCATGGATATTATATGGAGGGAAGAGGTTAATTATTAATTACATCTCGATGGAAATGTCTGAAGATTCTAGATATATCATGAATGCAGCACTTAAATACCTGTTAATCTTGGAATTGATCTTCCTCTCTGCAAGCCTTACGAAGCACAACATCATAATTTCTCCCATGTTGACAAACCGTACCTTAACCTTGACAGAATCCGAGCCATCCATGTTTGTAATGAAATGATCGGTTTCTAACAGTTTACAATGCTTGTGCAGTGCAGCAATTCCCAATTAAAATATCCATTTTTAATTGCAAATTACATTGTTTTTCATAACAATTTACTCTTTTAGGATCTCGAAAATGCTCCCTTAATTATTATTATACCTAGATAATACATGCTACATAATTCGTCAATGATATCCGACAATATTATAGGATATACAACAGCTGAATTCTTTATTCTTTGATAATTAAAAAATGTAAATTAAGAATACCATCAATAGAAAGAAAAAAAAAAGAGCAGCAAAACGTAGCTAGTCTAGAATTTGGACATGATCAAATCAATGGTCTTGGTATCGACCTGAAACGCCTTGGCAAGAATATCATCCGGAATGGAAGGATTCGACCCGAAAACCGAATTGGCAACCGTAATGACGCCGGGGCTCTGGCTGCTGAGACCAGCAATCGCCACCGCATTCACAGTCCCCACGTTCCGCTGAAAATGTGCGAGTCCCTCCGGAAACACGAAGACGTCTCCTTGATTCAGCACCCTCCTCATCAGACTGTTGCCCGGGTTGGACGTCACGAACCCCACTTCCAGGGAACCTTCTAGAACCGTCAGGATCTCGGTTGCCCGGGGGTGGGTGTGAGGGGGGATTGACGCCCCCCGGGGCGAAGTCGATTCGAGCCATGGAGATTCCGAGGGTGTTGAGGCCCGGAATCTGCACGACAGTTACGGGTGTGACTTTGGATCCGGAGGGATTTGTTGTGTTTCCGGTGAGGTTTAGGGCTCGGAATGAGAAGTCGTTGGGTGTGATGAGGTTGGGGTTCTTGCATGGGAAGCCGTTGACGAGTATCGGCCGTGAGAGGTTGGAGAAGAGTGGGGCGGCGCTGCCGTGGACTAATACTGCATATATATGTCATGTAGTAATTAAAGGAAAAATAGAAAAGACGATGTTAATTATATATATTATTACCAGGGTTACTATGATCGGCAACACAAAGATCTTGGAGAGGACTTGGATCGGATGCCAAGGCAACAAAACGATAACTAGCAACAAACAGTGCTACTGCTACTACCAACACCGGAAGTTGGGACGCCATCTTTGTTGGAGATTAAGTGTAAAGCTGCAGAAGGTATATAAGTTGGGGATGATTTTATAAGATGCATCTTGTGGCGTGGTTACAAGACCAATGTATAGAAATCGTCGTATTCTTTTTTCTTGTTCTAGTAATCGATGATTTTAATGGTTGTTGGATTGCACATGCTATTGGCAGGCACCTTGGAATACATAGTATATACTGGAGAATATAATTTGGATGTCAATATATTATTCATAAATATTACATACTATGAGTATGATATCATATATATATAAGAATGAAATTAATTACAAATATACAATCATGTTAATAACTGGTTGCCATGAGATTTTTTTTTTTTGTGTTTCACAATCATCATTGCATGTTATAAGGTAGGTGATTCTTTAGTTGATTTGTATTCAATAATATTATCAATATATACAAAGTAAAATCACCTAAATTCAACCCGAGAAAACGACTTTTGCGAAAACTCCTGGTATTTTGGCTTCCAATGGAGACGGCATTAACATTTCCAACAAGATTTGAACTACACTTTTGTAAGAATACGGTTGCAGGCAATTTAGATGTTCTTAGTTTAGAGGCAATTAATCTACTTTCGTAAAACAGAATAGGGACATATTTTCTGTGAATTAATTTCAGTTAAAACCGTTGGTGATCGTTGTTTTCACCAAATAAATCCCGCAAATATGGTAGAACTTAAATCAATATAGCTAACATGTATTGAACATAAGGAACAAAGATTTTAAACATTAAATTTCTATTAATCTATTGGGTTGGTTAACGACCATGCAAAATTTGAGGGTTTTCTAAACTAATTCAATAAAGAAAACAATTAAAATAAATACGAAATAAACGTATGCAAAGAAAATGTGTCCAACAAGATGATTCACACACATACAATCGATCATCGACACTAAAGATAAATTAATCCCTATAAATCAATTAGTTGTAGGATGCCGTAATTAAACTGACACACCCCCTATTCCCCCTTAATTATTCGATAGTCGCCATGGTGGGTATTGAAACGACTACTTCTCTAAATTAGATGCAACCTACGTTGGTGGGTAATCAATAGATTTAACACCTAATCAGTCTTAAGAACTAAGGGAACCCAATTTAAGAGCCGGTGGACATCTAATAGTCTCCTACCAAATTAATCATATTGTTCAAGGAACAATTGTGCTACTTATTTAACATGAGAAACGATGAAAGTACTAAATTAGCTATGAATTAAACTAACCTTGCCCGAATAATTAACCAAGATTAATTCGAAACCTAAGTGATTAATTATCAAGCCCTAAGTTTTACGAAACATAAAAATGTGTGCTTCACATCTCGCCGGCCCCTAAGAATTTAGCTACGCATCTTGGTCCGATTGAGCAGACGGACGACTTAACTGGGCAGAATGCAAAACATGCTTGAACTCGAAAACATCATGCAAGAATTTGAATCAACGAACTGAAACACGACGACAAACGAAAATGAAACTGAAATATTAAAAGTAGCGAATGATTAAATTTGGTTCGAAAACAAATAGCGACAAGTCTCCAAAAGCGAATGATAAATAAAACGAAAAAAATAAAGTGTTTGTTTCTTGTGATCTCCTAACTATGATGAACGAATTCTTCTTCTCGGCTACTCTCCTCTCTCTGTTTGTTCTCTCGGTCAAAATAATGGATGATGAAAGATCTAATTTTCGTTTACCCCTTTGGCTTATATATGGAAATATTTTAATTAGATATATAATATCTAAATTTTTCCATATCTTCTCTTCCCTTATCCTTAACCTTCATTCCTTAATATTTTCGTCCAAAAACACTCCTTAAGCCTTCAAAACGCGTATACCACCTCAACACCTTGTCATTCGCCAAATCAGCTCGAAAATCTGCAAGACAACTCGGAAAATACGGTCCAACCGCCCAAGTGGGCGCCAAAACAAACATAATTTGCATAGTACGAATTGGACTCATCAACAGTCTAACTTGAATTATACATGCATGCAGCTGATAATTCCTGATTTTGGATGTCTTCCCTCTTGATAATCGATCGTGTTGAAATGGTAAAAAGTATTACAATCTTTTATATGTATATAGATATGGAGGTAGGCAGGCGCTATCTAATTCATGCTTCCTTTTTAATATATAACTTACAATCCAATACCACCAGACGGCCTAAGCCTGATTATTTGGAATAATTAATACGCTTTTCTTTGACTATGTCAATCATGTTGATGATTAAAAAACGCAATTTCCTTGTTCTCTTCGAAGTTTGTAATTTTTTGATAGGACGGCCTCTTTGTCTAAGAGAAACTCCTATAAAAGCCTGTCTCAATCTTCCTATATTCCACTTCAGAAAAAGGCAATCATCTAAGGAAAAAAAACAAACCATGGCCTCCCACTTTATCATAATTGCTTTCCTCATTGCAAGCTTTTCAGCTGCTTTAGCATCTGATTCAAGCCCTCTTCAAGATTTCTGTGTTGCTGATCTCACTGCCCCTGGTACAACAATATATATACATCATCTTCTAATTAAGCTTTTATATAATATCCTTCTTTACTTACATTAATTGTGTTTCAATCTCATTTTTTCTGTAGTGTTGGTTAATGGATTCGCATGCAAGGATCCGGATACCATACAAGTAGATGATTTCTACTTGAGCGGCCTCCACAATCCCGGAGACACATCTAATCCCATGGGATCAAAGGTGACTCCAGCGAATGTGGCTCAAATTCCCGGACTCAACACGCTAGGAATCTCTATGGCTCGTATAGATTTTGCCCCGTCGGGGATTAACCCTCCCCACACTCACCCTCGAGCAACTGAGATTCTCACAGTGCTCGAGGGCTCATTGGAAGTGGGGTTCGTGACCTCCAACCCTGACAACCGTCTTATTACAAAAGTACTTGAGAAGGGTGATGTTTTCGTGTTTCCGATCAATCTTGTTCATTACCAAAGAAATAATGGAAGTGTTAAGGCCATCGCCATTGTTACTCTCAGCAGCCAAAACCCGGGAGTTATCACTCTTGCAAACGCTGTTTTCGGGTCGGATCCTGCTATCGCTAATGATCTTCTTGGAAAGTCATTCCAGACAGATACTAAAACCGTTGATTTGATACAATCCAAGTTTTAGACAATCCCATATTATTCCTATTTTTTCTGTCATGTAGTCCCTTTCATTTCCTTGTAACTTGCTGCAGATTGTGTTGGAATGAATTATTATGCTTCATTGATATCTCCGAAGTCAATTGTTTAATGATAAAAATTGTCGATATTAATCAAGTGTTGTGAGAATCCAAAGATGGATTAACTAATCTTGGATAGAATTTGCTAATGAATCACCACAAACGTCATGATATGATATATTTAAAGAAAACTAATATTTGCAGAGGATAAACATTCATAATCAAATGAAACATAGAAAGCACATCATACTGTTACACCCTACAAGTTACAAACAAGACCAACCGCAATCATACCATACGCGCGCGCATTAACCAACCCTATCAATCTCTAAATAATCTAGCTATAGCTATAAGAAACAGCAATCACCCAGTGCAAAATAATCAGAACTCCGTCATGGATAATCAAGAAACATTTCCAAGCACCTATACCACCTCCTCTTCTTCTTCCACCTCATCAGCAGTAGCATCCTGGTATTGCTGATACTCAGCCACAAGATCATTCATGTTGCTCTCAGCCTCAGTGAACTCCATCTCATCCATGCCTTCACCAGTATACCAATGCAAGAAAGCCTTTCTGTTAGGGATGTAGTTTATCGACGTCGGCGATGGGTGCGGAAGGAAGTCGGAGGCGATGACGAGGCTACGCGAGAAAAGGAGTGATGTGCACGTGTGCGTGCATGGCGAGATGGCGCGTGCATGGCGAGAAGATGTTTTTGGCTTGTTTGATATTATAATCTTTAATTATGGTTATTTTATTAGAAGTAGATTAGTAGTAGAAGATATCTATATTTATTAGTTCTATTTTTAGACATAGTCCATGTTACGGGCTGATCTCTATATAAGGTGATTTCGTCTAGGGTTTTTGGTAGCTAGGGTTTACACATGGAATTGTCTTCGGCGTTGGATGCTTGGCCGGAAGTTTAATCTTCCGTGGACTTTGAATTTCGTATTCGTCTCTTTCTTGTCATACGTTGGTGTGTCAATTAATATCTATAATTTGTGATTTCCCTTTACTCTAACAATTTGGTCCGACCTGCCGAATAACGAACACACGAAATCAGGCCATGGATGTCCGAATGGAAGAGTTGGAGAAGGGGTTGAAGGCGCTGGATGCGCGTTTGGGCGGAGAACTTGCGACCGTGAAGGGATCGGTAGATGCGATTCTTGCGAAACTCACCGAGCTCGCCACAGTGGTGCAGGGACGATCGGCCGCGGGTGGCGGCGGGCCAGGTGGAACTCCGGGTGGGTCGACGTCGGACAACCCGGACTTCATCGAATCACGTCAGGCTCACGGCGAGAATTCTTCGGTCGGCGATCAAGGGGCGACGCCGACGGCTGCGGCTCCTCCGTAGGTGGTATTGCCGATGTTTGACGGCTCCGGCACAGAGGGGTGGTTGACTCGTGCCGAGCAATACTTCATGCTGCAAAACACCCCGGCGACAAGCAAGTTGGACGTGGCGTTGGTGGCCATGGAGGGCGACGCGCTGCCTTGGTTCCAGTGGGTTCGGGCGACAAGCTCGGAATTGACGTGGAATGAATTTAAGTTGGAGCTGATTAAGATGTTTGGCACTAACCCTTTAGCCAATTCGTTTGAGACGGTGCAAACCCGTCAAACCCATTCCATGAGCGAATATGTTACCTCATTTATTGCACGAATGGTACATGTACCCGGGTTAGAGGAGAAGTATTACTTGGGTTTATTTTTAAATGGGTTGCGAGATGAAATTCGATTTCGGATTCGTTCGAGGGAAGCACGAACTTTAGCGGATACAATCCATCTGGCCAAAGAATTGGAGCGGAAGATTTCTGCGTTAGGGGGCGGCAACCGTGCGATGGCGTATCCACCTAGCCGATCAGTGGCTTCGTCGGGTACCAAGGTTATGACTCCTATTCCTAGCTCTTATGGGCATGCATGGGAGCAGCACGGGCGTAACCTCTAAGTTTGGTGGGCATTCGAAGGTCAATAAGAGTGCAACATCAAACCGAGTTTCGTCAGCTTCAGGGGGTCATATTCGGCTAGTAGCGGAGGCAGCAGGAATCGACCAATTCGTTAGATATCTCATAAAGACTACTTGGCAAAGAGGGCGGCTGGCATGTGTTTTCGTTGCAACGATAAATGGTCTCCAACACACTGCTGTGCGGATAAAAGTTTTCAAGTAATAATTGTTTCCAATCCTGACGATGAAGGGGATGAAGCGAAAAATGTGGCGAACGAAGTATCTTTGGAGCCAATCGGAGTAGAAGATCATGACTCGGCGCAAGGGATTGATGGTCCTCAGACGATGAAACTATCAGGTGTCATCGGGAAAATACAAATCCGAGTCATGGTTGACAGTGGGGCCAGTCACTGTTTTATTTCGAGCCGTGTCGCTACAGACATAGGGTTAGAAGTGGATGACTCTGGGCGTTCAGCAGTGCGGCTAGGGGATGGCCGGAGAGCTGCAATTGTAGGAGTGTGCCGTGGGGTGCGGTTGCAATTACAAAAGGTGGAATTCGTGGTGGATTGTTTCATATTCGAGTTGGGTAGTATTGATTTGGTTCTGGGGTGTCGTGGCTTCGGGTGTTAGGTGATGTGAAGGCAAATTGGGAAGAGATGACTATGCAATTCCAGTACCAAGGCGCGACCGTAAAACTGGTTGGTGACTCTTCACTTGTGCGTCGGGAGGTGTCTATGAGGCAGCTAGGGAAGTTAGATATAAAGGCGGCGAGTTGGATGGTGTGGCTACGGGAGAAATCTGGCGAAGGGGCGTCGAGTTTGGCTACGAAGGAGAAGGATAGTAAGTTTCAGAGAGCTAGCGAGGAGCTATGGGTTCAAATACAGGAAGAGTTTCCCTCCGTGATGTTGCCACCCTCGGGCTTACCTCCGCACTGTAATGTTGATCACCATATACCTTTGTAGCTGACAACTTCCCCTGTTTCCGTCAAGCCTTATAGATACAGTCATTCAGCGAAGGATGAGATGGAGCGTTTGGTTCAGGAGATATTGGAGGCGGGTATAATTCAACCAAGTTCGAGCCCGTTTTTGAGTCCGATTTTGTTAGTGCGTAAGAAAGACAGAAGTTGGCGCTTCTGTGTAGATTACCGACAGTTGAACAAGCAGACAATACCGGATAAATATCCTATTCCAATCATTCAGGAAATGCTGGACAAATTGTATGGGGCGAGATGGTTTTCGAAGTTGGATTTGTGCTCTGGATATCACCAAATAAGAATAGCTCCTGAGGACGTGCCGAAAATAGCTTTTAGGACTCATTCAGGACATTATGAGTTCCTAGTAATGCTGTTTGGTTTGACCAATGCTCCTTCGACATTTCAATTTGCTATGAACGACCTTCTGCGACTGTTTCTGCGTAAGTTTGTGTTGGTGTTTTTCGACGACTAAAGATTGGTCTTCTCATCTTTCGCATCTCCGGATGGTTATGCAATTATTACTGTAACAATCGTATGTAGTGAATCCGAAGAAATGTGCGTGGGGATAGGTTGAGGTGGAGTATCTGGGGCATTTGGTATCGGAGAAAGGGGTTCAGATGGACCCTAGTAAGGTGTCGGCTATCTTGCGCTGGCCGCGACCGATGAGTATTCGTGGTGTTCGGGGTTTCTTGGGATTGACGGGATACTACCGGCGTTTTATTCGGAATTATGGGTAGATTGCGAGAGGGTTAACGGATTTGTTAAAGAAAGAGAATGTAGCAGCCCTAGAGTGGAATTCCAAGGTACAAGGGGCTTTTGAATTGCTGCAACGGGCGATTACTACGGCACCCGTATTAGTCGCGCCTAATTTTTCTATGACTTTTGTTGTCGAATGTGATGCATCGGGAAAAGGTTTGGGGGCGGTTCTAATGCAGCGTGGCCGACCTCTTGCTTTCTATAGCAAGGCAGTTTCGGACCAGAGTTTAGCTAAGTCGGCCTATGAGCTTGAGTTGATGGCCTTAGTCTTGGCGGTTCAACACTGGAGACCGTATTTGGTGGGAAGAAAATTCGTTGTGCGAACGGATCAACGGAGCTTACGGTATTTGTTAAATCAAGCGGTGTCTACTCCAGCTCAACAATATTGGGTGGCTAAACTCTTAGGCTACAACTTCGATATTGAGTATAAAGCGGGAAATTCTAATAAGGTTGCGGATGCTTTGTCTCGGTCATTTGAGGAGGTAGAATGTGCAGCCCTTACGGTTCCTGTTTGGTTGGGGTGGTATTTGGTAACGGAGGAGGTTAAGAGGGATAAAGTGTTGAGTAAAATTTGGAACGTGGCGGCCTTCGGGTCCGAAAATTCTTCTTAGTATCCATTGGTTAATAACGTCCTTTATTATAAGGGGCGTTTGGTCTTGTCACATGAATAAGCATTTATTTCTCGTTTGTTGGCAGAGTTTCACTCGACGCCGCAAGGGGGGTCATTCGGGAGCGTATAGGACTTATCAGAGATTGGCATCGAGTGTGTATTGGCCCGGTATGATGCGAGATGTGACAAAATTTGTAGCGGAATGTTTGGTATGTCAACGCCACAAATAAGAGACGCGGGCATCCGACGGTCTTCTTCAGCCGTTACCAATTCCTACTAGGGTTTGTGAAGATGTGAGTATGAATTTTATTAACGGAATGCCACGATCGGGAGAGTTTGATTGTGTTATGGTAGTGGTGTATCGACTAACTAAGTATGCCCATTTTTGTGGATTGCGACACCCTTATTCGGCCAAGGATGTTGTCAATATATTTGTGCGCGAGATGGTACGGTTGCATGGGTTCCCAAGGTCCATAGTGTTAGATCGGGATCCTATCTTTTGTAGCGAGTTTTGGTCATCAATGTTCAAGGCTATGGGTACTAAGTTGCGGATGAGTTCGGCGTAACTTCCGGAGACCGATGGTCAAACAGAAGTGGTTAATAGGTGTGTTGAGACTTATTTGCGTTGTTTTTCTTCGGAGCAACCGCGACAGTTGTGTAAGTGGTTACCTTGGGCGGAATACTCATACAATACAAGCTATCATGCATCTACAGGCCGTTCGCGGCCGTTTATGGCCGACCCCCTCCCACGCTTGCCGGCTTTCTTCCGGCTGAGATTCGAGTGAAGGCGGTGGCGGATGAGTTGCAGGAACATGATGGAGCTCTTCGACATTTGCGATCTCACATGGCCCGGGCTCAAGACTATATGACCAAGGCGGCTAACAAGAAATGACGTGATGTTCAATTTGAGGTAGGGCAACGAGTTTTTTTGAAACTACGACCTTACCGACAAATATCACTTTTCAAGCGAAAGAATACTAAGCTTGCGGCACGGTATTACGAACCGTTTGAGGTGGAGGCGCGTGTGGGAGCGGTAGCTTACCGGTTGGCTTTGCCGGAAGGGTGCAAGATTCATTCGGTTTTTCATGTTTCGTTGCTGAAGGCCGCTTTGGGCGACCATGAGTTGGAGGATTCCTTACCGTCCGAGATGTGGACTACTAATCCGGACTATGTTCCCGAGATAATTTTGGGCAATCGATGGGTTTGGTGTGGTGATGATCGTGTACGGGAGTTGTTATTGCAGTGGATGGGCAAGTCGGAGACAGACGCAACGTGGGTCGTGGAAGAGGAGTTTCGCGCTCAATTTCCGCATTTAATCCTTGAGGACAAGGCTGTTTGGAAGGGTGGAGGAGTTGTTAGGGATTTAGTTTATCGGCGTCGGCTACGGGTACGGAAGGAAGTTGGAGGCAATGACGAGGCTACGCGAGAAGAGGAGTGATGTGCACGTGTGCGTGCATAGCGAGATGGCGCGTGCATAGCAACATGGCGAGAAGATGTTTTTGGCTTGTTTGATATTATAATATTTAATTATGGTTATTTTATTAGAAGTATATTAGTAGTTGAAGATATCTATATTTATTAGTTCTATTTTTAGATATAGTCCATGTTACGAGCTGATCTCTATATAAGGTGATTTCGTCTAGGGTTTTTGGTTGCTAGGGTTTACACTTGGAATTGTCTTCGGCGCTGGACGCTTGGCCGGAAGTTTAATCTTCCGTGGACTTTGAATTTCGTATTCGTCTCTTTCTTGTCATACGTTGGTGTGTCAATTAATATCTATAATTTGTGATTTCCCTTTACTTTAACACTTTCGCCTGAACATGGCCGTGAACTGCTCACTCACACGCCTGAACATCTCTTGGATTGAAGTCGAGTTTCCAATGAACCCTTAGGCGGAATGTCACAAACACTAGACTTAACATTGATAGGAATCCACTCAACAAAGTAGGAGGAGTTTTTGTTCTGAACATTGATCATCTGCTCATCAACTTCTTTGGTGCTCATCTTGCCACGGAACATGGCTGAGGCGGTTAGATAGCGACCATGACGTGGGTCTGCAACACACATCATGTTCTTGGCATCCCACATTTGCTGAGTTAACTCGGATACTGTGAGATCCCGGTACTACTGAGACCCCCTCGAGGTTAAGGGTGCAAATCCAACCATGAAGAAGTGGAGTCGTGGGAATGGAATAAGGTTAACAGTGAGTAACCTGAGGTCGGAGTTGAGCTTGCCGGGGAAACGGAGACAGCATGTCATACCACTCATTATAGCAGAGATCAAATGGTTGAGATCGCCAACTGAAATACCAACAGCAGAAACCAATTGGATCAGTAACCAACATTATTCTCATTTACATGTAACTCAAAGATGTTGAAAGAATGTAGATCTAAACTACTTACAAGAAGGAGTGGTAAGCTTGAGTGTACGGAAGAGCCTCGTTATCGAGAACCATACACTCATCTGCATTCTCAACTAGTTGATGCACAGACAGAGTCGCGTTGTAGGGCTCAACAATAGTGTCTGATACTTTCGGAGAAGGGAAGACAGAAAATGTCAACATCATACGGTCTGGATACTCCTCCATGATCTTGGAAATGAGAAGGGTGCCCATACCAGATCCAGTTCCTCCACCCAATGAATGACACACTTGAAATCCTATTGATAATAAAAAGAGTAAAGAATCACAACCCACACTACTAAAAAATTATAGTCCTAAACTCTACATTCCCTTTGGTAGCTAAACATGCCTCAGTTTTATTTCACAACTTGCAAGAGGCATTCACCCAGACAATCAAGAGCAATTCCGGAAAAAATTATGCTAAAGAAAAACCTTTTCAGAAAATTTAATGAAAAAACTAATAATCATATACAAATCTAAATATTGAAATTCAAATGCTTAGAAAAATCTAATCACATTCAAAAAAATTGCACCACAGATTATAATCCAATAACAGATCTAACATATGGTAAACACAAAAACAAAGGAAAAAAACCTTGCAAGCAATCACAATTCTCGGTCTCCTTCAGACCAACATCGAGCACATAATCGATAAGTTCTGCGCCTTCCGTATAATGTCCCTTAGGCCGTGGAAACATATTGATCTTCGTCGGATTATGAAGAAAGGAATTTGTTTCACCGTTTTCCTGTTTGGTGATTGGTTTAGGGAGAGTGGAGGAGAGAGACTGGCGGAAAATGGCGGTTGGCGAATGGCAGTTTGTTAGATACGACGGGTACGTATGCAGACTTCAGATCTGTGGTCACTTTTAGTGGAATATCTCGATTAGGAAAAGTGGCCACTTATAGTAGGATAGAGGGAAAATTTATTTCTGTCGCGATTTGGGTTAATGGACTAAAATACGTTTCGATAAAATAATAACCTCGTTAAACGAGTATTTTTTTTCGGGTCCAAGATTATTACTTTAAATAATTTTAACTATAATTGGTATTATCACTTCAACGTTGGTTGATTTAGAGTTGAATTAAGGTTCCATGAATTATCACTCTTTAACGTATAACCACTCTGGGATGTAAAATATATCTCTTCTCACCATCCCCATAGTGAGAGAGAGAAAAAGATAGGAAAGAATGTTCCCTACCTGACCGTATACTAAGTGATCATTCGAGAAGCCGTCGGCCTGGTCTGCCAGCTCTTAGTGGCTCTACTTCCGGTCGTGCGTGGTATGTTCATTTTCAAATATGCCATTGAGAGAGGAGTGGTTGCATTTATTAAAAATCTAATGTCTGCGTAGCGTAATTTTGTTATATTTAATGTATAAATAATGAATTGTAACCCTAATATTCAATGCACAGACAATTCTTTTTTCGATATATAAATAAGGTATGTATAAAGATTAATCTTATTCCAAGACAATTTTTTCTAAAATCAAAAAGTTGAACGGCCAAAAATATCGAAGCTGCCATTTATTCTCACAAATTCCTACAGTATTAATTGTTATTTTATTTTATTATCGTCGTACTAATTCTCCTAATAATAATATGCCTAGTCTTGATTAAATAATTTGAATACATTAAAAAGACAATTTTCGCTTTATATAGCGAGTCTTGATTAAATAATGTCAATATATTAAAATGACATAATAAAAAAAATTATACTATCCTTGTAGCAGCCTAGCTTATTAATTTCCGTTATGGATAGGGTGCTTTCAGTTTCGTGATAACGGAGTCATCGACCTGCAGAGATTTGACGAGGACATCGTCATCAATGGACGGAGCCGTGCCGAAAAGGGCGTTAGCGACGATAACAACACCAGGGTTCTGGCTGTTGAGAAACGCCATGGTAACGGCGTTACCCTCTCCAACATTCTGCTGGAAGTGAACCAGCCCGAACGGAAATACGAACACGTCGCCCTTCTCGAGAACTTTCGAAATCAGCTTGTTTTCGGGGCTCGACGTGACGAACCCCGCCAGCACGGTGCCATCGAGCACCGTCAGGATCTCGGACGCGCGAGGGTGGTGGTGCGGTGGCACCACCCCCTTGGGGGCGTAGTCAACCCGGACGGTCGATATGCCGAGGGTGTTGAGGCCCGGAATCTCGGTCACGGTCGGCCGGTTGACGAAAACGCCTAAGAAGTTTGATGTGTCACCGGTGACGTTGAGGCCATGGAATAGGAAATGTTCGGCGGTTACTGCCTCAGGGTCTAAGCAAGCATACCCATTCACTCTCACTGCAAAAAAAAAAAAAAAAAAAATTGTTTTCATTTATATTAATATTCAATTTTGAGGCATTAAATTAAGAGCTAGATCATTAATCTTCCTAATTTTACATCGATAAAACATAAAATTAATTAGAGAAGAAGATCCTATGAAATACCTGGGTTATTGAAGTCGGCAACGCAAAAATCTTGAAGAGGGGTAGGCTCATGGGCTAGAGCGAGCCTTGCCCAAATCATAGCTACTAGATTTAGTGTTAACAGTAAATTTGCCATTTCTGTTATAATAAAATTATGTAGTGATTGTGTTTGATTGTTAAAATTGAGATGGTACGTATTTATAGTATATAATTAATTGAGCACGTCGATATATTGCATGGGACAGCTAAGGGAACTACACATGACAAAATCACAGGAACAGATGTCATTGCCGTCCCATCTTGTAACACACACACACACACACACACACACATCATAAATAGATATAACAAATATTATTAATACAAGAGCATGCATAAAGTGTCCAAATGGAAAACAACAATTATTTTTTGACGTATTTATCCAAGTAAAAATTAATTTATTGCATAAAAAAACCTTATGCAAGTCAATTTTTGGTATAATTGGAATTATATTTTCTTTAAAATTTTGAAGAACTTAACCCATTAATTCGACAATGAACATGGTATGGATAGTATTGGGTTTCTTGGTTAAGATGAACAAGAATATTTGTCCCTAGCCGTTTTGTGGGAATTTGGACAAGTGAATAAGGTTTGATTAATCAACACCCACTTCAAATAATTGTGTAACATGAAAGCATAATAATGTTGGAAAAATCGTTTCTATATATATATATATATATATTAATTATATATGTATTTTAAATTAAGGAAAGTTAATTAGCATTTATTGCTAATTTAACTAGGGCAAAATTCAGCCCGTTTAATCGTCGTTTCGAGCCTCGATATTTATCCGATTAATATTTTGAGATATATCACGTCGATCTACGTTTCGAGTAGATAATTATAGTGTGCTTAATTTCTCGATTCCGATTTTCGGTGAGTGAGAAATAGTGGCTCGAAGTTTGAGGGGACAAAATTTAAATGTTACCTAAAGTGGAGAAACTTACCTTATTCGGGTTTTGGAGAGAATTGCATTGATCAATGTCCCACATTGATAAATGAAACAACTTTAATGTGGTATTTAAGTCTCTACCACATTGTAAGAGATAACAAAGTGACATGTGGTGGGCTTGGGCCACACATGCTCACGCGCGCGAGCCTTTTCGCCGACCGCCTCACACGCGGCGCGCACGCGCCCGTGCCCGGCCCCGGCTCCGGCTCCGGCTCCGGCTCCGGTCCGTGGACTTGGATCTTGGATCTTGGATCTTGGTCCTTTGGGTGGTCCGTCGGGTCGTTCGCCGGGTCGGGTGCCGGGTCGGGCGGTGCAGTGCTCCAGCTGCACTGGATTCCTCTCCGTGGTGCACTGCACCTGCTACACCAGAGTACTTTTGGAAGGATCTCGAAGAGACTGTTTCACTCTCCACTTCTCCACTACTTACCATCCACGTTCTCCTGCCTTAAATGGCACAACAACTCCTCACCTGGGGTGGAAGCAGCCTATAAATAGGCTCCTGCATGTCATTCCAAAACACACCAAAAAGTATTTGCATTCCATATCTAGTTCTTAGCTCATCGTAGCTGCTCTTAGCTCAAGTCCAGCAGCTTCTGTCCTCGCCGGAAAAGTCTAGTTCGCCGGAGCTTGAAGGTTTTGCGGTGCTGCAATCTTCGAGACGTTCGTCGTTTTATCTTTGGGGACGATACGCCTACAACCGAGAGCACTACCGGGGCGTATTTTGTCTTGCGGAGAGAGGACTCCTCGACTCGACGGTTTTGTTGTTTTATTTCATTTTGTTATTTAATAGTTTACTTGTAATAGCAGTTTATAATACCAACAATCGCAAGACGAAATATCTATATCTGCTTCAAGTAAACTAAGAAGATGTCTTCCTCGAAGTCTTTGCTTTCTCCGTATTGCCGCCGCCGCCGCCGTTTCGCTCGCCACCAACCCCACCGCTGCCGACGTCCTTGCCCCCTCCGGCAATGTAGTTCCGCCGGTGTCGTCCCTACACCTACTCCGGTCTTTGCTAATCCGACACTCGGCCGCCATGTTCCGCCGCCATCGACGCAAGGATCGCACTTAACCGTGCTAATGCCGCTAACTCGGCATACAACTTCAATGCCATGTCCTGCGCCTTGCGAGCAATGTCCCATTTGGGAGTGTGAACCACCATGGAGTGGTGGGGGGGGTTCGAACCCAACCACGACGGCACCTCGCACTCGTGCTGAGTGCTTGCCGTGGCCGAGAAGCCGGCCAAGTTTGGTGGAGCCGACTTCAAAAGGTGGCAATAGAAGATGTTGTTCTATTTGACAACATTGGGGTTCACGACTGTGCTGATGGAGAATGCACCTGCCCCTCCAAGTGACAACGAAGAGAACTTGGAAGTCCGCATAGCCTATGATAATTGGGCCGACTTCGACTACTTTTGTAAAAACTTCTTGCTTAGTGGACTAGATGATAGTCTGTACAGTGTATATGCAAATGTAAAGACCTCCAAGGCAATTTGGGAGGCACTTGAAAGAAAATACTGTACTGACGATGCAGGTACCAAGAAGTTTGTAGTCGCCAAGTTCTTGGACTACAAAATGGTGGACTTTCGACCAGTCATGGACCAAGTTCAAGAGTTCCAACTCATTGTCCATGATGTCCACGCCGAAGGTATGCTTTTGCCAGATGCTTTTATTGTGGCAACAGTAATTGAGAAACTTCCCCCGAGCTGGAAGGACTTCAAGAGCTACTTGAAGCACAAGCGAAAGGAAATGACGCTTGAGGACCTTGTGGTCAAGCTCCGCATCGAGACCGACATGAGGACTCGAGATGGGAAGGGCAAAGCACCCGTGGAGCCAAGAGTCAACCTTGCTGAGAAAGGTGGCAACTCCAACAATGCGAAGAGAGGGCGTCCAAACAGCAACCCCAAAGGGAAGGGCAAGGTGCAATCCCGCAAGTTTGAAGGGGACTGCTACAACTGTGGCAAATCCGGCCACATGTCCAAGGACTGCCGAAAGCCGAAGAAGAAGAGGGCTCGTCAAGCCAATATGTTGGAGATTGACCTCCTTGAAGCCGACCTTGCGGCCGTGGTTCCTGAAGAAGCTAACGTCGTGGAGAATGAGGGGAAGTGGTATATTGATACCGTCGCCACGGCACATGTTTGTGGTGACCGAAGCCGCTTCACCAAGTACAAGAGCTGCCAAGGGAGGAAGCTCAATATGGGTAATCAAGCCTCGTCCGAGGTGGTTGGCTATGGTGCCGTGGTGCTAAGGTTGAGCTCCGGCAAGAACCTCACTCTTGGAGAGGTGCTTGCATGTCCCCGACATCGGGAAAAATCTTGTGTCCGGCTCGTACTAGTCAAGAGAGGGTTTAGACTAGTTTTTGAGTCAGACAAATTTATTTTGTCTAAATTTGGTATGTTCCTAGGAAAAGGTTACCTGTCTGAGGGCCTTTTCAAGCTAAGTGTAATGGCGTTACGCCAAGAGGCCGTTGAGGCCAAGAATAATGATAATGAAGCCACTTCCTCTTACTTGCTTGAGTGTTCCGATTTATGGCATTCTAGATTAGGACATGTTAATCTAAATGCTATAAAAAGATTAGTTAATCTCGATATACTTAAAGTAAATGAGTTTAACAAAACCAAGTGTGAAGTTTGTGTTGAAGCAAAATTGGCTAAGCAACCATTTCATTATGTAGAAAGGAACACAAAACCTCTAGAACTCATTCACACTGACGTATGTGACTTGAAGTTTGTACAAACTAGAGGTGGGAAAAAGTATTTTATTACTTTTATTGATGACTGCACCAAGTATTGTACTCTTTATCTTTTAAGGAGTAAAGATGAGGCGATTGAAGCTTTTTCTAACTTCAAAGCAGAAGCCGAAAACCAACTTGATTGTAAAATCAAAATGGTACGAAGTGATAGAGGTGGAGAATATGTAGCTCCTTTTGAAGAGTTATGTAAGACAAGTGGTATTATTCATCAAACCACTGCCCCCTATTCGCCTCAATCAAATGGTGTAGCTGAAAGGAAGAACCGAACTCTAAAGGAGATGATGAATGCTTTGTTAATAAGTTACGGACTGCCCTGAACATGTGGGGGAAGCCGTCTTGACGGCTAACTACTTATTAAACAAAATACCTCTAAAAGGTAGAGATGTAACTCCTTACGAGTTGTGGAAAGGAAGGAAACCTTCCTAAAAATACCTCAAAGTGTGGGGGTGTTTGGCTAAGGTAGAAGTGCCTTTGCCGAAGCAAGTTACAATCGGACCTAAGACCGTCGATTGTATCTTTATAGGATATGCACTGAATAGTAGTGCATATCGATTTATCATTCATAAGTCGGCTGTGCCCGATATGAATGTTGGAATTACTATTGAGTCAAGGAATGCTATATTCTTCGAACATATCTATCCTTGTAAAAAGGATGAAAAAGTTGAGTCAAGCTCTAGTGGTGGAGCAAGAGAAGTTGCCGGTAGTTCTAGAAATGTGGGGGGTAGAACTCGATACACGTAAAAGGCAAGCTGTCGATCTTGAAACTTTAGAACCAAGACGTAGCACTAGAGCAAGAGTTGTTAAGGACTTTGGTCCTGATTATGTTGTCTTTCTTTTGGATGAAGAGCCGCGGTCTATAAAAGAAGCTCTTTCTAGACCCGATGACCCACTTTGGCAAGAAGCTGTCCAAAGTGAAATTGATTCTATTATGCAGAATCACACTTGGGTCTTAGCAGACTTACCCGAAGGTTGCAAGGCCTTAGGATGTAAATGGATCCTAAAAAGAAAGTATAAGGCAGATGGGTCAATTGATAAGTATAAAGCTCGTTTAGTGGTTAAAGGCTTTAAGCAAATTGAAGGATATGACTTCTTCGATACTTATTCGCCTGTAACAAGGATTACGTCTATCCGTGTGCTTCTCGCGATTGCTTTGCACAATCTTGAGATTCACCAAATGGACGTGAAAACAACCTTTCTAAATGGAGATTTAGAAGAGGAAATTTATATGGAACAACTTTGAAGGGTTCGTTGTACACGGTCAAGAGCGAAAGGTATGTAAGTTGGTGAAATCCCTATATGGGTTAAAACAAGCACCATTACAATGGCACTTGAAATTCGACGAGGCTATGTTGTCGAATGGCTTTAAGATTAATGAATGTGACAAGTGTGTTTACATAAAGAATACAAAGAATGGCTTTGTAATTGTTTGTCTTTATGTAGACGACATGTTAATTATGGGACAAAACCTTCAAGTCATAAATGACACCAAGCGTATGCTTAAAAGAAATTTCGATATGAAAGATATGGGAGTTCCTGATGTTATTCTTGGAGTAAAGATACAAAGAACTCCTAAAGGGATTGTTTTGTCTCAATCTCATTATATTGAGAAAGTACTTAAGAGGTTTAATGCCTTTGATAGTGCGCCGGCAAAGACTCCTCTAGAAGTTAATGTTCACTTGAGCAAGAATAGGGGTGATCCTGTTGCTCAAGAGGATTATGCTAGAGTCATTGGTTGTCTTATGTACATCACGAATTGTACGAGGCCTGATCTAGCTTGTCCGGTGAACAAACTGAGTCGCTATACTAGTAATCCTAGTAGAGAACATTGGAAATCTCTTGTAAGAGTTCTGAGGTATTTGAAATACACTCTTAACTTTGGGCTGCACTACTCGCGACATTCCCCAGTACTTGAAGGGTACTGTGATGCAAATTGGATATCCGACACTAAAGACTCGTTGTCAACTAGTGGTTATGTGTTCACTATAGGGGGAGGAGCTGTGTCGTGGAGATCCACGAAACAGACATGCATAGCCCGATCCACCATGGAATATGAATTTATTGCTTTAGATAAAGCCAGTGAGGAGGCCGAATGGCTCCGTAATTTTCTTGAAGATATTCCATGTTAGACGAAACCCGTGCCACCTGTGATGATTCACTGTGATAGCCAAGCAGCTATTGGTAGGGCCAAGAGTAGGTTGTATAATGGTAAGTCAAGACATATTCGTCGTCGACATAATACCGTAAGACATTTGATCACGAGTGGGGTTATCTCTGTAGACTATGTCAAGTCTATAGATAACTTAGCGGATCCGCTTACTAAGAGTTTGAATCGAGATCAAATGTATAAGCTCGTAGAGGGAATGGGAGTTAAATCCGCACGTTAAAGACGATTATAGTGGATACCCAACCTTGTAGATTGGAGATCCCATGAACTTGGTTCAATGGGAAAACTAAGCTATATGAGTCTGTTGATACCACACTCAAATAGTCTATTCCCTAAAAGAGCTCGAGAGTGTTGGTGACCTGTCAAGTGGTGAGGTTAAGTCTTTGACTTTTAATGATTCTTGGATGCCTTGAGAAGGTGGAGTATGACAGGATACTCGAGTAAGAATCACCTATGTAAGTGAGAAGTGAGGGCCGCTTCTATGTAACACTTATGAATCCAAAGAGGTTGTCCATGGCCAGTAAAGGACACAAACGTGAGAACGGACGAGGTTGAGACTTTATAGTGTTAGTGTTATTGTCTCAGTATACACCATGGAGGAATAGTTCAAGGCCATGTGTCCACTAATCCGCCGGTATGCTCGATAGCACTGACTAAGGAAGGTTCAAGGTCACAAGCCACCTACCCTCATGCTTTATTGTCTCTTGAGGACAGAGCTGTGTGTCTGCATGCATGCATTTGGCTATTTCCACTCATGTGGGGGATTGTTGGAAAAATCGTTTCTATATATATATTAATTATATATGTATTTTAAATTAAGGAAAGTTAATTAGCATTTATTGCTAATTTAACTAGGGCAAAATTCAGCCCGTTTAATCGTCGTTTCGAGCCTCGATATTTATCCGATTAATATTTTGAGATATATCACGTCGATCTACGTTTCGAGTAGATAATTATAGTGTGCTTAATTTCCCGATTCCGATTTTCGGTGAGTGAGAAATAGTGGCTCGAAGTTTGGGGGGACAAAACTTAAATGTTACCTAAAGTGGAGAAACTTACCTTATTCGGGTTTTGGAGAGAATTGCATTGATCAATGTCCCACATTGATAAATGAAACAACTTTAATGTGGTATTTAAGTCTCTACCATATTGTAAGAGATAACAAAGTGACATGTGGTGGACTTGGGCCACACATGCTCACGCACGCGAGCCTTTTTCGCCGGGATCGCCTCACACGCGCGGCGCGCGCGCGCGCCGCACCGCAGCCCGCCGTGCCCGGCCCGGCTCCGGCTCCGGCTCCGGTTCCGATCCGTGTCCGTGGACTTGGATCTTGGCAATTAGTCCTTTGGGTGGTCCGTCGGGTCGTTCGCCGGGTCGGGTGCCGGGTCGGGTGCCGGGTCGGGCGGTGCAGTGCTCCAGCTGCACTGGATTCCTCTCCGTGGTGCACTGCACCTGCTACACCAGAGTAGTACTTTTGGAAGGATCTGGAAGAGACTGTTTCACTCTCCACTTCTCCACTACTTACCATCCACGTTCTCCTGCCTTAAATGGCACAACAACTCCTTACATGGGGTGGAATCAGCCTATAAATAGGCTCCTGCATGTCATTCCAAAACACACCAAAAAGTATTTGCATTCCATATCTAGTTCTTAGCTCATCTTAGCTGCTCTTAGCTCAAGTCCAGCAGCTTCTGTCCTCGCCGGAAAAGTCCAGTTCGCCGGAGCTTGAAGGTTTTGCGGTGCTGCAATCTTCGAGACGTTTGTCGTTTTATCTTTGGGGACGATACGCCTACAACCGAGAGCACTACCGGGGCGTATTTCGTCTTGCGGAGAGAGGACTCCTCGACTCGACGGTTTTGTTGTTTTATTTCATTTTGTTATTTAATAGTTTACTTGTAATAGCAGTTTATAATACCAACAAATAATTGAGTAAAAATATAGATTTCTCACAATCACAGAAGATACATGATCATTTTAATATACTTAAAATAATAATAATATGCATTTGCATGCAATTAGGACTAATATAATTCAAGGTTTTTAAGAACGTTGGATCCACTTCTGCAATGACGTCACCAACGTCGTAATGCTGTATATTGTCTTTAATTACCTCAAGCCTTAACAAATAACAATACCAAGAACCAATCCTATACCAGTGGAAAGCCAAATTTAAATTTAAAATGTAACTAAAGTATTATTTCTACCAAAAATCATTTTAATAAACTTTGTCAAAATACTATTCTAACCAATTTTACAAATTAAATTGCTTTATTTGAAAATGATTTGTATCTAATTAAGTCCAATGCCGGAGCTTCAAACTAATATTTCTACATCTTATTAAAGTATGTTATGATACTACTTCCAGCATGAAAAGTAGTTAAAATTATTTTTTATTTCAGTTTCAGGCTTTGCCAATTAATAAAGTATCGATCGAGTGAAATCATATATATTTCTATCTTACTCAACTGTAGGAGCAACAAAGAGAACATGGAGAGTGCGAATGGAATATGCATTTTAAATTAATTTTATCCGAACAAGTAGAAAAAAAAGAGTAGAAAAAGGCAACAAGGACTTAAAAATAATAACTCACTCATCCTACACATATTTAAAGTTAATTAAACCAATCGCACAGTTACATTCTCATTTTATGTCCATTTTGTTTCTTTAAATTAATTGATGATTTTAAAAAAGTAATGATCTTATAATAGGGGGTTGGTTCCGATTATTTTTAAATGTAGATATACGTGGTTAAATTTTAGACATGGAATTGTCCCAACTACTTACTAGTGTACTACTCCCTACATCAAGCAAGTGATATACTCCCTATGTAATTAGATTTGGGTAAAACAAGATTATTTGATTCTGTCCCTTAAAAAATAAAATATAATAATGAATACTACTTCCCTCGATGGAACTTGATCTAAGGTATACGCAGTGGCGTAGCCAGAGAATTAGGTTTATGAGGGCCAATAAAAAAACGCACTTGAGGTCTATCTTAAAAATGTATTAAAATTGATAGGAATTTTTTTTTTACATTACTTACATTATATTGCATGTTAGCATTTTCTTTCTCTTAATTATTATATTGCATGTTTGCATTTTCTTTCTCTTAATTATTAAGAATTTCATCAAATAAAATTCTTATGTAAGTATAACAAGATAAGATTTAAATTATTTTTTACCCTTTTGATCGGAAAAGGAGATAAAAGCAATAGTCCGGAAAAAAAGCTAGGAAAAATAGAGAAAATAAGAGAAGAGGAAAGGAAAAAGAAGAGAAGAGGTAAGGAAAGATAAAAAAGAAAAAAAAAATTAAATTTAGGGGGATTTGAACCTTTGACTTCAAAGAGAAATTCCAAATATTTTAACTAATAAGCCAACTAATCAAATCCATCAAATAAGTTATATACATAATATATCTTCAAAACTTCATTGGGGCACTGGCCCATCAGCACCCATGTGGCTACGCCACTGGGTATACGGTATACCAACATAATAATTTAATAAACTATTTTAATGAAACCTGAAACTGGATGGCCCTGGAGAATTCATTACTACTAAATGGCTGCCAAACTCGAGATTAATTAGTAGAACAAACTAACATATATATCGTGATAACTAACTTTAGGTTGGCATAACATAAATAGTTGCGTACGAATTCGATCACTCACTTTCCGTATATAAATAAAATTAGAGCTATAGCTATTTATTAATTGCAGGCTGCTATAACAAATTTTACAACACGATAAATCTAGAATGATGTAATTACAACAGAACCTTCTAATTTCTTTAAATTAAAACATCCTGAATTAATAATTCTATGAATTTGGTAACGGTCCGGATAATGATAATATTATAAAACAGAGTAAAAGTTTTGTTATTTACGACGATTAACCATATGAAAAAAGATTGAATGGTTACAGCTATATCATTAATCATCCAATAATTATATCTAATCTATTTAACTAAAAAAGTTAAGGTGCTACAGTCTATTGGATAACTGCTGGAATTAATTAATTATTTTAATTCCTCTCAGCAGCGCCTATTTATATCCATGAAAGCAAGAAAGAAAACACATACACCAAAAGACATTTGGTAATTTCTCTGGCTAGCTTGATCGTTTTCTGGTATGTATAATTTCGTTATATATGTACTGCAATTTAATTAAGTTTTCCTCTTGCAACATTAATAATAGAAGTAGTAGTTGTTTTTTTTGCATATATAATCAACACAAGTCTCAATTCAAAGATGGCGGGAGACAAGTTTTCGGTGGATTTGAGCAAACCACTTGCATTTCAGGTTTGATCGAATGAACAACTTCATTTGCAATTTCCTGCTTCCATTCATTCCACACCATATTAGTCCTGTCCTAATCTACAATTAATTAAGTCTTTAATTACTTCTGTAAATTAACTAAGTAGTGACACAATTAATTGACACGAGCTTCTATAGTACATACCTTTGAAGAGCTGCATGAAGAGTGAAGAAGAGAAAAGATAGTTGAATGAGAATTTGTGATTCGAGAAGGCTTATTTAATATAGGCAATTGATTAGGAATATTGTTGACTTTCAAAAATTAAGAGCATGGAATCCGAAGATTAATTAGTATATATGAAAAATGATATAATTATCATGTTATATATAATTTGTGTTGAAGTAATGAACAGGTGGGGCATCTTGGAGAAGGTTATGATGAATGGGTTCACAAGCCTATAATCAGCAAAGAGAGCCCAAGGCTTTATGAGAATGGGTTGTTGGAGGTATGCGTACATACAAATTACGATTAATTGTGATCATATATTTCAGTTGTATTAATTTTGTATGTTGATTATCAACGACAGTTGATTTCGCTGACCCCCTGGTGGGTGGTTCCTATGTTCTGGTTGCCCTTTGTCTACTCGTACGTGGCGTATACCCTTAAGGAAGGGCCCCCACCCATGTACGTACTGGTATCAGTGCTAGGCGGCGCCGCCTTCTTGACACTCTTTGAGTACTTTCTGCATCGCTACATCTTCCACTTCAACCCCACCACCTATTGGTATGTAACTTGTATATATGCATGATAAAGAAGATGAGACAGTCTTCCATGGATGATGGATGGATGGATGGGCTTAATTAAAATGTTGAAATGCAGGGGAATCACATTGCACTACGCGTTTCATGGCTTCCATCACAAGCACCCGGCGGACACACTCCGCCTCGTTCTCTCCCCCGCCGCAACATGTGTTATAGCAGTGCTCGTACGATACAATCTTCCATCATCTCAATGCACTAGGCTTTTTCTTGATAGAATTTAAGTTTTTTTTTTTTTTTTTTTTTTTTTTTTTTTTGTGTTGATTAGTTGTGGAATCCGACGAAGCTTATGATACCTGCACCCTATTCGTCTGCCTTCTTTGGAGGCATTTTATTGGGATATATCTGTTACGATTGCTCACACTACTTCCTGCACCATGGAAGAGCCCAAGGTTTCCTTAATCAACTCAAGGTAATTAAAATACCTCAACACACTCTTTAGCCATCAAGAGATGAGAATGAATTCATGATGTTGCATGTTGTTGATTGCAGAGGAATCACATGAATCATCACTTCAAGGATCACACCAGAGGGTATGGAGTTACGTCGAATTTCTGGGACAAGGTGTTCGGAACAATGCCTGAGGAATCAACCAGATAAAGCTGATGCAAGAAGAAATCAACATTCCTATGTTTCTTTTGTTAATTAAAGTGCAAGAGGCAAAATAAGGTTCTGTTAGTTGTCAACAATGTATAGTTCACTATACGAGCAACAACATATATGCATCGTGTTAATCAGCCACATATGTGATATTTAGATAATAATCAAAGTTTAGTAAACATATACTAATAATCAAGACAAGGGAGGAATACTCTGTTCTTCACCTCCGCCAATCTTTTGAAATTCCTCTTGAAATACTTTTTGTTGGAAAATCTGCATTTAAATGCTGTATAGAGGAGTTTCTCAATTCCGATTTTCGGTGAGTGAGAAATAGCTTCTCGAAGTTTGTTGCACAAGGTGGTGGAGATAATATATCCTTTGAATTTGAAAGGAATTCTCCTTTGATGGCCATGATTGTCTCCATTGATGGTTATGATTGCCTCCATTGATGGTCATGATTGTGTAATCGCCATTATGATGATTGAATGACATTAGTCCCCCAAGGTGGTGTAGTCCCTGTAAATAGGTGTTGGTAGAAATCATTTGATACACACCACAAGAATTATTCATCTCATCATCTAGCATTAGTTCTAAGTTCAAAGCTTGGTCCTCACCATTCGTCTAGTTCGCCGGAGCTTGTTATATTGCGGTGCTGCCTATAACAAGACGAAAGCCGTTTCATCTTTGGGGAGATCACGCCTAAACCGAGAGCACTACCGGGGCGTTTATCTCTTGCGGATAGAGAGTTTTTCTCGACTCGACTTGATATTTGGTTATTGTTTCTTTCTTCTTTAAGTTGTAATATTCCATTTCCATTTCACGGGTTTTTGTGTTTTAGCAGATTACACTTATATTATTTTGTAACAATCGCAAGAGATAAATAAAAAAACCTACTTAAGCTGCTTGAAAACATGTCTTCATCATCTGTTGCCATCTCCGCCGCTGCCGCCACCGTCGCTTCTGCCGCCACCAACCCCGCCGTTTCTGACGTCATTACCTCCTCCGGCAATGTGGTTCCACCGATGTCTGTTCCAACTCCAACTCCGGCGTTTGCAAATCAACACTTGCTACCATGTCTGCCGCCACTGAGGCTAGAATCGCACTTAACCGTGCTAATAACTCGGCATATAACCTCACTGCGATGTCTGCATTGCAGAACAATGTCCCTTTTGGGAGTGTGAACCACCTTGGTGTGGTAGGGGGCTCGACCCCAAATTTGCTGGCACCGTTGCATTCTTCAAGAGCATTGCCCGCCGTCGAGAAGCCACCACAATTTGGTGGGGCTGACTTCAAACGTTGGAAACAAAAGATGTTGTTTTATTTAACAACAATAGGATTTGGAAACATCCTTAAGGAAGATGGTGTTGGGTGATGATTTTATCCTCAGTACTATTATACTTAGTGGGAAATGATTCTGTCTTCAGCACTGAACGTAAGCTCAGTAGCCTCGTGCTCTGTACCTATCTGAAGATTTGAAGATCCCAAAACCCTATCTTGATTGATGAACCATTCCCGTGTAATTATTTTGTCTCTCGAGGTTTCGGACTCGGTGAGACACTCTGCTTCCGGTTAAGGCGGTCGGTAGCTTATCGGCCTCGGCACTGAAGTAGAAGACTCGGTATTTACCGGACTCGCCGAGAGCACGATATGCGAAGGAGTCGGTGAGAACTTAACTCGGCCAGAGTAGTTCATCGAACTCGTAGCCGACCATCGCAGAGCACCCTCAGCTGTCTCTCTACTGAATAAAGATCAGACTCAGCAACGGCAGACAGTCTTCTGAACTGTCAGACACCTTTTTGAATTTACAATCAGTATTGTCAAGTACGAGGAAAAGAGAAGTCGGCTCGGTATGCCTCGAAGTCCGTTCCGTCTCAACCACTCCATAATCCTCGACAAATGACAAGTATACACGTGTCTCTACCTACTAAAGCTGCAAGTCAACATATTTCCAGAAAAGGAGGGAAAGGACACTATTACATCCTTCAAAAAGAGCCGTTAGCTACCAAAAGAGTGAGAAAGGAAGATCGTCTCCAACGGATCTTTTCCAATCTCTGCTCTATAAATAGAGGGATATTTCAAGCCTTGAAAGAGAGAGCACAAGAGAGAGAGACGAATGCGCATAAGCTTAACGACGAAAACAAACACAAGCATTCAAACGAGCTAGAACCAGAAAACCCTAAGTCTTCCGCAAGAATTTGAAGATCTATCTCCGGCGAAAGACTACCCTCTCAGCTCATAGGGAACCAAGCTAAACTGTTAGAAGAGCCTCTAGTATCCAAATCGACGATACACGAACCTAAAGCTTATTTCAGCTGTTCGTCGATCTAGAAGCCACTCTCTCATTCCCTATCCCTCTAACCCTAAGCTCAACAGAATATACTTATAGCTTAGACGAAGGAGTTCATATTTGAACCCAATCCTTATTGTAAAAGGACTCCTTCATAGTTGGAGAAGTTTGTCAAACACTTTAGTTTGATGCCTTTGTAACCGGGACTTGCTCGAGTATAATCCCCAAGCCACGGCTTTGTCCTGTGTACAAGCTGACTGAGACTAACTCAGTATAATAAATAGCCTCCTGAACTTTTCGGGACAGTGGACGTAGGATTGATTGATATCCGAACAACTTTAAAAATCTGTCTTGTTATTGCTTTCTGATTACTGTTGCATTGATTTTACTGTTCATACTGAAAATCTTCTTAAAATCATTCAACTGTCTCAGCATATTGAACTGTCTACTTGCTGAACTGAGACTTGCTAAAACGATTTTTCCACTCAACTGATTTGGGCCTACACTTTTCCGCACCGCTAAACTCTACCTGTTTTGATACTGAATTCTGACTCAGTCAGCTAGCAGATCTCAGTAGAGTCAGACTCTTTGCCACACACGATTCAGAACAACTATTTGGTCTGCTGAATTATTTCAGTACGGCACTTTCCTGAACAGGACTGTTCGTGTTCGAAGTTGAGAAAATCGGAATCAGGTGTATTCACCCCCCCTCTACACCTGACCGTACACTCGGGACCAACAATTGGTATCAGAGTAGGAGTTCGTTAAGACTCTTGTTATCTTGAAACTAGTCTACTTGAACGGATCCGGAAAATCGTTTTCACTGCATATCACTCTACATTCATATCATTATTCCTTATGGCTGATATGTCAGGTATAAGAATGGTAACCATGTTCTCGGTAGAGAATTATGGGGTATGGCGAGTCAGAATGGAAGCACATCTGACATCCCTCCATGATAGTATGACTGAAGTGCTTGAAGATGGACCTGTTGTTCCCATGATCGATAGTGTCGTGACTCAGGCCCCAGCTGAAGGAGGAGGAATGGTGACTGGGATGAAGATCCCTAAAGACAGAAGTCTCTTCACTCCTGAAGAGAAGAAGCTTCACAACTTAGACCGAGTCGCCAGAAATGCCATACTGACCACTCTTAGTGATTCTTATCTTGGCAGGGTTCAGGAATGCAAAACTGCAAAGGAACTCTGGGACGCTCTAGCGCTACTGAGTCGTGGAACTCAGAAGATAAAAGCTAACAAACTGGCGCTGGAACTCCAAAAGCTGGAAAGCTTGTCTCTCATGCCTGGTGACAAAATAGAAGATCTGAACGTCAGATTTACGAATCTGATGAACTCCATCAACGGGCTGGGAAAGACATTCAGCAATCGATAAATGAATCTCAAGATACTGAGGGCACTGCCGGACGGACACTCGACACCTTTTGCCACTTTATTGCGACATTCTGATTTAGATGTTGTCTCTCCTGACCATATCTTTTCAGAACTTCAGGCAGAAGAGTTTGAGTTCGACAGACCTCAACGAAAGCAAAGAGCTGAAGCCGACAATAAAATTGACCATGCCTTCAAAGCATCGGTCGGCCGCAAAGATCTCCGGCCGACGAGCAAGACAACGAGTAAGACCGAACCTTCACTCAATGATCTACAAGAAGGAAGTCTCGCTCGGAAGTACGCGTTGCTCGTCGTGAAGTATCGAAGGAGAAGGAGAGGCGCAGAAAACTGACTAAAGCATACTGAGACACAAAAGGTAAGTCAGATTATACACCAAAACGCACTCCTGACTCACAATCTTCTGATGCAGAAAGAAGGATGACTCGGCACCATCAAAGGATAGCGAAAGCAAAGAAGAAAGAGTCATCGCTTGCTACAACTGCAAAAAGCCAGGACACTATCAATATGATTGTCCTGAGTTCAGTAGTGCTGAACGCGCAGCACGTAAGGCAAGGAGAGAGAAATTTGCTCAGAAAAGATAATCCTACATAGCCGGCGAAATCTCAGACGACTCAGAAGAAGTCGACTCCTTTATGGATTCATCGGATGATGAAGCAACTTTTATGGCCTTAGAGCTTGAAGCTGAAGAAACAACTGAAAAGTGCCTAATGGCAGGAGAAGAGGATGAGGTAAACTCTCATGAACCACTTAATTCCTCTTCACACTGCACACACAACACTGTTTCAGGTGCAGATGAGAATTTGGACGTTGCTACCGCCTATGAAGAATTATTAGATGAACAAATTCAAATGAGTCTGCAGCTCAGTAAGACTCTTCAGGAATTGGATACCCTGAAAGTGGAGAATCAGAGACTTTCTCAAGAGAGTCAGGCCGCTACTGAAGCCGAAGGACTTGTGTTGAGACTCAGGGAGGAGATAAACTCTCTGATGGCCACTCAGCATCAAGAAGATCGAATTTCAGTTTTGACCAATGACTTAACTCAGAAAGATACTGAACTGAGTCTACTGAAGCAAGAACTGTCAGGACTTCAGACCCAGCACGACATACTGAAAAAGAGTGATGATGTCTAGAAGAGCCTGATGACTGAGCGTTACATGGGCGCTGAAAAGAAGCTGGAGGCTATGCTTGCAAGCAACAAGCCCAAGCACTGTAAGGAAGGACTTGGTTTCAACCAGGAAGCTTCCTCATCTGCCCCCGTACACTCAGAAGTGCGTCTAACTGATAGGTTTGTTCGAGGAGAAACAATTAATGCAAATGTTCTGAACCCCTCAGCAAAGAACAAGCAAAAGATGAAAGCACCTCATCCTACGAATCAGTATTCTGACCAGAAGATCAGTACTCAAACACCCCAGTTCAGTCAAGGGGGAACTAGCAGAGTTCAGTGGGCTGATCAGTGTGGACCACCTCAGTTGACACATCCAGCTCAGTATGGGTCATATTACTATGATCCTATAGTCATAAGAGGTTCCAAGAGTCAGAAAAAGAAGAAAATCGCACAAAAGGCAAAGGTCAGCAGTCCACCAGCTTAGAAGATCCGGACTACTGAACCTGAACAGCCTAAGAAGTTAGCTTTGACCAGTCCAGTGGTCAAGAATATTGACTCAAGTGGAAAGAAACTGTCTGAAACCACCAGGGTTGTTAGACAAATTTGGGTTACTAAAACTAACATCTAAGGACCCAAAAGCAAAATAAAGGGTACCTGAATATAATTATGTTTTGCAGGTGCACAAAGATCCTTGGTATGTGGACAGTGGATGCTCAAGAAATATGACGTACCAAAGGAACCTACTGAAGAAGGACCCAGAATCGAGTTTGGAGACAATGCAAAAGGCTATACAAGAGGATATGGAGCACTCAGCATTGGAACTGCCACAGTTCCTAGAGTATTATATGTTGAAGGACTTCAGTATAATCTTCTCTCTGTTAGTCAATTCTGTGATAACTCGAATAGAGTGATTTTTGACGCTGGTTTCTGTGATGTCATTGATAAATCCACAGGGAAAACAGTGTTATCAGGTTCGCGTAAAAGGAATATATATGTAGCTGACTGGAACTCAGCAGAACCTGAAGCTTGTCTGTTGGCGAAAAATGACAACCGTACGGGATGGCTTTGGCATAGGAGACTCAGCCACCTCAACTTCAAAACGCTCAACAAACTAGCAAGGAGCACTCTAGCAAGAGGACTGCCGAATGAAGTATTCAGCAAAGACACTCAGTGTGAAGCATGTCTGAAGGGAAAGCAAACAAGGAATCAAAATCCACCTGTTCCAGCTCCTTCCACTGATGGAATCCTTCAGCTGCTACATATGGATTTGTTCGGTCCAGTCTCTCTAGTGACGATCAGAGGCAAGAAGTATGCTTTAGTGGTCATCTATGACTACTCGCGCTACACATGGGTCATATTCATTACCAACAAGTCTGACGTCAAAACAGAGTTACCAACGCTTCTGAAAAAGCTCAGTGTCGAGAAGAACACCAAGATAATCAAAATTCGTTCTAACAGAGGAACTAAGTTCCTTAATTCCATGGTAGAGGAGTTCTGCAAAACCGAAGGGATTGAGCATGAGACATCTGCTGCGCGCACCCCTCAAGAGAACGGGGTTGCTGAACGAAAGAATCGCACACTCAAAGAAGCAGTAAGAACTCTACTCGCAGACTCAGGACTCCCAACCAAATTCTGGGCAGAAGCAACTGACACTGCATGTTATACTCAGAACCGATCTCTACTGACAAAGCAGCATAAAAGAACACCATATGAACTATGGAACGGCAGGAAGCCTTCTTTATCTTATTTCCATATCTTTGGTTGTTCATGCTTTATCCACAATAATGAGAAAGATCAGCTGAAGACTTTTGATAGCAAGTCAGATCAGGGAGTTTTCTTAGGATACTCTCGGGCCAGCAAAGCTTTCAGAGTATGCAACTATCGGACTCTTTGCGTGGAGGAAAGCCCTCATGTTGTTTTTAATGAGTTTGCTACTGAAGACAGGAGCAATAACTCTAACTCTGAATCTGAGGACATCAGTAAGCAGCTACAAGATCTAAACTTAAAAGATAAACCTGAAAAGATCCAGCTTTGTTGGGATGATGATTCAGATGAAGAAACTGAAGATAAGTCTACTGAATCTGAACCAGCAACGCAAGTAGCTGAACATATTGACTCTCTTAAACAGAGTCAATCCCAGGTAACTCAGGTCGATGAAGAAACCTTAGAGGTAACTGAGACCACTACTGAGAATAACAACTCTGGGGGAACATCTATTAATGTTCCTGAGCTGAATGCCCCTGAACCTGGAAACTCAGTAGATCACACTCTCATTACTGAATTACTTCAATCTCAGAATAGTACAATTGAAATGCCTAACTCACCTACTATCTGTGTTGATCAAATTCTAGATGAAGAGTTGAAACATCGTAGATCGTGGCTAGATGCTCACACTCCTGATCTAATCATTGGAGATCCTTCAGCACATGTCAAGACAAGATCCAGATTCTGTCAAGGAGAAAGCGCATTATATTCCTGCTTCTTGTCTACTGAAGAACCTCAGATGATTGAGGATGCACTTAAAGATGCTGACTGGATCATAGCTATGCAGGAGGAGCTGAATCAGTTCACGAGAAACGAAGTTTGGGAGCTTGTTGATAGACCCCGGCATCAACACGCCATTGGAACAAAATGGGTCTTCAAGAACAAGCGAGATGAAAACAACGTTATAGTAAGGAAAAAAGCAAGGCTCGTGGCGAAAGGCTACTGTCAAGCTGAGGGAATAGATTTCGATGAGACATTCGCTCCAGTTGCAAGATTGGAGGCAATCAGACTATTCCTAGCCTACGCAACACATCAAAGATTCAGAGTCTATCAAATGGATGTGAAGTCTGCGTTCCTGAACGGCGTACTGAAAGAAGAAGTCTATGTAGAACAACCGCCCGGCTTTCAGCAGGGACATCATGTTTATAGACTCAGAAAGGCTCTATATGGGTTAAAACAAGCACCCAGGGCTTGGTACGATACCCTGTCAGAGTTTCTTCTTCAGAAAGGTTTTCAGAAAGGCACAGTAGATCGCACGCTATTCAGCATTCGACTGGAAGATGACTTATTACTCGTGCAGATCTATGTAGACGACATTATCTTCGGATCAAAGAACGTCGTCATGTGTCAGCAGTTTGAGAAAATGATGAAGGACAAGTTCGAGATGTCAATGATGGGTGAAATGAACTATTTCCTGGGATTTCAAGTCAAACAATCTGAAAAGGGAACATTCATTAACCAAGGTAAATACACTCGAGACCTCATCAAAAGATTCGGTTGCACATTCGGCAAACCTATCAAGATCCCGATGAACACGAATATGAAAATCGATCTTGATAAAGAAGGAGTATCAGTAGACCAAACTGAATTTCGTGCAATAATTGGTTCCTTATTATATCTAACAGCTACTCGTCCTGACATAACTTATGCTGTATGTGTCTGGCTCGATTTCAGGCGAATCCTAATCAGAGCCACATGGACTCAGCAAAGAAGATTCTCCGCTACCTCAGAGGCACACCCGACATAGGTTTATGGTATCCGGCTGATGATAATATTGAACTAACTGGCTATTCTGATGCTGACTATGCAGGATGTAGAATTGACCGAAAATCAACTTCAGGAACTTGTCAGTTCCTAGGCAGTAAGCTGATCTCATGGTTTTCAAAGAAGCAGCACTCAGTGGCCACGTCAACTACTGAAGCTGAATACATGGCTGCCGGAAGTTGTTGCGCCCAAATCCTTTGGCTGAGACAGTAGCTAAGAGACTATGACGTCATTCAGAATGAAGTGCCGATATTCTGCGATAGTACCAAGATAGAGTTTATCAAGCGCAATTATTTCTGGAGGTTCTGGCCAGACAAGACTAAGACTGATGCTTACTCAGAATGGATGATGATAACAGAACCAGATCTATACGTATACTTGCATAAAGCCGTGTCTGAAGGTATAGAAGTCAGTGTTCTTGAGCCCAGAATCATACCTCCGCCAAGAAGAAATGATGACTCAGTCCATCATGGAGTAATAGAAAAGGAAGTGAAGAATGCTGCCGCAAACAGAGGGCTTGAAGAAGATGAGCCAGCAGACTTCGCTGAATACCTGAAGCTGAGGAAGAACTCATACAGAATGTACGGCTTGCCCCTGCCTGAGTCAGAATCGCAAAACTTTATGGACAGGATCAAGCAGTACAAGCGTTCTTAGTATTAGATTTCTTTATCTTCCTAGCTTAGAAAGAGATGTAATGTACTGAACTTTCATATCTTATATATACATTCTCTTTTGGCTCAGACAATATCTTATTGTCTAAACAACCGTGTTTGTTTTATGCTTAAACACTCAGAATCATTGAAGTGATTGCTGACTCACACACTCACTTTATCTTACTTGTCAGCTTATTGCTTCTCTAGATCTGATAGTCTAGTTGTTGTGTTTCGGGGGAATTGTTCAGATAAAGGGAAATTATTTTGCCATGCTCCCCTCAGTAGACTAGAACTTGAAGAACAAACTCCACTGATCCTACTTGTAATAATGTGAGGAGCTCTGTTTCTGATAGTTTAGTGTTAGCATAGATGATAGGTTTTGGCATCATCAAATAGGGGGAAATTGTTGGGTGATGATTTTATCCTCAGCACTATTATACTTAGTGGGAAATGATTCTGTCTTCAGCACTGAACGTAAGCTCAGTAGCCTCGTGCTCTGTACCTATCTGAAGATTTGAAGATCCCAAAACCCTATCTTGATTGATGAACAATTCCTGTGTAATTGTTTTGTCTCTGAGGTTTCAGACTCAGTAGACACTCTGCTCTGGTTAAGGCGGTCAGTAGCTTATCACCCTCAGCACCAAAAGTAGAAGACTCAGTATTTCTTGGACTCGGCAGAGCAAGATATGCGGAAGGAGTCGCAGAACCGAACTCAGCGAGAGTAGTTCATCGAACTCGGAGCCGACCATCGGCAGAGCACCCTCAGCTGTCTCTCTACTGAATGAAGATCAGACTCAGCAACGGCAGACAGTCTTCTGAACTGTCAGACACCTTTTTGAATTTACAATCAGTATTGTCAAGTACGAGGAAAAGAGAAGTCAGCTTCAGTATGCCTCGAAGTCTGTTCCGTCTCAACCACTCCATAATCCTCGACAAATGATAAGTATACACGTGTCTCTACCTACTAAAGCTGCAAGTCAACATATTTCCAGAAAAGGAGGGAAATGACACTAATACATCCTTCAAAAAGAGCCGTTAGCTACCAAAAGAGAGAGAAAGGAAGATCGTCTCCAACGGATCTTTTCCAATCTCTGCTCTATAAATAGAGGGATATTTCAAGCCTTGAAAGAGAGAGCACAAGAGAGAGAGACGAATGCGCATAAGCTTAACGACGAAAACAAACACAAGCATTCAAACGAGCTAGAACCAGAAAACCCTAAGTCTTCCGCAAGAATTTGAAGATCTATCTCCGGCAAAAGAATACCCTCTCAGCTCATAGGGAACCAAGCTAAACTGTTAGAAGAGCCTCTAGTATCCAAATCGACGATACACGAGCCTAAAGCTTATTTCAGCTGTTCGTCGATCTAGAAGCCACTCTCTCATTCCCTATCCCTCTAACCCTAAGCTCAATAGAATATACTTATAGCTTAGACAAAGGAGTTCATATTTGAACCCAATCCTTATTGTAAAAGGACTCCTTCATAGTTGGAGAAGTTTGTCAAACACTTTAGTTTGATGCCTTTGTAAACTGGGACTTGCTCAGTATAATCCCCAAGCCACGGCTTTGTCCTGTGTACAAGCTGACTGAGACTAACTCAGTATAATAAATAGCCTCCTGAACTTTTCGGGACAGTGGACGTAGGATCGAATGATATCCGAACCACTTTAAAAATCTGTCTTGTTATTGCTTTCTGATTACTGTTGCATTGATTTTACTGTTCATACTGAAAATCTTCTTAAAATCATTCAACTGTCTCAGCATATTGAACTGTCTACTTGCTGAACTGAGACTTGCTAAAACGGTTTTTCCACTCAACTGATTTGGGCCTACACTTTTCCGCACCGCTGAACTCTACCTGTTTTGATACTGAATTCTGACTCAGTTAGCTAGCAGATCTCAGTAGTCAGACTCTTTGCTACACACGATTCAGAACAACTATTTGGTCTGCTGGATTATTTCAGTACGGCACTTTCCTGAACAGGACTGTTCGTGTTCGAAGTTGAGAAAATCGGAATCAGGTGTATTCACCCCCCCCTCTACACCTGACCGTACACTCGGGACCAACAGATGGTCTCGTACCTCCAAGTGCAAATGAGGAGAACATGCAAGTCTCCATTACCTCTAAAAATTGGTGTTCTTCCGACTATTTGTGTAAAAACTTTTTGTTAAGTGGTCTAGTGGATAACTTGTATAGTGTATATGCAAACATGAAGACCTCAAAAGAAATATGGGAGGCACTAGACAAGAAATATTGTACTGATAATGTAGGTACAAAGAAATTTATTGTTGCCCGATTTCTGGACTACAAGATGGTGGATTCCCGACCCATCATGAACCAAGTGCAAGAATTCTAACTAATTGTGCACGAGGTTCATGCTGAAGGGATGTTATTGCCCGACGCTTTTACTGTGGCAGCCATGATCGAGAAGCTCCCTCCAAGTTGGAAGGACTTCAAAAGCTACCTCAAGCACAAGTGAAAGGAGATGTTGCTTGAAGACTTGACTGTAAAGCTTTGCATCGTGGCTGATGTCCGTGTTCAAGACGTAAAGTCCAAAGCCCCGATGGACCCAAGGGTCAACTTGTTGGAGAAAAGTGGTGACTCTAACAAACGAGGGCGTCCCAACGGCAAAGACCATGCAAAAGGTAAAGGTCAAACTAGAAGGTTTGACGGGGATGCTACAATTGTGGCAAAGCGAGTCACATGTCCAAGGACTGTCGAAAGCCCAAGAAGAAGAAGGCGAGACAAGCCAACTTGTTGGAAAAGGACCTCACTTTAGAGGACCTAGTAGCTGTGATCACGGAAGAGGCGAATATTGTCGAGAACCCTGACCTTTGGTTCGTCGACACTGCTGCAACCGCACATGTGTGTGGTGATAGAAGTCGCTTCAAGAAATACCGTCCGTGTCAAGGGAGGAAGCTGAACCTGGGGAACCAAACATCTTCTGACGTAGTTGGATTTGGAACCGTCGTGCTAAGGATGACTTCCGACAAAGAATTGATTTTGAATGAAGTGCTTCATGTTTCGAATATCCGAAATAACCTTGTGTCGGGTTTCGTACTAGTCAAACGGGGTTTTAGACTAGTGTTTGAAGCTGATAAGTTTATCTTATCTAAGTTTGGTGTATTTCTTGGTAAGGGGTATCTTACCGATGTGCTTTTTAAGCTCAATGTAGCGACACTTCCCCAAGTGCCCAAGAATGAAGGAAATAATAATAATGCTTCTGCTTCTTCTTACTTGACTGATGCTCCGAGTTATGGTATTGTAGATTATGACATGTTAATCTAAATGCGATAAAACATCTAGCTAATATCGATTTACTAAGGGTAAATGAGTCTAATGAAAATAAAAGATGCGAAGTATGTGTAGAAGCAAAAATGGTTAAACCGCCGTTTCATTCGGTAGAAAGGAGCACTAAGCCTCTTGAACTTATTCACACAGATGTGTGTGATTTAAAGTTTGTGCAAACAAGAGGTGGTAAAAAGTATTTCATCACATTTATTGACGATTGCACACGTTATTGTTGTCTTTATCTTCTAAGAAATAAAGATGAGGCAATTGAAGCTTTTAAAAGTTTCAAAGTGGAAGCCAAAAATCAACTAGATTGTCGGATTAAAAATGTTCGAAGTGATAGAGGGGGAGAATATGTAGCTCCATTTGAAGAGTTGTGTAAATCAAGTGGTATTATTCATCAAACCACTGCCCCCTATTCGCCACAATCTAACGGCGTTGCTGAAAGGAAAAATCGAACACTTAAGGAGATGATGAATGCCTTGTTAATTAGTTCGGGGCTACCCCAAAACATCTGGGGGGAAGCTGTTTTAACAGCTAACTACTTACTGAACAAGATTCCTCTTAAAGGTAAGGATATAACTCCTTACGAGATGTGGAAAGGAAGGAAACCTTCCCAGAAATACCTTAAAGTGTGGGGGTGTTTGGCTAAGGTAGAAGTGCCTCTACCTAAGAAAGTTACAATCGGACCTAAGACTGTCGATTGTGTCTTTATCGGATATGCTTTGAATAGTAGTGCCTATCGATCATAAGTCGGAAGTTCCTGATATGAATGTGGGAACAACTATTGAATCAAGGAATGCTATTTTCTTTGAGAATATTTATCCATGCAAGGATAATGTTGAATCTAGCTCTAATGCTAGAACGAGAGATGAAGCTACTAGTTCTGAGCTTGGAAGGGTTGAACCAGTTTCACGAAAACGACCTGGTTATGACCTAGAAGCTTTTGAACCGAGACGTAGCACGAGAGAAAGAATTGCTAAGGACTTTGGTCCGGACTATGTGGTGTTCCTCTTAGATGAGGAACCGAGGTCTGTTAATGAAGCTCTTACGAGACCTGATGGACCACTTTGGAAAGAAGCTGTCCAAAGTGAGATTGATTCCATTATGCAAAATCATACGTGGGTGTTAGCAGATTTGCCAGAAGGTTGTAAGCCCTTAGGATGTAAATGGATCCTAAAAAGAAAATATAAGGCTGATGGGTCAATTGATAAATATAAGGCCCGTTTAGTTGTAAAGGGTTTTAAGCAAAGGGAAGGGTATGATTTTTTCGATACCTATTCGCCTGTCACGAGAATAACTTCAATCCGCGTGCTGCTTTCGATTGCTGCTTTGCGCAATCTTGAAATTCACCAAATGGATGTGAAGACTTTTTTTCTAAATGGAGATTTAGAAGAGGAAATTAATATGGAACAACTTGAAGGTTTTGTGGTACCTGGTCAAGAAAGAAAGGTATGCAAGTTGGTTAAGTCCCTATATGGATTAAAACAAACCCCTTTACAATGGCATTTGAAGTTTGACGAAGTTATGATGTCAAATGGATTCAATATAAATGAATGTGACAAATGTGTTTACATAAAGAATACGAATAACAATTTTGTTATTGCATGTCTTTATGTTGATGATATGCTAATTATGGGACGTAACAGTCAAGTGATTAATGAAACCAAGCGCATGTTAAAAAGAAATTTAGACATGAAGGACATGGGAGTGGCTGATGTTATTCTTGGAATAAAAATCCAAAGAACTCCCGAGGGAATTATTCTATCACAGTCTCATTATATTGAGAAAGTGCTTAAGAAGTTCAATACTTATGATGGTTTGCTGGTAAAGACTCATCTAGAAGTTAATGTTCACTTGAGCAAGAATAGGGGTGATCGTGTTGCTCAAGAGGATTATGCTAGAGTCATTGGTTGTCTTATGTACATCATAAATTGTACGAGGCCCGATCTAGCATGTCCGGTGAACAAACTAAGTCGCTATACAAGTAATCCGAGTAGAGAGCATTGGAAATCTCTTGTAAGAGTTCTGATGTATTTGAAATACACTTTTAACTTTGGGCTGCACTACTCGAGACATCCCCCAGTACTTGAAGGGTGCTGTGATGCGAATTGAATATCCGACACTAAAGACTCATTGTCTATTAGTGGTTATGTGTTCACTATAGGGGGAGGAGTTGTGTCGTGGAGATCCACGAAACAGACGTGCATAGCCCGATCCACCATGGAATCAGAATTTATTGCTTTAGATAAGGCCGGTGAGGAGGCCGAATGGCTACGTAATTTTCTTGAAGATATTCCAGGTTGGACTAAACCCGTCCCACCTGTGATGATTCACTGTGATAGCCAAACGGCTATTGGTAGGGCCTAGAGTGGGTTGTATAATTGTAAGTCGAGACATATTCGTCGTCGACATAATACCGTAAGATATTTTATCACGAGTGGGGTTATCTCTATAGGCTATGTCAAGTCTATAGATAACCTAGCGGATCCGCTTACTAAAAGTTTGCATCGAGATCAAATGAATAAACTGCTAGAGGGAATGGGAGTAAAATCCACAACTTAAGACAATTATAGTGGTAACCCAACCTTGTAGAGTGGAGATCCCATGAACTTGGTTCAATGGGAAAACTAAGCTATAAAAGTCTGTTTGTGTAACAACACTCGACAAAATTGTTCCCTAAAAAGAGCAATAGAGTGTTGATGACCTGTTATGTGGTGAGGTTAAGTCATACACTTTTAATGATTCTTGGATACCTCGAGGAGGTGGAGTATGGCAGGATACTCGTGTAAGAATCACCTATGTAAGTGAGAAGTGAGGGCCGCTTCTATTCGATATTTATGAATCCAAAGAGGTTGTCCATGGCCAGAAACGGACACAAACGTGAGAACGGACGAAGTTGAGACTTTATAGTGTTAGTGTTATTGTCTCGGTATACACGATGGAGGAATAGTTCAAAACATTAGGTTCACTAGTCCGCCGGTATACTCGATAGCACTAACTAAGGATGGTTCAAGGTCACAAGGCACCTACCCTGATGCTTTATTGTTTCTTGAGGACTAAGCTTAGTGTCTGCATGCATGCATTTAGGCTATTTTCACTCATGTGAGGGATTGTTGGAAAATCTGCATTTAAATGCAATATGAGGAGTTTCTCAATTCTGATTTTCGATGAGTGAGAAATAGCTTCTCGAAGTTTGTTGCACAAAGTGGTGGAGATAATATATGTTTTGAATTTGAAAGGAATTCTCCTTTGATGGCCATGATTGTCTCCATTGATGGTCATGATTGTGCAATCGCCATTATGGTGATTGAATGACATTAATCCTCCAAGGTGGTGTAGTCCCTATAAATAGGTGTTGGTAGAAATCATTTGATACACACCACAAGAGTTATTCATCTCATCATCTAGCATTAGTTCTAAGTTCAAAGCTTGGTCCTTGCCATTCGTCTAGTTCGTTGGAGCTTGTTATATTGCGGTGCTGCCAATAACAAGACGAAAGCTGTTTCATCTTTGGGGAGATCACGCCTAAACAGAGAGCACTACCGGGGCATTTATCTCTTGCGGATAGAAAGTTTTTCTCGACTCGGCTTGATATTTGGTTATTGTTTTCTTTCTTCTTTAAGTTGTAATATTCCATTTCCATTTCACGGGTTTTTGTGTTTCGGCAGATTACACTTATATTATTTTGTAACACTTTTTCCCCCAAAGTTGAGATTAAACCCTATATCAAGCAAGATCCTTGTAGTTCAAGTAAGCACCTCGCCGTCAAGACGAATCATACAACTCGCTAATCCAATCCAGATGCGTCTTCTCTTCACCATCCCCACCCCATTGAAACAAGTACTGAATATCGAACAAGTTCCCTTTTCTATGCGGAAACGACAGCTGCGTTTCCGATGAGAAGAGGCCATTAAGATAATTAAGTTTAAGATGAAACTTGCAATGTTACAAAAGATTCATTTCGATGCGTGTTTATGTAGACCATCTCCAACGGTGCTGTAAATTAGAGGAATCCCTTATTTTCCCCCCTCCAACGGTCCCCTATCCTCTACACAAAAATGTGGGAAGGCAAAAATCTCCCCTACACATAGGGGAAAATCTCCCCTCCCCTATCGCTTCCCGTATAATTTTTGCAGCAAGTGATTTGTAAAATTAAAAAATGAAAATATTATGGAATATTCCTTTTTTAGGGGAGGGATAGGGGAAAACCGTTGGAGACGAAACACTGTTTCCGCACAAAAATACGGATATGGCTCCCCTAATATACGGGAAACCCTTGGAGGTGCTCATAAAATTAATCAACTTCAATTTTGTAGCAGTTTCTCGTGTTTTAAATAAATGAACTATATACTCAAACACGCCTACGGTTGATAATTAATGTGGAATCCGGTTCTTCTAATTTATTATTTAGCCTCAAATCTGTGTGTTCGAGATACTAGGATGTAAGTAGGCTTGATTTTTGTCAAATGGTTTAAAAAAAGTTATTGATAGATATTAATATTAATATATTAACCTTATCACCAGGAGAAGGTGCCATGTTTCTTTCAAAAACAAATTAAGGCCTCCATATGTGATCCATTATCCCTTGGTTTAATTCCCATTAATTTAATGGATTGAAATATGTAATGAAGTCCTATTTATGTCTTGCAAGATATGTGACATATATATTTGATAAATGGCTACTCTGATATTGATTCCTTGTTATTGTGAAGCATAATCGAGTTTTTTTAACTATCAAAAACAAGAAAACGGAGTATGACGCTTTGAATTTGCGGTTTCTATGTATCTCAAGCCAACACAGGAATACTCTGTTCATGTCTGAAGAAGTTATCCGGATCAGCCAACTTCTTCACTGCTGCCAATCTTTCAAAATTCCCCTTGAAGTATCTTCTTCCCCATATTGCAGCTCCCGAGTAGTTCAAGTACGTGGCTCGCGGCGAAGACAGATACGTACGGCTGGCTCCATGAACTCATACATCTCTCTCATCCAATCCACATGCTTCTTCGCTGCAAAATCGCCACTTCATTTCACTAAATACTGCATGTTGAACAGATTCCCTTTCTGCAATCTGCTCCATTTTCCCTCCATAAGGATCCATGATCACGAACGCAACCTCTTCCTGCATTACCCGATCATTAATCCCTTGAAAGAGCTCTTGTACTGAACAACTCTTTCTAGTAGAACCTCCTTCGCACTCTCTCGTTTAAATCCAACCGTCTACAGAACTGACTCGATCCAACTCATCTCCATGCAATCTTTTCCCGGCAACCCTAATTCAGGGAAGCTCGTGTTCATCAATGGTAGTAATTGCTCTACACTTCCAAGAAACAACGAGTTAAAGATCGCTTCGGTTTGGTTGCTATTTGTTCCAACAATATGTTGAACAACTAACCTGATGAATAGATCTTCAGGCAGCTTATTTGCAATAAGTTGCCATTTTCCGACGAGTTCGATCCCTTCTCCTTCAAAAGGTTTACTAACAGAAAAAACTGTCACTAGAGATGGGACTCGAACAAGCTTGATCTTCCACGCGAGTATGATTTCGAAACTCACTCCTCCACCGCCCTGAATAGCCCAGAACAGATCTTCCCCCATTGATTTCCGGTCAAGAACTTCGCCTCGTGCATTCATGATGTACGCATCGATGATGTTGTCTGCAGCGAGGCCGTATTTCCTAACCAATGTGCCGAATCCTCCTCGGCTAAAATGCCCTCCGATGCCCACGCTAGGACAAATCCCCGCTGGAAAACTGTGAACATTACTCTTTTGAGCTATGTTGTAATACAGTTCTCCAATTGTGGGCCCTGATTGCACCCATGCGGTTTCCTGTTCCAAGTCGACGTTGATATAACAGTTGAGCTTAGGTTAGAGGGTGGGAACGAGAATGACTTCTAAAGCGAAGAACAAAGAGGAATAATCACTTTGGGTTCATGTTCTTCACTTGAATAATCGCTAAGTATTCTAGAGCTTTGATTCGTTGAATGCTTGAGTTTCCGTATGGTCGCTTGTATGATCGTGTAGTGCGACTTGAATGACCACGACCTTCCCTCTATTTATAGTAGTGAGCATGAATAGATCCGTTGGAGATGAGTTGTCCATGTGTCACTCTATATAGGTAGCAAATGGCTTCTTTTTCGAATTATGTAGAGTCATCTTTCTTCTCTGGAAAGCGATTGACTGCAGCTTTTGTCGGGGACTTTGCCAGCTGGCTGCTTGTCATTGGTTGAGGTACAGAAAGTGGTTGAGACTTATTCAGACTTCAAGGTTGATATTGAAGCTGACTTTTCTCAGATGTACGACCTCGGACAATTCTATTGAATCTGACTTTGAAGTCCACTGTCAGTTAAAGCAACTGATAGGCCATTCCTGAGTCTGATCGAATGGTTCACTATGTTGCTCTTGCTGAGTCCAACACTACTGAGGGCCAAGACTCTGAGATTAGTAAACTGCTCCTGCGGAGTCCAGTTCTACTGACTCCTGAACACCTTTCAGTATGCTGCTCCTGCTGAGTCCAGCCATACTGAATCTTCACTCCATGGCACTACAACAGATGGTCTGCTGAGGGACAACAGACGGAACTTCTGAGCCGAACCATGCTGAAGGCGAGTCTACTGAGTCTGAAACACTCAAAGACAAGGTGTTAACTTTTACAAGGGAATGGTTCATGTTGGTCCTAAGTCAAATATTCAGGTGTAGAGGGGGGGTGAATACACATGAAAACCTTTTTCTCAAACTAGAACGCGAACAGTCTGATTAAAGGAGTTGCCTACTGAATGAATTCAGTAGACAAGAGAAGCTGTTCTAGATCGCGTGGACAGAGTGACTGAAGATGCTGAACTCTGCTAGCTGACTGATGTCAGAATTCAGACGCGTTCAGCAATGTTCAGTAGCGTACGGAAAGTGTGGGCCCAATTTAGTTTGGTTTGAAAACATTTGTTCATAAAAACTGTTTCAGTAGATTAGTGCAGTAAGTAAAGCTTGTTACTGAAACTCAGTTGAATGATTTTGTAAATGGTTTTTCAGTTTGAACAATTAAATCAATGCAACAGGTATAAACACAGTGACTTTTAAAGTGGTTCGGATATTCAAGATCCTACGTGCACTGTCATGAACAAGGCATGAGGTTATTTTTTTATACTGAGTTAGTCTCAGTCGGTTTGTGCGCTAGACAATACAACCTTGTGATTATACTGAGCAAGTCTCAGTTTACAGGGTCAAACGAAATATGTTTGAATGTATCTCCAACGATGAAGGAGTTCTTAACACTAAGAACAATTCAAAAATGAACTCCTTCGGTCTAAGCTATAGATATTACAGTTGAGCTTAAGTTAGAGGGAAAGGGAACAAGAAGGGCTTCTAGAGCGAAGAATAGTGAGGAATAACCTCTCTGGGTTCATGTTCTTCACTTGGATGTTAGAGGCTTGAGTTCTATGTAAGCTTGTGTTCCCTTAGAGCAAGTTGAATGCTTTTCACGCTTGGATTGAGCTTTGATGTTCGTCGCATATAGCTTGTGTTCTTGTTTGCTTGTTGCTCTATTCGTATTGTATGTTGTATTGTATATCTTCAATTTAATTTTCCCTCTATTTATAGATGTGAGCTATGGATAGATCCGTTGGAGACGAAGTGTCCACATGTCACTCAATGGGTAGCTAACGGCTCTTTTGAATTTCCGCAGAGTCCACTAACTTTTTCAGGAAAGTGGTTGACTTGCATCTTTCAACCGATACTTTTCCAGCTGGCTGCTTGTCATTGGTCGAGGTACAGAAAGTACTTGAGACATGTTCAGACTTCAAGGCTTACTGAAGCTGACTTCTCTGATGCAATACCTCAGACAACTCTACTGATTAATTATCTGAAGTCTACTGTTAGTTAAAGTAACTAACCGACCATTGCTGAGTCTGACCATAGGTTCAGTAGTATACTCCTGCTGAGTTCAACTCTACTGAAGGTCAAGACTCTGAGTTCAGTAAACTGCTCATGTTGAGTCTAGTTCTACTGACTCCTGAACACCTTTCGCATATCTTTGCTCCGCTTCGGGTCCAACACTATCGAATCTTCACTCCATGGCACCTGCGGTGGATAGTCTATCGAAGGACAAACGCACGCAACTGCGAGCCGGAACCATGCAGAAGGCTAGTCTACTGAGTTCTGAAGAACTCAAAGACAAAGATTTTACAAATACAAAGGAATGGTTCACCAATCAACATAGGGTTTTGGGATCAGCCAAATCACTAATCACTAAGCAATTGATTTACTGCTGAATTATCTCCCAACAATTTCCCCCCATTTGATGATGCCAAAACCTATCACTATCAGCTATCTAACACTATCTAAGAATCTAAATAACTATCATATACAAATCCTTACAAGTATTACAATGAGAAACAATGGACAATATCTTCAAGTCTTCTAAGCTAAGCAGAATACTGAATGCACATATAATCAGTGAGTATGTGAGTTAGTAATCACTTAGGTGATTCTGAGTGTTAAAGTAAAACGAAGCAGGCCATGGAGACAATAAGAAATTTTCAGGCTAAGTAACAGTTGATGTATTGATATATATGAGAAAATTCAATACATTTACATCACTTGCTACACTAGGAATTACAGACAGACCTATCAAGACTACTTCCTAACAGATTTGAAGCGCTGAATTCTTGCCTTAAAATCATTCGATTTATCTTCGGGCAGAGGAAGTCCATACATCTTAAAAGTGTCTCATCTCAGCTTCTGAATATTCGGCATATCTTTTGGATCATTAGGTTCAAGATCAAGAGCTGAAGCTGCGTTACTGACTTCCTTTTCTATCACGGCTGTGTATAGAGATCCATCTAGCTTCTGTGGTGGTGGCAGAGTCCTGAAGGCCGGAGTCCTTACATCAATATCAGCTTCAAGGGCTTTCTCAACTATTATGTATATCTCATTATCACACTTCTGAATCCATTCAACAAACATTTCATTTTTCGAAGTGTCGGGCCAAAATAGCCAAACATAATATCTCTTGATGAACTCAGCTTTGATCGTCTCCCACGCTTGAGTCCTTCCCCAGGGCATCTACTGATCTATACGAGGCCATCTATGAATTTTCTGATTATCAGGTCTGCGACCTCTTCTGAAGAATTTGGAAGTGGTTGGGACGTCCCTGTCCTTCGGTGGAGGTGGCCTAGGCTTTAATCTCTCAGCTTCTCTAGCCTCTTCAGCCACCTTCTCCTTAGCTAGAGCCTCTTGCCTTCTGAGTTCTTCCAATTGATGCCATTCAGCTTTTCTGTCGAGAGCTTGAATGCTGAAGTTGATCATTTCATCGATTGTAGGCTCAACTCGCTTTTCTTCGTTTGTTTGGATTCTTCAGCCTTTTTTTGTTCAGCTTCTCTCTCCTTCTCATGTTCTCTATCAGTATCATCTCAGAGGGTAAGCTTTCTGATAACCGGCCTTTGAGTTGGCTTCCTTGCAGGAACCTTATTCTTGGCTTTGGTCGGTGCCTTCTTTGGCTTGTTGGCTGCCTCAGCCTCAGCGAGCTCTCAGACAAGCTTTTCATCAGCATCAATATGTGCCTGCTCTGCTGGGCTGATGTATCTTTTAAGGGATTTGGGTTTAGGAGTTGGAGCCTTAAGGGATTTGGGTTTAGGAGTTGGGCTGAGTCTTCATCATCCGACTCCTCTAGAAACCTGGTCACATCCTCTATGATCTTCTGAGAGGGTCAGAAGTGCCAGTTTCTGCCTCTTCAGGTTCTGAGCCACTTGGGCCTGTCTCAACTGCTACAGCCCTTGCTGAGACATCTTGGGCCATAACCTATGTTACTTCCTTCCCTTTAGACTTGCTCTGAATAGATTCAGCTTTGGTTTCCTGAGCCTGATTCTTTTCCTCCTTAATCCTTACAGCTTTTGATCTTTCCCCCTTGGTAATAATCTTTTCAGTCTTTTCAGGTTCTGCCTTTTCCCCCTTTTTAGCATCATCTAATGGGGCTAGGTGGGAAGTGTAACTGCCTTGGTGCTGAGCTTGAGATAGGAAGTGGAGAGCTCATCCAAGGTCTTCTGAAGATGTTCGAACTTCTTGTGTAGATCGTCCTCTCAGTTATCAGTTCGTCAGTGTACTTGCGCTGAGAACGATCTACAAGTTCTTCAATCTTCTTCAGCTGAGTATCGATCTTCAGTTCACACTCATTCTGAAGCTTTGAGATTCTCTGTTCATGGGCTAGAGTGTGCTTAGTGATTTGATTCTGGAGTTCAGACTGAGCTGCCTTGAAAGATTCAAGAAGTGAGGTATTGGCAGTCTTCAGTTGATCCTGAATCGATGCTTGCTGTTCGTCAAATTAGGCTTGCTGTGGGGTAAGAGCATTGGTGAGGATAGAGCTGAAGTTCGGGACAGGAGGTAAGTTCTGAATGGATGTCTTCAGTCCCCTGACTTCCTTGCATTGAACCGCAGTAGCCTTGCGCTATATCTTGTTCACATTCCTAGGAAGGAGACGATTCTAAGTCCCCTGCTTCAGAAGCGCCTTGGCCACCGCCTTTGACTTTTGGCGTTTGGCAATGAAGCCAACCTCGTATGCTGACCCCAACAGCAGCTGTTCAGGGTCAGCAAGATTAGAGGTGCCTGCTACAGCCGAACCAGGAGGAGGAGGTGAGTGAGAAAGATCATCAGAGGGTTGAGCTTCCTCCTGCTCCTGTTGAGTACCCTCAGTAAGTTTCTCAGTTCCTGCATCACTGGGTGGTTCTAGTCATCTTAACCAGCTGAACCTTCCATAGGGACGACTTTAGAAGGGTATCTGTCTTCAAGTATGGTCAGCATGGCCGCCCTAAGGTCATCAACGGAGCTAACGTCAACATGCTCTTCATAGCCTATCTGTTGACGAAGCTGTAGCTCATCGAAATTCAGAATTTCAGTGGATCTAAATCTGATTATCTGTTCAAGGGTGATCCAGTCCCAGAATCTTATGAGCATCTTAAGCCTTGCCTTGACGGCAATGTCGACCAAGTCGGAATGATGGGTGTTCTCAGGAATGTTCTCAGAGATATCTTGGGCAACTCTGGATTCAAGCAAGGAAAGCTCGAACCCAAGTGTCTCAGCTTCAGTATCAGTCTCCAACTCATCCACATCTATAGGAGACTGATCCTTCTCAGCAGAAGGCAAACTGCTGAGTGGGGGGACGTCCAGTAGAGACAGGTGGAGACAGGGGAGGAGGGGTCGAGAGAAGAGGAGGAGTCCATTGTTCTACTGAGACGCCTTGTTCAGTTGTAGCATCTTGCTCAGCTGAATCTGCCTTCTCTTCTGAATCGGCCTTAGCTGACTCAGTGTCCTCATCAACTAACTGAGGGACAGAGGGAGCAACTACCATGGCCTTCTCTACTGAGGTCTTCCTCTCCTTCTGAGGAGTAGTTCCCTTCATCTGAGGGGTCGGGGCCTTCCTCTTGCCCTTTCCCTCTCTCGCACCAACGCTAATTTGCTACAATGAGCTGGCTTGGTTGTGAAATCTGATCTTCTTAGTGTTGAAATACTCCTTGTCAGCATAAGTGACAGGATCAGATCCACATAAGTCTTCAATCATTATGGACAGCTTCATGCCATATAATAACTTCCCTTTGGCACTCAGTTAGCAAGCTGGCCGATTGAACTTCGCTGCCTGTGCCAGAAACTCCTTGATGAACATAGCGGCCCAATTGATATGTGCTCTATAATATATGGACATCATCATCTGAAGTTTAGGCCGAGAAACCTGATCGAATGAGCCGGCCTGGCTAGTCAGAATCTGCGTTACGATGTAGGCCAAGGCTCTGAACTGCTGAAGCATGCTGCTCTTGGGGAATGCAGCTCTGAACGTGGTAGGCTTCGCACAGAACATTGTCAGGTACTCGTCTAACAGGTCATCCTTGTAACCGGCAGGACTGATGCCGTCTGAAGGAAGTCTGAAGCTGCTGATAAGGGATTACCTCAGAGAGATCTTCTTCAGATGTGGAGCTACTGTGGTTGGATTCTGAATGTCATGAACTCTGAAAGTTCCAACCACATCCCCATCTTCCTCCTACAAGTTGAGATAATGTTCGGCGATCTGATGAGGCAGGAAGAAGGAGGGTTTCTTCAACAGAAACAACTCTAGGCCAGATGCTCGCAAGGCATCATATATCTCCTCCATGAAATCCAAGCCACTGGAGTCAAACTCCATCACTGGCTCAAACCAGACCCTATCCTTCTCCACAATCTCGACTATATCAGCCGAAGAAGTGACATGTAGGTTTGTCATGATTATATTTACAAAAAACATGGTTAGCACTTGAAACTAGAGTTAGTCAATAAGTGCTTAAGAGAATAAGTGTTACCGTAAGGAGAATTCCGAATTATGTGAAAGCGAGAGAATTCTTAAGGAATTGCTGAAACGGTAATGGCGAAAATGGCGGGTTGAAGAAGATAACGTTGATATATAGCTTATTTTTGAATGTGAAACATTTTTTAATTGACGGTTGGGATTAAATCCCGCTTTTCAGTGGACAGTCACGATTTTATGAGATTAAAAAGAGTAATGATGACCATGCCGCCTGGTTAAATCTCAGACGTAAATAGCTGTTTATGAGCAGGGTGATTCGACTCGCATTAAATGCAAAGCAGAGTTCAGCAATTTGAGCATAGAATGTTGTGTAATAAATGAAAATGATTTTAATTAATGACATTCTTTTAAAGCATTACGTGCGATGCTAAACTTCTTTATGACAAAACACCTTTTAAAAATATGCTGAGTTGACTACTGAAAAAGATACGCAAACCTGTCAGCTGAACATTGTAGTCAGCTGATACCTCGTGTAGTTGGTTGTTGAATCTTTGTGTACTGAACATCTTCAGTACTGAGAGTAGACATTCCCCCTTACTGAATGCTCTTACTCTACTGTGATCGACTCTATTAAGTGATCACTATTTCTGAAACCGCTTACTGAGTTGAGTCAGTAGGGTAGTAGGGTCCAGTAGACATAGCTCCACTGAAAGTTCTCTGAATCTGGTTTCAACTAGAGGTTTGGTTAGTATGTCAGCCCTTTGATGATCAGTATGGATTTTGTCTATTCTGATATCCTTTTTTTCAACATGGTCGCGAATGAAGTGGTGTTTGATGTCCACGTGCTTGCATCTTGTGTGTAGAACATGGTTCTGAGTAATTGCAATGACACTGGTACTGTCGCAGTATTACTGCACTTTATTCTGTACGACGTCATAGTCTCGTAGATACTGTCTCAGTCAAAGGATTTGAGGGCAACAACTTCTGGCAGCCATGTATTTAGCTTCAGTAGTTGACGTTGCTACTGAATGCTGCCTCTTGGAGAACCATGAAATGAGCTTACTGCCGAGGAACTGACAAGTTCATGAAGTTGATTTTCGGTCAATCTTGCAACTTGCATAGTCAACATCATAGTAACCAGTTAGTTCAATATTATCATCTGCTGGATACCATAGCCCAATGTCAGGTGTTCCTCTGAGATAACGGAGAATCTTCTTTGCTGAGTTCATGTGGCTCTGGTTAGGATTCGCCTGAAATCGAGCGCAGACACCTACAACATAAGTTATGTTAGGTCTACTAGCAGTAAGATACAATAACGAACCAATAATATCATGAAATTCAGTGTGGTCTACTAATACTCCCTCTTTGTCAAGATCTATCTTAAAATTCGTGTTCATTGGGATCTTGACTGGTTTGGTTGATCTGCAACCGAACTTTTTGATGAGGTCTCAAGTGTATTTGCCTTGATTGACGAACGTTCCCTTTTCTGATTATTTGACTTGGAATCCAAGGAAGTAGTTCATCTCTCCCATCATTGACATCTCGAATTTTTCCTTCATCAGTTTCTCAAACTGGTGACACATGATGACATTCTTTGAACCGAAGATAATGTCATCTACGTAGATCTGCACAAGTATAATGTCGTCCCCTAGACAAATGCTGAATAGAGTGCGATCCACGGTGCCCTTCTGAAAACCTTTCTGAAGAAGAAACTCAGATAGGGTGTCGTACCAAGCCCTAGGTGCTTGTTTTAACCCGTTCCGAGCTTTTCTGAGTCTATACACCTGATGTCCCTGCTGAAAGCCGAGAGGTTGCTCCCCATAGACTTCTTCTTTCAGAACGCCGTTCAGGAACACTGACTTTACATCCATTTGATAAACTCTGAATCGTTGATGTTTTGCGTAAGCAAGGAATAATCTGATGGCCTCCATTCTTGCAACTGGAGCAAATGTTTCATTGAAATCTATCCCTTCGGCTTGACAGTAGCCCTTCACAACGAGTCGAGCCTTGTTCCTTACTATGACAATGTTTTCATCGCGCTTGTTCTTGAAGACCCATTTGGTTCCGATCTCGTGTTGATGTCAGGGTCTATCAACAAGTTCCCACACTTCGTTTCTGATGAACTGGTTGAGCTCTTCTTGCATAGTTATGTCCAGTCAACATCGACCAATACTTCTTCGATGGATTGAGGCTCTTCAGTAGGTAGGGAACATGAGTACAGAGCGCTCTCTCCTAAGCATAGATTTGACCTTGTTTTGACGCTTGCTGAAGGATCACCTATAATAAGATCAGGAGTATGAGCATCTAACCAAGACCTTCTTTTTCTAGATTCGTCTTCTAAAATGACATCTGCAGTAACAGTCGGAGTGTTAGGCAATTCAGTAGTACTGTTATGAGATTGTAGCAATTCAGTAACGAAGTTAGGGTCTACTGAGTGTCCAGGTTCATGGGCATTAAGATTGTGAACATGATTTATTCCCCCTGAATTGTTATACTCAGTAGAGGTCTCAGTTACCACTGGGGTTTCTTCATCGAGCTGAGTTACCTCTGATTGATTCTGTTTAGTAGAATCAATCTGTTTAGCTACGTTCGTTGCTGGCTGTGACTCAGTAGTGGTGACTTCATTTTCTTCTTCTGAATCATCATCCCAACAATGTTGGATCTTTTGAACATTTTCTTTTAAGCTCAGATCCCGTAGCTCTTTGCTGATGTCCTCAGACTCTGAATGTGAGTTTCTGCTCCTGTTTTTAGTAGCAAACTCATTAAAACAACATGAGGGCTTTCCTCCAAGCAAAGGGTCCGGTAGTTAAAAACTCTGAAGGCTTTGCTGTTCCGAGAGTATCCTAAGAAGACTCCCTGGTCTGACTTGCTATCAAAAGTCTTTAACTGGTCCTTTCCATTATTTTGGATAAAGTATGAACACCCAAAAATATGGAAATGAGATATGGGAGGCTTCCTGCCGTTCCATAGTTCATATGGTGTCTTCTGATGTTGCTTTGTCACTAGAGATCTGTTCTGAGTATGACATGCAGTGTCAGTAGCTTCTGCCCATAATTTTGATGGGAGTCCTGAATCTGCGAGCTGGGTTCTTGCTGCTTCTTTGAGTGTTCTGTTTTTCCTTTCAGCAATCCCATTTTGTTGAGGCGTGCGTGCAACAGACGTCTCATGCTCTATTCCTTCAATTTCGCAGAACTCTTTGACCATCTCAGGAACTTAGTTCCTCTATCTGAACGGATCTTTTTGATCTTGATGTCCTTCTTGACACTGAGCTTTTTCAGAAGCGTAGGTAACTTTGTTTTGACGTCAGATTTGTTGGCAATGAATATGACCCATGTGTACCGTGAGTAGTCATCAATGACCACAAGTGTATACTTCTTGCCTCTGATCATCACTGGAGCGACTGGTTCGAACAAATCCATGTGAAGAATCTGAAGGATTCCATCAGTGGAAGGTGATGGAACTGGTGGATTTTGTTTCTTTGTTTGCTTTCCCTCCAGACAAGATTCACACTGAGTGTTTTTGCGGGAAACCCATTCGACAGTTCTCTGACTAGAGCGTTTCTAGCGAGCTTGTTTAGCGTCTTGAAGTTGAGATGGCTAAGTCTTCTGTGCCAGAGCCATCCTGTTCTGTTGTCATTCTTTGTTAGCAAGCACGCTTCAGGTTCTGCTGAGTTCCAATCAGCAATATATTATTCTTTTTGTGCGAACCTGATAACACTTTTTTCCCTTTTGATTTGTCAAGAACATCACAGAAACCAGCCTAAAAAATCACTCTATTGGAGTTGTCACAAAATTGACTAACAGAGATAAGATTATGCTGAAGCCCTTCAACATAAGATACTCTTGGAACTTTGGCAGTTCCAAGGTTGTTTGTTCCATAGCCTCTAGTGTAGCCTTTTGCTTTGTCTCCAAACTCTATTTGGGGTCCTTCTTCCTTGATATAATTCTTTAGGAGACTCTTCTGGTACGTCATATGTCTTGAGCATCCGCTGTCCACGTACCATGAGTCCATGTGCACCTGTAAAATAGAAATTATATTCAGATACCCCTTATTTTGACTTGGGTCCTTAAGTGTTAGTTTTGGTAAACCAAATTTGTCTGATAACCCTGGTTGTTTCAGACAGCTTCTTTCCACTTTTGTCAACATATTTCACCGGTGAGCTAGGTGAAGTTGACTTCTGAGGCTTCTTAGGTTCAGGAGGAGTCCTGATCTTCTAAGTTGGTGGACTGCTGACCTTAGCCTTCTGAACGGTTTTCTTCTTCTTCTGACCTTTAAGACCCCTTCTGACATTAGGATCATAGTAATATAACCCATAATGACCTGAATGCGTCAGCTGTGGCGGTCCATACTGATCAGCCCATCTTACTTTATTGGTTCCCCCTTGCTTGAGCTGGGGTGATTTTGAGCTGAGCTTCTGGTCAGACCTCTGATAGGTGGGATGAGGTGCTATCATCTTTTGTTTGTTCTTTGCTGCGGGGTTGTATGGTTCAATATTCATTGTCTCCCCTTGAACAAACCTATCATTGAACCAGTTTTTTGGGTGTGTGGGAGCAGATGAGGAGGCTTTGCGGCTGAACCCGAGTCCTTCCTTGCAGAACTTTGGCTTGTTGTTGGCTAACATTGCCTCAACTTCTTGCAGTTGTAACAGGCGGTGACTCTTCTTTCTCTGCTATCAGTGTCTTTCAACTGTTGAGGAGAGTCCTCCTATTTCCTACATTCAGAAGTTTGTGAGTTAGGATTACGCTTTGTTGAGAAATCATACTTACTCTTGGAGTCTCTGACGGTTCTAGATAATTTCTTGCACCGATCCTTCTTCTTCTGATACTTGAGCGCAAGCAGCGCGTATCGTTCAGCTAAGCTCCCCTCTTGTACTGCACTTGTTGAAGGTTCAGCTTTGCTGGACTTCGGAGCCGGTGTGCTGACTGATGCCTTGAAGGCAGATCAATCTGAGTGTCAGCTTCAGCTCTCTGCTTCCTCTGCGGTAGACCAAAGTCAAACTCTTCTGCCTTTAATTCTGAAAAAATATGACCAGGAGACACATAATCAAGATCATAATATCTTAAAAGAGTAGCAAATGGAGTTTACGGTCCGTCCGGTAGGGCTTTTAATATCTTGAGATTCATTTCTCGGTTGGAGAACATCTTTCCTAGTCCATTGATGGTATTCATCAGATCCATGAATCTAACGTTGAGATCTTCTATCGTGTTGTTTGGCATGAGTGACAATCTCTCCAGTTTCTGGAGTTCCAGCGCCAATTTGTTGGCTTTAATCTTCTAAATCCCCCGACTCAGTAGCGCTAGAGCATCCCAAAGTTCTGTGGCGAACTTACAGTCCTGAACTCTTCCAAGATAGGAGTCGCTCAAAGTGGTTAGTATGGCGTTTCTGGCTACCCGGTCCAGGTTGTGAAGCTTCTTCTCTTCAGGAGTGAACAAGCTTCTGTCTTTTGGCACCTTCTTCCGGCAGTCGCTCCTCCTTGTGCCGGTTCCTGAAAGACAACACTATTGACCATGGGGACGATAGGTCCATCTTCCAAGACCTCAGTCATGCTATCATGGAGGGAGGTCAGATGAGCTTTCATTCTGACCCGCCGTACCCCATAGTTCTCTACTGAGAACATGGGTAACATTATGATTCCTGACATATCAGACATGTTAGGCGAACATATGTATGAAGAATCATATGCAGTAAAAACATTTTCAAGGATCCATTCGAGTATACCAATTTTAGATAATGAAAGTCCAGAAGAACTCCCGCTCTGATACTAATTACTGGTTCCGAGTCAAACGTTTAGGTGTAGAGAGGGGGGGGGGGTGTGAATACACCTGAAAACCTTTTTCTCAAACTAGAACGTGAATAGTCCAATTAACGGAGTTGCCTACTGAATGAATTCAGTAGATCAGACAAGCTGTTCTAGATCGCGTGGACAAAGTGACTGAAGATGCTGAGCTCTGCTAGGTGAGTGATGTCAGAATTCAGACGCGTTCAGCAGTGTTCAGTAGCGTGCAGAAAGTGTAAGCCCAATTTAGTTTGGTTTGAAAACATTTGTTTATAAAAATTGTTTTAGTAGATTAGTGCAGTCAGTTACGCTTGTTACTGAAACTCAGTTGAAAGATTTTGTAAATGGTTTTTTAGTATGAACAGTTAAATCAAGCAACAGTTATAAACACAATGACTTTTAAAGTGGTTCGGATACGCAAGATCCTACGTCCACTGTCCTGAACAAGACAGGAGGCTATTTAATTATAATGAGTTAGTCTCAGTCGGTTTGTGCACTGGACGAACACAACCTTGTGATTATACTGAGCAAGTCTTAGTTTACAGGGTCAAACAAAATATGTTTGAATGTATCTCCAATGATGAAGGAGTTCTTAACACTAAGAACAATTCAAAAATGAACTCCTTCGGTCCAAGCTATAGATATTACTGTTGAGCTTAGATTAGAGGGAAAGGGAACAAGAAGGGCTTCTAAAGCGAAGAACAATTAGGAATAATCTCTCTGGGTTCGTGTTCTTCACTTGGATGCTAGAGGCTTGAGTTCTATGTAAACTTATGTTCCCTTAGAGCAAGTTGAATGCTTTTCACGCTTGGATTGAGCTCTGAAGTTCGACGCGTATAGCTTGTATTCTTGTTTGCTCGTTGCTCTGTTCGTATTGCATGTTGTATTGTATGTCTTCAATTTGATTTTCCCTCTATTTAAAGATGTGAGCTATGGATAGATCCGTTGGAGTTAAACTGTCCACGTGTCACTCTATGGGTAGCTAACGACTCTTTTGAATTTCCACAGAGTCCACTAACTTTTTTAGGAAAGTGGTTGACTTGCAACTTTTAACAGATACTTTTCCAGCTGGCTGCTTGTCATTGGTCGAGGTACAGAAAGTACTTGAGACATGTTCAGACTTCAAGGCTTACTGAAGCTGACTTCTCAGATGCAATACCTCGGACAACTCTACTAATTAATTCTCTGAAGTCCACTGTCAGTTAAAGTAACTGACCGACCGTTGCTGAGTCTGACCATAGGTTCACTAGTATACTCCTACTGAGTTCAACTCTACTGAAGGTCAAGACTATGAGTTCAGGAAAGTGCTCCTACTGAGTCCAGTTCTACTGACTCCTGAACACCTTTTAGTATGATGCTCCTGCTGAGTCCAACACTACTAAATCTTCACTCTATGGCACTGCGGTGGATAGTCTACTGAAGGACAACAGACAGAACTACTGAGCCGGAACCATGCTGAAGGCTAGTCTACTGAGTTCTGAAGAACTCAAAGACAAAGGTGTTACAAATACAAAAGAATGGTTCACCAATCAACATATGGTTTTGGGATCAGCCAAATCATTAATCATTAAGCAACTGATCTACTGCTGAATCATCTCCCAACAGTTCACCAATCAGAATAGGGTTTTGGGATCAGTCAAATCTTCAACTGAATCATCTCCCAACAATTTCCCCCTATTTGATGATGCCAAAACCTATCACTATAATATATCTAAATCTAACACTCTATCAATATAAGGAACTATCAGATACAAACTCCTTACAAATGTTACAATGAGAATCTATGGAGAGTATTTTCAAGTCTTCTAATCTAAGCAAGAACAGATCACACATATGATCAGTGAGTGTGTGAGTGAGTAATCACTTAGGTGATTATGAGTTTTAAAGTAAACACGAAGCGGGCCATGGAGACAATGAGTAATTGTAAGGCCAAGTAACAACTGTTGTATTAATGATAAGAATATGAGTACATTTACATCATTGCTACACTAGGGAAAGCTACAAACACAAACAAGTTAGACTACTTCATAGCAAATTTAAAGCGCTGAATCCTTGCCTTGAAATCATTCGATTTATCTTCGGGCAATGGAAGTCCATAGAGCTTGAAAGTGTTTCTCCTCAGCTTCTGAATCCTCAGAATATCTTCTGGATCAGTCGGATCAAGATCAAGAATCTTACCTGCATCCCTAGCTTCTGCTTCTATCACGGCTGTGAAGAGTGATTCGTCTATCTTTCGCGGTGGAGGCAGAGTTCTGAAGGCCATAGTTCTAACAACAATATTATCTACAAGGAGGGCCTCATAAACTATTTTGTAGACTTCATTATCACACTTCTTAATCCATTCAGCAAACTTCTCAGCTTTGACAGAGTCGGGCTAAAACTGCCATACATAATATCTATTGATAAATTCATCTTTGAACGTCTCCCAAGCCTGAGTCGGGCATCCACTCATCTACACGAGGCCATAAGTGAGTTTTCAGCTCATTAGGTTTGCGGCCTCGTCTGAAGAATTTGGAGGTTGTGGGGATGCCCCTGTCCTTAGGAGGTTGTGGCTTAGGTTTAAGTCTCTCTGCTTCTCTTGCCTCTTCAGCCGCCCTCTCCTTGGCTTCTGCCTCTTTTCTTCTGGCTTCAGCGAGTTGATGCCATTCAGCTCTGGAGTAGAGTGCTCTTATGCTGAGGTCGATTAATTCGTCTATAGTAGGCTCAACCGACCTCTTCTTAGTTTACTTGGACGTGTCAGCCTGTTTCTTCTTAGCTTCTCTCTCTTTCTCTTGTTCTTTGTCAGCGTCTTCTTTGAGAGGAAACTTCCTGGCCACTTGCCTCTGAATAGGCTTTCTCGTAGGTACCTTCGTTCGGGCCTTCATCAGGGTCTTTTTTAGCTTATCCGCCGCTTCAGCCTCAACAATTTTGCGAGCAAGCTTCTCATCAGCATCAATCCGTGCTTGATCTACTGGGTTTATGTATCTTTGGGGACAGGGAGGAATTTTCAGCAATTATTTCCCTTCCCATATACAGGTGGAGGCAGAGGAGTATCTTCATCATCGGACTCCTCTATGAACACGGTCACTTCTTCAATGATCTTCTGAGTAGGTTCAAAAGTGCCAGTTTTAGCCTCTTTGGGTTCTGAGCTGCTTGGGCCTGTCTTAGCTGCTACATCCCCTGCTGAGACACCCTGGGCAATAACTCGAGTTACTTCCCCCTTAGACTTCTTAGTCTTTACTCCTTTAATCATTTCCCCCTTTTTGAGATCGTCCAATAAGGTCTGAGGGGTAGGAGGAGTAACTACCTTTGTACTGAGCATTTGATAAGAATTGGAAAGCTCATCCAAGGTCTTCTGAAGATTGTCGAACTTGAGATGTAGATCGTTCCTCTTAGTAATCAATTCTTCAGCGTACTTGCGCTGAGAGTGATCTACAAGTTCTTCAATCTTTGTCAGCTTTGCATTGATCTTCAGCTCACACTCATCCTGAAGTGATTTGATCCTCTGCTCATGAGCTTGAGTGTGCTGATAGATTTGGTTCTGAAGCTCTGACTGAGCTGCTTTGAAGGAATCAAGAATAGAAGGTTGGGCATCCTTCATTATCTTCTGAACCGTCGCTTGCTGAGTGTCGAATTGAGCTCTCTGTGCGGATAAAGCATTCCTGAGAATTGAGTTGAAGTCAGGGACAGGAGGGATGTTCGGAATGGAAGTCTTCAGAGCCCTGACTTCCTCGCACTGAGCTGTAATGGACTGGTGCCATAACTTGTGAACATTCCTGGCAAGGAGACGATTTTGAGTCCCCTGCTTCAAGAGTGCCTTTGCCACTGCCTTTGACTTCTGGTGCTTCGCAACAAAGCCAACCTCATACGCTGATCCCAGCAACAGCTGTTTCGGGTCAGCAGAGCAAGAGGTACCTGCTGCTGTCGAACCAGAAGGAGGAGGGGAGTGTGAGTGATCATCAGAAGGTTGTTCTCCCTCCTTCTCCTGTTGAGAACCCTCAGCAGGCTTCTCAGTTCCTGTATCACTGGGCAGTTCATGGTCGTTGGGACCTGCTGAACCTTCCATAGGGTCGGCCGCTGAAGAAGGATAACGATCTTCAAGCAAGGCCAGCATAGCCTCCCTAAGGTCGTCGAACGATGCTGAGATCAGTAGGCTCCTCATAGCCCATCTGCTGATAGAGCTACAACTCATCGGCGTTCAGAAGTTCCAAGGACTTGAATCTGATCAGCTTCTCAAGAGTGATCCAGTCACGGAATCTGAATAGCATCTGAAGCCTTGCCCTGATGGCTATATCGACCAAGTCAGAGTGACTGGCAATTTCAGGAATGTGCTCAGTGACATCTTGGACTGCTGTGGATTGAAATAAGGAAAGCTCGAATCCAAGCGTCTCGGCTTTAGTGTCAGTCTCCATCTCCTCGATGTTAATTGGAGACTGAACTTTCTCAGTAGAAGGCAAGCTGTTGAGCGGTGTGAGTAGGAGTAACGACTTAAGGTGAAGTCCCCCGTTCCACTGAATCTTCTTTGTCTGCTGAAGTAGCGTTCTCAGTAGACTTTGCCTTCTCTTCTGAATCATCCTTCTCTGCTGACTCATTGTCCTCGTATCTCAGCTGGAGGACAGAAGGGGCTATTACTATGGCTTGCTCATAAGCCTTCTTCTTCTTCTTCTGCGGGATAGCGCCCTTCTTCACTAGGGTTTGGGCTTTCTACTTGCCCTTTCCCTCGCCGGCACCAATGCCAATCTGTTGAAGAGAACTGACTTGGCTGTGGAACTTGATCTTCTCCGGGTTGAAGTATTCTTTATTAGCATATGCAATCTGATCAATTCCACAGAAGTCCTCGATCATGACTGATAGCTTCATTCCATAAAGAAGTTTGCCCTTGGCACTCAGTCTGGCTGCTGATCGATCGAACTTCGCCCCCTGAGCCTGAAACTCCTTGATGAAGACGTCGGCCTAATTGATTTGAGCTTTGTCATAAATGACCATCATCATCTGCAGTTTCGGTCTAGGCACCTGATCGAACGAACCATCCTGGCTTGTCAAGATCTGCGTCACAATGTACGCCAAGGCCCTAAACTTGGGAAGCATGATGCTTTTGGGAAATGCAGCTCTGAACGATGTGGGCTTCCCATAGAACAACGTCAGGTAATCATCAAGCACATCATCCTTGTATCCGGCAGGACTGATGCCTTGGTTCGGAAGTCTGAAGCTACTGAGAAGAGCTTTCTTCAGTGACATCCGCTTCAGAATCGGAGAGGCCTTGGATGGGTCCTGAATCTGATGAACTTGGAACGACCCAAACAAGTCCCTGTCTTCCTCCTTGAGGTTGAGATAGAACTCTGCGATCTGGCGAGGAAGGAAGTAAGACGGTTTCTTCAACAGAAACAACTCCAGTCCAGATGCCCTCAACGCATCATAGACATCATCTAGAAACTCCAGGTCACTAGAGTCAAACTCCATGACCGACTAACACCAAACTCTGTCCTTCTCCAGAATCTCCACAATATTAGCGGGAGAGACGACAACAAGGTTCGACATGACTATTTGCAAAATAAAAGGTTAACATTTGAAAATAGAGTTAGTTAGTAAGTGTGCTATAGAAGTTAAGATTTACCGTAGAAATTCTCTGAAATAGATGAAAAGCACGTAGTATGCAGAATAATTTTCAGAGAACTCAAAGGTAGATTGTAGAACAGAAATGGCAAAAATGGCAGTTTAGGATGATCACGACGATATATAGTTTTTTTAATATGAAATGTTTTTGATCGACGGTTGGGATTAAAACTCGCTTTTCAGTTGGACGGTCACGATCTTAATAGATAAGAAAATGTAATGATGATTATGCCGCCTAGTTAAATCTTTGACTAAAATAGCTTAGAGAGGTAATGTGATACAACATGCATTTAATGCAAAGTTGTTTCAGCATAGTTGGCATAGAATGTCGTGTAATAAATATAAACGATTTTAATAAATGACATTCTTTAAGGCAATAAATGCGATGCTGAACTTATATATAAAACCATTATATTCTGAGTTGACTACTGAAAGAGATACGCAAACCTATCAGCTGAACATAGTAGTCAGCTGATACCACGTGTAGTTGGTTGCTGAATCTCTGTACTGAACGAATTCAGTATCGTACGAGTGTTCCCCCTTACTGAGGACACTCCCTTTGAAACGCTTACTGAGTGAATTCAGTAGGTTCCAGGAGACCAAGCTCCACTGAAAGATCTCTAAATCTAGCTTCAGCTAGAGGCTTGGTAAGAATATCAGCCCTTTGTATGTCAGTGTGGATCTTCTCCAATCTGACGTCCTTCTTCTCGACATGATGGCGAATGAAGTGGTGTCGAATCTCCATGTGCTTGCATCTTGTATGTAGAATAGGAATTTGCGAGATGGCAATAGCACTAGTCATGTCACAGTAGATCGACACTTCCTTTTAAATTACATCATAGTCGCGCAATTGCTGTCTAAGCCAAAGGATCTGGGCGCAACAACTTCCGTCAGCCATGTATTCAGCTTCAGTAGTGGATGTGGCTACTGAGTGTTGTTTCTGTTGGGATTTTGTATACTGGAAACAAATTTTATGCTTGTATACAATGTGTTTTGTCTCTACCACTATTTTATTCTCCTATCTTATATATATATATATATATATATATATATATATATATATATATATATATATATTTGCACATGTTATCCTTTATCTTGTATAAAAGTTAGATTTGTGTAGTGTGTCGGGTATCACAGAAGATAACACAAATTGGTTGAACTGACAAGATATAAACAGTTATCACAGCTGAGACAACTTAAGGATAAGTTGTCGGTTTAAGCTGCAGTTTAGATAAGAAGTGGCTTGTATTAGCTGCTTGTCTTTACTGGTACACTTAAGGTGGTGTATTGATGGATCACAGTGAGATGTGTTCTCCTAACTGACCTTAGTGGAGAACCAAGATCTCGGTGACTTAGCTGGTCTTAAGCTTGGTAAGACTTCAACTGAGTGCATTTGGCTATCTATCACTTTGACCTACTATGGTGAACGTCATCGCGACCGGATCTACGTATCTTGGGTGTTAGTAGCTATTTGTGGCTCAGGCTGGTTGTCTGTATCTTGCAACCGTATCCTAGTAAAATGGGTTGATAATATCTCCTGAGGAACTCGAAAGGATTAGCACACTAAACCCGGCCGGTTGATTAAGTTCAGGTTTGTTAATAAGGTCGAGTGGTACTACTCATGAATATAAGATGTTAATTAATTTAAGATGTCAGTAAGCTTAATTAATTAACAAATATTTCTATCTTAAATACGGAGATCGATTAAGTCTAAAATACAAGCCCTTGCTCAATTTTAGATAAAGGGGTAAGTCAGCACAGATTCTCTAGTGGAATGAATCTGTTTTTATTAATTAATTTTGCTCTTGGCTGAACATAGATAATTAATTAATTTGAGGCATTACTTTATTTCTTGTATTAGATCCCTGATCTAGCCCAATTAGTTGCCTAGTTATTTATTGTCTCTCAGAAATTATTATTAATAGATTAATGTAATTTTTACATTATTTAATAATGTTATTTATCTGAAATTAATTGACTGGGCCAATTAATTGATAAATAATAGTAGCCCAGTGGATTAATTAATTATTTTATGGGCTAATTATGTGGAAATCCATTAGGAATATAATTAAATTAATGAGCTACAAATATATTAATATTATATTGGCTTTTGAAGCCTATATATATTAGTATTATGTTCATAAACAGAACAGACATTCACATATTAAAGATTCACGCTACACGCGAGATTGGGAGAGACAGTAATCTTATTTTCTCCAGTTCTCTGACCACCAAGAGGGAGAAAAAGGCCGGGACACAGATCAGAAGATCTGACACACGAGCAACAATCAGAGCTGCAACAACATACGAAGGAGGAAGGTATCGTTCCTAACCCTAATATTTCCTTCAGTTTCTTGGAGAACCATGAAATCAGCTTGCTACTGAGGCACTGACACGTTCCTAAAGTTGATTTTCGATCGAGCCTGCAACCTGCATAGTCAGCATCAGTATAGCCAGTTAATTCAAAATTATCATCTGCTGGATACCATAACCCTCTATCAGGTGTGCCTTTGAGATAGCGGAGAATCTTCTTTACTGATTCCATATGACTCAGCTTAGGATTCGCCTAAAATCGAGCACAGACACCTACAACATAAGTTATGTCAGGTCGACTAGCAGTTAGATATAATAATGAGCCAATTAAAGCACGATAATCAGCAGAGGCTACTATACTCCCTCTTTATCAAGATCTATCTAGAAGTTTGTGTTCATAGGGATTCTAACTGGTTTGCAGAACTCGCAACTGAATTTCTTGATAAGTTCCTTCGTATATTTGGCTTGATTGATGAATATCCCTCTATCAGTTTGTTTAACCTGAAGTCCAAGAAAGAAATTCATCTCGCCTATCATTGACATCTCAAGCTTATCTTTCATCAACTTCTCAAAATTTTGACATATGGTCACATTCTGAGAGCCGAAGATGATGTCATCAACTAGACTTGCACTAGAATTATGTCATCGTTCAGTCGAATGCTTAATAGTGTTCGGTCTACGGTGCCTTTGCGAAAACCTTTCTGAAGGAGGAAATCTGATAGGGTATCATACCAAGCCCTTGTTGCTTGTTTTAACCCATACAGTGCTTTCCTGAGTCTGTATACTTGGTGTCCCTGCTGAAAGCTGGGAGGCTGCTCTACATATACCTCTTCCTTCAGTACGTCGTTCAGAAACGCACACTTCACATGCATCGGATATTCACATCCATCTGATATACCTTGAATCTTTGATGTGAGGCGTATGCGAGGAAAAGACGAATAGCTTCCAGTCTTGGAACTGGGGCAAATGTTTCATCGCAGTCTATTCCCTCAGCTTTACAGTAGCCTTTGGCAACTAGACGAGCTTTGTTTATGAGAATAATGTTGTTTTCATCTCGCTTGTTCTTGAAGACCCATTTTGTTCCTACGACATGTTGATGTCGGGTTCTGTCAACAAGCTCCCAAACCTCATTACGTACGAACTAGTTTAGCTCCTCTTGCATGGCTATAATCCAGTCAGCGTCGTTCAGTGCCTCCTCAATATTCTGAGGTTCTTCAGTAGACAAGAAACAGGAGTACAGTGCACTCTCGCCTTGTCTGAGATTAGCTCTGGTCTGAACACCCGCTGAAAGGTCACCAATGATAAGCTCAACAGAGTGAGTATCTAACCAAGAACGTCGTTTCCTTGTCTCTTCTTCTGAAACAGATCCAGTATAAACAATAAAAGTATTAGGTATTTCAGTAGTACGGTTTTGTAATTGAAGAAGTTCAGAAACAAGTTGAGGTTCTACTGAATCGTCCACTGTGGGATGTTAGATTCGAGAACATAATTTGTTCCCCCTGAGTTAGTGCATTCAATGGTGGTCTCAGTACTTACTTGGGTATCTTCATTGACCAATACTTGGGATTGATTCTGTATATTAGAATCAATATTCTCAGCTACATTCAGTGTGGGTTGATTCTGAATATCTTCTTCTGCTGAATCATCATCCCAACACTTGTGAATCACTTTTGAATCTTCCTTTAAGTTCAGATTCTGTAGCTTCTGGCTTACATCTTCAGAATCTGAGTTGCTTCTGTTCCTATTCTCAGTAGCAAACTCGTTAAAAACAACATGAGGACTTTCCTCCACGCAAAGGGTCCGGAGGTTGAAAACTCTAAAAGCTTTACTGACCGTGGAGTAACCTAAGAACTCTCCTTGGCCGGATTTGCTATCAAAAGTTCTCAGCTACTCATTTCCATTATTGTGGATGAAACAAGAACAACCGAAAATATGGAAATAAGATATAGAAGGAATTCTCATGTTCTATAATTCATAAGGTGTCTTCATGTGCTTCTTTATCAATAAGGATCGATTCTGACTGTAGCATGCCCTGTTTGTGGCTTCTGCCCAAAACTTCAGTGGTAGTCCTGAGTCTGCGATTAAGGTCCTTGCTCCTTCTTTTAGTTTTCTATTTTTCCACTTAGCAAGACCATTATATTGAGGCGTGCATGCAATAGAAGTCTCATGTTCTATTGCTTTAGTATCGCAGAACTCCTTGACCATTGAGTTCAGAAACTTAGTACCTCGGTCAGAATGGATCTTCTTAATCTTGGTTTCCTTCTCGACACTGAGTCTCTACAGTAGCCTTGTTGGCGATAAAAAGTACCCACGTGTATCTAGAATGATCATCTATGACCACTAGTGTGTACTTCTTACCTCTGATCGTCATAGAAGAAACTGGCCAAAAAAGGTCCATGTGAAGAAGCTGAAGGATTCCGTCAGTAGATGGTCACATAATTGAATGACTTTTCTTGGTTTGCTTTCCTTTCAGACATGGTTCACACTCATCTTCCTTTTTGAATGCTCGCTTGGGCAGTCCCCAGACAAGAGATCCATTAGCTAGTTTGTTCATCACCTTAAAGTTGAGATACTGAATCTTATATGCCATAGCCACTCAGTTCTGTCTTCGTTCCGTGCTATCAAACAAGCTTCAGGCTCCACCGATTTCCAATTAGCAACATAAATATTCTTCTTTCATGTTCCTGATAACACTGTTTTACCTGTAGATTTATCAATTACATCACAAAAACCAGTGTCAAATATCACTCTTTTATTGTTATCACAAAATTCACTAACATAGAGGAGGTTATGCTGGAGCCCTTCAGCATAAGATACTCTTGGAACTCTAGTGGTTCCAATATTTAGTGTTCCATTTCCACCCGCTTAGCCTTTGGCATTGTCGCCGAATTCTATTCTGGGTCCATCTTTAGTGATGTAATCTGTCAGCAATGTCTTCTGGTATGTCATATATATGGAACATCCGCTATCTACCTACCATGGGTCTTTTTGTACATGCAAAATAGAAAATTACACTTAGGTACCCTTTATGTTTCTTTTAGGTCCTTAGGAGTTAGTGATTTCACAATCCAAATCAGTCTGACTACTTTTGTAGTCTCAGACAGCTTCTTTCCAGACCCGTCAATGTACTTTACTAAAAGGTGACTGTTTTTGCTTTAGAGGTTCAGTAGTCCTGATCTTCTGCTTAAGTGGACTCTTAACCTTCTGAGCTGATTCAGTTGCTTTCGTTTGGACCTTTGGTGCCTTCTTGACAACTGGCTCGTAATAGCAACTGCTGTTACCCGAGTCAAACATTCAGGTGTAGAGGAGGGGGGGTGAATACACCCGAAAACCTTTTTCTCAAACTCAAGTGCGAACAGTCCGAAAGACGGAAGATGTCTACTAAATGGATTCACTAGACCAGACAAGCTGCTCTTGATCGCTTGGCCAGAGTGACTGAGAGTGCTGAGCTGTGCTAGCTGACTGGAGTCAGAATTAAGGAGCGTTCAACAGCAGTTCAGTAGCGTGCGGAATGTGTAGGCCCAACTCAATTTGTTTGAAAACGTTTGTTTATTAAAGCCGTTCAATATATTAGTGCAACGTTTTAAGCTTTGACTGAAATAGCAGTTGTATGATTTTGTAAAGACGTTTTCAGTATGAGCAGTTAATCAATGCAACAATTAAAACGATACATCATTTTTAAAGTGGTTCGGATACACAAGATCCTACGTCCACTGATCCTAAACAACGCATGACACTATTTTATTATACTGAGTTATTCTCAGTTAGTTTGTGCGCAGGACAAACTATGACTTGTGATTATACTGAACAAGTCCCAGTTTACAGGGTCAAACACTTAAGTTTGAATGTATCTCCAACGATAAAGGATTTCTTAACAATTAAGAACAATTCAATAACTGAACTCCTTCGGTTCTAAGCTATGGGTTTTACAGTTGAGCTTAGGTTAGAGTGTGGGAACGAGAATAGCTTCTAGAGCGAAGAACAAAGAGGAATAATCACTCTGGGTTCGTGTTCTTCGCTTGAGTAATCACTAAGTATTCTAGAGCTTTGATTCGTTGAATGCTTGAGTTTCCGTATGGTCGCTTGTATGATCGTGTAGTGCAACTTGAATGACCACGACCTTACCTCTATTTATAGCAGTGAGCGTGAATAGATCCGTTGGAGATGAAATGTCCACGTGTTACTCTATAGAGGTAGCAAACGACTTCTTTTTCGAATTATGTAGAGTCCTCCTTCTTCTCTGGAAAGCGGTTGACTGCAGCTTTTGTCGGAGACTTTGCTAGCTGGCTGCTTGTCATTTGTCGAGGTACAGAAAGTGGTTGAGACTTATTCAGACTTCAAGGTTGATACTGAAGCTGACCTTTTCTCAGATGTACGACCTTGGACAACTCTATTGAATCTGATTTTGAAGTCCACTATCTGTTAAAGCAACTGACACGCCGTTGCTGAGTCTGACCGAAGGTTAAGTATGTTACTCCTGCTGAGTCCAACACTACTGAGGGCGAAGACTCTGAGTTCAGTAATCTGCTCCTGCTGAGTCCAGTTCTACTGACTCCTAAACACCTTTCAGTATGCTGCTCCTGCTGAGTCCAGCCATACTGAATCTTCACTCCATGGTACTGTGGCAGATAGTCTACTGAAAGACAGCAGACGGAACTACTAAGCTTGAACAATGCTGAAGGCGAGTCTATTGAGTATGAAAAACTCAAAGTCAAAGGTGTTAACTTTTACACAGGAATGGTTCACCAATCCGAACAGGGTTTTAGGATCAGTCAAATCTACTACTGAATCGTCTCCCAACAAATGCCATACTGAGCTAGGTGATATGCCCATCTCACTTAGGTACCCCCTTGCTTCTGACTGGGAGGTTGTGAGCGAGATCCGCCAGACGTTTGATAGGTGGGATGAGGTACATTCACCTTTTATTTTCCTTTTGTCAAAGGTTTCTAAAGTTATGAATGTTCAGTATACCATTTGAAAACCTATCAGTAAGCTTTGGTGCTGAATCCTGTGGAGCTGAGGTCGAAGCATCATAAGTATTGTAGCCTATCCCTTCCTTGTGAGTTACCGGCCGTTGCCTTGTAAGCATGGCTTCGAGCTTCTTCTCTGCTCCAAGAAATCTGTCGGTCATCAGAACTTTCCCGACTTCACCACTCTTCTTGAGAGTTTCGTGCTGTGCCTGTAGTTCTGAATGTTTCTTCTTCAGTAGACATAGTTCAGTGACTTTCGTCGCCAAGTCTTTGGTTAGTGTTGAGATCAGTCCTTCTTGCTACTGAGACTGCGTCATCAGAGATTCATTCTCCTCTTTCAGTCTCTTAGCAAGCTGAGCCAACTCAGAACCATCCTGACTAGACTTAGAAAGTCTCTCATTCTCAGCTCTCAGGAGGTCCATCTCCTGAAGGGTCTGACTGAAGTCAAGACTCATCTTAATTTGCTCATCTAATAGGGCTTCGTAGGATAGTGCAGATTCAGGATGATCACCTGTAGTAGATTGTGTATTGTGTGTGCATGCTGAAGAGGGTATATCATTAGCATAGGAGTTTACCTCATCCTCTTCTCCAACCATGATACACTTCTCATTTTCTTCAACCTCTACTGCGATGAATGAGACTTCATCATCTGATGAGTCCAAGAAGTTCTCTGGCTCTTCAGAATCATCTGAGAGCTCTCCTGCAATGAATGCTTGATGCTTCTTAGATAACTTCTCTGTTCGAGCATGTCGGACAACTCTTTAACCTGCACTCAGCTCTGGACACTCATACTGATAGTGCCCATCCTTCTTGCAGTTGTAGCATGAAGAAGATCTGCTTGATTTGTTTTATGACTTTTCAGGCTTAGAAGCAGATTCTTCATTCCTGCATTCAGAGTTTCTGGTTATGATTCCTTTTGAAGGTGATTCATACTTACCTCGGGATTTTTGGTAGGATATCTTTAGCTTAATCGTCCTATCCTTCTCTCTCTTGTACTTAAGGGCGAGCAGAGCATATCGCTCAGCTAGGGTTCCTTTAGTAGGAATCAAGACTGAGCTTGTCGACATTGTCTGGTTGCTCATTGCTGCTTGTAGAGTGCTGACTGATGCCTTTAGAGCATGATGATGTGAGGTGTCAGCTCCATCCTTTATCTTGTGAGGTAGACTGAACCCTCCCACTACGTCGAACAATGTCAGGTGATGTGTTAACAGATTGTGCAGTTACTCGTGGAGTACTATCTTGCACAACTGACTATTCAAGTGGAACTCGACCACCTTGTAATTCCTCAAGGATGATGTCGACTCGAGATTTATGGTTACTAATGTAATCCTCTTCTAAGAACCGAGCGTTAGGGCTAACAACGATCTTCTGTTCTTTAGGATCATAAAAGTATCCACCCTTCGTTTCCTTCGGATACCTTATGAACAACATCACTTCTGAACGTGATTCCAATTTGTCGGCCTGCTTATTTAGCACATAAGAAGGATAACCCCAAATCCTTAAGTGGTGCATACTGGGTTTGTGCCCGCTCCACAACTCGAAACGGATCTTTTGTACCGACTTTGAAGGCACACGAATCAACAAGTATGCTGCAGTGGCATATCCCCAAGAGGAAACTGGCAAAGTTGCATAACTCATCATCGACCGAACCATCTCTAAGAGAGTTCGGTTCCTTCTCTCTGACACACCATTTTGCTGAGGCGTGCCGTCTTGTCGGTCACCGGGATGTAATCCCACATTCTGTCAAGTAGTCCTTGAACTCGTTGGATAGGTATTCCCTACCACGATCAGATCCTAGTGTTTTGATTTCTTTACATAGCTTCTTCTCCACTTCTGCCTTGAATTCCTTAAAGGTTTCAAAGCAATCCAACTTGTGGCGAAGAAGGTAAACATATCCATACCTCGAGTAATCGTCGGTAAATGTGACGAAGTACTCATACCCTCCACGAGCTTGTGTAGACATAGACCCACACAAGTCAGAATGTATCAAACTTAATACTTCTGTGGCTTTATAACCATTCACAAGTCGGAAATGGTTCAAGTTGGAGAGACTCCAATGATCCATATACCACCAACCTTTGAGTCCTATTAAGATTGATGTGATCTAGTCTTAAGTGCCATAGATAAGTTTGGTTTACCTTAGAAGACTCTTTCCTCTTCTTAGGATTTGATGATGAGGGAGCAATATTAACAGAACTACGCGGTTTACAAGTAATAGTATATAAAGATCCGTTTAATGGTCCACCACAGATAAAATCATCGTGTTTCATGATAGAAACTTCACTATCAAAACTTGATTTATGACCATCCATGATGCAAAGTTTTGAAACATAAATAATGTTTCGCCTAAACTCAGGCACATATTAAACTTCTTTAAATACTAAAACAGAACTATCAAACGATAGATTTAAATCTCCAATGGCAATTGCAGGAACTTTTGATCCATTGCCCATTGAGACTACCAGCTCGCCATTGCTCAATTGCCTTTTCTGTAATAAACCTTGCAAGGTGTAACAAACATGATCATTTGCCCCCGAATCCACTACCCATACGTGGGTAGAAGAGGAAACCAGATCAATTTCAGTTACAAGAGCGACTCGTGTCTCTTTCTGTTTTGCCTTGACATATGGATTACAATTATTCCAGTGTCCTTTCTTACCCCTTCTTTAAGAACCTTCCTTTCTCCTTTGACATTCGTATGTCGCCGGTAAGGACCGTCTTCCTACTCCCATTGCTCTTCTTGAATTGACCACCCTTTCTGCTCTTTTTCTGGTTTCCGCCTTTTTGATGATTCCTTGAACTTCTAGGGATATTTCAAGACTTGAGCACTCTTGCCCTTTCCTATAACCTCTTTGACCGCTACCAAAGATTTGAGTAACTTACTCATAGTAAACTCGTTTTTAGACATAGCGGTCCTAAAACAGAAGTTCTTATAGGACCTTTGCAGAGCATTTATTGGGAAGGTAAGATATCTCTTCCACTCTATGAAATTATTTAAAATTGTTAAACCCGTTAGGATTTGGTTGGTGAGACTGTTTAGGAACTCGAAATTTTTTCGAACAGACATATCTGAAAAATGTAATTTAAAAGCATGTATGAAATTAATATTTGCATATAATTCGTAATTAATATTCATTGTAACCTTTTGTAAAAACAATGATATTAAAAACCTCGAACAACTCTAGGAATTCCACTAGCAAGCCATGCAGGTGGACGTTTAATAGCGTAACCCTAAACCAAGTTATTTACCTAACGTAACCCTAAACCATGTCACTATTAAAATGCGGGAAGAGACTTCGAGGGAAATGAATTGTACCTGCGGTGACATCTAAGCATTGACCATTAATTTGACCAAAATAGAATCAAATTCTCGAAATTGACATACTTACTCGAACCATGCCGCATTCAATTTGATCTAATTAGCCATCCTATTTAATTATTATCTTCTAGAGTACTCGTGTTTACTAGGCACGCAAGCCACGCAGGTGGACGTTTACGGCTTCGCTCCCATTACTCAATAATAATCAAATATTGTTTTGGAAAACACATCTCACAAAACTGGTAGCTAAAAAATGCAAGCAAGCCACACAGGTGGACGTTTACTCACATAATCTTACTACTTTCGTGTAGAGTCCAATTAATGGAGGTCCGATTAAGTGTTTAATATCCAAATTAATGGAATCTAATTAAACATTTAATTTAATAATTGCTTAGTCTTTTTATTCAAAAGGTTCGTTACGAATCATGCATCATCACATATTTCCTAAAGCATGCAATTTCTAAGCGCACATAATAAAATGTTCTCGCGAAAAATTAAAACATGCTTAATAACGACATAAATCTTATTTACATGCTTTTCTAAGCGCAATTAATCACATAATTACATGCTAAAGCATAATAATAAATAAATGCTCTAATAAGAAATTTAAAAAGTTGTTATCGGGCTTTAAAATACGTAATTCCTAACTATTACATAGCCCGATCAAAATACAGCTCTTCGATCTTCAAAATCTTCGAATTTGAAAACTGCATCGAGAACTATCTCGTACCACATCATTAGGGCGTCCGCCACGTGTCAAACACGTGGTAGACACGTGTACATCTAGGGCTGACGTGGCACGCCCGCCGCCGCCGCTATTCCTGGTCGGTTCTCTACCGACCAACGGCACCCAGGGACGCGCCGGACGATGGCAAACCAGAAGCTGCTATCCCCGCTCGAAGCCAACGCCTGCAGCGGCGGAGATCTGCTCTTGCACGCCGGCGCGTTTGCCGCCGCAGACGAGCGCCGCCGCACCATCCCCAGCCCATCCCTGTCTTGTCCGGGAGATCGCCGCGTGCCTCGCCTGCCGAGTAGTCTCGCCTCGCGCCGCCGCTGCGGCGGTGCGAATCGGTGCCGGCGCGCGCGGCCGCAATTCCGGCAACAAACGCGTGGCTGCCGCGGCCTCCACGGCCCGCCGCCGCCATATTCGACGTCTCCTACCACTCCTAGGCATGACCTACATATCTGGTCTACCCAAATCCGGCGACAATTGCCCCCGCCGCACCGGGAATCAAGCGATTTTCACATCCCGTTACCGGCGAACTTCTCTGCTCAAATTCGTGCTCTCCGAGCCGCGATTCGATCAATTGAAAGAGGGGAAACATAATTGGAACACTCACGACCACCGTGTAACAGATTCCGGCCGAGATTAGTCCGTCAATTTCCCGAATTTCAAACGATTCGCCGGAACAAATTCATGACAAGCAGCAAACTTCAAACGTCAATTCTGATCGCATCCGGGATCGGATGACCTCTTATGACCAATAGACGCGAAGCTCGTAAGACGAGTAATCCAGAGGTTCAAGCCGATCGGAAATCAGACCCTGGACCCGCCGGGAATCGCCGCCGCAAGATGCGGCGGAAACCCTAGCCGAATTATGGTTTTCTTCCAATTTGGGGCTTCTCTGGACAGCACGACCACTTCTCCTTTCCAATGCTATTCCGGAAAAATCAGAAATCGGAATGGGTCATGCGACCTATCCAGACGAAGCTAACGAAAAAAACGAACAAAACTATCTGAACGGATCGAAAAAATTAGTTGACACGCGCCCCCCCGCGCCATCGCAAGTCAGCGTTCGTGATCTGCCAGAAAATAGGGTTTTGCCTTTTCTGTCTTTCTGCGCCATCGTGCCTCAATTTTCATGCAACCAGGACCAAAATACAGTACAAAAATAGTATAATTACGTAACACATTGGTCCTATCATCTACTCGTGGATTTTCTCACGAGAAAAACGTTACAACGGGGTCAAAACAATGGCTCGCAGGCCGTCCATAACACGAAAATTAACCCGATAACGACGGAAATAAACCCTAATCATGCTCCTAACAGCAACAATCAGAGCCTAAACCAGACTCTGATACCAATTGAAGGAAATATTAGGTTATGAATCGATACCTTCTCCTTCGTATGTTGTCGCGGCTTTGATTGTTGCTCGTGCTTCAGATCTTCTGATCTGTGTCCCGACATTTTTCTTCCTCTGGGTGGTCAGAGAACTGAAGAAAAAAAAATCTTGTCTCTCTCAAACTCACGCGTATGCGCATGTGAGTATGTGTATGTGTGTGTTCTGTTTATGAACATAATACTAATATATATAGGCTTCAAAAACCAATATAATATTAATATATTTGTAGCCCATTAATTTAATATTCCTAATGGGCTTCCACATAATTAGCCCATAAAATAATTAATTAATCCACTGGGCTACTAAAATTTATCAATTAATTGGCCCAACCAATTAATTCTAGATAAATAACATTATTAAATAATGTAAAAATTACATTAATCTATTAATAATGATTTCTGAGAGACAATAAATAATTAGGCAACTAATTGGGCCAGATCAGGGATCTAATACAATAAATAAAGCTGGGCCTCAAATTAAGTAATTATCTATGCTCAGCTAGAGCAAAATTAATTAATAAACACAGATTCATTTCACTAGAGAATCCGTGCTGACTTACCCCTTTATCCCAAATTAAGCAAGGACTTGTATTTTAGACTTAACCAATCTCCGTATTTAAGATTGAAATATCCATTAATTAATTAAGCTCACTGACAGCTTAAATTAATTAATATCTTATATTCCTGAGTAGTACCACTCGACCTTATTAACACTCCTGAACTTAATCAACCGGCCGGGTTTAGTGTGCTAATCCTTTCAAGTTCTTCAGGGGATATTATCAACCCATTTTACTAGGATACGGTTGCAAGATACAGACAACCAGCCCGAGCCACAAATAACTACTGTTGGGTGATGATTATGTCCTCAGCAATGTTGGAAATGTTGGGAAATGATTCAGTCTTCTCAGCTGATAAGATAACTCAGTAGCCTTGTGCTCTGAACGTTTACTGAAGATTTGAAGATCCCAAAACCCTATATTGATTGGTGAACCTTTTCGTTCTAATCTGTTTTTGTCTCTGAGGTTTCAGACTCAGCAGACACTCTGCTCTGGTTTAGGCACTCAGTAGAATATCTGCCTCATCACCAGAAGTAGAAGACTCAGTAATACTGGACTCAGCAGGAGCAGTATACTGAAAGGAGTCAGTGGAAGTGAACTCAGCAGGAGTAGTTCACTGAACTCAGAGCTGATCTACAATAGAGCCGACTCAGCAGGAGCATACTACTGAATCAGAGATCAGACTCAGCAACGGCCAGACAGTCTCTTGACTGTCATGATCTTTAAAAGTCAAATCAGCAGAGTCAATACGAGGAAGAGAGAAGTCAGCTTCAGATCTCCTTGAAGTTTGTTCTGTCTCAACCACTTTCTGAACCTCGACCAATGATAGGCAGCCACGTGTCCTATATCTATTAAAGCTGCAAGTCAACAACTTTACAGAAATGGAGGGAAAGGACACTGCCACCATACTTCAAAAGAGCCGTTAGCTACCCAAAAGAGAGAGATAAAGGATCGTTGTCTCCAACGGATCTATCTTAATCTCTTCTCTATAAATAGAGGGATGAATCAAATTTGAAGAAAAAAAACCGAACCTTCGCATACACGAGAGAACACACAGAGCATTCAAACGAGCAAATTCGAAAAAGCCTAAGTCTTCCGCAAGAAGTTCGAAGAATCAATCTCCGGCGAAAGACTACACCTCTTCTCTTAGGAAACCAAGCTAAATCGATTAATACAACCTCTAGTATCCAAACGACGTTACATGAACCCAAAGCTTACACTCAGCTCTTCGTCGTTCTAGAAGCCACATTCTCGTTCCCTATCCCTCTAACCTAAGCTCAATAGACTAAATCCATAGCTTAGACGAAGGAGTTCACTTCTGAACTGATCCTTATTGTAAAGGACTCCTTCACTGTTGGAGAGTTTTTCAAACACTTAGTTTGATAACCTTGTAAACTGAGACTTGCTCAATAAAAATCTCAAGACCAATGTTTGTCCAGCGTACAAACCAACTGAGACTATCTCAGTATAATACATAGCTTCCTGATCTTTCGGGACAGTGGACGTAGGATTATTGGATCCGAACCACTTTAAAAATCTTTGGGTTCTGTGTTCTGTTTTTAATGTTGCATTGATTTACTGTTCATACTGAAAATATTCTTTAAATCATTCAACTGAGTTTCAGCAAACTTAACAGACTGCACTAATCTACTGAAACTGTTTTGTTAAAAACGTTTTCCTAACTCAACTGAATTTGGGCCTACACTATTCCGCACTACTGAACTCTATCTGAACGATACTGAATTCTGACTCTAAGTCAGCTAGCAGGTCTCAGTAAAGTCAGTCACTCTGCCACACGATTCAGAATAACTTATCTGGTCCGCTGAACTTGTTCAGTACGACATTTTCCTAAAAAGGACTGTTCGTGTTTAAGTTGAGAAATCGGTTTTCAGGTGTATTCACCCCCCCTACACCTGAACGTACTCTCGGGACCAACAACTACTAACACCCAAGATACGTAGATCCAGTCGCGATGACGTTCACCATAGTAACTCAAAGTGATAGATAGCCAAATGCGCTCAGATGAAGTCTTAGCAAGCTTAAGACCAGCTAAGTCACCGAGATCTTGGTTTTCCACTAAGGTCAGTTAGGAGAACACATCTCACTGTGATCTATCAATACACCACCTTAAGTATACCAGTAAAGACAAGCAGCTAAGACAAGCTACTTCTTATCTAACTGCAGCTTAAACCGACAACTTATCCTTAAGTTGTCTCAGCTGTGATAACTATTTATATCCTGTCAGTTCAACCAATTTGTGTTGTCTTGTGTGATACCCGACACACCACACAAATCTAACTTTTATACAAGATAAAGGATAACATGTGAAAATATATATATTTATCAGATAGGAGAATAAAATAGTGGTAGGGACAAAACACATTGTATAAAAGCATAAAATTTGCTTCCAGTATACAAAATCCCAACAACATCTTCACCAAACCACTGACAATCTCTCGCTTTGCCACATTAACACAAAAGCTTCCTTTGGTAGTGTTAGCAAGAGCACCTTAGTTAGGGGAATATTGAAAGATTTATGTAACTAACTACTTAACTAACATGCATGTGCATGTCACGTGAGGATTAGTTAAGTTGTTAGAAGGTTAGTTAGTTAGTTAGTCTGCTACAACCAATTCCTTCTCTTTCTTTATAAATATGAAGGTGATAAATAAGAATAAACACTTTTCCTTTCTCTACATTCTATATTTCGGTATTCAATACTCATCATGTTGCCGTAGCCGCCGCCGCTGAAATGGCCGCCCACGCCCACGGTGGAGCAGACGCCGGCAGGGAAAGCGTGCAGGGGCGGATCCAGGATTACAAGTGAGGGGGGGGGGGGGGACGAAACTTAAAAATTCGATAGAAAAGAGGGTAAAGTGTACATTCGGGAGGGGCGAAATATAAAATTTCTTAAAAATTATATAAAAAAAATCATGTTTCGACACGAGTTGGGGGGGCCGCCACCGCCGCCGGGCGCTCCCTTGATCTGCCACTGAAAGTGTGGACGTTGCTTTTCTCCCCGATTCTGTAGTATAGCTCGTCGGGTGTAGCGCTGGTCTGGACCCACGCAGTCTCGTTCTTGATGTCTATCTCGTTGGATCTCAGTTTGCACATGTCAAGGATGGCGAACAGAGTAGTATTCTTGGTCGTGTAAGAGAAAGGCCCTCGTAGTCATGGCCGCCGCTTTGGATTCTGAGTTGTAGGCAGTGGCGGATGCACACACAGCCAAGGAGAGGCAATTGCCTCCCCTCAAAATTTGAATTGATTTTTTTTTTGTATTTTAAGTATCACAAAATTATTTATTTTGTTGTAAAACTTCTCCAAATCTAGTATTTATGAGAGTAACAAATTAAAATCTTTTATTCTCCGGAGACATTAATTCATCAGTGCTTCGTGAGCAATTTTATAAGACTTATGTATATTATTTTGCCTCCTCTTATATACTATGTTTGTGTTTTCTTTTTTCATGTACTTATTGATATAAAATTTAGAATATTTGAAGTATAAATAAACTATCATTTAAATACTTATTAATTCCTTAGTTAGATATTGTTATTCTTCATAATTTCCTCTAACTAAATTTAGAGTGATGTCAAAATAGGATTGTGTACTACGTTTTTCGAATAAATATAAAAAATATATGAGTTATTCATGAAACAAGAATATAATCCTTAAATAAGCCATAAAGAGTAACTATAATTAGATTTAAGTAGAAAAATGTGCTTAAAATTTTTTTTCGGGGGCTCCGCCCCTGGTTGTAGGCCGGTGTCTTTGGCGCATTTAACGATTTTTGGGACGTGGGATTCGCGGAAGGGGGTTAATAAGATGACGAGTGGTTTTGGAATTGTGGTGGGACGTGGGAGTCTTGAAACGGTCGTTTCTGAGTAGGGGTCGCAAGATGGCGTTGTATTTTGGGGGGTTTGTTGTGTTTGTGTAGATTATGGATTTTGGGAATTTTTGGGTCGATAAGCATTTCAAAAATGTGTGGAATTGCTAAAGGAAAACAGCAAGGCTAGAAGAAATTTGATCATTATAATTATATTGAGGGATATGATGCATGAATATCATATTTGTTTCGGACAAGTTTATATGCAATGGATTAGGCTTGGAAGTTTACTGCAGATCTAGTATTTCATTCAGAAATGGAATAAATAACATCTATTTGATTTGTAAAATATCCGTTTTCATATTATAACATCGGTTACGTGAAAACTTGAAATATGTGTTTTTTTGTTTAATTAACAAACCTACGCTTTTATAATTGTATTCACAGTTGTAAAATTATATTCATATTACATGCATGCAACTCTGTTCAGCTATATAAAACTTGTTATTTAATACAATACTCTTGCTGATCATCCACGGATTGGAAAAATAAAAACATATCACTTGGAAATAACACGAGGTACATTTATAACATTGCAATAATCTAGTAAAATAAATATAAGGGTACATTCCTTTTTTTTAATAATTATTAATATAAAGTTTAATGACGTTTTGCTCTTCAATATAAACTCCTATGACATATTTGCACTTTATTTGTAAAATTACTATAAAAAGATGCGTTTGGAAGGTGGCAAACTATATTTGGACTATTTTAAAATTTGGAACATTTAATTTGTGAATCGTATAACATACACGAAGAGACTAAATTACTCTTTGGGATAAATTTAAAAAAGGGCATTTCCGACTAGAAAATTAGGAATAAAAACATGGTGTGTGATTGAGACGACATAGGTAGTTTATGTTCTACAAAAGAGTTGAATTTGCGTCTTAATGTGTACTACCTCCAGGGGCGGATCCAGGATTGAGTGTTGGGATGGACGAAACCTTTCTGGGGGTTCGAGGGAGGAGCCCCCGAAAAAAAATTTAGGTAAGATATAGCTCAACAATGAGTATACAAAGTCAAAAGTACTTATAACTTATAAAAAAGACAATAATAGTCTAAAATAAAAATACAAAAACCATAACATATTATGATATGTTCCTAGACATTTGAAATTGAGATCGACGTTTTTTCATGAGATTTGGAAGAGGAGATTGAAGATTTGTTAATCGATTCTGAATTTGAAAACCCTTATAAATTGTAAAGTGATAATCTCTGTTGGATATGAGTCAGTAGATTGATACTCAGCTGTTCTAGGGTTAAAAGAAATTGGGGAAAATCATAGTAGTACTATGGAATTGAAGATCCCAAAACCGAGCTGATATCAGTAGATTAGTGTGTCGATAGGATTATCTGATGTATAGGTTAGACTTGATGTTATGTTTATTGTTTTTGTCTAAGTCCTGTACGGGGTAGTTGTTGAACTGATCTTCTGCTGAAGATACTTTTCAGAACCCCATGTCATCAGTGTAATCGCTTGCGTTCTTCGTCAGAAGCTGAATGCTAAACTCAGCTGGAGACAACGCATCAGCTTACCCGATCTCAGTAGAAGACATTATCAGCTGATGGTCATAGCGGAAGAACCTATGCAAGCACAATACCTTTGCAGTCGACCAACTGACTATCAGAAGCTCACTTCATCAGTCAGACGACTCAGCCGAAGAAGACAGAGACGTATTCGCCATCTGTACCCGACGTAAAAGCGACCCCGCACCTGAAGTCTTTTCGAATAGTTCGGCGAGAAGACATACGAGGTTGTTTGAACGGTCAACTCGACACTCTCACCAACTACAAACCTCGACCAATGAGAAGCCGACAACGCTTACCTACTCTACGGTAAAAAGTTGCTCTCATGAACAGTGCATTAACCGCGCCCGCCGCAACTAGCTCGAATTTATGGCCGTTTTCTTTGGAGGCTTGTGACACGTGGCATCGTCGTCTCCAACGGACATATGCCACAACTCACAGCTATAAATAGAGAAGGATTTGAAGATTTCAAAACACAGAGGAATATACGCGAAATCAAGGGAAAGCATTCAAGCTCACAACGCTCTAGAACCTTCAAGCTTATCCAGAGACGAACTAGTTTTCATAGAACACTTCTTGTAGTTCATCTCTCTAGAGCTCTTTGATCCCTTTCTTCTCTAAACTAAGTTCATTGCTAGATTCATAGCTTAGATTCGAAGGAGTTCACATTTAGTGAAGCGTTCTTGTTGTAAGAACTCCTTCTCAGTTGGAGAATATTCCCTCCCTTCTAAACTTAGGTTTGGATTGTAAAAGTCGCAAAGGACTATAACTTAGAAGGATCCGCCCCTGCGTACGGTTTCCTTCTTTGAGACTTGCTCAGATTAATCAACAAGTTTCTCCTGCTGAGTTCAGGACCGTGGACGTAGGATCTGTTATCCGAACCACGTTAAAAATCGCTTGTGTTATTTACTGTTTTATCGCATTGCATTTAACCCTGTTTTAAATCATCAGCTTGCATAAAACGTATCTTAAAAAGCGCACAGCCAAAAGACTTTACATTGCGAAAACACGTTTTCAAAAGAGACGACTCCGGGCCTAACACTTATCCGCACTACAGTCTCCGACTGAGTTTCGTAATACTGACATCAGTCAGTAGAAGAGCTCAGAAGCTTACTCACTTTGACCCCAGTGATCGAAGGCTTACTTGGCACTGTTCATCAGTTGCAAACATCAGCTTCAGCTGACCTTCACTGAGAAAAAGAAACAGAGGTCAGGTGTATTCACCCCCCCCTCTACACCTGACTTTTCGTCTCCGGACCAACAATTGGTATCAGAGCGCACGGTGTTCAACTGATCGCCGGTTCTGTAATACTGGTCCTCTCGAACTGATCCCGAAAATGTTTTCTCTGCACAAGCATCTCTTCATCTCATCCCTATACTCGTTGCAACATGTCTGATATGTCAGGTATTTGGATGGTGCCGATGTTCTCCGTTGAAAATTATACGGTTTGGCGCGTGCGTATGGAGGCACATCTTACGTCACTCCACGACAGCATGGCGGATGTTCTTGAAATAGGACCCATAATCCCTATGATCAACAGCGTCGTATTTGCTGCTGGAGAAGGCGTAGGAGCACAGACAGGTGCAAAGATTCCCAAAGAAAAATCTGCCTTCACACCTGAAGAGAAAAAGCTGCACAATCTAGACCGAGTGGCACGAAACGCTATACTGACTACGCTCAGTGACTCACACCTCGACAGAGTGCAAGATTGTAAAACAGCAAAAGAGCTATGGGATGCTCTGGCTGTACTGAGCCAGGGAACCCCTCAGATTAAGGAGAACAAGCTCGAACTAGAGCTTCAGAAGTTCGACGCCCTTACTATGGAGCCAAATGAGACGATTGACGAGCTCAGTATTAGATTCACAAACCAAGTCAACGTCATCAATGGGCTGGGGAGGATGTTCACCAATAAAGAGATGAACACCAAGATCTTAAGAGCGTTACCTCGACAGAAGTGGCTTCCATTTGCTACTTATCTAAGACGTTCTGATCTAAATTCTCTAACTCCTGATGTTATCTTTTCAGAACTAAAAACGGAGGAATTTGAGCATAGCCTACCCCAGAGATGCTCCAGTGCTCCAGCTGACACCCACATTGATCATGCCTTTAAGGCAACTGTCAGCAAAACTGGAAACAAAAATACTTCATCGAGCAAGGCAAGCGTGCTTGGTGAAACAAAGTCATCTCGAAATATCTGGCTGCTAATCGGCTCGCGGCGATGGCTCTCAAATACCAAAGAGAAAAGGAGAGAGTCGGGAAGCTGAAGAAGTATCACAGAGATTCACCCTCAGGTAAGAAAGATTATCAAAAAAGGGAAGAATCTAATTCTACACTTGAATGCAGGAAAACAGAGCATGAAGCTGCTAGTCCTTCAAAGGACTCAGTCGGAAAAAGCAGCAGCAAAGTCTCTACATGTTATAACCGCAAAAATGAGGGACATTATCGCACGACCGTCCCGAACTCTCGGTGCTCAAAGAGCGAACGGCGAGCCGGAAGAGAAAAATTCGCCAAACGAAGGCGAGCCTACATAGCCGGAGAGATATCCGACAACTCAATTGAAGAGGATACTTTCATGTATTCCTCTGAAGACGAAGCCGCATTCGTCGCAGTTGAGGAAACAAATACAAGTCCTGAAGAGTCGGCCGAATACTGCTTGATGGCGGGGGAGAAGAGACCGAGGTAAACTCTAAACCTAAAACAACCTCTTCTTCACATCCACCCATGTCTCACTCCTCTAGACTGTAAGCGAGAGAACTACAGAGGAGCGGGGTTCGCGAACGATTCGGGAACTTGAACAGGTAAAGGCTGAAAATCGGAGACTTTCTTCGATTGTCGGGTCTCTACGAGTCGGTGGATCTAGTAGCGAGACTCAAGGAAGAGATTAAATCTCTTATGACTAAGTCTCAGCTTCAAGAGACTCAGATCTCAGTTCTGACCAAGGACAATTCTGAGAAAGAGACTGAAATAGCTCAACTCAGTCGAAGCTCTCAGACGTACAGAAGGATTATGATTCACTCAGAAGAAGTGACGAAGTCCGGAGAGGACCGATGACCTGAACAGTATCTTGGAGCTAAGGAGAAGTTGGAAAATATGCTCAGAGCACAACGGCCAACTGCTGTGAAGGAAGGCCTTGGCTACAAACATGAAGCTTCCACTTCCAAGAGCTCAGACTTGCTGACTGATAGGTTCGTCAGAGGGAAAGTACAAACTGCTGTCACTCCACCTCAGGCGAAGAACAAACAGAAAATTATTGCACCTCAGTCGAGCAACCAGAAGAAGCAGCTGACAAATGGTTCCAGCCCCAGGACACCACGATCAAACTCAGGGGGAACCAAGAAGGTCAGATGGGCAGAACAGTATAGAGAACCACTGTATGAGCATCCGGCTCAGTACGGTTCATACTACTATGAGCCCAGGGTCAGGAGAAGCGCTAAGACTCAGAAGAAGAAAGCTCCTGAACCCAAAGTCAACAAGAAGTCAGTATCTCCAAGTTCTAAAGAGAGAGAAGCTGACAAGGTTCAGAAGAAGAAGTCTCAGACTTCTAAGGTTCCTAGGCAGATCTGGGTTCCAAAATCACCCACTAACCTGTAAGGACCCAACTGAACCAAAGGGTACCTAAAAATATTTCTGTTTTGCAGGTGCATAAGGACCCTTGGATAGTGGACAACGGCTGCTCGAGACACAAGACACATCAGAAGAGCTTGCTGACCAACTACGTACAAGAAGATGGTCCCAGAATTGAGTTTGGTGACAATTCCAAAGGCTACACAAGGGGATATGGAACACTGAACATTGGGACTGCCTCAGTTCTAAGAGTAACATATGTTGAAGGACTTCAACATAATCTCCTTTCGTCGATCAATTCGTGATAATCTTAACGAGTTATCTTTGACGCCGGTTTACGTGATGTTGTTGACAAATCTACGGGGAAAACGGTGTTGTCGGGCTCGCGGAAGAAGAACATCTATGTTGCAACCGGAAAACCGCGAGAACCCGAGGCTTGCTTGCTTGCACGGACTAAATCAAGTGACAAGTCGAGCGGCTATGGCACAAGAGACTCGACCACTCGAACTTCAAGACTATGAACAAGCTCGCAAAGAACTCTAAAGTCGAGGATCGCCCAAGGAATCTTTTATCAAAGATAGAAATTGTGAAGCATGCCCGAAGGGAAAGCGGACAAAGAAGAGCAATCCACCTATTCCTTCACCTTCCACTGATGGAATCCTCCAGCTGCTCCACATGGATCTTTTCGGGCCAGTCTCTCCAGTGACTATAAGAGGCAAGAAGTATGCCCTAGTCGTCATAGACGACTACTCGAGATATACTTGGGTCATCTTCATCGCCAATAAGTCTGATGTTCAGACTGAGCTGCCTAATCTACTAAAAAAGCTCAGTGTGGAAAAGGACATCAAGATACAGAGGATACGCTCAGACAGAGGAACAGAGTTTCTAAACTCAGTAGTTAAAGAGTACTGCGATAAAGAGGGAATTCAGCACGAGACATCAGCTGCACGCACCCCTCAGCAGAACGGACTTGCTGAACGAAAGAACAGAACACTCAAAGAAGCAGCAAGAACGCTCCTAGCAGACTCTGGACTACCCTCAAAGTTTTGGGCAGATGCTACTGACACAGCCTGCTACACTCAGAACCGCTCATTGCTTACAATGCAACACGTGAAGACGCCTTACGAACTATGGAAAGGGAGAATTCCTTCTATTTCTCATTTCCATATTTTTGGCTGTCCTTGCTTTATCCACAATGATGGGAAAGACCAGTTGAAAGTCTTTGACAGCAAATCTGATCAAGGAGTATTCTTAGGATACTCTCGGGTCAGCAAAGCATTCAGAGTCTTTAACTATCGGACTCTTTGCGTGGAGGAAAACCCTCATATTGTTTTTGATGAGTTTGTTACTTAGGACAGGAAATATACTGAGCCAAACACTGAAGATGTCAGCAGCAAGCTACAGGATCTCGGACTGAATGATAAAGCTGAGAAGATCCAGCATTGTTGGGATGATGAGTCAGACGATGATGAAATTCAGACTCAGTCAACAAGCAATGTAGCTGACCTGGTTGATTCTCCAGAACAGAATCAACAACAGGTAACAACGGTCGATGAGGAAGCCCCCGTGGTAACTAAGACCTCTACTGAGAATATAAACTCAGGGGGAACGTTAAATGTTCCTGAGCTAAATGCCCCTGAACCTGGAAACTCAGTAGATCCTAATCTTCTTCTCGAATTGCTTCGATCACGTAACGATTACTGCGATATGCCTAATACTCCTACTGACTGTGCAGAAGTAGTATCAGAAGAAGAAGCCCGACTCAGACGCTCGTGGCTCGATGCTCATTCTTGAGATCTAATCATTGGAGATCCGTCAGCTACTATAAGGACAAGATCAAGATTAAGTCAAGGCGAAAGCTCACTTTACTCTTGTTTTCTGTCTACAGATGAACCTCAATCGATAGAGGATGCACTTAAAGATGCTGACTGGGTCATAGCCATGCAAGAAGAGCTGAACCAATTCGTGCGAAATGAAGTATGGGAGCTTGTTGACAGACCTAGACATCAGCACGTGATCGGAACAAAGTGGGTCTTCAAGAACAAGCGAGATGAAAACAACGTCATTGTCAGAAATAAAGCTCGACTAGTTGGAAAAGGTTACAGTCAAGCTGAAGGAATTGACTTTGATGAAACATTCGCTCTAGTCGCCAGATTGGAAGCCATTCGTCTTTTCCTAGCATATGCAACACATCAAGGTTTTAAAGTATATCAGATGGATGTGAAGTCAGCTTTTCTGAACGGCGTACTGAAGGAAGAAGTCTACGTTGAACAACCACCTGGCTTTCAGCGGGGACATCGAGTGTACGAGACTTAGGAAAGCTCTGTATGGGTTAAAACAAGCACCCAGGGCTTGGTATGATACCCTATCAGACTTTCTACTTCAGAAAGGTTTTCAGAAGGGGACAGTAGATCGCACTCTATTCAGCATATAGTCAGAAGATGACATTCTACTGGTGCAAATCTACGTGGACGACATCACTTTCGGCTGCAGAAACGAAGTCATATGTCAGCAGTTTGAGAAAATGATGAAGGAGAAATTCGAGATGTCTATGATGGGAGAGATGAATTATTTCCTTGGATTTCAAGTAAAGCAATCAGCTGAAGGAATTTTCATCAATCAGGCCAAATACACTCGAGATCTTCTCAAAAGATTCGTTCGTGATTCCGGCAAGCCGGTCAAGATCCCCATGAACACAAACTTTAAAATCGATCTAGACAATGAGGGAGCTTACGCTAACTCTACCGATTATAGAGCTATTATTAGTTCTTTACTTTATTTAACAAACTAGCCGACTGACATAACTTATGCTATGTAGGTGTATGCGCAAGATTTCGAGCGAATCCCAAGCGAAGTCATCTAGACTCGGCGAAGAAGATTCTGCGATATCTAAGAGGAACACCGATCTTTGGGTTATGGTATCCCGCTAATGATAATCTAACACTAACAAAGTTATTTCGATGCCGATTATGCGGGATGCGGGATAGATCGAAAATCAACTTCCGGAACATGTCGGTTCCTAGGCGGCAAGAAGCGATATCGTGGTTTTCAAAGAAACAAGCACTCGGTAGCTACGTCCACTACCGAAGCCGAGTACATGGCTGCAGGAAGTTCTTCGTGCCCGCATCCTTTGGCTTCGACAACAATTGAGAGATTATGGTATAACTCAGGATGAAGTGCCCATCTACTGTGACTCCACCAGTGCAATAGCTATAACTCAGAACCCAGTTCTGCATACGAGATGCAAGCACGTGGATATTCGACATCACTTCATCAGAGACCATGTCGAGAAGAAGGACATCAGAATGGAGAAAATCCATACTGATAAGCAAAGGGCAGACATACTGACCAAACCACTAGCTGAGAACAGGTTCAGAGAACTATCAGTTGAGCTAGGTCTGCTAGATCCTACTGAGACAAGTCAGTAGAAGCCAACTACTGATAATGATATACTTAGCAACAATTGGTATCAGTATGGAATCAGCACGACAGGTCAGAAAACTTAGTACAGTGACTCACTTGGGAGATGCACACTGTACACATCAAGGGGGAACATGGTCGTCAGCACAACCATTCTCCTGATAAATGATGGTAACCAGCTCATAAGTTCAGCTGAAGAGGTTTGCGTAGTATCGTCACTTAAATTGTTCAGAAGCATGCCGCATTTAATGCATCAGTCGCTTACATTCAGTTGTTAAGGAGCATTTATTTCTTACCATTTATTATGCTTAAGGTTTAAGGAAAGGTCAGCAGGACCCTTCGCCTATGTAATTAATGCTCTCTGTCGCGCATTTAATGCATGTCTTCTCACTTACCTTTATTACGTATATCTATAGTATTGGTGGCTAAGTAATCATACCCTCTATATCATTCAATCTTAGACGTCCATCGATTTTGAAAGATTAAATTTGAACCATAGGATTCAAACTGAAGATCAAATCAACTTATACAAAATCTTTTCAACTTCGATTACTCCTCACTTTTCGCCATTCTCATATCTTAGAGCTTTTTCTTAGCGATTCAGTTATCTTCCTAAATCCTCATCCAAACCGCATTCTTCGTATATTCATTCAAGCCCTATTTCACGGTAATGTATTAATATCTGCTGATAGTCACTGACTTACTCTATTTTCAAGTCCTAACAATTTGTTTTGCAGATTTCAATGGCGATAGTACAGACTCCTGAGAAGATGGTTGAGATCATGACCATCCGGATTCAGTTTGAGCCGACGATGGCTCTCGGAGCGAGGTGGACCTTTCATATTTGGAGCCGGTGTTTGGCGCCCTTGAGAAGTCGGGGCCGGCAACTCTTGTGTCGAGGCATCCCCGTTCTCATCCGCCGAGACAAGTTGTGGAGGCCTACTACAACCGGAAGTCGCTTGCCTCGGGGAGGAGAAGAGGCTTCGTTTGTTTACGATCGGGAAGTTGCCCCCAAATAAGTGGAGGGAGGCTACCCACTCCTTCAACATCTCAGAGGCTCTCGTTCAAGCCTTTCAACTCCCCTGAGCTGGTATTTCTCCCATTGGTTATAAGGAAAGGGAGATAAATGATTACGTCCAAAAGTTCTGTGGACGCAGCGACATAGTGTTCAAGACGGCGCTACAGAGGAATCTTTTCCTACCTCAGTACAGGGGTTTAGCTTACGTTGTATCTCATATTCTGACGAGCTCAGCTGGATCCTATGATCAGCTTTCTAAGCCGAGGATACAACTAATGATGATTATAGACGATGGAGTAGAAGTGAATTGGGCCGACTACTATACTACTCGATCAAGGCCCAAGCCCGGAAGTTCACTACTTCGCCTACTCGGAGAGAGGAAGCTAACCAAGACAGCAAGCTCCTATTCGGCACCAAGATGTCGGTGCCGATAGAGAGTGTGGTACGAAACGTTCGCCTTTTGCGGACTCAAAGTCTTTTGATCTCAAGAGTATTAAATTTATGACAAAGGCCGGAACAGAGAAGTCAATTGGCAAGGGGCCACCCGAACCGAAGAGAGATGTGTATGCGCTTCCGCCCCCATCCGTCCAAGTGCCAAAGAAGAGGAGGTTGGCTAAGACTCGACCTGCTGAGGTCACAGTGGCTCGGCCACTTACCATTATTGAGCCGGCTCCTCCTTCTACTCAGAGAGGAGCAACTACTCGATTCGGATATCTTGGAATCGAGGGAGCGACGATCAAGGACAAGGTCCAAGTGATCAGCTCCGAGGAAACAGAGTCCGACAAGAGGGAACCGTCACCCGAACCTACTGCGAGTGGAAAACAACCGACACCACTCGATTGCGTTGCTGCAACTGAGATTCAAGCAAGAGATACCGAAATTGCCGAGCACGCAGATCTGGTTGAAATAGCAAGAAGGACAAGAGCTCGGATGCTCTTAAGGTTTCTCGCACTGGGACATTCTTATTGACTTTGCCAAATCCCGGCCAGTCACCGGATGAGCTACGACGGAGGAGCAAGAGCTCCAAGCCAAGATTGGATTCGGAGAGCCGGCTTATGTGGCGTCCTTCGAAGATTTGAGAGCCTGCAATGCTCTATTTACCGAGCTTGAGAGCTCCGGATCGAAACTGCCTCCGCCCCCATCTCCACCTTCCGATAAAGGTGATAATAATGATCAAGATGAGGAGATGGATGGCAAACCCAAGGAAGCGCACCGGGGAGAATCTGCAGAGGGACAAACTCCCCAAGAGAAGAGCCCAACACCACCCATAGTCACATCGGTGAGGCTACAACCGCTCCGAAGTACAATAGGGAGCGAGTTGATCTCGTTCTACGAGCAGAGGCTTGGAACCAGCTCTTATCAGATACAACCCATCGGTTCCGTGTCCTCACGTTCTGTCAACAGGGCTATCAAACGACAAGGTGAGAAAAATCGACTCCTAGCCAAAGATGTTCATTTCAAATGGGAGAAGTACACCAAGGCTCGGAACGAAGCTCTAAGTAAGTTGGCCGCCGACATCTCAACTCCTAAAGAGGCTTCTCGGCCCGGATTTCAAGGAGATAGTTTAGCGAGGCCCTAAGTGCTCAAAAGGCCGATTTAACAAGGCACGAGTCGGCACTGCTTGCCGCTCAGCATAAAACTTTCTCGGAGCAGCTGACTCAGGCCCTGAACACAGTTCAAGGCTTCATAGATGAGAAAAACAAGATAGCAACCATTTCTCTTCAAACAGCCATCAAGCAACAGGCTGAGGCCTTAAAAGCCATTCAGAAAGAAATAACGAGAATCAAATGATCAAGCTCTGCTGAAACTCCGTCGGGAGTCGGCCCGTTCGATTGAAGAAATCTAGAGCCGATCGAGAGAAAGACCGGGAAAACTACCGCAACTTGGTCGGTGATTTTGATGACACGCTTACCCGGATCAAAGATTTTGTGCACAACTGGAGCGAGGACGTAAAAGCTATCCGCACCTCCCACGGCAAATATTGCCGATGCCAAAAAGGGGGACGATATTGTGAAAGATGAACCCGATACGGATACGGTGACGTCCGGATCCCTTGAGGGACAGGCTCAGGAGGCAGGACCCTCCTCAGCAGCAGAGCCCTCAGCCGCAGAGATTCAGGGGGAACAGGCTCCGGAGGCAGGACCATCTACTCAGAAAGGTACATCTACTGAGGTCCTTCTCCTTGATTTCCCACTACAAGCCACCCCCATCTCCTCTTCGACTGCGCACATAGACGAAATTGCTCAATTCCTTGAAGAGCCGATGAAGAAGAAGAGTCTCAACAGCTGCCGCAGAGGTCGGGGAAGGAAATTGCTATTGAATCCACTACTCCTTCCTCCCCGGTCAAGAAGTTTAAATCAAAAGCGGAGCAAGAGGCATTCGACCTCAGAATAGCCCAAAAGCTGCAAGACAAGCTGGACCAGGAGCGTCAGCTAGAGGAGGGCAAACAAGCGCAAAAAAGCCTAAGGGCAAAGCGCGTCGGGGGCAAAGGAAGGAGAAAGGTCATTAATACGATCGAAGAGCAAAAGAAGAAAGCCCAAGAAGATTTTGCTAAGGCTCTTTCGACCGAAATCAAAGCTACTCGCTCGTAGTATTCCCATATCTACTCTTACACCTGAGCGAGATAGCGTAAGAACAAGCGACCTGGGAGGTGACGCTGCAAGGACTGAGTCTCAGACGAGGAGACACTAGAGTAGCCGCTCTCCGTGAGAAGAAAAGGATGGCTGACCTGGCAAGAATGAAAAGCCTATCTGATAAGCCAGCGGCCGATCCGAGAAAACAGATACCCAGAGGATCGAGGAACAGGAGGACTACTATCAGAACTCCTCGTATGAAGCTGATTCCTGCACCTCATGTGGACAAATGGGTACCTGCTGATCTGAATGATCAATGGGAGACTCTCAAAGAAATGTTTGTTAAAAATCTGTATGTATGGGGCTTCTATCCGAAAGACATTCCGGCTGATCAACTGTTCGAAGAGTGTTTTAATGAAGTTTTTCCAGAACTCGGAGAACGGTTGCTGCCTATCATGAAAGAACTGAACATTCCTGTGAAAGCACTTGCATTCAGAAGATATCCTCCTCCCATGACTGCTAAAGGCATTATCATCACAAAGTCTATCGAAGAAGAAATCGAATCTGCAGCCTATCAGCATGAGTTACATCCGCATAGACCAGAAGATCAAGAGGAAATCCAGGTTTTGCGCAAAAGGATTTATAAATTTTATTGCTGGACCCTCCGGTGATCGCTCGGCGGATTTCAAGAAGAAGACTCAGAGCTTCAGACGACAGCAGTGATTTCTCCTCTTTGTTTTTGATAATTCTTTGTAATAGCATAGGAATATGTACTTTGACGATCTATCTATATGAGTTCCTATCGCTTGCTAGACAATCGCTCATTGTCTTTAAGCTTTTTAGTGTCATGTTTTCACGACTGATCACCAAGTGATCTGACACACACTCACATCAGCTTCTCTGATCTTGCCTTTCTCTCACCTGCTGAAGTTCATTTACTATTATCGCTTTTCCTCGGATGCTTTAAGGGGGAAATTGTTGTCGATAGGACAAGTATCTTTAATAGATGTTAGAGTATAGAGGTTTTGGCATCATCAATTAGGGGGAAATTGTTGGATATGAGTCAGTAGATTGATACTCAGCTGTTTTAGGGTTAAAAGAAATTGGGGGAAATCATAGTAGTACTATGGAATTGAAGATCCCAAAACCGAGCTGATATCAGTAGATTAGTGTGTCGATAGGATTATCTGATGTATAGGTTAGACTTGATGTTATGTTTATTGTTTTTATCTAAGTCCTGTACGGGGTAGTTGTTGAACCGATCTTCTCGCTGAAGATACTTTTGAGAACCCCATGTCATCGGTGTAATCGCTTGCGTTCTTCGTCGAAGCCGAATGCTAAACTTCAGTGGAGACGGCGCATCGCCTTACCCGATCTCGGTAGAAGACATTATCGCCGATGGTCATCGGCGGAAGAACCTATGCAAGCACAATACCTTCGCATCGACCAACCGACTATCGAAGCTCACTTCATCGGTCGACGACTCACCCGAAGAAGACAGAGACGTATTCGCCCATCCTACCCGACGTAAAGCGACCCCCGCACCTTGAAGTCTTTTCGAATAGTTCGGCGAGAAGACATACGAGGTTGTTTGAACGGTCAACTCTGACACTCTCACCAACTACAAACCTCGACCAATGAGAAGCCGACAACGCTTACCTACTCTACAGTAAAGCTGCTCTCATGAACAGTGCATTAACTGCCCTACTACAACTAGCTCGAATTTATGGCCGTTTTGTTTGGAGGCTTGTGACACGTGGCATCGTCGTCTCCAACGGCCATATGCCACAACTCACAGCTATAAATAGAGAAGGATTTGAAGATTTCAAAACACAGAGGAATATACGCGAAATCAAGGGAAAGCATTCAAGCTCACAACGCTCTAGAACCTTCAAGCTTATCCAGAGACGAACTAGTTTTCATAGAACACTTCTTGTAGTTCATCTCTCTAGAGCTCTTTGATCCCTTTCTTCTCTAAACTAAGCTCATTGCTAGATTCATATATTAGATTCGAAGGAGTTCACATTTAGTGAATCGTTCTTGTTGTAAGAACTCCTTCTCAGTTGGAGAATAATCCCTCCCTTCTAAACTTAGGTTTGGATTGTAGAAGTCGCTAAGGACTATAACTTAGAAGGATCTGTCCTGCGTACAGTTTCCTTGCTGAGACTTGCTCAGATTAATCAACAAGTTTCTCCTGCTGAGTTCAGGATCGTGGACGTAGGATCTGTTATCCGAACCACGTTAAAAATCGCTTGTGTTATTTACTGTTTTATTTCATTGCATTTAACCCAGTTTTAAATCATCAGCTTGCATAAAACGTATCTTAAAAAGCGCACAGCCAAAATACTTTACATTGCGAAAACACGTTTTCAAAAGAGACGACTCCGGGCCTAACACTTATCCGCACTACAGTCTCCGACTGAGTTTCGTAATACTGACATCAGTCAGTAGAAGAGCTCAGAAGCTGATTCACTTTGACCCCAGTGATCGAAGGCTTATTTGGCACTGTTCATCAGTTGCAAACATCAGCTTCAGCTGACCTTCACTGAGAAAAAGAAACAGAGTTCAGGTGTATTCACCCCCCCTCTACACCTGACTTTTCGTCTCCGGACCAACAATCTCTAATTCTTTTGTTTTATACATTGATTTTATAATTTGGAAAATCTTAAATAAAATCTGAAAATTAAGTTTGGGTGATGGAGCAAATTCGAAAATTTGTTGGGAGAAGGATGCAAATTCGAAACTATGGAAGGGGCGAAAACATAATTATTCAAGACTTGAAGGGGTATAAGTAGGTAAGGACAAAAGTTGGGGGGTGCGGTCGCACCCACCCGCACCCCCTCTATCCGCCTCTGACTACCTCCGTCCTGCTTTTTCTGGCACACTTTCCCAAAATGGACGTCCCGCTATTTCTGGCACACTTCCTAATTTGGAAATAACTATCACCTCTCTCATACTTTACCATCTTCTCTCTCCTACCTTTTCTTATTTTATCATCTTCTCTCTCTTACTTTATCATCTACTCTTAGTCATCCTCTCTCTCCTATTTTATCATCTACTCATATCTCATTCTTAATCATTTACTTTATTAATTTCCATGCCCAAATGAAATGTAACGGAAATAGCGGGACGGAGGTAGTACTATTTATGAAAAAAATTCACTACGGTTGTTTTTCATCTCTCCAACATCTTAGGTTAAAGACAAGAAACTAAACTCGTACGTGATTCATAAGCTTTTGTGATAAAATGAGAATCAAACGGGTTAATAATGCATTAAAAGTCATAACGGTAAAAATAATTGGATTTATTAATTGGTGTCAACATTTAAGAACATGTGATGTGTAATTAGCTAGTGAAGTGCATGAGACCACTCAACGTAAATACATAAAATATTCAAGAAATAAAAAGTGTAGGTAACAGATATGGGGAAAATGAAAAAAAAAGGTGAAAATGTATAAAAGTACATGTGTTCTTAAATTTGTTGCAAAAAAAACTCCTAAACATCAAACACGTGTATTCAGTCGCTATAAGTGCATTTGGACAAGAATTTTATATTTTTGTTATATAAAATGTCTGAAATATTCTTACAATGTGCGTATAATGTTCTTCAAAAGCATGCGGATTGGTATTAGTTCGCATTTTGAATCGATTCATTCTCAATTCTTCAAAGTTCACGGTTTCTTCTCATTCTTATTTAGTGTTTAAAATTTGCCTCGTCTAGTTTAGTAATTTCATTTAGATGATAACACCGTCAAAGATAAGAAATGCACCATTAATTTTGACCGGAGAAGTTTTCGTGTAACATTTTGTAAAACACATGGGTGTTTTTGCAATAAAACGAACATGGTAGTTGTACTCATTTACACTTAAACACATAGTATTTTTTTGTCATTTCCCCAAAAGATAAGACATAAAACCCCTTATTTTATTAAATTTATTATTATTTCAAAATTTGTCTACTTTGTTGTATTGTCAATCGATACATAACACAAAGCAAACACAAACTAAATTATTTGGGCAGAGTAGGAACGCTTTGTTCATTCCTAAAGAAGTTAGTCGGATCCACCGCCGTCTTAATCTTCACCAATCTATCAAAATTATCTTCAAAGTATTTGATCCCATAAACCTTCCCCTTCTTATACGCATTCGGACCATTATCCGTGCTGCCAATGTCAAGGTCTCTATAGTTCAAAAACGCACTCCTCGGATTCTGCGAAACAAACGGCGTCATGTAGCCGTACACCTTCCTTATCCTTTTAAGGTTTTTCGCTTCGGCAACGGGCCCCGGTTCTTTCCACATTAGGAAGTATTGAATCTTGAAGATGTTTCCCGCCCTATGAGGGAAAGGCGTCGCATTTGCCGGGATCTCGCTCATTCTCCCACCGTACGGATTGAACTTCACAAAGAAGTTGGTACCCTCATCCTGAATACGTCGGAGCAACCCGTCTATACCGGCGACGGAGATGGGGTTTTTGACGTAGTCGGATTTGATCTTGAACGTGCTGGGGCCCGGGTTTCGGGCTAGTAGGACTGTTTCTGGAGCGTTCTTAGGGAATTCTGCCCACACCATGGCTGCTCTGATCCAACTCATCTCCATGCAATCTTCCTTCTTTACCCCTAGCTCCGGAAACTGCTTCCTCATGGTAGACAATAGGTTGTCGGAACTGCCGAGGTACATCGAAAGGAAATTCACGTTCGCAACCTTGGGAACTAATGACACGATATTCACCCTCACGTACAATTCCTTGTCGAATTTGGGGGCGACCAACTGCCAGCGGTGGAGGATCTCCGTCGCGTTCTGATCTAGGGTTTTCGAAATGCTGAAAACCGTAACGTTGGCAGGCACGGGTACGAGGTTGACTTTGTAGGCCAGCACGACCCCGAAGCTAGAACCACCGCCACCTCTGATTGCCCAGAACAGATCTTCCCCCATCGCCTTCCGGTCGAGGACTCTCGCGTTTGCGTCGACTACCCTGGCATCGACCACGTTGTCGACGCTGATGCCGTACTTCCTCATCAGATTGCCGTATCCGCCTCCGCTGAAGTGGCCGCCAACGCCCATAGTGGGGCAGACGCCAGCGGGGAAAGCATGGACTTTGCTCTTCTCCCAGATTCTGTAGTAGAGCTCGCCGATCGTAGCGCCGGTTTGCACCCAAGCGGTGGCTTTGGCGATATCAACCTCGATTGATCTGAGGTTGAACATGTCGAGGACGGCGAATGGTGTCCTACTGTTTGAAGTGTAGGAGAGGCCCTCATAGTCATGGCCGCCGCTTCGGGTTCTGAGCTCCATCCCCGTCTGCGTCGCACATTTAACGAGTTGCTGGATTTGGGGTTCGTCGGTGGGAGTCAGGATAATAACTGGTTTGGGGGTGGTGGAGGTGTTGAAACGGCTGTTTCTGATGTGGTCTTGTAAGAGGAAGGTGTAGTTTTTGGTCTGGGTTGTGTATATTATAGATTGTGGGAGTTTTGCGGAGGACAAGCATGTCAGGAATGCGTCCGTATCTGCATTTGAGAAACAATTCAGACAACAAAACAACAATAGGAGAAGCAGGTGGATCATTGAGAATGATGTTTTCATTGTGTTTATTCCCATCTTGTTGTTGAACAAGTGCTGTTTAAGTACTTGCAGATGGAGCGTGATTTAACAGTATTAGTTATTGAGATTGTATATATTTGGAAGGGAATTATATAGTACTAAATACGATGACGATAAAAGATTCTTTTTCATTTGGAAGGGAATTATATAGTACTAAATACGATGACGATAAAAGATTCATTTTCATAGCGTTAGAAAAAAATTGTAAATTTAATTTCTTAATTTTGAAGGTATAGATTTTACTATATTGATAATATATATATATATTTGGAAGGTATATATTTGATATTCTATCTATTCATTTTCATAGCGTTAAAATTTTCTTAATTCCTACCTACATTATTCATAGAGAGGAATGTCAAAAGTGTACATTTCAAAGTTGGAAAATGCAAAAATGTACATGCTTTCCATAATAGCAAAAATGTACAAAAAAACCTATTTCACTTTAATTGTGTGTGCAGTGTGTGTACAGAGTGTGTCGGTGGGTTGTTGCATGATTTATTGTGTTGCGTCGTTTTCAACGAAATAAGATGTATTGATATTTAAAAAAAAAGACTGCATTTATTTGAGCTGTAGAAAGCTCAAACCCGCGACCTCAATATTATTCCCAAAATAAGATATAGATGTGCCATTTCCAACTCTCAAAAAAATTGTAACCTTTTTATTTCTAGAAGATAAGTGTAGACTAAACAAAATAAAATCAAAATTTAAGTCGCCAATACGAATCGAACCGGAGACGTGACATCTTTTTACAGAGTATGAAACCATTGTACTAATACCCATTCTCAAGAACGTTAACGTTATTATAATCTGAAAAAATCATATGCATGTTAAACTAGGAACCATTGACTCTCTCTCTTGGTGCTGAAGACGTCGCTCTCTCTTTCTCACTCTCTCTCTCGCTGAAGACCTCTCTCTCTCTCTCTCCGCATATGTTTGTCCCTTTCTGTTTCTCTTCAATCACTTTTTGCAGGAATCAAAATATATTCCCTACGTCTCAGAAATCACTGCATATTTGTGTGCTTTAGGGTTTACTTTCACTTTCACTTTCACGTGATGTTGTATGGTGGAAAAGAACGAGGAGAATTTATTTGCTGGTAGGAGATTTGCTTCGTTTAGTGTCATGGTAGGAGATTTGTAGATACTTACGATAGATATTTGTGATCTATTCCAATATCAAGAATTCAAAATATTTGCTTCATATTTGTGATTTGCTTCGTTTTTAGTTCATTTGTTATATTAAAAAAAATTTGAATCCATTGCAATATTTGAAAAATATCAAGAATTCGAAATATTTGAAAAATATCTAAATCCATTCTAATATTCCAATATTTGAAAAATATGAAGATCTTGATCAATGTTTTCGAAAATAAATTATTAAAAGGGGTTGATAACAAAAATGAGATTAGGGTTGAAAACAGAAATGAGAATATTATGGTCCCTAATTATTATTACGTAAAACCTTGATAAATATTATCATATATATTATATAAAATCATAGATTGTTAATTATTCTTACGTAAAACCTTGATATATATATTCAAAAAATATTCAAGATTATCCTATATATTATCCAATTTCGAAACTAAATAGGATTCAATATTATCCTATATATTATATATAAGGTTATATACAATATTATCCTATATAGTATATACAATATTATCATGTATATAATACTTTACATTATGAAATCTAACCAATAATTATCATGTATATATTATCCTGTAAATAGTGTAATATTTTCAAACCCTCTTAAAAGTAGTCAAAGCATGCTGAAAAGAATATATGGGAACTCGTTTTTAACTGAAGGTACACGATAGTAAATGAATAGTTCTTCACATCTCTTCTCTCCGTCTTCACACCTCCTGTCTTCTTCTTGACACTCCCTTGCTGATCTTGTTCGTTCCACTTCACGTAGGTTCCCTTTAAACTGAGAATACTTCACATCGGAGATTAGCTTCATCTCCCTCTTTCACTAAAAGGCTTCAATGGATTTCGATACTAACAATGGACATGTTAGTTTTATTTTAGGTTTATAATAATTGGTTTATGATCTTAGTAGAGCATGCTTATAGAGAATATTTTGATAGAAATGCCGTAATTAGTTTAGTATATGATTTTTATAAATCTTGTGGGAAATTGTAATATTTTGAAGATATACTTCTGGAATTTCGATAATAATTTTAGAACTGATTTATAATCTTAACTGAAGTTGTAATATTTTTAGGGTTTATTTTTTGAACATATACTTTTGGAATATCGCTAATCTAATTTAGGGAATTTCGTCAATTTAATTTAGGAAATTTCGTTAATTTAATTTAGATAGTTTAGATAATTTAATTTAGGGATTTTTGTTAATTTAATTTAGGGAATTTCGTTATTTTAATTTAGACAATTTCGATAATTTAATTTAAGCAATTTCATGAATTTAACCTATGGATTTTCGTTAATTTAATTTATGCAATTTCGTTAATTTAATTGAGGCAATTTCATCAATTTAATTTAGACAATTTCGATAGTTTATGTTGGGAGATGATTCAGTCGCTCCTCAACTCATTGGGAGATAACTCAGCAGCCCAGTGCTCTGAATATTTGCTGAAGATTTGAAGATCCCAAAACCCTACTTTGACTGATGAACCTTTCAGTTGTAATATGTTGTTCTGTCTCTAAGGTTTCAGACTCAGTAGACACTCTTCATTTGATTAAGGCGCTCAGTAGATTACCAGCCTCAGTACCAGAAGAAGAAGACTCAGTGATACTGGACTCAGCGGGAGCAGTATACTGAAAGGAGTCAGTGGAACCGAACTTAGCAGGAGTAGTTCACTGAACTCAGAGTTGATCTTCAGTAGAGCCGACTCAGCAGGAGCATGCTATTGAATATAGATCAGACTCAGCAACGGCTGGACAGTCCTCTGACTGTCAGGATTTACTAAGTCAAGTCAGTAGAGTCATACGAGGAAGAGAGAAGTCAGCTTCAGATCTACCTTGAAGTATGTTCTGTCTCGCCTACTTTCTTTAACCTCGACCAATGACGAGCAGTCAACTGTCAACTTTCTGATTAAAGCTGTAAGTCAACAACTTTCCAGAAATGGAGGGAAAGTACTCTGCCACCATTCTTTGAAAGAGCCGTTAGCTACCCAAAAGAGAGAGACAAAAGGATCGTCGTCTCCAACGGATCTATCCTTATCTCTACTCTATAAATAGAGGGATACAATTGAAAATTGAAACTCACGAGAGAACAATCGAACGAACACAACACAGAGCATTCACGAGCAACTCAAAACGACCTAAGTCTTCCGCAAGAAGTTCGAAGAGTAATCTCCGGCGAAAGACAACATACTAGCTCATAGGGAACCAAGCTGAACCAGAGTTATAAAGCCTCTAGTATCCAAGCGACTGAACACGAACCGAAGTCTATACTTAACCGTTCGTCGCTCTAGAAGCCACTTTCTCGTTCCCTATCCCTCTAACCTAAGCTCAGCAGATCATATCCATAGCTTAGACGAAGGAGTTCATATCTGAACTGATCCTTATTGTAAAGGACTCCTTCATAGTTGGAGAGTTTGTCAAACGCTTTAGTTTGATCCTTTGTAAACTGAGACTTGCTCAGTATAAATCTCAAGACCAGTGTTTGTCCAGCGTACAAACTAACTGAGATTATCTCAGTATAATACATAGCTTCTGATCTTTCAGGACAGTGGACGTAGGATTGTTGGATCTGAACCACTTTAAAAATCGCATGTGTTCTGTCGTCTCTTTAACTGTTGCATTGATTAGTGTTCATACTGAAAGAATTTCTAAAATTATTCAACTGAGTTTCAGCTAAGCTTAATCAATTGCACTAACATACTGAAATTGTTTTATTAAAAATGTTTTCTAAACTCAACTGAATTTGGGCCTACACATTTCCGCACTATACTGAACTTCTGCTGAACGGTACTGAATTCTGACTCAAGTCAGCTAGCAGGCCTCAGTGAAGTCAGCCACTCTGCCACACGATCCAGAACAGCTTATTTGGTCTACTGAACTCGTTCAATACGACACTCTCCTGAAAAGGAATGTTCGTGTTTGAAGTTGATAAATTGTTTTCGGGTGTATTCACCCCCCCTCTACACATGAACGTTTAATCTCGGGACCAACAATTGGTATCAGAGTAGGAGTTCTCTAAGACTCTTGTTATTCTGAAACTGGTCTACTTGAACGGATCCAGAAAAAACGTTTTCACTACATATCTTCTTCATTTATATCATTATCTACTATGTCTGATATGTCAGGAATCAGGATGGTACCCATGTTCTCAGTAGAGAACTGCGGGGTATGGCGAGTCAGAATTGAGGCACATCTGATTTCCCTCCACAACAGCATGACAGAGGTACTGGAGGACGGACCTATCGTTCCAAGGAGGAGGAATGGTGACCGGGAAGAAGATCCCTAAAGACAGAAGTCTCTTCACCCGTGAGGAGAAAAAGCTTCACAACTTAGACCGGGTCGCCAGAAACGCCATACTGACCACTCTGAGCGATTCTTATCTCGGAAGAGTTCAGGACTGCAAGTCCGCGAAAGAACTCTGGGATGCTCTAGTGCTACTGAGTCGGGGGACTCAGAAGATCAAAGCGAACAAACTGGCGCTGGAACTTCAGAAGCTGGAGGGTGACTCCATTGAAGATCTCAACGTCAGATTCACAGATCTGATGAACTCTATCAACGGGCTGGGAAAGACGTTCTCCAATCTCAAGATGAATCTCAAGATTTTGAGGGCACTGCCAGACGGTCATTGGACTCCCTTTGCTACTTTACTGAGACATTATGATTTAGTTATTGTTACTCCTGGCCATATCTTTTCAAAACTTAAAGCTAAGGAGTTCGAGTTTGGTCTACCTCAAAGGAAGCAGCGAGCTGAAGCTGACACCCAAGTCGACCATGCCTTCAAAGCATCAGTCAGCACAGTAACTCCAATTTCTAGCAAGGCTGAACCTTCACTCAGTGACTTACAAGAAGGAAACCTGGCTAAGAAGTACGCGCTGCTTGCCGTGAAGTATCAGATAGAGAAGGAGAGTCACAGAAAACTCTCAAGAGTCGTCAGAGACTCCAAGGGTACGTCTGAATATACACCTAACCGCACTCCTGACTCACATACTTCTGAATGCAGGAAATATGAGGACTCAACTCAGTCGAAAGACAGCGAAAGCAAAGAAGAGAGAGTCACTACCTGCTACAACTGCAAGAAGCCAGGACACTATTAGTATGATTGTCCTGAGCTCGGTACTGCTTAAAGAGCAGCACGCAAAGCTCAAAGGGAGAATTTCATCAAGAAGCGACAAATATATATAGCTGGTGAACTCTCAGACGACTCAGATGAAGTCGATTCCTTCATGGATTCATCCGACGATGAAGCGACATTCATGGCCGTAGAGCTTGAAGAAGACGCTGAAAAGTGTCTCATGGCAGGAGAAGAGGATGAGGTAAACTCTCACGCTCCATTTAACCCCTCTTCACACTGCACACACGACACTATTTTAGGTGCAGATGAGAATCTGGACGTCGCAATCGCATACAAAGAACTACTCGACGAGCAGATTCAGATGAGTCTACAGCTCAATAAGACTCTTCAGGAGTTGGTTACCCTGAAAGTTGAGAATCAGAGACTTTCTTAGGAGAGTCAGGTTGCTACTGAGTCAGAAGGACTTGTGTTGAGACTCAGGAAGGAGATAAACTCTCTGATGGCCAAGTCTCAACATCAAGAAGATCAGATCTCAGTACTGACCAATGAATTGACTCAGAAAGATACTGAACTGAGTTTACTGAAATAAGAGTTGTCAGGACTTCAGACCGAGCATGAACTGCTGAAGAAAAGTGATGATGTCTGGAGAAACCTGATGATAGAGCGGTACATGGGCACTGAAAAAAAGCTTGAGGCGATGCTAGCAAGCAACAAGCCTAAGCACTGCAAGGAGGGACTTGGATTCAGCCATGGAGCCTCCTCATCTGCCCCCGTACGCTCAGAAAACCGGCTAGTTCAGTCAACGCAGAGATTCTGAACCCCCTAGCCAAGAACAAACAAAAGATGAAGGCACCTCATCCCAGCTATCAGCATTCTGACAAGAAGATCAGTTCCAAATCACCCTAGTTCAGTCAAGGGAGAGCTAGCAAAGCTAAGTGGGCTGATCTGTATGGACCTCCGCAGCTGACACATCCAGCTCAGTATGGGTCATACTACTATGATCCTATAGTCAGGAGAGGACCTAAGAGTCAGAAGAAGAAAAAGAAAGTCGTGCAGAAGGCAAAGGTCAACAGTCCACCTACTCAAAAGATCAAGACTCCTGAACCTGTGAAGCCTCAGAAGTCAGCATCGACCAGTCTAGTGGTCAAGCATGTTGATCAAAGTGGGAAGAAACTGTCTGAGACCACCAGGGTCGTAAGACAGATCTAGGTTTCCAAAACTAACATCTAAGGACCCAAAATCAAAAATAAAGGGTACCTAAATATAATTTTGTTTTGCAGGTGCGCAAGGACCCTTGGTATATGGAAAGCGGATGCTCAAGACATGTGACATACCAAAAGGACCTACTGAAGAATTATACTACTGAAGAAGGACCCCGAATTGAGTTTGGAGACAACGCAAAAAGGCTATACCAGAGGCTATGGAACATTCAGCATTGGAACCGCAACAGTTCCAAGAGTATCATATGTTGAAGGACTTCAGCATAATCTTCTCTCTGTTAGTCAATTTTGTGAGAACTCGAATAGAGTGATTTTTGACGCTGGTTTCTGTGATGTCATTGATAAATCTACAGGGAAAATAGTGTTGTCAGGTTCGCGCAAAAAGAATATCTACGTAGATGACTGGAACTCAACTGAATCTGAAGCTTGTTTGTTGGCGAAGAACGACAACATAACCGGGTGGCTCTAGCACAGAAGACTCAGCCATCTCAACTTCAAGACGCTCAACAAGCTAGCTAGAAACACTCTAGCAAGAGGACTGCCGAATGAAGTATTCAGCAAAGACACTCAAGGCGAAGCATGCCTGAAGGGAAAGCAAACAAGGAATCAAAATCCTCATGTTCATCTCCTTCCACTGATGGAATCCTTCAGCTGCTACATATGGATTTGTTCGGTCCAATCTCTCCGGTGACGATCAGAGGCAAAAAGTATGCTTTAGTGGTCATTGATGACTACTCGCTCTACACATGGGTCATATTTATTGCCAACACGTCTGATGTCAAAATAGAGTTACCAATGCTTCTGAAAAGGCTCACTATCGAGAAGAACACCAAGATCATCAAGATACGTTCAAACAGAGGAACTGAGTTCCTGAATTTTATGGTGGAAGAGTTCTGCTAAGCTGAAGGCATAGAGCATGAGACGTCTGCCACGCCTCAAAATGGGGTTTCTCTAAGGAAGAATAGAACACTCAAAGAAGCAGCAAGAACCCTGCTCGCAGACTCATGACTCCCAACCAAATTCTGGGCAGAAGCTACTGACACTGCATGTTACACTCAGAATAGATCTCTACTGAAAAAGCAGCATAAGAAGACACCATATGAATTATGGAATGGCAGGAAGCCTTCTTTATCAAATTTCCATATTTTTGGGTGTTCGTGCTTTATCCACAATAATGGGAAGGATCAGTTGAAGACTTTTGATAGCAAGTCAGACTAGGGAGTCTTCTTAGGATACTCCCGGGTCAGCAAAGCCATCAGAGTCTTTAATTATCGGACCCTTTGCGTGGAGGTAATGCCTCATGTTGTTTTTAATGAGTTTGCTACTGAAGACAGGAGCAGGAACTCTAAACCAGAATCTGAGGACATCACTAAGCAGCTACAGGATCTGAGCCTGAAAGATAAAGTTGAAAAGATCCAGCTGTGTTGGGATGATGATTCAGATGAAGAAACTGAAGATAAGTCTACTGAATCTCAGCCAGCAGCAGAAGTAGCTGAACAAATTGACTCTTCTGAACAGAGTTAATCCCAGGTAACTTAGGTCGATGAAGAAACCCAAGTGGTAACTGAGACCTCTACTGAGGATAATAATTCAGGGGGAACAAATGAAGTTCTTGAGCTGAATGCTCCTGAACCTGGTGACTCAGTATACCCAACTCTAGTAACTGAATTGCTTCAATCTCAGAATAGTACAACTGAAATGCCTAACTCACCTACTATCTGTGTTGAACAAACCTCTGATGAAGAGTTGAAACATCGTAGATCGTGGCTGGACGCTCACACTTCTGATTTGATTATTGGAGATCCTTCAACAAGCATAAAGACAAGATCCAGATTCTGTCAGGGAGAAAGCGCGTTATATTCCTACTTCTTGTCTACTGAAGAACCTCAGTCAGTTGAGGATGCACTAAAGGACACTGATTGGATCATAGCCATGCAGGAGGAGCTGAATCAGTTCACGAGAAACGAAGTATGGGATCTTGTTGACAGACCCCGGCATCAACATGTGATTGGAACTAAATGGTTCTTCAAAAACAAGCGAGATGAAAACAACGTTATAGTAAGGAATAAAGTAAGACTAGTGGCTAAAGGCTACTGTCAAGCTGAAGGAATAGATTTCGATGAGACTTTCGCTCCAGTTGCAAGATTGGAGGCAATCAGACTATCCTAGCCTACGCAACACATCAGAGATTCAGAGTTTATCAAATGGATGTGAAGTCTGCGTTCCTGAACGGTGTGCTGAAAGAAGAAGTCTATGTAGAACAGCCTCCCGACTTTCATCAGAGACATCAGGTCTACAGACTCCGAAAGGCTCTGTACGGGTTAAAACAAGCACCCAGGGCTTGGTACGATACCCTGTCTGAGTTTCTTCTTCAGAAAGGTTTTCAGAAAGGCACTGTAGACCGCACATTATCCAGCATTCGACTGGAAGACAATATCCTACTTGTGCAGATCTACGTAGATGACATATTCTTCGGATCGAAGAACGTCATCATGTGTCAGCAGTTTGAGAAAATGATGAAGGATAAGTTTGAGATGTCAATGATGGGAGAGATGAACTATTTCCTCGGTTTTCAAGTCAAACAATCTGAGAAGAGAACATTCATCAATCAAGGCAAATACACTCGAGATCTCATCAAGAAATTCGGTTGCACATCCGGCAAACCAATCAAGATCCCGATGAACACGAACATGAAAATCGATCTTGATAAAGAGGGAGTATCAGTAGACCATACTGAATTTCGTGCTATTATTGGTTCATTGTTATATCTAACAGCTACTCGACCTGACATAACTTATGCTGTAGGTGTCTGTGCTCGATTTCAGGCGAATCCTAAGCAGAGTCACATGAACTCAGCAAAGAAGATTCTCCGCTATCTCAGAGGAACACCTGATATGGGTTTATGGTATCCAACTGATGATAATATTGAACTAACTGGTTATTCTGATGGTGACTATGCAGGATGTAGAATTGACCGAAAGTCAACTTCTGGAAAGTGTCAGTTCCTTGGCAGTAAGCTGATTTCAAGGTTTTCAAAGAAACAACACTTAGTAGCAACGTCTACTACTGAAGCTGAATATATGGCTGCCGGAAGTTGCTGCACCTAAATCCTTTAGCTGAGACAGCAACTACGCGACTATGATGTTATTCAGAATGAAGTGCCGATTTTTTGCGACACCAACAGTGCAATTGTAATCACTCAGAATCCTGTACTTCGTACGAGATGCAAGCACGTGGACATCAGACACCATTTCATTCGTGATCATGTCGAAAAGAAGGATAGCAGGACGGAAAAGATCCATACTGACCATCAAAGGGCAGATATGCTGACCAAGCCTCTAGCTGAAGCCAGATTCAGAGAACTTTCAGTAGAGTTAGGTCTGCTGGACCCTACTGACTCCAGTCAGTAAGTGGATTCAGGAGAGGAGCATTCAGCAAGGGGGAATGTTCACTCTCGGTACTGAGTAAATTCAGTACGTAGAGACAACAACCATCTATACGAGGTATCAGCTGACTACGATGTTCAGCTGACAGGTTTGCGTATCTCTACTCAGTAGCCAATGAAATATTATGTGCATTTATGATTCAGATTCAGCTTCATTTTCAATGCCTTAGAAAATGTCATTTAATATAACGGTTTACATTAAATACACGACATTCTTTGTAAAGCATGCTGAACTCTGCGGTGCATTTAATGCATGCCGTATCAAGTTACTTCTTTGGCTATTTACAACTGTATTTTGACTTAGGCGGCTAAATTGATCATTACCTATTTTATAACATTAAATCCTAGCCGTCCATCTCAAAAGCAATTTCAAACTGAACTGTGGATTATTAACTGTTCATCTTCTTTAACATATATAAACACGTTCAAAGTTTAGAAATCGCCATTTTCACTCTGCAAATTTTTGTAACCATAGTTCTCTAAGAAAAAGCTTCTGTTTCCTTGCAAACTTATTTCCAAAAACTCAGAAAACTCTTTGGTAAATCCTTCATGATCATTCAGCATCGTATACTATATTTGTAATATTTTTATTTCGATACTGATACCGTTTATTTGCAGAATATAAACATGGCAGGCACATTCGTTAACATCCCCCTTGATATACAAGAGATCCTGGAGAAGGATCGGGTTTGGTGCAAACCCATGATGGAGTTTGACGTATGCGAACTCGAGTACATGGAGGAGATTTTTGACGCTCTAACAGCGACCGCCTTAGAGGGATTTATGTCGAGGAAGCCGACATACTTCCTCCCGCGCCAGATTGCTGAGTTGTAGTTGAACTCAGAGTCAGTAGAGGGTGATATTCGATGTAGATATATCGTCCATACAGTTGGCAACCCCTCTCGTGCCGTTTCATAGATAAAGACGTTGTCTATCAAAGAAGCTCTTCAGAGAAGCTTCAAACTTCCCAGCGAGGGATTCAGTACAGTGGGTTACAAGGATGATATCATGGATGAATATCTTGAGATCTTCTGTGGAAGCCAACTTCTTTCAGAGCAGCATTTCCGAAGAACGCCATGCTCCCAAAATTCAGAGCATTGGCTTATATTGTGACTCAGTTGCTGACGAGTCAGGCAGGATCTTTTAATCAAGTGTCGAGGCCCAAGATACAAATGATGATGGCCATTTATGATCACGTGAAGATCAACTGGACTGAGTTCTTCCTCAAAGATTTCATGACGCAGTCCGCGAAATTCGATAATCCTTCCCAGCGCTTAGCAGTAAAGGGAAAATTACTATACGGACTGAAGTTGTTAGTCATGATAGAGGACTTCTGCGGAACAGACAACATAACATATGCTGACAAGCAGTATTTTAATCCGAAGAAGGTCCGATTCCAGAGCAGGGCAGCGACCCTTCAGCAGATTGGGTCTGGGCCTGCTGATCCCAAGTCAGGAACTCAGAAGACCTACACTCCTACGAAGAAGAGGTCACCTCCCAAATCTACTCCCAAGACACCGACCAAGAGACTGAAGAAAGTCAGTGAGGTCGTACCAGAGGTTGTGGCTGAACCACCTCTGCAGCTGAGGGACGAGGCTGAGTCCTCAGAGAAAACTCAATTAGTGGAGAAGGCCGTCTCCACTGAACGAGATGAGATAGTGGACCAAGGGGTTTAAGCTGAATAGATTCCTACGACTCCGAGCCTCTTGGATATTCCTCCACTAAGCAGCATTCCGTCTGCTGAGAAGCAACAGTCTCCAATTAAAGTGGAAGATTCCGAGACTGCTTCTGAATTAGAATCGATCGGGATGGAGGCATCTGCTCTGCAATCAAGAGTCTCCCGAGAGATAGTTGAACATATCCCGGAGATAGCCAGCCACACTGACCTTATCATACTGGCAAGGCAGGCTAGACTCCATATGCTGATCAGGTTCCAGGAGTGGTCTACACTGAATAAGCTGATCAAACACCACTCCTGTGAACTGCTCCACGAGGAGGAGCCGATGATAAGGAACAAGATTGGCTACTCCGAGCCATCAGACTTCTGTTCCTTGGATGACTTGAGGGCTGCCTGCTAGCTATGCTGAATGATTGCCAACCAACCTCAGCAATGACACCCTCAGATGGGTCTGACCCCGATGGTCAGGACCCACCCCATGATTCAGGCCCTGAGAAGCCTGATGAGGGTACTCAACTGGACAAGGATGCTCCAACCTCTATTTTTGAACCTCCTCTTAGCATCCTTGGACCAGGTCAGTCGGAGGCTGGTACCTCGAAGTCTGCAGAACCAGCTCAGCTCTTACTTGAGTCTGCGTTCGAGGTAGCGCCCAGCCCTAGAAGCTGATGATCGAAGTCAGTGGCCAGGGCCCTGAGGAGTCAAGGAACACATAGCAGACTCCTCGCCCGTGCTGTCCACAAGATGTGGAGGCAGACCACTCAGGCTCAGAGTGCAGAGATCAAGGGGCTCAGAACGACAATTCAGAACACTCCTGCCCCCAACTTCTCAACAATCCTTACTGAAGCACTCGCCACTCAACGAGCCAACTTCGAAGAGAAACTGAAATTGATGGAGGCTGGCCAAACAAAACTTCTGGAAGATTACAAGGCCGCCCAATCAGCTCACACTGCATCCGTCTCTTCCATCTCTCAGGCCTCCGAGCTCATAATCCAATCAATTCAGAAGGCTATAGAATAGAAGGTGGATCAGAAGTTGCAAGATATTCAAATAGCAGCAGACGCCTCTCACAAAAAGTACAGTAAACAGCTTACTGAGGAGAGAAACGAACTGCATGAGAGACTCACAAAGCTGTAGTACGCATTAGATGACCTTTCAGCAGCCTACAAGAGTCTGGACAAGAAGGTGCAGATTCCCACCCCTGGCTTATTTGCTGATGCCAAAAAGGGGGAAGGAAAACTGAAGATGACTGAAGGAAAAGAGAAGATACTGAGAATACCTAAAGGAGTAAGGACAATGACTTGAGCTACTCAGAGTCAGCAATCTGCTCCCACTAGTTCCTCTACTCAGACTGCACAAGGCGAGGCCCAGGGTATCTCAGTAGCAGGAGATGTAGTGCCTGCTGAGACCGGCCCAAGTGGCTCAGGACCCAAGGATTCTACTACTCAAGCATCCCAGACTCCCAGTGACATAATCAAGGAGATTGCTGAGTATGCAGAGGAGGACTCAGAAGAGGAAGAGGTTCCTCTGCCTCCTCCAGTGCAAGGAAAAGGCAAGAAAGTACTGAAGCTTCCCACTCCTCCCTCAAAGAAAACTAAAAGATACATCACTCCGGAGGAAGAAGCTCAGATAGCTGCCGATGAAAACCTTGCCAGAGAAATTATCGGGGCTGAGGCTGCTAACAAGCCAAAGAAAAAGCCAGCCAAAGGCAAGACTAAGCCCCAGCAGGAGGTAGGAAGCCTGGGACAAGGCTGCCTCCTAGGAAATTAAAGCTGAGTGATGAAGCTGATAAAGAAAAGGAAAAAGAGCAGCAGCAACAACAGACAAGTGGTCAGCAGGGAATTTCAAAAGAAAAATCATCTACTCCTGCTGACTCAGAAGAAGAAGAAGAACATGTACCCTCCTATTTCCCCTCGAAGAGACAAGAGCTTGAAATGCAAGAAATATGGATCAGATGGAGAGGTATCTCTACAGAGGAGCTGAAGCAAGGCAAACTGAAGCAGCAAGAGAAAGGCTCAGATTGGCAGATCTAGAAGCTCTGAGGCTGAAGGCTGAGAAGGAAGCAAGCCAAAGGATTCCTGAGAAGGCAGATATTCCCTTAAAATACAGAAGACTCAGGAAGCCTACAGACCTTAAAATTCACAGATGGCCTAGAGTGGATGAATGGATGCCATGGGAATGGACACAGAGGTGGGAGTCATTGAAGGCAGACTACATCAAAAGATACTACTTCTGGAGATACTGGCCTGAAACGCACAAGTCTGTTGCATTTGTTGAATGGCTTCTGAAGACCGACCCAGAGATATTTGCTAGAGTTCAGAAGACCATAGCAGACAAAATTGATGTCAGAGTCCCAGCTCCAAGGATCATGCCTCCCCCATTGAAACTTGATGGCTCTGTTCATTATGGGGTAATTGAGAAAGAGATTAACGATGCTGCCCAAGCAAGACACTTAGATGAGGATGAGCCTCTTGATTTGCCAGAGATACTGAAGTTGAGGAAGACTACTTACATAATGTATGGAGTGCCACTTCCTGAATCAAAATCACAGGACTTCAAAGACTGGATTCAACAGTTCAGGAGATAGATAGCTTCTGTATTTCTTTTCTGTTCTATTTTCTTAGAATAGCAGTCTGATGTATCTGTACTAAACTTTCATTATATATAAAACATCACTGTTGTTCGGCCCCGTCAATTCCTTATTGTCTATATGTCCTTGTTTATCTTTACGCTTAACACATAGAATCACTCAAGTGATTACTGACACACACACTCACTGAATATATTTATTCTGTCAGTTTTGACCTTGTTAGATTCTAGTCTGTTAGATTGCTTATAGATAAGGGAAAATGTTGTTAGAAAGGGAGAAATTGCTGATAGTTTTCTGTATAGGATCTGATATTTCTTCCCTGCTTCCCTCAGTAGTCTAGGACTTGAAGAACAACTCCACTGATTCTACTTGTAATACTTGTAAGGAGCTCTGTTTCTGATAGTCATTGTGTTAGGTTTTGGCATCATCAAATAGGGGGAAAATGTTGGGAGATGATTCAGTCGCTCCTCAACTCATTGGGAGATAACTCAGCAGCCCAGTGCTCTGAATATTTGCTGAAGATTTGAAGATCCCAAAACCCTACTCTGACTGATGAACCTTTCAGTTGTAATATGTTGTTCTGTCTCTGAGGTTTCTGACTCAGTAGACACTCTTCATTTGGTTCAGGCGCTCAGTAGATTACAAGCCTCAGTACAAGAAGAAGAAGACTCAATGATACTGAACTCAGCAGGAGCAGTATACTGAAAGGAGTCAGTGGAACTGAACTCAGCAGGAGTAGTTCACTGAACTCAGAGTTGATCTTCAGTAGAGCCGACTCAGTAGGAGCATGCTACTGAATATAGATCAGACTCAGCAACGGCTGGACAGTCCTCTGACTGTCAGGATTTACTAAGTCAAGTCAGCAGAGTCATACGAGGAAGAGAGAAGTCAGCTTCAGATCTACCTTGAAGTATGTTCTGTCTCACCTACTTTCTTTAACCTCGACCAATGACGAGCGGCCATCTATCAACTTTCTGATTAAAGCTGCAAGTCAACAACTTTCTAGAAATGGAGGGAAAGTACTCTGCCACCATTCTTTGAAAGAGCCATTAGCTACCCAAAAGAGAGAGACACAAGGATCGTCGTCTCGAACGGATCTATCCTTATCCCTACTCTATAAATAGAGGGATACAATTCAAAATTGAAACTGACGAGAGAACAATCGAACGAACACAACACAGAGCATTCACGAGCAACTCAAAACGACCTAAGTCTTCCGCAAGAAGTTCGAAGAGTAATCTCCGGCGAAAGACGACATACTAGCTCATAGGGAACCAAGCTGAACTAGAGTTATAAAGCCTCTAGTATCACAACGACTGAACACGAACTCAAGTCTATACTTTCTCGTTCCCTATCCCTCTAACCTAAGCTTAGCAGATCATATCCATAGCTTAGATGAAGGAGTTCATATCTGAACTGATCCTTATTGTAAAGGACTCCTTCATAGTTGGAGAGTTTGTCAAACGCTTTAGTTTGATCCCTTGTAAACTGAGACTTGCTCAGTACAAATCTCAAGACCAGTGTTTTTCCAGCATACAAACCAACTGAGACTATATCAGTATAATACATAGCTTCCTGATTGAGTTGCGAGGAATGCAATCCTGACTACGCTCAGCGATTCACACCTCGGGAGGGTGCAAGACTGTAAAACGACAAAAGAACTTTGGGATGCCCTGGCTTTACTGAGCCAAGGAACCCTGCAGATCAAAAATAATAAGCTCGAGCTAGAGCTACAAAAGTTCGATACTTTTGCCATGGAGCCCAATGAAACCATTGACGAGCTAAGCATCAGATTTAGTAACCAAATCAATGTGATCAACGGACTGGGGAGGACGTTCACTAACAAAGAGATGAACACAAAGATCTTGAGAGCATTGCCTCGACTGAAGTGGCTTCCTTTTGCTACTGATTTACGTCACTCAGATCTTAATGCTCTAACTCCTGATGTTATATTTTCAGAATTAAAAACGGAGGAATTTGAGAACAGCCTACCCCAACGATGTTCCAGTGCTCCAACTGACACACAGATAGATCATGCCTACAAAACGACAGTCAGCAAAACTGGAGCCAATCCTATTTCTTCCTGCAAAGCAGTAGCTACAACATATGCTAAGTCTTCCGAGACACCTGCTACTGATCAACTTGCACTCATGGCTCTTAAATATCAAAGAGAAAAGGAAAGAGTCAGGAAGCTGAAGAAATATCACAGAGACTCTGCCTCAGGTAAAAAGGATTTTCGAAAAAGGGAAGAATCTAAATCATCTACTGATTGCAGGAACACAGAACCTGCTGCTAGTCCATCCAACGACTCAGCTGGAAAAAGCAGCAGAACCTCTGTATGCTACAACTGCAAGAAGGAGGGACATTATCAGTATGACTGTCCCGAACTCTCAGCTGCTCAATGAGCAGAACGATAGGCCAGACGCGAGAAATTTGCCCGAAGAAGGCAGGCCTACATCGCCGGAGAGATATTCGATGACTCAATCGAGGAAGATACGCTCATGTATTCTTCCGAAGATGAAGCTGCATTTGTCACCGTTGAGGTCGGAGAAACAGATCCTGAATCAACAGCTGAATATTATCTGATGGCCGGAGAAGAGGCTGAGGTAAACTCGAAACTTAATATAACCTCTTCTTCTTCACATAGCACACACGACACATGCTATGTCACAGATGAACCTCTAGACGTGGTACAAGCATATGATGATCTACTAGAGGAGCAGATTCAGCTGAGCAGAGAGTTCAGCAGAACTATTCAGGAATTGGAACAGGCAAATGCTGAGAATCAAAGACTTTCTTCTAATTGTCAGGTTTCTACTGATTCAGAGAATCTAGTTGTGAGACTCAAGGAAGAGATTGAATCTCTTATGACTAAATCTCAGCTTCAAGAAACTCAGCTATCAGTTCTGACCAAGGATAATTCTGAGAAAGATACTGTAATAGCCCGACTCTGTCAGAAACTCGTAAAAGTTGAAAAAGATTAAGAATCACTTCGGAGAAGTGATGAGGTCTAGTGAGGATTGATGACTGAACAGTACCTAGGATCTAAAGAGAAGTTGGAAAGCATACTCAGAGCTCAAAGGCCAATAGCCATGAAAGAAGGACTTGGGTACACTCATGAAGCTTCCACTTCAACATCGAAAAGCTCAGAAATGCTGGCTGATAGGTTCGTCAAAGGAAAAGTTCAGGTCACCAAATCAACACCTCAGGCGAAGAACAAACAGAAGATGATTGCACCTCAGCCGATCAACAAGAAACAACTGACCAAAGGTTCTAGCCCCAGGACACCACGATCGAATTCAGGGGGAACCAAGAAGGTCAGGTGGGTAAAACAGTACAATGAACCACTAAATGAGCATCCAACACAATATGGTACGTACTATTATGAGCCCAGAGTCAGGAGGAGCACAAAGACTCAGAAGAAGAAAGCTCCTGAACCTAAAACTGCCAGAAAGTCAGTATCTCCAAGTCCTGTGGAGAAGAAGGCTGACAAGGTTCAGAAGAAGAAGTCTCAGACTCCTAAGGTCCCGAGATAGATCTGGATCCCGAAATCACCCACTAACACTTAAGGACCCAAACTGAACCAAAGGGTACCTAAAAATGCTTCTGTTTTGCAGGTGCATAAGGACCCTTGGATTGTGGAGCTGCTCGAGACACATGACATATCAAAAGAGCATGCTGACCAATTACGTATAAGAAGATTGTCCCAGAATTGAGTTTGGTGACAACTTTAAAGGGTATACAAGGGGAAACGGAACACTGAACATTGGGACTGCTTCAGTTCCAGGAGTAACATATATTGTAGGACTTCAACATAATCTCCTCTCTGTCAGTCAATTCTGTGATAATCTTAATAGAGTTATCTTTGACGCTGGTTTCTGTGATGTTGTTGACAAATCTACAGGGAAAACAGTGCTATCAGGATCGCGGAGGAAAAATATCTACGTTGCAAATTGGAAAACCATAGAACCTGAGGCTTGCTTATTTGCTCAGACAAAATCCAGTGATAAAACAGGATGGTTGTGGCACAAAAGACTCAGTCACCTGAATTTTAAGACTATGAACAAGCTAGCCAAGAACTCTAAAGTCAGAGGACTGCCCAATGAAGCGTTTATCAAAGACAGAAATTGTGAAGCATGCTTGAAGGGAAAGCAAACAAAGAATAGCAATCCACCAATTCTGTCGCCTTCCACTGATGAAATCCTTCAACTGCTACACATGGACTTGTTTGGGTCAGTCTCTCCAGTGACAATAAGAGGCAAGAAGTATGCCCTCATCGTTATTGACGACTACTCAAGATATACATGGGTTATCTTCATAGCCAACAAATCTGATGTCATGACTAAGTTACCTAAGTTGCTGAAGAAGCTCAGTGTGGAAAAGGACATCAAGATACAGAGACTATGAACAAGCTAGCTAAGAACTCTAAAGTCAGAGGACTGCCCAATGAAGCGTTTATCAAAGATAGAAATTGTGAAGCATGCTTGAAGGGAAAGAAGACAAAGAATAGCAATCCACCAATTCCGTCACCTTCCACTGATGAAATCCTTCAACTGCTACACATGGACTTGTTTGGGCCAGTCTCTCCATTGACTATAAGAGGCAAGAAGTATGCCCTTGTCGTTATTGACGACTACTCAAGATATACATGGGTTATCTTCATAGCCAACAAATCTGATGTCATGACTGAGTTACCTAAGTTGCTGAAGAAGCTCAGTGTGGAAAAGGACATCAAGATACAGAGAATTCGCTCAGACCGAGGAACAAAATTTCTCAACTTAGTAGTTAAAGAGTACTGCGATAAAGAGAGAATTAAGCACGAGACATCAGCAGCTCGCACCCCTCAGCAGAACGGACTTGCTGAACGTAAGAACAAAACACTTAAAGAAGCAGCAAGAACGATCCTAGCAGACTCTGGACTACCCACAAAATTCTGGGCTGATGCTACTAACACCGTCTGTTACACTCAGAATTGCTCACTGCTTACACAGCAACACATGAAGACACCTTACGAACTGTGGAAAGGGAGAATCCCTTCTATTTCTCATTTCCTTATCTTTGGTTGTCCTTGCTTTATTCACAATAATGGGAAAGATCAGTTGAAGGTTTTTGATAGTAAATCTGATCAAGGAGTATTCTTAGGATACTCTCGAGTCAGTAAAGCCTTCAGAGTCTTTAACTATCGGACTCTTTGCCTGGAGGAAAGCCCTCATGTTATTTTTGATGAGTTTGTTGCTGAGGACACGAAATCAAAGAAGACAAATATAGAAGATGTCAGCAGCAAGCTACAGGATCTCGCACTGAACGATAAAGCAGAAAAGATCCAGCATTGTTGGGATGATGAGTCAGACGATGAGGAAATCCAGACCCGTCCAACAAGCATTGTTGCTGACCTGGTTGATTCTACTGAACAGAATCAACATCAGGTAACAACGGTCGATGAGGAAGCCCCAGTGGTTACTAAGACCTCTATTGAGAATATAAACTCAGGGGGAACGACAAATGTTCCTGAGCTAAAAGCCCCTGAACCTGGAAACTCAGTAGATCCTAACCTTCTTACAGAAATTGCTTCAGTCAAAGAATAGCACTACTGAAATGCCTAACACTCCTGTTGACTGTGCAGAAGTAATCTTAGAAGAAGAAGCCAAACTTAGACATTCATGGCTTGACGCTCACTCTTCTGATCTTATCATATGAGATCCATCAGCAACAATAAGGACGAGATCCAGATTAAGCCAAGGAGAAAGTTCTCTCTACTCCTGTTTCTTGTCCACTGAAGAACCTCAGACGATAGAGGATGCTCTTAACGATGCTGATTGGATCATTGCCATGCAAGAAGAGCTGAACCAGTTCGTTTGAAATGAAGTTTGGGAGCTTGTTGACACACCTAGACATCAGCACGTAATCGGCACTAAGTGGGTCTTCAAAAATAAGCGAGATGAAAACAACGCCATTATCAGAAATAAAGCTCGACTTGTTGCCAAGAGATATTGTCAAGCAGAAGTGTTGGTCCCGAGAGTAACGTTCAGGTGCAGAGGGGGGGGGATGAATACTCCTGAAAACCGATTTCTCAAATTAAAACACGAACAGTCCGTTTTAGGGGAGTGCCGTACTGAACCAGTTCCGCAGACCAGATAAGCTATTCTGAATCACGTGGCAGAGTGACTGACTTTACTACGGCCTGCTAGCTGACTAGAGTCAGAATTCAGTACCGTTAAGATAGAGTTCAGTAGTGCGGAAGTGTGTAGGCCCAAATTCAGTTGAGTTAGGAAGACGTTTTTTATCAAAACCGTTTCAGTATATTAGTGCAGTTGATTAAGTTTGCTGAAACTCAGTTGAATGATTTTGAAGATATTTTCAGTATGCATAGTAAATCAATGCAACAGTAAATAAAGAACACATAACACAGGCGATTTTTAAAGTGGTTCGGATCCAACTATCCTACGTCCACTGTCCCGAAAGATCAGGAAGCTATGTATTATACTGAGATAGTCTCAGTCGGTTTGTACACTAGACAAACACTGGTCTTGAGATTTATGCTGAGCATGTCTCAGTTTACAGGTTATCAAACTAAGTGTTTGAAAAACTCTCCAACAGTGAAGGAGTCCTTTACAATAAGGATCAGTTCGACTATGAACTCCTTCATCTAAGTTATAGATATGAACAACTGAGCTTAGGTTAGAGGGATAGGAAATGAGAAAGTGGCTTCTAGAGCAAAGAACGGCTAAGTATAATTTTTGGGTTCGTGTTCAGTCGCTTGGATACTAGAGGCAATGTGATTCTAATTCAGCTTGGTTCCCTATGAGCAGATATGTAGTCTTTCCCTGGAGATTGTTTCTTCAAACTTCTTGCGGAAGACTTAGGGCATTTATGAGTTTCTCTTTGAATGCACTGAGTTCGTTTGTGTGTTCGTATATGCTCGTGTTCTCGTGTCTTGCTTCAATTTGATTTTCTCCCTTTATTTATAGAGCAGAGATTAGGATAGATCTGTTGGAGACGACGATCCTTTGTCTCTCTTTTTTGGGTAGCTAACGGCTCTTTCAAAGTATGGTTGCAGTGTCCTTTCCCTCCATTTCTGGAAAGTTGTTGACTTGCAGTTTTATCAGATATAGGACAGGTGGCTGCTTGTCATTGGTCGAGGTTCAGGAAAGTAGGTGAGATAGAACAGACTTCAAGAAGATTTGGAACTAACTTCTCTCTTCCTCGTATTGACTCTGCTGATTTGACTTGTAGAGAATCTAGCAGTCAGAAGACTGTCCAGCCGTTGCTGAGTCTGATCTCTTATTCAGTAGCATGCTCCTGCTGAGTCGGCTCTACTGAAGATCAGCTCTGAGTTCAGTGAACTACTCCTGCTGAGTTCAATTCCACTGACTCCTTTCAGTATACTACTCCTGCTGAGTCCAGTATTACTAAGTCTTCTACTTCCGGTACTGAGGCAAGTAATCTACTGAGCGCCTGAACCAGATGCAGAGTGTCTACTGAGTCTGAAACCTTAGAGACAGACCAAAACAGGTTAGAACTGAATGGTTCATCAACCAAGATAGGGTTTTGGGATCTTCAAATCTTCAGTAAATATTCAGAGCACAGGGCTACTGAGTTATGTCTTAACTGATTATGAGAAGACTGGATCCTCTCCCAACATTTTCCCCCTATTTGATGATGCCAAAACCTAACACTATGACTTATCAGAAACAGAGCTCCTTACAAATATTACAAGTAGGATCTGTGGAGTTGTTCATCAAGTCCTAGACTACTGAGGGAATCAGGGAAGAAATATCAGAACCTATACAGAAACTAATCAGCAATTTCCCCCTTTCTAACAGCATATTCCCCCAACTATGCAATCTATCAGAATCTAGCTAAGCAAAAACTGACAAAATATAAGAGCAGTGAGTGTGTGAGTCAGTAATCACTTCAGTGATTCTGAGTGTTAAACATAAAAACAAACAAGGCCATTTAGACAATAAGGAATTGTCAGGGCCAATAACAGAGATATTTTATAGATTTGAAAAGTTCAGTACAGTTACATCATCTGTTACACTAAGGAGAACATAAAGAAGATACGAAGAAACACAGAAGCTAATAGTCATCTGAACCGCTTAATCCTGTCTTTGAAGTCCTTTGATTGGGTTTTAGGAAGAGGCAGTCCATACATCTGGTAGGTGACCTTCCTCAGCTTCAGTATCTCAGCGAAGTCAGCTGGATCTTCTTCATCTAAGAACTTGGCTTCAGCAGCATCCTTGACTTTCTTCTCAATGACCCCATAGTGAACTGAGCCGTCTAGTTTTAGTGGGGGTGGCATGATTCTTGGACCAGGTACTCTGACGTCTACCTTGTCTTTTACAGCCTTCTAAACTCTGGCGAACATCTCTATGTCTTCCCTCATGAGCCATTCAGCAAAGGCTACAGACTTGTGCTTCTCAGCCCAGGACCTCCAGAAATAATTCTGCTTAATAAATTCAGCCTTCAGCATCTCCTACCTTTGAGTTACTTCCCACGGCATCCACTTATCAACTCTTGGCCATTTGTGAATCTTGAGATCAGTAGGCTTCCTGAACCTTCTGTATCTATACGGAATGTCAGCTTTCTCAGGAATCCTCTGACTCGCTTCTTGTTCAGCTTTCAGCCTTATAGCTTCAAGGTCTACTAATCTTAGCCTTTCTCGAGCTGCTTCAATCTGTCTAGCTTCTTCTCCTCTATACAAATACCTCTCCATCTGAGACCATATTTCTTGCATTTCCTGATCTTGTTCCTTAGAAGGGACATAGGAGGGTATGTGAGACTCTTCTTCTGACTCAGCAGGTGTGGATAATTTTTCCTTAGAAGTACCCTGCTGTCCAGTAGTCTGCTGCTGCTCCTTCTCCTTTTCTTTGTCTGCCTCATCACTGAGTTTGAGCGTTCGGGGAGGCAGTCTAGGTCCAGTCTTCTTACCTCCTGCTGGAGCCTTTGTCTTGCCTTTAGCAGGCTTCTTCTTAGGCTTATTAGTAGCCTCGGCTTCAGCGATTTCCCTTGCTAACTTCTCGTCAGCAGCGATCTGAGCTTCCTCCTCCGGAGTAACATACCTCTTGGGTCCTTTCTTCTTAGGAGGGGTAGGAAGCGTCATAACTTTCTTGCCTTTCCCGATAACTGGAGGAGGTAGAGGAACCTCTTCCTCTTCTGACTCCTCATCAGCATACTCAGCAACCTCTTTGATAATGTCAGAGGGTGTTTGGGTTGCCTGAGTAGCTACTTCCTTGGGTCCTGAGCTGCTTGGACCGGTCTCAGCAGACACTACATCGCCTGCTGCTGAGATACCCTAGGCCTCGCTAGTCTGAGTAGAGGGTCCAGTGGGAGCAGTTGTCTGAGTCTGAGTTACCCCTGCCACTGACCTTGCTCTTTTTGGTACCTTCAGTACCTGTTCAGGTATCTTACCTTTTCCTTCTTTTCCTTCTCTTTCCCCCTTTTTGGCATTAGTAAATCGGCTCGGGGGGGGGGGGAACTGATACCTTTCTGTCTAGACTCTTGTAAGCTTCTGCCAGATTGTCTAAGGCATTCTGCAGCTTAGTCAGCTTCTCGTGCAGCTCATTCCTCTCCTCAGTAAGTTGAGCACTATATTTCTTGTGGGAGGCGTCTGCTGCTGTTTGGACTTCTTTCAGCTGGTTTTCCACTCTCTCTTCAATCACCTTCTGAATTGTTTGGAGTCTGAGATCTGTGGCTTGAGAGATGGAGGAGACAGATTCAGTATGTGTTGTTTAAGCGGCCTTATAGTCTTTAAGCAGTTGAGCTTGGCCAGCCTGAATCGTCTTCAGTTGTTCATCGAAGTCGGCTCTTTGTGCGGCAAGTGCGTTGTTCAGAATGTTGGAGAAATCAGGGACTGGAGATGTCTGAATAGCTGTTCTGAGTCGCTTGAGTTCAGCACTTTGAGCCTCAGTGGTTTGCCTCCACGTTTTGTGGACGGTGCGGGTGAGTAATCGGTTCTAAGTACCTTGAGTCCTCAGTGCCCTGGCTACTGACTTCGAGCGTCGGCTTCTCGGGCTGGGCGCTAATTCAAAAGTAGACTCAAGTAGCAGCTGAGATGGTTCAGCTGCCTTTGAAGTACCAGCCGCCGACTGACCTGGACTAAGGATGCTGAGCGGTGGTTCAGTAGTGGATGTTGGAGCATCCTTGTCCAGTTGAGATCCCTCATCAGGCTTCTCAGGGCCTGAATCACGGGGTGGGTCCTGACCATCGGGGTCAGACCCATCTAAGGGTGCTGATGCTGAGACTGGTTGTCTGTCGTTCAGCATAGCGAGCATTGCAGCCCTCAGATCTTCAAGAGTGCCGAGGTCGGATGGCTCTGAGTAGCCAATCTTCCCCCTTATTGTTAGCTCCTCCTCATGGAGCTGTTCGCAGGAGTGGTGAATGATAAGGCGCTTCAGGTTGTGCCACTCCTGGAACCAGATCAGCATGTGAAGCCTGCTAGTAAAACCAAATCATTATGGCTAGATATCTTCAGAATCCGCTCAGCAATCTCTCAGGAGGCTCATGATTTAAGAGCTGAGGCCTCCATCCCAATTGATTCTGATTCTGAGGCTGTCTCCGAGTCCTCTACTTCAATTGGAGACGGCTGCTTCTCAGCAGATGGTATACTGCAGGGTGGTGGAACATCTAACGGACTGTCTAGAGTTTGAACGGATTCAGCTTGGACCCCTTGGTCCACTATTTCACCACGCTCAGTGGAGACTGCCTTCTCCACTGATGGTGTTTTCTCAGATGACTCAGGTTCATCCCTCAAGTGTAGAGGAGGCTCAGCAACTACTGCCTCTGGCACGACCTCACTGACTTTCTTCAGCTTCTTGGTCGGTGTTTTAGGAGTAGACTTGAGAGGGGACCTCTTCTTGGTTGGTGTAGAAGTCTTCTGAGTCCCGGACTCAGGATCAGCGGGCCCTGATCCGATCTACTGAAGGGCCGCTGCCTTGTTCTGGAGTCGGACCTTCTTCTGGTTAAAGTACTGCTTATCAGCAAAGGTAATGTTGTCCGATCCGCAGAAGTCTTCGATCATGACGGATAGCTTCAGTCTATACAGAAGCTTTCCTATGAAGCTCAGCCGCCTGGCTGTCTTGTCGAACTTAGCTGATTGCGTCATGAATTCTTTGAGGAAAAATTCAGTCCAGATGATTTTAACTCTGTCGTGTATGGCCATCATAAGCTGGATTTTTGGCCTTGACACTTGATCGAAGGAGCCGGCCTGACTCGTTAGAAGTTGAGTCACAACGTAGGCCAGTGCTCTGTATTATGGAAGCATTGCATTCTTCGGAAATGCTGCTCAGAAGGTTGTCCGCTTCCCACATAACTCGGTCAGGTATTCATCCATCATATCATCTTTGTACGCCACTGTGGTGAATCCTTCATTGGGCAGGTTGAAGCTTTTCTGGAGTGCTTCTCGGATAGACATCTGCTTGACTTCAATATCACTGCGAGAGGGGTCGCCTACTGAGTGAACGACGAAGCGGCAGCGAATATCTCCATCTATGGATTCTGAGTTCAGGTAGAGCTCAACAATCTGGCGTCGGAGGAAGAATGATGGCTTCCTCGTCAGAAAACCTTCAAGCCCGGTTTCTCGAAGGGCGTAGAAGATTTCTTTTATGTAGTCCAGGTCACAAGCGTCGAACTCCATTAGTGGTTCGCACCAGACCCGATCCTTCTCAAGGATCTCTTGCATATCGGCAGGAGATACACAATATTTCCTGTCATATTCTGTAATCTGGAAACACAGTAGATCAGTATCTAATAAAGTACAAGAAAATATTAACGTAAAAGATACTGAATGATCATTGAAATATACCAAATAATTTTCTGAGTAGTTTTGAAAGATAAGTTTTGTAAGGGAGTAGGAGATATCTCAGAAAATCTAGGGTTCAAAAGATTTTTGGAGAGTAGAAATGGCGGTTTCAAATATTTGAACATATATATATATATATATATATATATATATATATATATATATATCTTAAGGAAGATAAACAGTTAATTATCTACGGTTCAGTTTGAACATGCTTTTTGAGATGGACGGCTAGGATTAGATTTTATAAAATAGGCAATGATCAAATTAGCCGCCTAAGTCAAAATACAGTTGTATATAGCCAAAGAAGTAACTTGATACGGCATGCATTTAATGCGTTGCAGAGTTCAGCATGCTTTTACATAGAATGTCGTGTATTAAATGTAAACTGTTAATATTAAATGACATTTTCTAAGGCATTGAATACGAAGCTGAATCTGAGTCATAAATGCACAGAACTGTTCTATTGGCTACAGAGTAGAGATACGCAAACCTGTCAGCTGAACATCGTAGTCAGCTGATACCTTGTGTAGATGGTTGCTGAGTCTCTACGTACTAATTTTACTCAGTACTGAGAGTGAACATTCCCCCTTATTGAATGCTCCTCTCCTGAATCCACTTACTGACTGGAGTCAGTAGGGTCCACAAGACCTAGGTCTACTGAAAGTTCTCTGAATCTAGCTTCAGCTAGAGGCTTGGTCAGTATATCAGCCCTTTGATGGTCAGTATGAATCTTTTCCATCATGATATCCTTCTTTTCGACATGATCCCGAATGAAGTGGTGTATGATGTCCACGTGCTTGCATCTCGTGTGAAGTACATGATTCTAAGTGATTGCAATTGCACTGGTACTGTCGCAGAAGACCGGCACTTCATTCTAAATGACATCATAGTCGCGTAGCTGCTATCTCAGCCAAAGGATTTGGGCATAGCAACTTCCGGCAGCCATGTATTCAGCTTCAGTAGTTGACGTTGCTACTGGGTGCTGTTTCTTTGAAAACCATGAGATCAGCTTACTGCCAAGGAACTGACACGTTCCCGAAGTTGACTTTCGATCAATCCTACATCCTGCATAGTCAGCATCAGAATAACTAGTTAGTTCAATATTATTATCAGCTGGATACCATAAATCCATGTCAGGTGTTCCTCTGAGATAGCGGAGAATCTTCTTTGCTGAGTCTACTTCGGATTCACCTGAAATCGAGCGCAGACACCTACATCATAAGTTATGTCAAGACGAGTAGCTGTTAGATATAATAAAGAACCAATAATTGCACGAAATTCAATTTGGTCTACTGATACTCCCTCTTTATCAAGATAAATTTTCATGTTCGTGTTCATCGGGATCTTGATTGGTTTGTCGGATGTGCAACCGAATTTCTTGATGAGGTCTCGAGTGTATTTGCCTTGATTGATGAACGTTTCCTTCTTAGATTGTTTGACTTGAAATCCAAGGTAATAGTTCATCTGTCCCATCATTGACATCTCGAACTTGTCCTTCATCATTTTCTCAAACTGCTGACACATGATGACGTTCTTCGAGCCAAAGATGATGTCATCTACGTAGATCGGCACAAGTAAAATGTCGTCTTCTAGTCGAATGCTGAATAATGTGTGGTCTACTGTGCCCTTCTGAAAACCTTTCTAAAGAAGAAACTCAGACAGCGTATCGTACCAAGCCCTGGGTGCTTGTTTTAACCCATACAGGGCCTTTCTTAGTCTATAAACCTGATGTCCCTGCTGAAAGCCGGGAGGCTGTTCTACATAGACTTCTTCTTTTAGTACGCCATTCAGGAACGCAGACTTCACATCCATTTGATATACTCAGAATCTCTGATGTGTTGCGTAGGCTAGGAATAGTCTGATTGCCTCCAATCTTGCTACTGGAGTGAACGTTTCGTCGAAATCTATCCCTTCAGCTTGACAGTAGCCTTTTGCCACGAGCCTTGCTTTGTTCCTTACTATGACGTTGTTTTCATGTCGCTTGTTCTTGAAGAGCCATTTTGTTCCGATCACATGTTGATGCCTGGGTCTGTCAACAAGCTCCCAAACCTCGTTTTTCGTGAACTGATTCTGCTCCTGCATGGCTATGATCCAGTCAGCATTCTTAAGTGCATCCTCAATTGATTGAGGTTCTTCAGTAGACATGAAGTAGGAATATAAAGCGCTTTCTCCTTGACAGAATCTGGATCCTGTCTTTACTCCTGCAGAAGGATCTCCAATAATTAAATCAGAAGTGTGAGCGTCCAGCCATGATCTACGATGTTTCAACTCTTCATCTGAAATTTGTTCAACACAGATAGTAGGTGAGTTAGGCATTTCAGTTGTACTATTCTGAGATTGAAGCAATTCAATTACAAGAGTGTGACCTACTGAGTCACCAGGTTCAGGGGCATTTAGCTCAGGAACATCATTAGTTCCCCCTGAATTATTATCCTCAGTAGAGGTCTCAGTTACCACTTGGGTTTCTTCATCGACCTGAGTTACATGGGATTGACTCTGTTCAGTAGAGTCAATCGGTTCAGCTACTTCTGCTGCTAGCTGAGATTTAGTAGACTTGTCTTCAGTTTCTTCATCTGAATCATCATCCCAACATAGCTGGATCTTTTCAATTTTGTCTTTTAAGCTCAGATCCTGTAGCTGCTTACTGATGTCCTCAGATTCAGGTTTAGAGTTTTTGTTCCTGTCTTCAGTAGCAAACTCATTAAAAACAACATGTGGGCTTTCCTCCACGCCAAGGGTCCGATAGTTAAAGACTCTGAAAGCTTTGCTGACCCGGGAGTATCCTAAGAACACTCCCTGATCTGACTTGCTATCAAAAGTCTTCAGCTGATCTTTCCCATTATTGTGGATAAAGCATGAACACCCAAAAATATGGAAATAAGATAAAGAAGGCTTCCTTCCATTCCATAATTCATATGGTGTCTTCTTATGTTGCTTTGTCAGTAGAGATCTATTATGAGTATAACATGCAGTATCAGTAGCTTCTGCCCAGAATTTGGTCGGGAGTCCTGAGTCTGCGAGCAGGGTTCTTGCTGCTTCTTTGAGTGTTCGATTCTTCCTTTCAGCAACCCCATTTTGTTGAGGCATGCGCGCGACAGACGTCTCATGCTCTATGCCTTCTGCTTTGTAGAAGTCCTCTACCATGAAATTCAGGAACTCAGTTCCTCTGTCTGAACGTATCTTGATGATCTTGGTGTTCTTCTCGACACTAAGCCTTTTTAGAAGCCTTGGTAACTCTATTTTGACGTCAGACTTGTTGGCAATAAATATGACCCATGTGTAGCGCGAGTAGTCATCAATGACCACTAAAGCATATTTCTTGCTTCTGATCGTCACCGGAGAGACTGGGCCGAACAAATCCATATGTAGCAGCTGAAGGATTCCATCAGTGGAAGGAGATGGAACAAGTGGATTTTTATTCCTTGTTTGCTTTCCCTTTAGACATGCTTCACACTGAGTGTCTTTGCTGAATACTTCATTCGACAGTCCTCTTGCTAGAGTGTTTCTAGCTAATTTGTTAAGCGTCTTGAAGTTGAGATGACTGAGTCTTCTGTGCCAGAGCCATCCCGTTCTGTTGTCATTCTTCGCTAACAAACAAGCTTCAGGTTCAGCTGAGTTCCAGTCAGCTACATAGATATTCTTTTTACGCGAACCTGACAACACTGTTTTCCCTGTAGATTTATCAATGACATCACAGAAACCGGCGTAAAAAATCACTCTATTCGAGTTATCACAAAATTGACTAACAGAGAGAAGATTATGCTGAAGTCCTTCAACATATGATACACTTGGAACTGTTGTGGTTCCAATGCTGAGTGTTCCATAGCCTCTGGTATAGCCTTTTGCGTTGTCTCCAAACTCGATTCGAGGTCCTTCTTCAGTCGTATAATGCTTCAGTAGGTCCTTTTGGTATGTCATATGTCTTGAGTATTCGCTGTCCACATACTAAGGGTCCTTGTGCACCTGCAAAACAGAATTATATTCAGGTACCCTTTATTTTTGATTTTGGGTCCTTAGATGTTAGTTTTGGAAACCCAAATCTATCTTACGACCCTGGTGGTCTCAGACAGTTTCTTCCCACTTTTGTCAACATATTTGACCACTGGACTGGTCGATGCTGACTTCTGAGTTTTTTCAGGTTCATGAGTCCTGATCTTTTGAGTGGGTGGACTGCTGACCTTTGCCTTCTGTACGGCTTTCTTCTTCTTCTTCTGACTCTTGGATCCTCTCCTGACTATAGGATCATAGTAATATGACCCGTACTGAGCTGGATGCGTCAACTGCGGAGGTCCATACCGATCAACCCATTTTGCTTTGCCGGTTCCCCCTTGACTAAACTGGGGTGATTTGGTGTTGATCTTCTTGTCAGAATGTTGATAACTGGGATGAGGTGTCTTCATCTTTTGTTTGTTCTTGGCTAGGAGGTTCAGTATTTCTGCATTGATGGTCTCCCTTTGAACAAACCTGTTAGCTAGCCGGTTTTCTGAGCGTACGGGGGCAGATGAGGAGGCTCCATGGCTGAATCCAAGTCCCTCCTTACAATGCTTGGGCTTGTTGCTTGCTAGTATAGCTTCAAGCTTCTTTTCAGCGCCCATATACCGCTCTGTCATCAGGTTCCTCCAGACATTCTCACTTTTCTTCAGCAATTCATGCTCAGTCTGAAGTCCTGACAACTCTTGCTTCAGTAGACTCAGTTCAGTATCTTTCTAAGTCAAGTCATTGGTCAGTACTGAGATCTGATATTCTTGATGTTGAGACTTGGCCATCAGAGAGTTAATCTCCTCCCTGAGTCTCAACACAAGTCCTTCTGACTTAGTAGCAACCTGACTCTCCTTAGAAAGTCTCTGATTCTCCCCTTTTAGGGTATCCAACTCCTAAATAGTCTTACTGAGCTGCAGACTCATCTGAATCTGCTCGTCGAGTAGTTCTTCGTATGCAATCGCGACGTCCAGATTCTCATCTGCACTTAAAATAGTGTCGTGTGTGCAGTGTGAAGAGGAATTAAATGGTGCATGAGAGTTTACCTCATCCTCTTCTCCTGCCATGACACACTTTTCAGCGTCTTCTTCAGCTTCAAGCTCTATGGCCATGAAAGCTGCTTCATCATCTGATGAATCCATGAAGGAATCGACTTCATCTGAGTCATCTGAGAGTTCACCGGAAATATATGCTTGTCGCTTCTTGATGAACTTCTCCCTTCTTGCTTTTCGTGCTGCTCTTTCAGCAGTACTGAGCTCAGGACAGTCATCCTGATAGTGTCCTGGCTTCTTGCAGTTATAGCAGGTTGTGACTCTTTCTTCTTTGCTTTCACTATCTTTCGACTGAGCTGAGTCTTCCTGTTTCCTGCATTCAGAAGTATGCGAGTCAGTAGTGTGCTTATGTGTATATTCATTCTTACCCTTAGAGTCTCTGACGACTATTGAGAGCTTTCTGCGCTTCTCCTTCTCCTTCTGATACTTCACAGCAAGCAGTGCGTACTTCTTGGCTAGATTTCCTTCTTGTATATCACAGAGTGAAGGTTCAACCTTGCTAGACGCCGGAGCTGCTGTGTTGACTGATGCTTTAAAGGTATGGTCGACTTGGGTGTCAGCTTCAGCTTGCTGCTTCCTTTGAGGTAAGCCAAACTCGAACTCCTCCGCTTTAAGTTCTGAAAAGATATGGTCAGGAGTAACAATATCTAAATCAGAATTACGTAATAAAGTAGTAAAGGGAGTCCAGTGACCGTTAGGCAATGCCCTCAAAATTTTGAGATTTATCTCTCGGTTGGAGAATGTCTTTCCCAGCCCGTTGATAGAGTTCATCAGATCTGTGAATCTGACGTTGAGATCTTCAATGGTGTCACCAGGCATGAGAGACAATCTCTCCAGCTTCTGAAGTTCCAGCGTGAGTTTGTTCGCTTTGATCTTCTGAGTCCCCCGACTCAGTAGCGCTAGAGCATCCCAGAGTTTTTTTGCGGACTTGCAGTCCTGAACTCTTCCGAGATAAGAATCGCTCAGAGTGGTCAGTACGGCGTTTCTGGCGACGCGGTCTAAGTTGTGAAGCTTCTTCTCCTCAGGAGTGAAGATACTTCTGTCTTTGGGGATCTTCTTCCGGTCACCATTCCTCCTCCTTGTGCTGGGTCCTGATCTACGACACTATTTACCATTGGAATGATAGGTCCGTCCTCTAGAACCTCTGTCATGCTGTCGTGGATGGAGGTCAGATGTGCCTCCATTCTGACCCGTCATACACCGTAATTCTCTACTGAGAACATAGGTACCATTCTGATTCCTGACATATCAGACATAATGAATAATGATATGAATGAAGAATGATATGCAGTGAAAAACTTTTTTGGATCCGTTCAAGTAGACCAGTTTCAGAATAACAAGAGTCTTAGAGAACTCTTGCTCAGATACCAATTGTTGGTCCCGAGAGTAACGTTCAGGTGTACAGGGGGGGTGAATACACAAGAAAACAGATTTCTCAACTTAAGACGCGAACAGTCCTTTTCAGGAGAGTGTCGTACTGAACGAGTTCAGCAGACCAGATAAGCTATTCTGAATCGCGTGGCAGTGTGACTGAATTTACTGAGGCCTACTAGCTGACTAGAGTCAGAATTCAGTACTGTTCAGATAGAGTTCAGTAGTCCGAAAATGTGTATGCCCAAATTTAGTTGAGTTAGGAAGACGTTTTTATCAAAATAGTTTCAGTATATTAGTGCAGTCAATTAAGTTTTCTGAAACTCAGTTGAATGATTTTGAAGATATTTTCAGTATGCACAGTAAATAAATGCAACAGTAAATAAAGAACACAGAACACAGGCGATTTTTAAAGGGTTTCGGATCCAACAATCCTACGTCCACTGTCCCGAAATATCAGGAAGCTATGTATTATACTGAGATAGTCTCAGTCGGTTTGTACACTGGACAAACACTGGTCTTGAGATTTATACTGAGCAAGTCTCAGTTTACAGGTTATCAACCTAAGTGTTTGAAAAACTCTCCAACAATGAAGGAGTCCTTTACAATAGGGATCAGTTCGACTATGAACTCCTTCGTCTAAGCTATAGATATGAACAGCTCAACTTAGGTTGGAGGGATAGGGAACGAGAAAGTGGCTTCTTGAGCGACGAATGACTAAGTTTAAACTTTGGGTTCGTGTTTAGTCGCTTGGATACTGCAGGCTGTATAATTCTAATTCAGCTTGGTTCTCTATGAGCAGATATATAGTGTTTCGCTGGAGATTATTTCTTTAAACTTCTTGCGGAAGACTTAGGGCATTTATGAGTTGCTCTTTGAATGCACTTTGTTCGTTTGTGTGTTCGTATATGCTTGTGTTCTCGTGTCTTGCTTCAATTTCATTTTATCCCTCTATTTATAGAGCAGGGATTAGGATAGATCCGTTGGAGACGATGATCCTTTGTCTCTCTCTTTTGGGTAGCTAACGGCTCTTCCAAAGTATGGTTGCAGTGTCCTTTCCCTCCATTTCTGGAAAGTTGTTGACTTGCAGCTTTATCAGATATAGGACATGTGGCTGCTTGTCATTGGTCGAGGTTCAGCAAAGTAGGTGAGACAGAACAAACTTCAAGGAGATCTGAAGATGACTTCTCTCTTCCTCGTATTGACTCTGCTGATTTGACTTTTAGGGAATCTGACAGTCAGAAGACTGTCCAGCCGTTGCTGAGTCTGATCTCTTATTCAGTAGCATGCTCCTGTTGAGTCGGCTCTACTGAAGATCAGCTCTAAGTTCAGTGAACTGCTCCTATTGAGTTCACTTCCACTGACTCCTTTCAGTATACTGCTCCTGCTGAGTCTAGTATTACTGAGTCTTCTACTTCTGGTACTGAGGCAAGTAATCTACTGCTCGCCTGAACCCGATGTAAAGTGTCTATTGAGTCTGAAACCTCAGAGACAGACCAAAACAGGTTAGAACTGAATGGTTTATCAAACAAGATAGGGTTTTGGGATCTTCAAATCTTCAGTAACTATTCAGAGCACAGGGCTACTGAGTTATGTCTCAACTGATTTTGAGAAGGCTGAATCATCTCCCAACAAGAAGGAATAGACTTTGAAGAAACTTTCGCCCCAGTCGCCAGATTGGAAGCTATTCGTCTGTTCCTAGCCTATGCAACGCATCAAAGATTTAAAGTATATCAAATAGATGTAAAGTCAGCATTTCTGAATGGCGTAGTGAAGGAAGAAGTCTATGTGGAACAACCGCCCAGCTTTCAGCAGGGGCATCAGGTGTACAGACTTCGGAAAGCTCTGTATGGGTTAAAATAAGCACCCAGGGCTTGGTACGATACCTTATCAGACTTCCTGCTTCAGAAAGGTTTTCAAAAGGGGACAGTGGATCGCACCCTGTTCAACATCAAGTCAGGAGATGACATCCTATTGGTGCAATCTACGTGGACGACATCATTTTCGGTTGCAGAAACGTAACTATATGTCAACAATTCGAGAGAATGATGAAGGAGAAGTTCTAGATGTCCATGATGGGAGAGATGAACTATTTCCTTGGATTCCAAGTAAAGCAATCAACTAAAGGAATATTCATCAACCAGGCAAAATATACTCGAGACCTCCTGAAAAGATTCGGCTGCGACTCAAGCAAGCCAGTCAAGATCCCCATGAATACAAATTTTAAAATCGATCTAAACAAAGAGGGAGCTTCTGTTAACTCTACTGATTATAGAGCTATTATTGGTTCTTTATTATATTTAACAGCAAGCAGACCTGATATAACTTATGCTGTAGGTGTATGTGCAAGATTTCAGGCGAATCCCAAGCGAAGTCATTTGGACTCAGCAAAGAAGATTCTGCGATATCTGAAAGGAACACCTAACACAAGGTTATGGTATCCTGCTGATGATAATCTTATACTAACAGGTTATTCTGATGCTGATTATGCAGGATGCAAGATATATCGAAAATCAACTTCTAGAACATGTCAGTTCCTAGGCAGCAAGCTGATATCATGGTTTTCAAAGAAACAGCATTCAGTGGCGACATCCACTAGTAAAGTTGAGTTTATGGCTGCTGGAAGTTGCTGTGCCCAGATCCTTTGGCTTCGACAACAATTGCGAGATTACGGAATTTCTCAGGATGAAGTGCCCATCTACTGCGACTCCACCAGTGCGATTGTTATAACTCAGAACCCAGTTCTTTATACGAGATGCAAGCACGTGGATATCCAACACCACTTCATCAGAGACAATGTCGAGAAGAAGGATATCAGGATGGAAAAGATCCATACTGAACAACAAAAGGCAGACATACTGACCAAACCACTAGCTGAGAACAGATTCAGATTGAGGTAGGTCTACTGGATCCTACTGAGTCTAGTCAGTAGGAGGAAACAGTGCGACAGGTTATAAGACTCAGTACATTGATTCAGTTGGGTGAATCAGACAGTACACAGTAAGGGGGAACGTAGTTATCATTACAACAAAGTTCCTCCTGAGTCTTAACGGTAACCAGTTGATCGAAAAAGTTCAGGTGAAGAGGTTTGCGTAGTTTAAATACTTAATATTCTCAGAAGCATGCTCGCATTTATTATATCAGTCGTTTGCATTCAGTAGATTAATGAGCATTTATTTCCCACCATTAAGTTTTTAAGGTTTAAGTCAGTTGGAAACCGTTTTCATTTAAAAAGCTTAGACTTTAATGCTGCCTGCAACGCATTTAATGCATGTCTTCTCACCTTACTTTATCTGCGCATATCTTACGTGGGTCTAGGTTAGAGGCAGCTAATATAATCATTCTGTTTATAACATCAGATCACAGCCGTCATTAAAAAGCGAGTTTTCATCCCAACCATCCGATTAAAACCGGTTGATCTTCATATCTTATAAAAATCTCGCCTTCTCCTCTAATCTATCTTTTTTGCCATTATCGCACTTAAGAACATTTTCAAGCATTCAGTTTTCGTTCTCTGCAAACTGTTTCGATTTACACTCGTGCTTTTTGTCTACGGTAATTTCTCAATCTTCTGCTTAAACTCGAATCTAACTTACTTTATTTTCAAGTGCTAATGAGCTTTTTGCATATATCAATGGCGATTGTTTTGACCCCACCCCACATTGACGAGATCATCAAATCCAGGGTTCAGTTCGAACCGATGATGGTGTTCTATCAGGCACACCTTCCGTACTTAGAGCCGATCTTCTCTGCTCTTGAAGAGTCTGGCCTTGAGCTTCTAGTGACGAACCATCCGCGATCGTATCTTCCCCGCCAGGTGGCAGAAGTTTACTATAACTGGCGATCGGTGGAAGATACAGATGGAGAGATGTCCCAGTTTGCATATATGAGGGAAGTGGCTCCTCAGAAATGGGAATCCAGCCACATCGATATCAATATACGGGCAGCGCTGAAGGCATCGTTTGATCTTCCTGCCTATGGGATCTCTCTTGTCGGCTACAAGGAGAAGGAGCTCAACTCTTATGTCCATCATTTTTGTGGGAGAGATGATATCTCCTTCAAGTCCGCATTGCCGAAGAACCAACTCTTGCCGAAGAACCAACTCTTGCCGGTGTACCATGGCCTCGCTTACATCGTCACTCATATCCTGACGAGCGCCGTCGGCTCCTTCGATCAGCTATCCAAGCCCAGACTTCAGCTGATGATGGCAATTGTTGATGGAGTCCAGGTAAACTGGATGGAGTTCTATGTGACTGAGCTGAAAGCTCAGGCACAAAAGTTTGTCGCCACACAGTCTGGAGAGAGGAGACTAATTAGTGTGGGCAAACTGTTGTATGGGACGAAGATGTCCATACTGATAGAGGACTCAGTATCGAATCATACATCGTTTGCTGATTCCAGATACTTCGATAGCAAGCTCATTAAGTTCAAGACGTGAGCCGCTGCTGAGAAGTCAGTCGGCCGTAGACCCGCTGAGCTTAAAAGGTCTACTACTGAATTTCCTCCATGGGCCGACCCGCCAAAGCGAAAAAGGCTTGCAAAGACTGGATCTTCTGAGGTTCCTGCAAAGCCTGCTTCTCCTCCACCACCTTAGGAGGAAAGCATTCTGGACGCTGATACCGGAATCGAGGGTGCGACCCTTAAGGACAAGGTACAGTGTATCAACACAGAGGAGAGTCAACCGGAGGAGGTTGAGGAACCGGCTGATGAAGTCTCCACTAAATGGTCGATGTTGCAGAAGACTCGTCTTGGAGCCACAGGAGAAGTCTTTGCACAGATCCCTGAAATATCCGATCATCAGGATCTGGTCGACATAGCGATCAGGGCAAGGACACAAATGCTGCTGAGGTTCCTAAATTGGGACATCCTCGAAGATCTGATCAAGTAGCAGACAGCATTGTCCTTACTGGCAGAAGAACAAAATTTGCAGTCAGCCATTGGGTTGGGGGAACCCGCTGACTTAGCTTCATTCGAGGACCTAAGATCTGCTATGCTCTATCTTCTGAGCCTGAGGTCCTCCAAGCAGAACGCCAGCAACCCATCGCAGCCTTCCCATCACGACAACGATGACGATGATAATAATGATGAGGATCAGGCATCACCCAAGGAAGCAGACCAGGGAGAATCTCCTGAGGGAAAAACTCCCAGCAAGAAGGGCAACTCACCACCTCCACCTTCTACATCAGGTGACGCCCCGGTTGCCTCGAACCCCAGCCGAGGGCAACAACTCGCAGCATCTGAGCAGAGGCTCGGAACCAGTTCATAGCAGATCAAACCTATCGGTTTCGTGTCCTCGATGTCTGTCAACAGGGCGATTAAGAAGCAAGGAGACAAAAATTGCCTCCTCGCTAAAGATGTCCACCTAAAGTGGGCACAATATACTAAGTCTCAGACGGAGACGGTTGACAGACTGGCCAGCGAAGTGAAAAAGGTCTCGGAAGCTCCAACTCCTAACATTCAGGAGATAGTCCAGACCGCGCTCGCCGCTCAGAAGGCGGACTTGGCTACTCAAAGTCAGTAGCTCCTCGAAGCTCAGCAGAAAATATTTTCTGAGCAGCTGACTAAGAGCCTCGCCACTCTCCAGAAGGCCATGGATGAGCGAAACAAGATGGCCACCTCCAGCGTTCAGAAAGCCTTAGAAAATCAGGCGGCAGCCCTCAAGCTCATCCAGGCAGAGATGATTGCCTCTCTCGATGCATCGCTACTGAAGCAAAGACAAGAAACAGCAGCCCAGATTCAGCTGATCCGCACGGAACAAGAGACTGACTGGGAGCACTATTGCGATGCGGTCAGAGACTTCGACACCACCACCGCTTCCATCAAGAACATCCTTTTCAACTTAGAAAAGGAAGTGGTCGCTATCCGTACTCGTCTCACCCTAGCTGATGATGCCAAAAAGGGGGAAGATAAAGAAGAGACGGAGACAGCTCAGGTGGGTGAAGAGGCAAAGGCAAGAGAAATTGCCAAGGGGGAATTTTCAGCTGCTCAGGCTGGAACCAGCTCAGTACCCCCTCCCAAAGTCCAAATCCCTACCGTCCAAACAACTACTCAGGTGCATGAGCCGGCCACAGGATCAGGCGAAGGATCCTCGGCTCAGCACATCGAAAAGGTCGCACGTTTCGTGGACCAAGAGGACGAGCCACTACCACCGCAAAGGCCTGGGAAGGAGAAAGCAACTGAATCCACTCTACCACCTTCCCCGACGCCTAAATTCAAAACTAAAGCGGAGTAGGAGGAATTTGATAAGCAGGTCGTTCAGAAGCTCCAAGATGAGCTTGACTATGAGTGACTGCTCAAGGAAGAGGCTCAGAAGGCTAAAAAGCAGAGTAAGCGTGTGGCCAAGATGGCCAGGAGCCAAGCTAAGAAGCTCCTGGAAGAGCAGAAGAAGAAGAAGGCTCAGGAAGAGCAGGCTGCCTCTGATACTGATAATCGGCCCCTCGCTCAGAGGATGAAGAATCTTCCAACACTTACTCCTGAGCAGGAGGCAGAGGACAGAGCCACCTGGGAGGCTACGCAGCAAGGGCTGAATCTCCGAAGAAGAGATACTTGAGCTGTGGCCCTCAGAGAGAAGAAGAGACTGGAAGACTTGGCCAAGATCATAGAGCTTACTGACACAATGGCCAAGGAACCAGTTCTCGACTGGAGGAAACAGGTGCCCAGGACTTCCAAGTTGTACAGGCGAGGCGCACCAAGAGCTACTTATCTGAAGAAAACTCCACACCGCTATGTAGACAAGTGGATACCCTGGAACCTGAATGAGGAATGGGAGGAGCTGAAGATAGAATTCACAAAGGGATAATACGTATGGCAATGCTATCCTACTGAGGTACCGGCTGCTGAACTCTTCGATGAGTTCCTTCATCAGTCCAACGCCAACCTTAGAGCTCAAGTTCAACTGATTCTATCAAAGGAGAAGCTGACACTCGTTGCCCCTGCCTACAGGAAGCTGACTCCCCCATGATCTCTCGAGGAGTCTTATGTACAAAAGAGATTGAAGAAGAGGTCGATGCGGCTGCACGATACCATGATCTTGATTCTTAGCAGCCGAGCGATCTTGAGGATATCCAGACCCTCCGTGCCAGAATCTACAAATCATATGGTTTGGATCCTCCTGCTGCCAAGTCTGCTGATTTTAAGAGCAAGACTAACAAGTTCAGGCGATAGCAGTAGTTCTTTATCTCTGTATAGTAGATAGGACTGTGTAATCACTTCTCATATATATCAGTTCTTTTCTTCTAGCCAGACAACTACTCATTGTCTTACGACTTTGCTTATTTACTTTTTCACGACTGATCACTAAAGTGATCTGACACACACACTCACATAACCATTTCTCGGATATGCCTATCTTTCAGCTGCTGACTGTCTTACCTTATGCTCAGTCTTGACTGAAGTTTTTCTTATGTCAGTAGTTTGGGACTTAATACTCTTAGAATATATAATGGTTTTGACATCATCAATTAGGGAGAAATTATTGGGTTATGAGTCAGTGGTTTGTTTTAACAACCACTTAGAGGATACTTAGTATTACTTTATCACTAGTTCATATAATAGGACTTATCTGTTTATCGGTAATGGGGGAATCATAAAGTTTAATGCTATGGAATTGAAGATCCCAAAACCCGGCTAGTATCCTTTGTGTAATGTCGATAGGACTGGATGATGTAATAGGCTAGACAGATTATATTTTTCATTACCATTTTTGTCTAAGTCCTGTATGGGGTAAATGTTGGATTGATCTTTAGTAGGAAGTTTACTTTCCAGAACCCCACGTCATCAGTGTAAGAGCTTGTGTTCTCAAGTCATCAGCTGACCATCGCTCAATAGGAGACATCTCATCAGCTGACCGACATCAGTAGAATAACATAGTATTCAAAGCTCAGTACCTTCAGAGTCATCAGCTGACTATACTCAGTAGAATATATACTATCAGCAGACTCAGACGAAGAAGATAGAGATCTTATCAGGTCTACTGTATCCGACAGGAAACGACCCAGCTTTTAACATCATTCGAAAGTCAGCAGAAGATCATACGAGGATGAGTGAGAGTCAACTCCGATGAAGACCAATGTCTGACAGATCTCACCTACCACGAACCTTGACCAATTAGAAGTCGTCTAAGCTCTACCTGCTCTGACCTACTAAAGCTGCTCTCATGCACAGTAATCAACAACTCTGCTGCAACAATTCGAACTTATGGCCGTTTTCCTTGGATGTTTGTGACACCTGGGATCGTCCTCTCCAACGGGCAAATGCCTCGGTCACAACTATAAATAGAGAAGCATTTCCAAGCTCCACGCACGGGATATCAAAGGGATTACACGCTCAAGCTTTCAAAACACTCTAGCGCTTTCAAGAAGATCCTGTGAAGAACTTGCTTAGCAGAATATTTTTAGTTCTTCTCTCTAGAGTTTCCCTCTTTAGATCCCTCTTCTCTATCTAAGCTCAATCGCTCATATCTATAGCTTAGAACCTTCGAAGGAGTTCACATTTCGTGACTGTTGTTATTGTAAGAACTCCTTCATAGTTGGAGAAAATCCCCTCCCCTTCAAACTTAGGTTTGAATTGTAAAGTCGCTAAGGACTATAACTTAGAAGGGTCTGTCCAGTACACAGATACCTTGCTGAGCCTTGCTCAGATTAATCAACAAGAAATCCTGTTCAGCAGGACCGTGGACGTAGGATCTTGCATATCCGAACCACGTTAAAATTGCTTGTGTCATTTACTGTTTTATTGCGTTGCATACAAATCTCTTACAAACTCATACTTTGCATAAAACGTATTCAACAAGTGCACTAGCCAAAACAATTTGGTTTACGAAAAACACGTTTTCAACTGAGACGAAATCTACCGGGCTCTACACACTTATCCGCACAAAAGTCTCCGACTGAGAATCAAGTACTGAGAAAAGTCTATAGGAGAGACTCAGTAGATGACTCACTCTGACCCGCGATCCGAATGTTACTATCTGGCACTGTTCATCAATTGTAACCTACAGCTCAGCGGTCCTTCGCGTTTGAGAAAAATAACTAGTACTCAGGTGTATTCACCCCCCCCCCCTCTACACCTGACTCTCATCTCCGGACCAACATTATCCCTCTAACCTAAGCTCAGCAGATCATATCCATAGCTTAGATGAAGGAGTTCATATCTGAACTGATCCTTATTGTAAAGGACTCCTTCATAGTTGGAGAGTTTGTCAAACGCTTTAGTTTGATCCTTTGTAAACTTAGACTTGTTCAGTATAAATCTCAAGACCAGTGTTTGTCCAGCGTACAAACCAACTGACACTATCTCAGTATAATACATAGCTTCCCGATCTTTCGGGACAGTGGACGTAGGATTGTTGGATCCAAACCACTTTAAAAATCACCTATGTTCTGTTGTCTTTTAACTGTTGCATTGATTACTGTTCATACTGAAAGAATTTCTAAAATTATTCAACTGAGTTTCAGCTAAGCTTAATCAATTGCACTAACATACTGAAACTGTTTTATTAAAAACGTTTTCTAAACTCAACTGAATTTGGGCCTACACATTTTCGCACTATACTGAACTTCAGCTGAACGATACTGAATTCTGACTCAAGTCACCTGGCAAGCCTCAGTAAAGTCAGCCACTCTGCTACACGATCCAGAACAACTTATTTTATCTACTGAACTCGTTCAGTACGACACTCTCCTAAAAAGGACTGTTCGTGTTTGAAGTTGAGAAATTGTTTTCAGGTGTAACCCCCCCCCCTTCTACACCTGAGCGTTTAATCTCAGGACCAACAGTTTAATTTAGGCAATTTCATGAATTTAACCTAGGGATTTTCGTTAATTTAATTTAGACAATTTCGTTAATTTAATTGAGGCAATTTCGTCAATTTAATTTAGGTAATTTCGTTAAATTAATTTAGGCAATTTTGTTAATTTAATTAGGCAATTTTGGCAATTTAATTTATGTAATTTAGTTAATTTAATTGAGGCAATTTCGTCAATTTAATTTTGGTAATTTTGTTAGTTTAATTTAGGCAATTCTGTTAATTCAATTTAGGCAATTTTGGCAATTTAATTTAGGGTTTAGCGTTCATTTAATTTCGTCAATTTCGTTAATTTAATTTACTGATTTTCTCAAAATTATGAACTATTTATAAAGACTTTTTAAATGGATAAATTTTAATATTGATAAAGTTTGTACTATTGAATAAGATAAATGTAATATTTAAATGGATTAAATAGTTACTTTTTACTTTTAGGCAAATTTAATTAAACGTAGCAATTATTAAAAAATAATTCTTAATCATTATCTTTCTAATAGTGAAAAAAAAATTCGTAATCAACCTTTTTTACTTAGAGACATATTTAATAGTGAATGCGTATGCAATAATATTTAGATACCATGCATTTAGTTGGCATGCACCGTGAATGATAACGTTAATAGTTGGCGAGACAGTTTAGATGCCATGCATTTAGTAGGCATGCATCGTTTGCGTAAGCTTTTTTCCTTTGCTGATAGTTTTTCATAACTACAGGTATGATATATAACTATGAGATTAGTTTAATATATATCAGTATGAGAATAGCTTATTATATTTAAGTATGAAATTAGCTTACTATATATACCGTTTGAGATTACCTTAAAATATTAGGGGGATAGAAGATATATAAGTATGTGGTTAGTTTAATGTATATGTGAAGTCGCGTGAATAACATAAAAAAGCTAACTCATGGTATAACTATGATTATATTATAGTTTTTCCGTTTAGGTATAAAACGGAGTAATTTGATTTATTTTAGTAGTGCTAAGATAATTGTAAAAACACGAATTCATAGTATGTATCAACAAGTTCTTTACAGGATAATAGTATGATTGCATTGTGTTTTTCGGTTCATATAGGCTCTATTGATGTTTATTTTAAAAAACTAGGTTACTCATATTGCATTTGTAATACTAGTTTGTGGATCTTGAAAAATCACAATATGTAACTTCAAAACTGTCCGATCAGAAATTTTCTAGTGTACTGAATCTAAATGTTACTTTTTTTGGGTTAGACTAGGTTCTGAGTTTTTTCTTTCTTCGCATAATGCGTCGCATATTAATGTAACGGTTTATGAAGAAGTGTGAACATGTATTTATGTGTGCTAACGTTGTTTAAAAGCTTAATTTGTCTGTGTAATTAATTCTAAATTATTGTAGGGTAACTGGAGGTGTGTTAGATACGAATGCAGGAATGTCTATCCAACTATGAACACACATTGGAAGGATTTCATTAAAGGGGATATTAGAGCGACGTTGCTTGCCGTAGGTGGGTTGGAACTGGTGGATGAGTTTTGTAGGACAAGTCCGTTTGGACACATCTTGTCGTGGAAGGGTGGATGGACTGCTAGTAAGACTCTCCATCAATTGATGTGTCGCGAGTTGACTGTGGACGATGCGGCGGATGACTGAATGTGGTTCCAAATCAGCGGTGGACTCATTTCATTTGGTCCCTCCGAGTTTGCACTAGTATCCGACTTGTGCATGGGCTCTTCATCCTTCGACCCCACTGCTGACCATGATGCATCGTGCATTGCGGTGCTGTCTCTCTTCTGTGATGAGAAAAGGCCTAGATTGGAGGACTTGCATCCCGTGTTCAAGAACTAGATAGCCGAAGATGCATCGGCATTAGATTACATCAAGGTAGCTAATATTCTAATGTTTTACTTGATGATTATGGGTGTCCCGAAGCTGAGGTTGGTGGACGAGATCGTTTTGGTGATGGTGGATGATCTTGATAGATGGAGTACATTCCATGGGGTGCATATGCATACCAACTATTAATCCACTATAAGCAGCACATGCCACTAGGAAGAAGGGCGTGCGAAAACAGCTACCATTTCGCCGGGCCCATATGGGCTATACAGGTAATTATAAACGAATTTCATCATATTAGCAGAGTATACACTAATTACTGACACATTTCTGTTGCAGATTTGGCCATTTGAAGCTATCCCTTCACTTGGGGCCCTTGCCGGAAGCATAGTCAATGCAAATGCTATCCCCCGTATGTTAAGGTGGTACTTCCCGCTACGGAAAGGTTAATTCCGTGGCTTCTTTGAAGAAAATGTTGAATGTTTCCCACTCGTAGTTAGTGAACTTGAATAGGAATCACCTTGGTATCTGAGCACCCAAATCACATAAGCACTTAGGGTGTAATACCGTCGGCCTCAGACGGTATTGTTTGGTTCTGAGGCTGCGAGCTATGGACATGGGTATCCCAAGGCCACGTGGTAGAGTAAGGGAAGCCTCCCCTCCGTTATCACCACCGACGAGTACGCGACGATCCACCCGTACCAAAGGGAAAACGCATTTGGAAGATAACGACTCAGATTCTTCTCCTGAGATGCGGCCCAGAGGTCGACGGACTGCCTCCAATTATCCTCCAAATTTCAATGAAGCCGAGTTTAGGAAGAAATGTGCGAAAGACGTGGAGAAAAGTGTTCTCCCAAAACTGAAGAGTTATCTGAGCGGAGTGTTGAAGAGCATGGGGTTCAAGACAGGGTCTACCTCACACCGAGCTGCTCCCGAAGGGTCGAGACACTCCACATCGTACCGAGCAGAGGCCGAAGGTTCGAGATATTCCACGTCGCAACCAACCGAAGCCGAGCCTTCCCGCCGCTCCTCTTTGCACCGTCGAGAGCTCGAGGGTTCGAGACACTCGATATTGCACCGAGCCGACACCGAGCCTTCCCGCCACTCCTCCTCGCATTGAGCAGCGCCATCAACTTCCCGCCACTCCTTATCGCACCGAGTGGAGCCCCAGCCCGAGCCTTCCCGCCACTCCTCCTCGTATCGAGCAGCGCTATCGAGTTCCCGCCACTCCTCATCGCACCGAGCGGAGCCTTCCCGCCACTCCTCCTTGCACCGAGTGGAGCCCCAGCCCGAGCCTTCCTGCCACTCATCCTTGCACCGAGCCAAGCCAGAGCCCGAGGGTTCCAGACACTCAACTGCACACTGGGATGAATCATCTGCTCAGTGGGACGATGATGTGGTAAGTTTGAACTTAGTCCTCCACATGACATTCTCTAAAACTATATAAATTACCGAGTAATAACAATTTTTTATAAATCAATTGCAGGATCATAATAGTCCTCCAAGGACATTCGATGAGAGTCGTATTCCTGTAATGGAGCCAGACTTAAGCTATATCCTAAGAGTCTCGCCCCAGCGAGTTCAATATCCAGAGGAATTTGTACATCCGCTAGCCACCCAGTTTGACATGGCACCTGACAAGGGTAACGCACCTGCCAAGTGGGGACGGGGACGACCGAGGAAACAAACCGTGGTGGTTCTCACGGATGACTTGGATGAGTATATTGAAAAAACTATCCAAGCATATAATGAGTGGCGTGAGGGGGATGTGATAACGTACGTTTGGGTTCCTAAGTCTCTCTTCATATTGCACCAGAGTTTCTTCCCCCAGGTCGAAGATATCAGGGTTATGATGGACTCGAAGGTACATCCATGAATTTATGTTTGTATAATGTACAAACATAATTGATTTTAACATTGTTTAACTATGATTTTGTGCAGATGATTGACCTTTGGTTAGCTTCAATGAGATGGCTTTTAGGGAAGGGGGAAGGCTTGCTCCCGTACATTAATCTGGTATCGACAATTTTGGTTGATACTGATTTCTTTGTAAGTATATTGTTTTAGTAGATAATATAAGTTGTGAATCTAACTTTGCTCTCCAATATAATTTATTAACACTACATATGATTTAGGCCGCACTCATACAATTAAGAGTGGTTAAATAACTGCTGCAACCCAGATATAGGAAGCTTTGATCCATATGCGGATTTTACTTGGTGGACTCCCCTAGAGGGGCTAATTGACACAACCATAAGATGGTGATGGGGTAGCTATGTAAGTTTCGAGAAACTCCAAAACCCTTTGAAACTACGTTGTCTTACAAATTGCATTGTATTGTATAGGTCATAGCAGTATGCCTCGTTCCCGCAGACCACTTTGTAACAGTCCGTATCTGCCTTGACAAGTGGAAGGTTGAGTTATGTTACTCAATGTGGCATAGAGGTAACGAGGATTACAGCCCTAAAAGAATTGGAACTCTTATACTGTTAAACAAATTCTTGTACAAGCTTCTGGAGCATGCAGACATATGGGAGCACAAATATGGATAGCGTCAATGTCCTTTTAGCCACGACTGTCCTGTTATTCTAGGCCCCGACCCCCACTTCACTCAGTTTGACCACATCAATTTTGGCGTTTATGCCTCCATGTACGTGGAGAAGCTGCTATTTGGGTATCCGACACCGACAATGATGACTCGCATATCCATGTTAATCGAGTATCCCTTAGCTATTTTTGTTTCTTGTTCATTCGTACTGACATTTGGGTTTGTTCGAACGTATTTCTATTTTAGTTTTCTATGCGGACTTTATTTAGGATCTGACATATGTTTGGGAATATCTTATTAATTTATGACTTACATTTTGGTGACTTTTTTATTTATTAGAATTCTGAACTGGAGAAAATTAAGCTTCGTATTTCGTTAAAAAAAACTTCATACTTCAAATAATACATAGAAAACAAAAAATCAAAACTAATATAAACCACTAAAATATTGAGTTTTACTTAATTAAACTCCGAGATAAATTAAGTATATGCCTAGTTATTTTTCGGAATTAATTATGTAATAATATGTACATTGAATTTTTCTATTTGTTTTCTAAGAAACGATTTCCAATTAAATCGTGCATATTTTCAATGATTTCCTAAAATCAATTTTTATATTCAATTTTTCTATTCGTATTCGCAACCTTGAAATGTACATTGCATTTTATTTTTATATTGAATTTTTCAATTCGTAATAATATGTACATTTAATTTTTCTATTTGTTTTATACCTAATAATACGTACATATTTTCAGTGATTTCCTAAAATCAAATTTTATACCTAATAATATGTTGATATTTATTTAACTACAGATTTGCATGGAGATTTATATGCAAATTACCAATAATTTTTACATCTTTATAAAAATATTATTCGAATTTTTTCAGATTTATAAGAAGAATATTTGACATATTCCGAAAATAAAATTAAACAAGAAAATATAACAAGAATATTATTCGATTTATTGTGAGGAGAATTAAATGCTAAAGATTTTCCTAAAATCAAACAAAAATCATAACAATAATATTTCAGATAGAGATTAATTGTGGATTAGGGTTACCTTTAATGGTTTATGGGAAAACGAAGGAACACCCTCCCCGACCATCTCTCTCTCTCTCTCTCTCTCTCTCTCTCTCTTGCTCTCTGGGCTCTCTCTCGCTCTCTCTGCTCCTAAAAAAAAGGTATGTAGAATAAATCAAAGTGAATCGGACTTTCATGCGAGATGGTTCCAGTTTTTTTTTTCTCTTTTCTGAATTTCACAATTCCAGTTTTTCATTTTTTTTCCTCTCTATCTGCTTCACGTTTCTGGGCAGCCGGTCCGAATTTATCAATTTGTAAAAAAGAAGAATTTTCTCTTGCTGTGTGCTTCAAGAATGGGTTTCTCGTGATCTGCTGGGTTTCTCGTGCTTCATGAAATGCATGCATGCATGTTTATTAGGTAAAGAGAGAGAGAGAGAAAATATTGTGACGTTGAGAGAAAAATAGATGAATTAAATCACTTTTCTGCAAAAAGTAGGAGAAGAGAGAGGTAGTTGTTGCAGGCTAGGGTGTAGGCTTGTTTAGAGGTGTAAAATAATATATATGTACATTTTTGTATTTGGGTAAAGTTATGTACATTTTTGCATTTATGGGTTTTTGATATGTACATTTTTGCACATCCCCTTATTTATATGCCGTGGAAAAATCTTAGGGCAATATTCTCGTCATCAACTCAATTTTTCTACAACTTTTTATATGTTGGCAAATATATAGTAATTAACTACAATTTTCTCCTTTGGTATTTGGTGTCGCATACTTATAAATGTATTAGTTTTCCAGGATAGAGTTTTCTCTTAAATTGAGTTTGCTTTCTTCCTTAAATTGAACCATTTTTGAGATAATATTATTATTCCCTATTGGAAAGTTTGACATTTTTTTGTGAAATTTTAAGTAACCGTTTTGGAAATTAGTAGTATAGTATTGCTAATCAGGTTCATTGTGCATAAATCTCGCTTGTAGATGTATCTGCAAATTGCACAAACTAGGAAAGCTTACTAGGAAAGTATGCATAGGAATAATTTCTTGTTCTTAGTTCTTATCTTAATTTTCATGTGTTTATATTGGTATAAATTTTCTAAGTTTTTTCTTTGTGTGCATGGCAATTGAAGTTTTTAGGTTATGTTAGAATAGATATCGACGAATATATATACTAACTGTGTAAAAATAAAAAAAGGTTTCTCGAAAAATACATCTACCTCAATCGAATATCATATGTAGCAGATACGTACAAAATTTCCAAAAGACAATTAAACTTGCCCATGGTAATTATTCTATACTATAACCATAAAATTATTTTGCATGAAATCAAGAAGTGGGCAGAGAAGGAATGCTTTGCTCGTCCCTGAAGAAGTTAGTCGGATCCACCAGCGTCTTAACCCGAACCAACCTATCAAAATTCTTCTCAATATTTTATCCCATACACCTTGGCATCATTATAAGCATTGCGACCCTGGTCGCTGCTGCCAAAGTCGATGTCTCTGTAATTCAGATACGACACAAACGGCGTCATGTATTCGTGCAACAACCTCATCTTGTTAAGGATGTCCGCTTCCACCGCGGAGCCGGCTTCGTTCCAAATGACAAAGTACTGAATCTTGAAGATGTTTCCCGCCTTGTGGGGGAACGGCGTGGCTGATTCTGGAATCTACGGATTCCTGTATACGTCGGAGCAATCCGTCTAGTCTGGCTATAGAAATCGGGGTCTTCATGTAGTCTGACTTTAACTTGAGCGTGCTCATACTGTCTCTGCTTCAGGATAATAAGGTTGTCTCATTACAGACTCCTGCTCAATATGAAGCAAAGTTGATACAACTCATTTCTATGCAATCTTCCTTTTTCAACCCTAAATCGGGAAACTGCCATGTCATCGTAGACAACAGTTTCTCAGAATTCCCAAGGTACATAGCAAGAAAATCAACCTTCTCATGACCATCACCGCCTGATGGCATATTCACCCTCACAAGCAGTTCCCTGTCAATCTTGTCTCCCGTCGTGTTTTTATCGAGGGTTCTCGAAACCTAGAAAACTGTAACATTAGGAAGCACAAGCACTAGGTTGATTTTGTAGGCCAGCACGACATCGAAACTCGCACCACCGCCGCCCCTAATTCCCTAGAAGATGTCTTCCCCCATTGCCTTCCAATCTAGGGTTCTTGCATTGGCATCGACTATTCTTGCATCAACGGTGTTTTCGACGGAGAGGCCATACTTCCTCATCAAATTACTGTAGCCACCTCCACTCAAGTGGCTGCCGATGCCCTTAGTAGGACACCATGGAATTTGCTATTCTCCCAGCGTTTGTAGTACATTTCACTGACCATAGTGCCGGACTGCACCCAAGTGGTGGCATTTGCAACGTTAACTTCAATGGATCTGGGTTGAACATGTCAAGGATGGCGAATGGGGTACTACAGGTAGTGTAGGAGTGGCCCTCAAAGTCATGGCTGCCGCTTCCTGAGTTGTGGGACTTGGGATTCGATGAGAGGAGTCAAGATCAAGGATGGCTTGAGAGTGCTGGAAGTGTTGAAATGGGTGTTTTTGAGGCGGTCTTCCAATAGGAAGGTGTAGTTTTTGCTTTGCAGTGAGTATACTATAGATTGTAGGATTCTTTGAGCGCACGTACATGTGAGAAATGAGTTTGTGTTGGGCGATGATTCAGTATAAGATTTGAAGATCTCAAAAACCCTAGCTGAGTGATGAATTAATATAATGTGATAGATTAGTTGAGTTCAGCATGTTAGGAACTCAATAGGCAGTTCAGTCGTTGATAGGTTCAGTAGATTATCATTTTTCGGTTGTTGTTTGGACTCTATATTTGAAGACTTAGTAGGATTCTGTCGAATCTACTTAATGCGTGTTGGACATCAGTACAAAAGGAATCAACCCACAAGCTGAATCTCTCAAAAGAATGTCAAGGAAAACTTAGTTAATGTGTCCGAGGTATCAGAGGAAGTCAACTCAGCATTAGTCTTGGAGTTCGAACATGCCTCACTTACCAATCAACCTCGACCAATGAGGAGCTGTCATCATTGTACTTGCACTAACATAAAGCTACCCTCAAGACTGAAAATGAGAGAATGTCTTCAGTGGAATTCAAAATTTGAGATGGTCGTTATTCTTGTTGTTTTTGACACGTGGCAAGGTCCCCTCCAACTGATCTTTCAAGAGTCAAGATTATAAATAAAGATCGATCTTCAAGCATTGAAGACACCGGGAACACCAAGCATTCAAGTATGCAAAGTTTTAGCAATCTCAAAACAAACCCAACGAAGAACTCTCTGAATAGATAGATATCCAAAATAGTTCTTCACTCTAGAGTATATTAGTTCCCATTCTCTATTCTAAGCAAACCTTGTTTGATCAAAAGCTTAGACATCGAAGGAGTTCATATCTTGAACTGTTTTTATTGTAAGAACTCCTTCTCAGTAGGAGAATCTCAAACCTTGTAAAGTTGCTAGGATTATAACTAGTGATCTTTCCAGTGCACGGGTCGACTTAGACTTGCTCAGTAGAATTAATTCAAGACCTCCTGGTAATTCAGGACAGTGGATGTAGTGTTGGAATTTTTTATACTAGAAGCAAATTTTATGTTTGTATAGAATGTGTTTTTCCTATCCACTATATTATTCTCCTATCTTATATATATATATATATATATATATATATATATATATATATATATATATATATATATATATATATTTGCACATGTAATCCTTTATCTTGTATGAAAGTCAGATTGTGTAGTGTGGTGTAGATTACAGAAGACTACACAATTGGTCGAACTAGCAAGATATAAACAGTTATCACAACTGAGACAACTTTATGATAAATTGTCGATTTAAGCTGAAGTTTAGATAAGAAGTGGCTTGTCTTTGCTGCTTGTCTATACTGGTACACTGAATGTGGTGTATTGACGGATCACAGTGAGATGTGTTCTCCTGACTAACCTTATTGGAAACCACTAGTGGAGAACCTAGATCTTGATGACTTAGCTGATATTAAGCTTGATAAGACTTCAGCTAAGTGCATGTGGCTGGCTAGCACTTTGACCTATAATGGTGAACATCATCATGACGGGATCTACGTATCTTGGGTGTTAGTAGTCATTTGTGGCCTAGGCTGCTTGTCTGTATCTTGTAATCGTATTCTTGTAAAATGGGTTGATAATATCACCCGAGGAACTCGTAAGAATTAGCACACTAAACCCAACCGCTTGATTAAGTTTAGGTGTGTTAATAAGATCGAGTGGTACTACTCAGGAATATAATAAGATATTAATTAATTTAAGCTGTCGGTGGGCTTAATTAATTAACATATATTTATATCTTAAACATATGGATCAATTAAGTCTAAAATACACGCCCTTAATCAAATTGGGATAAAGTGATAAGTCAGCAAGGATTATTTAGTGGAATGAATCTGTACTTATTAATTAATTTTGCTTTAATCTAAGTATAGATAATTAATTGATTTGATGCCCGACTTTATTTCTTGCATTTGATCCTTGATCTGGCCCATTTAGTTGTCTAGTTATTTATTGTCTCTCAAAAATCATTATTAATAGATTAATGTATTTTATATTATTTAATAATATTGTTTATCTATAATTATTTGGCTGAGCCATTTAATTGATAAATAAAAGCAACCCAATAGAATAATTTATTATATTATAAGCCAATTATTGTTGAAGCCCATTGTAAGTATAATTAAGTTAATGGGCTACAAATATTAATACAATATAAGCTTTTGAAGCGTATATATATTAGTATTCTGTTCACAATCTCTACGCACATAAACATACGAAAACGCGCACGAGAGGTTAGAGAGACAACTTATTATTTTCTTCAGATATCTGACAACACGGAGGAAGAAAATGGCCAGCACAAAGATCAGAAGATCTGAAGGGGTGCAATAATCAGAGCTACTACAACATACGAAGGAGGAAGGTAAATTCCATTCCTTCACGAAGAACCCACTTTTGCCAGAGTCTAGAGGACTGACTTACATCCTGACTAGTTCAGCAGAATCCCGCCTAAACTCCAAATCACGATGGCTATAGTATATAGAGCTCGAATCAATTGGGTGGATTTCTTCACCAAAGAACGGAACACTCAGGCTCAGAAGTTCATTGAAGATTCAGATGGAGTCCTGAAACTCATACCAGTTGGAAAACTACTATATGAAGCAGAGTCTCGCTTATGATCAATGACTCATGAAAAGGAAAAGTCACATTATATGACTTTAAATATTCCGATCATAAATTAGTCAAGTTCCAGACTAAAGCTGCAACTGAAAAGTCTATCGGGCTTGGTGCAATATATAAACGTTCAGCGCCAATACCACAGGCACCACGACATGAACCTTCCAAGAAGAGGAAGTTAGCTAATAAGACTGAAACTCCTGATAGTCATTGAACACATTGATCTACAAGACTCAGAGTCTAGCAAAGAAGAGGCCACTTTGAAGGATAATGTCAAAAGAGTTGACTTAGAAGAGACTCGGTCTGAGCCTTTGATCAGAATAGAATTCAATTCTTCAATTGAAGTCGCAGATAATCTACCAACAACAATTCAGGCAGCAGAGAATAGAGTTGTAGAGGAGATATCTGAACTGATACAAAAAATTCTCCATTACTCTGATCTGGTAGATATCCCATTTAGAGCCAAAGTTTAGATGCGTCTCTGGTTCTTAAACTGGGATATTCTTGATGAGACCATTGAACAGAGGACTGTGCCTACATTAATGGGAGAAGAAAAACAACTAAGGTCAGAAATAGGCTATGGTGAGCCTGCAGACATTGCTTCTATGGACGATCTGAGGTCCACTATGTTGTTCCTGCTAAGTCTGAAAGAAGGGACTGAATCCCATACTCAGCCGTAGACCAATGATGATAATGATAAAGCTGCAAGGACTCAACACCATAAGGATGCAGATTAGGGAAAATCTGGTGAGGGTGATTCTCCTAGTAATCACAACGATGCACCCCCAACGCCTCCATCCGGTGCCGTCGTAGTTACAACAACCACTTCTGATCAGCAACTGATCACTACAACTAAGCAGAGACTTAGGAGCTCCCGTTATCAGGCTCAGCCGCTGAAAGACTTATCTAAGAAGAGTATTAATAAAAGCCTGAAACGACAATGAGACAATAATAGACTTCTTGAGAAGGATGTTCACATAAAATGGTCTCATCACACAATAGCACAAATTGAGAAACTCAATGCTTTGACCACAAAAGTCCAGAGGATCAGTGCTACTCCTACTCTAAACACAGATATGATCCTTCAGACAACTATCGAAACTCAGAAGACAAACCCCTGAATGAGTGCTCCCTCAAGAAACACAAAGCAGATACATATACGCTTCTGAAAGTCATTAGAGATGACCATGAGAAGGATTGGGAATCCTACGCAGGCGCAGTATATGACATTAAGTCGAGGATTAATATAGTCCAAAATTCAGCTGAATGCCTCACTCATCAAGTAACTTCCCTCAACACCTTATTATCTAAATCTAATGATGTCAATAAAGGGGGAAGGAAGTTGGAAAGGAAAGGGGACAAAAGAAATCAAAGAAGAAGATGTTACGATCATACTGACCTCTCTCAGGAGGAAAAGGGGGGAATATAAGGTGACAGAAGGAGAGGAGAGGCCAACTGTAATAATTATCTCTACAGTTGGAGGATCAGGTGAAGGATCCTCATCTCAGGCCGCTATCGAGGAAATAGCTAAGTTTGATGATGATTCAGAGCCGACTGATGAGCTAGATCAGATCATTCACGAAGTAGCAAAAGACGAGGCTAACGTTGAGAGATCTCCTACTCCGCCTCCTACTATTTTGGCAAATAATACAAGTTTTGAATGATCTCAAACCTCTATTTGATTGATGAACCAGTCTGATGTACTCTACTAGGATATCTTCAGCCCGCGTTTGTATAGTCAAGCCGAATGTTTTTTTGACTAGGTTGTTTAGTTTATGATATTTTAGCTAGTGGAACCGATTGAGTCTAGCTTATAAGTTGACGTCTCCAGGCTGAACTGATCTTGGGTCAAAATCTTCACCAGACCGCATCGAAGTATTTGAAGGTGAAGATAGTATAAGGTACAATGCGCGGTATTCAAAGTAGATGGTCAACGGAGGAAGGCGACAATGTTAGAATCAATATTGACCAATCTTAGGCCGCCTTGTCAGCCCTAGTTAAAGGTGATAGAATAATACCTCGTACAGAATCCGCAGAACCAAGCGGAATGAGACACGTGTCCATGCATTCAATGCATTAGGCCGTTGTCAACACGGAGCCAATGTGAGATCTATCTTGTTCAATGGATCTTTCCTCCTAGCTCGTCTATAAATAGCAGAAGACTTCACTTTGAGAGGTTAAGGAATTTCGAAGAAGCTCAAGCATAATCAAAGTAAAAAACCAGCCTTACTTCTTGATTCAAAGTTCTATTGCCTAGAAATTCCATGCTGTTCATACTCCAAGTATTCTAGGGTACTCATCATAAGCTTGAAGTCAAGAGTGTTTCATACTCTTGTTCTTAAACAACACCAAACCCAACCCGACACCCTGTTAGAAAGACTGTTGAAAAGTTAGATTGTTTGATAGTTTGATAGATTATTAGTTTGGTTTTATTGATTTAGGCTCGTCAGTCTATGAGTTATCCAGTAGTAGATTCCTTGCTGAGAAAGCAGAAGAGTGGACGTAGGATCTGTGAATCCAAACGACTATAAAATTTGTGTTATTTACTATTTTATTGTATTCAGCTCATTGTTCATCGCACTATGTATCAGATTATTGCTTGCATTCATGAAAAGCATTTTTATATAAAGGTTTTATCATATTTCCGCATACATTCACTGACTGACTCACTACCAGTCCGCATATCTAATCTAAAGAGACGAAAGTTTGACATTAGGTGTATTCCCCCCCCCCCCACACCATACAACTGAAATCTTACCGGGTCCAACATACTCCTAAATTCAAAAACAAGGATGAACAAATTGTTTATGATGAGAAGATGGCCAGTGAATTTCAAGAAGAGGAGGAACACACAAATAAGCAAAAGGATAAGAAGAAGACTATAATATCCAAAACGACTGAGTCGCCTGGTGCTCAAGACTCAGAAGCAGAAGCTGAGAGCCCTACTGAGCTTCAAACTCTGTCATTTATAATGAAAAATGCTCAAGAAGCTGAGGCTAAAGCTATGTGGGATGCGTGCGAGAGAGGCAAGGTTATAACTGCTAAATCCAGACAGGCCAGAGAAGAGAGAGATAGGCTAAGGCAAGCTGGACTCAAGTCTAAAATTGCAAAGACTGAAAAGGAAGCGAGAGGACAAATTTCCTAAGAAGAGCTGACAAATCCCTACCACATCTAAGTTTTTCAACAAGGTGCTCAGAAGAGTCACTTGAAAAATATCATATACCCTCATACTCATGAGTGGATCTCATGGAAGCTGAATCAGAAATGGGAAGCAATCAAGAATTTCTATATTTGGAAAATATGGGAAAATGTAGATGCAGATCAGATGTTCGAAGAAATCCTATCTATTACTGATCCAGATTTGTATGTTGAAGTTCAGTAGCTAGTTCAGAAGCTATAGAAGATTGCAAATCTACCTCTCAAAGCGCCTAAATCCAGAATCTTAATTCTTTCTACGACTCTTGAAGACAACATCTGTATGAAGGAGATAAAAGAGGAAATCAAGATAGCTATGAACAGAAGGTCACTTGACCTGAAGAACAAGGAAGATCAAGCTAAGATTAAACAACTCATGTCTAGATATCTTCAAGGCTTATGGAATGGGATCGCTAGAGACAAAATCGACTTACTTCAAAGCGAGGGTTCAAAATTTACAAATCCAAGAGGAGTAGCAGAAAAATCTAGCTCATAACATAGTTTTTGTAGTTATATCATAATTTCTTGTACCTATATGTTGGTCCCGAGAGTACGTTCAGGTGTAGAGGTGAAAACCGATTTCACAACTTAAACACGAACAGTCCGTTTTAGGATAGTGTCGTACTGAACAAGTTCAACAGACCAGATAAGCTGTTCTGAATCGTGTGGCAGAGTGACTGACTCTACTGAGACCTGCTAGCTAACTTGGAGTCAGAATTCAGTATCTTTCAGATAGAGTTCAGTAGTGCGGAATAGTGTAGGCCCAAATTCAGTTGAGTTAGGAAAATGTTTTTATCAAAACTGTTTCAGTAGATTAGTGCAGTCTGTTAAGTTTACTGAAACTTAGTTGAATGATTTAAAGAATATTTTTAGTATGAACAGTAAATCAATGCAACAGTAAAAAACAGAACACAAAACACAGAGATTTTTAAAGTGGTTCGGACACAACAATCCTACGTCCAGTGTCCCGAAAGATCAGGAAGCTATGTATTATACTGAGATAGTCTCAGTTGGTTTGTACGTTGGACAAACACTGATCTTGAGATTTATACTTAGCAAGTCTCAGTTTACAAGGTTATCAAACTAAGTGTTTGAAAAACTTTCCAACAGTGAAGGAGTCCTTTACAATAAGGATCAGTTCAGAAGTGAACTCCTTCGTCTAAGCTATGGATTTAGTCTATTGAGCTTAGGTTAGAGGGATAGGGAATAAGGATGTGGCTTCTAGAACGATGAACAACTGAGTATAAGCTTTTGGGTTCGTGTAACGTCGTTTGGATACTAGAGGCTGTATTAAACGGTTCAGCTTGGTTCCCTAAGAGCAGAAATGTAGTCTTTCACCGGAGATTGATTCTTCGAACTTCTTGCGAAAGACTTAGGCTTTTTCGAATTTGCTCGTTTGAATGCTCTGTGTGTTCTCTTGTATGCTCGTTTTCTCGTGAGTTCTAGGTGAGCTTCAATTTGATTTATCCCTCTATTTATAGAGAAGAGATTAGGATAGATCTTTTGGAGACGACGATCCTTTGTCTCTCTCTTTTGGGTAGCTAACGACTCTTTTGAAGTATGGTAGCAGTGTCCTTTCCCTCCATTTCTGGAAAGTTGTTGACTTGCAGCTTTAATAGATATAGGATACGTGGCTGCCTGTCATTGGTCGAGGTTCAGAAAGTGGTTGAGACGAACGCACTTCAAGGAGATCCGAAGGCCGACTTCTCTCTTCCTCGTATTGACTCTGCCTGATTTGACTTTTAAAGATCCCGAAAGTCGGAAGACCCTCGGCCGTTCTTGAGTCGATCTCCGATTCGCATAGCATGCTTCGCCGAGTCGGCTCTACCGAAGATCAGCTCGAGTTCGGTGAACTACTCTTGCCGAGTTCGGTTCCACCGACTCCTTTCGCATATCTCGCTCCCGCCGAGTCCAAGATATCGAGTCTTCTACTTCTGGTGCTGAGGCAGATAATCCACTGAGTGCCTGAACCAGAGCAGAGTGTCTGCTGAGTCTGAAACCTGAGAGACAAAAATAGATTACAACGCAATGGTTCACCAATCAATATAGGGTTTTGGGATCTTCAAATCTTCACAGACTCCTTCAGAGCACAGGGCTACTGAGTAAATGTCAACACAGAAGACTGAGTCATTTCCCACTATTTTCCAACATTGCTGAGGATAGAATCATCACCCAACACTATACTTCTTAGATCTTTAATGAAATCATTATCACCTTTGGTCAGGCAACAACTCATTATCACAATGGCTACTATATTTAATATTTAAACACTACTGATCACCTAAGTGATCAACACACATTCACATTTCCCTCTTCTGATAAGCCTAGAATTGTAGCTCATTTGTTAATTTAATTCATGTATTGTTGGTAGTGATAGTGCAAATTTTCTAATCAAAATGGAGAAAAATGGAAGGAATTCAAGGAGGATGAAAGAAGTGCAAGAATATGGGCCTTAAAGTTGGTTTAAACCCAAAGATAGAAAAATTGGGCTGAAGAGAGTTGATTGGCTTGTGCTGTACTGGACTAGAAGCAAGAAGTGTTGAAAGAAACATTGAAGCCTAAGTACCCGACCTATTGTTGGTCCGGAGACGATAGTCAGGTGTGGAGGGGGGGGGGTGAATACACCTGAACACAGTTTCTTTTTCTCAGAACGTGAAGGACAGCTAAGCTGTTGGTTGCGACTGATGAATAGTGCCAGATAGTAACCTTCGATCACGGGTCAGAGTGTGTCAGCTACTGAGCTCTCCTACTGACTTTAGTCAGTCATTGAAACTCAGTCGGAGACGTTGTGCGGATAAGTGTCTTAGTTTGAAAACATGTTTTCACAAGTTAAGAGTCTTTTGGTTGTGCGCTTTTAAAAATACGTTTTATGCAAAGATATGATATTAAATCAGTTTGTATGCAATGCAATAAAATAGTAAATAACACAAGCAGTTTAACTTGGTTCGGATACGCAAGATCCTACGTCCATGGTCCTGAACAAGGCAGGATAACTTGTTGATTATTCTGAGCAAGTCTCAGCAAGGAATCTGTACACTGGACAGATCCTTCTAAGTTATAGTCCTTAGCGACTTTACAAATCAAACCAAAGTTTGAAGGGTGGGGATAATCTCTAACTAGAAGGAGTTCTTACAATAAGAACAATTTCACAGAATGTGAACTCCTTCGAATTTCTAAGCTATGAATATGGCAATGAGCTTAGCTAGAGAAGTAGGGATCTAAAGAACTCTAGAGTGAAGAACCAAGAATATTCTATGAAGGCTAGTTCTTCGCTGGATGATCTTTCAAATTTGCTAGAGTGTTTGAATGCTTAAGCTTTTTCCCTTGTGAATCCCGTGCGTGGAGCTCGGATTTCTTCTCTATTTATAGTTGTGAGCAGGCATATGTCCGTTGGAGAAGACGATGCCACGTGTCACAAGCTTCCAAAGAAAATGGCCATAATTTCGAATTGTTGCAGCAGGGCAATTAATACTGTACATGAGAGCAGGCTTGAGTTGTTTAGAGCAGGTAAAGCGTTGTCGGCTTCTCATTGGTCGAGGTTTGTGGTAGGTGGGAATGTGTCAGAGATAGAGTTGACTATTCCACATCCTCATATGATCTTCTGCTGAACTTCGAAAAGACTTGAGCAACTGGGTCGCTTTCTGTCGGATACAGTAGACTCAAGACAGTCTCTGACTTCTTCGGCTGAGTCGGCTGACAAGCTGATAAGGCTTTGGTGGGTCAGCTGATGACTGCGAAGGAACTGAGCTTTGCATTATGTTCTTCTGCTGATAACTATCAGCTGATGGGTTGTCTCCTACTGAGGTGGAGATCAGCTGCTGGCTGAAGAACGCAAGCTCTTACATTGATGACGTGGGGTTCTGGAGAGTAACTTCGTCAGAAGATCAGTCCAACAGTTTACCTCGTACAGGACTTAGACAAAAAGATAATCGAAACAAAATAAGTCTAACCTATACATTATCTAATCCTATCGACACACTGCACTACTGATATCAGCTGGGTTTTGGGATCTTCAATTCCATAGTACTACTATGATTTCCCCCAATATTCTTTTAACCGCTAGACAGCTGAATACCATCCACTGACTCATAACCCAACACTTATTACTCTTGATAATGATCCAAGCGAAAAAAGGAGTTCTGCAGCAAGTACAAACTACAGGCTAGACCAGCTATTGTTTAGCAGATCCTGCTTTTACCCAGCAGACTCAACACCAACTCCATGTGGGATCCCAGTTACCAAGACAAATATTTATAAGATAGGAAAAGGAGCAGAAAATATACACTTATGTCTATCTTCATCTCCATTATAATCTTCATCTCCATTATCATGTTCATAAACTATTAGAAAGAAAAATCAGCTCATTAGTGCAAAAATATCCTTTCGCAAGTTCTGTAAAAAACCGCCATTAGTGTAGCCTTAAAACTCTCTTACACTTCGCCTAGTGTAGTTTCGAGCTCCCTTGGAGTAGAAGACTCTCTTTAATGTATGTATTAGTTAGTTTAAAATCTTTTTTAGTTCGATCTTTTATGGTTAACATTTATTTCTTTTGCAATCTCATTTACTATCCTTCCTTGCTTGTTCACGCGTGAGTTTGGCCTTGTTCATGTGATTCTTTTGTCCAAATATCCTTAGAAGAATATAATGTTGTACTTCATACTCTTTACAGTCCAAACCTTTAGATCTATATCATTTTGATCTTGTACTTGTTATTTCCCGTACAGATACATCTCTGCTAGACTAAAAGAAAGAAAGAAAGATACAAAGAGAATACAGAAGCAAGATTCATTTGAACTGCTTGCTCCTGTCTTTGAAATCTTGAGATTGAGTTTTAGGAAGAGGCACTCCATACATGCGATATGTGATCTTTCTCAGCTTCAGTATCTCAGCAAAGTCTGCTGGGTCTTCTTCATTAAGAAATTTGGCTTCAGCAGCGTCCTTCACTTCTTTCTCTATCACTCCATAGTGGATGGATCCATCTAGTCTCTGTGGGGGTGGTAGGATTCTGGGATCAGGAACTCTGACTTCAATAATTTCCTTGATAGCTTTTTGAAGTCTGGCATACATTTCTAGAGCTGCTCTCATTAGCCATTCAGTATTGCCACTGTCTTGGGTTTCTCAGACTAGAATCTCCAGAAGTAGTTTCTCTTGATGAATTTGACTTTCAGTGTCTCCCATCTCTGAGTAACTTCCCACGGAATCCATTCATCCACTCTAGGCCATCTGTGAGTCTTCAGATCAGTAGGCTTTCTGAACTTCATGTATTTGTATGGAATGTTAGCCTTTGCAGGGATCCTTATACTCGCTTCTTTTTCAGTCCTCAGCCTGAGAGCTTCAAGATCAGCCATTCTTATTCTCTCTCTAGCTGCTTATATATGTCGAGCTTCTTCACCTCTGTATAGATATCTATCCAGCTGAGCCCAGATTTCATCCATCTCTTGTTCCTGTGCCTTCAAGGCAGTATATGATGGCTTATGAGGTGGCTCTTCTTCTGAGTCAGCAGGCGTGGATGATTTCTCTTTAGAAGTTCCCTGCTGCCCAGTTGATTGCTGCTACTACTCCTTTTCCTTTTGTATATCAGCCTCGTTGCTGAGTTTGAGCGTTCTGGGAGGCAGCCTAGCTCCTGTCTTTTTGCCTCCAGCTGGAGCCTTAGTTTTGCCTTTTGCAGGCTTCTTCTTGGGTTTATTCGCGGCTTCAGCTTCGGCTATCTCCCTAGCCAGCTTTTCATCGGTTGCTATCTGAGCCTCCTCCTCTAGGGTTATGAACCTCCTGGGTCCTTTCTTCTTGGATGGAGGGTTTGGGAGTTTAAGTACTTTCTTGGCTTTGCCGGCAACTGGAGAAGGAAGAGGAGCTTCTTCCTCTTCTGATTCCTCGTCAGCATACTCAGCAACTTCTTTTATAATATCTGAAGGAGTTTGAGTTGCATGACTTTAGTCAGAGTGGGTCAGCTACTAAGCTCTCCTACTGACTTTAGTCAGTCGTTGAAACTCAGTCGGAGACGTTGTGCGGATAAGTGTGGGGCCCGAAAATTCGTCTCAGTTTGAAAATGTGTTTTCGCAAGTTAAGAGTCTTTTGGCTGTGCGCTTTTAAAAATACGTTTTATGCAAAGATATGATATTAAATCAGTTTGTATGCAATGCAATAAAATAGTAAATAACACAAGCAGTTTAACATGGTTCGGATACGCAAGATCCTACGTCCACGGTCCTGAACAAGGCAGAATAACTTGTTGATTATTCTGAGCAAGTCTCAGCAAGGAAACTGTACACTGGACAGATCCTTCTAAGTTATAGTCCTTAGCGACTTTACAAATCAAACCGAAGTTTGAAGGGTGGGGATAATCTCCAACTAGAAGGAGTTCTTACAATAAGAACAATTTAACAGAATGTGAACTCCTTCGAATTTCTAAGCTATGAATAAGGCAATGAGCTTAGCTAGAGAAGTAGGGATCTAGAGAACTCTAGAGTGAAGAACCAAGAATATTCTATGAAGCCTAGTTCTTCGCTGGATGATCTTTCAAATTTGCTAGAGTGTTTGAATGCTTGAGCTTTTTCCCTTGTGAATCCCGTGCGTGGAGCTCGGATTTCTTCTCTATTTATAGTTGTGAGCAGGCATATGTCCGTTGGAGAAGACGATGTCACGTGTCACAAGCTTCCAAAGAAAACGGCCATAATTTCCAATTGTTGCAGCAGGGCAGTTAATACTGTACATGTCACGTGTCTTCTTCGGCTGAGTCGGCTGACAAGCTGATAAGGCTTTGGTGGGTCAGCTGATGACTGCGAAGGAACTGAGCTTTGCATTATGTTCTTCTGCTGATAACTATCGGTGATGGGCCGTCTCCCTCCGAGGTGGAGATCAGCGTGGTCGAAGAACGCAAGCTCTTATATTGATGACGTGGGGTTCTGGAGAGTAACTTCGTCAGAAGATCAGTCCTACAGTTTACCCCATACAGGACTTAGACAAAAAGATAATCAAAACAAAATAAGTCTAACCTGTACATCATCTAATCCCATCGACACACTGCACTACTGATATCAGCTGGGTTTTGGGATCTTCAATTCCATAGTACTACTATGATTTCCCCCAATATTCTTTTAACCGCTAGACAGCTGAATACCATCTACTGACTCATAACCCAACAATTTCCCCCTAATTGATGATGCCAAAACCCTCTACTTCTATAAAATCAGAGAAGGGAATGCTAATCTACTGACAACAATTTCCCCCTAATATATCGGAAGATACTATCAAGGTGATCAGTTAAAACATCAAGTTCAGTAGGTGAGAGATAGGCAAGATCAAGGAAACAGTTATTTGTGAGTTTGTGTCAGATCACTTCAGTGATCAGTCGTGAAACACAGTCAAGAGCCGTAAGATAATGAGTAATTGTCTGGCAAGCAATAGAAACTGTTATATATGATCAAAATATTACAGAGTTTCTATCACTATTACAACAAATGAGATAAGAAGATCACTGCTCACATCTGAATCTATGTGTCCGCTTCTTGAAGTCTGCAGACATATCAGCTGGAGGATCCAGACCATAATACTTGTAGATTCTGGCTCTCAGTGTCTGGATTTCCTCGAGATCTTCAGGAAGGTCTACGCTCGGTTCGAAATGATATGCAGCTGCTCTGACTTTGTCTTCTATCTCCTTAGAGCATAGAACTCCGCGAGTTGTCCTTGGAGGTGGAATGCGCCTGAAAGCTGGAGCTTTAAACGGGATATTTTCTTTCTTCATAATCTCCGGAGCGATCTCTCGAGTTGGGCGTTGTACTGATGCATGAACTCATCAAAGGCTTGATCGACTGGTTGCTCAGAGGGATAGTAACCCCATACATAGTAGCCTTTGATGAATTCCTCTTTGAGTTCTTCCCATTGATCATTTAGCTCGACTGGTACCCATTTATCTATGTGAGGAGTAGGCGCTTTCTTGACATAAGGTGCTCTGGGCGCTCTCCTATAGTACTTTGAAGCTCTGGGTACTTGCTTTCTCAAGTCAGCTGCTGGCTTCTCGGATAAAGCAATCATTTTAGCCATGTCAGCTAACCTCTTCTTCTCTCTGAGGGCCGCTGATCTAGCATCTCCTCTCTGGAGACTTAGTCCCTTCAGCATTGCCTCCCAGGTAGCTCTTTCCTCGGCCTCCTGCTCAGGTGTAAGAGTTGAAGTGTAGTAACTCTGAGCTGTTGGCTGGACTTTAGTCACTAGAGCCTTGGCTAGCTCCTCCTGAGCTTTCTTCTTCTGTTCGTCCACCAGCTGCTTAACCTTTCCTTTGGCAATTTTGCCAATCAGTTTCTTAGGCTTCTTGCCTTTCTTTGCTTCTTCCACCTGATGCTCATGATCCAGCTTGTCTTGCAGCTGTTGAGCAATTCTCAAGTCGTAAGCTTCTTGCTCCGCCTTGGTTTTGAACTTAGGCGTCGGGGAAGATGGAGTGGCTTCAGTTGTAATCTCCTTCCCCGGCCTTTGCGGTGGCAGTTGTTGTGGCTCTTCTTCTTCTTCTTGTTCATCAAGAAATTGAGCAATTTCCTCGATGTGCTGAGCGGATGAGATAGGTGCTGGCTCAGTCACAGTCGTTTGGGGGAGTGGGGCATACTCCAGGAGGAGCACAGCTAAACTGGGTCCAGCCTGGGCAGCTGAACCTTCTCCTTGCGGTACTGAGCTGGTTCCTTCCCCCTGAGTAGATTTCCCTTTCTCCAAACCTTCCCCCTTATCAACTATTTGGACTTCGGGGATCCTCTGAACCTCAGCCTGTTCCGCCTCAGTATCTTCTATTTTAACTTCTCCTTCCCCCTTTTGGGCATCATCAGCCTGGGAGAGGTGAGGGCGGATGGCTTTAACGTCTTTCTCCAAGTTGTAGACGAGGTCTTTGATTTGAGTGGCAGTGGCTTCGAAGTCCTTGACCATATCACAGTATTTATCCCAGTCGTGCTCCTGATCTGCTCTGAATAATCTGAGTTGTGCGGCTGACTCCAGTCGTGGGAGTCTGTGATCTCCTTCTGGATGAGTTTAAGTGCCTCCGCCTGCTGAGTAATGGCAGATTGGAGACTGGTGGTGGCAACTTTATTCCTCTCATCCATTATGGCTTGGACAGTCGCTAGCCCCTTAGTCAGCTGCTCAACGAAGATATTCTGCTGAGTGATCAAGAGCTGCTGACTCTGGGCGGCTAAGTCCGCCTTCTGAGCTGCGAGGGTTGTCTCAACTATCTCCTGAATATTAATTTGTGGAGTAGGAGCTTTTGAGCCTTTCTCGACCCGGGCTGCAAGTCAGTTGAAGCTCTCCGTCTGAGCTTTCGTATACTGGGCCCACTTAATATGAACGTCTTTCGAGAGAAGACGATTCTTTGCACCTTGGCGCCTGATAGCCCTGTTTACCGAGTTGGAGGACACGGAACCTATAGGTTGTATCTGATAGGAGCTGGTTTCGAGCCTCTGCTCAGATGACGTAAGTTGTTGCGCTCGACTTGGCTTCGAGGCAACCTGGGCTTCACCAGATTTAGCAGGTGGTGGTGATTGGCCCTTTTCGCGGGGAGTGGAACCCTCAGCAGAACCTCCTAATTCTGCATCCTTGGGTGGTGCCTGTTCCATCTCATCATCATCCTTGTCACCATCGTTGTTATCTGGATGAGATGGAGGCGAAGGGTTGTCGCCAGGAACTGAGGTGCGCAGACTGAGAAGATATAACATCGCAGCCCTCAGGTCCTCGAAGTAGGCAAGATCAGCTGGTTCCCCAAAACCAATGGCTGACTGTAAGTCTTGCTCCTCGGTGAGTAGAGATAGAGCTGACTGAGTCCTTATCATGTCTTCGAGAATGTCCCAGCTTAGGAACCTCAGCAGCATTTGAACTCTAGCCCTTATGGCTATCTCCACTAGGTCTGAGTGCTCAGCAATTTCTGGAATCTGATCATGCACTTCTGTTGTAGCACGGAGATGAGTGGAATGTAAGGTGGTCCACTCAGAGGATGTCTCCTTAGTCAGTACCGGAATGTCCGACTGAGTTTCCTCAGAACTGATAACCTGAACTTTATCCTTCAACGTGGCACCCTCAATGCCGGTGTCCAAATCAAGGATTTGTTCTTCCTGAGTGGGCGGGGGAGAGGCTTGTTTAGCTTGTTCTGCTGGGACCTCGGAGGGTCCAGTCTTTGTTAGCTTCTTCCTCTTAGGCGGATCGGAGCGAGGGGGCAAAGCTGATGTATCTCTCTTCGGTTCAGGCGGCCCTCGCCCGATAGACTTCTCTGCAGCAGCTCTAATTTTGATCTTAGTGAGCTTGCTATCGAAGTACCTGGAATCAGCGAAAGCTGAGCTCCTCGAGACTCTCTGCTCGATCATAATGGACATCTTCGTCCCAAACAACAGTTTACCCACACTGACGAGCTTCCTCTCTCCCGTGGGTAAGGCCGTAAATTTCTGCGCCTGAGCCCTCAGCTCGGCTAAGTATTAGTCCGTCCAATTGACTCGGACTATATCGTCAATAATCATCATCAGCTGAATTCGCGGCTTCGAAAGCTGATCATACGATCCGGCTGAGCTCATGAGAATATGAGAAATTATGTATGCGAGTTCCTAGTATTTTGGCAATAACAGATTTTTCGGCAGAGCGGTCTTGAAGACTATGTCCTTCCTACCGCAGAACTTCTGAACATAAGAATTAATCTCCTTCTCCTTATATCCAATCGGAGAAATTCCTTTGTCTGTCAGATCAAAGGCCAGTTCGAGAGCATCTCGAATGTTGAACTCATGAATACTGGCGTCCCATGAGAGAGAATCGACCTCCTTCATGAAAGCGAAACTGGAGATTTCTGCTCCTGTCTCTAAGATCCTCCAGTTGTAGTAGACCTCTGCTACTTGCCTGGGAAGATAGGCTCTCGGTTGCTTTGTAACAAGAGCGTCTAGGCCCGATTCTTCCAGAGCATCAAAAACCTTCTCCATATAAGGAATATCCACTTGTCGGAAGGCCATGGTGGGTTCGAACTGAATGCGCGAGGTAATGATCTCTTCGATATTTGCGGGGGTCTATATAGTTGCCATGAGTATCTGCAACAAAACTTGTTAGCACTTAAAAATAGAATTAGTCAGTATGAGTTTTAAGCATGATTTAATACATTACCGAAAGGTATAGAGCTTGAAATACGCAGATGCAACGCAGTTTTAAGATTTAGGGAGAAAACTGAATCGCTGAGGAAAAGCTCTAAGATTTCGTAAATGGCGAAAAGTGAGGAGAGTGGTAGAAGATGAAATATTTTGTAAGATATGCGTGATAAGCCATTTAGATCGAACGGCTAAAATTTAAACTTTCATTTTTATCGATGGCTGAGATGTGATGTTATAAAAGGAATGATTACTTAGCTGCCTCTACCATAGACCCACGTAGGATGATGCGTAATAAAGGTAAGTGAGAAAACATGCATTAAATGCGTTGCAGACAGCATTAAAGACGAGTTACTTTAAATAAGAACGGTTTCCTACTGACTCATCCTTAAAGATTAATGGCGGGAAATAAATGCTCATTAACTACTGAGTGTTAAGCGACTGATATAATAAATGCGAGCATGCTTCTGATGAACTTTAAGTAAATAATACGCAAACCTCTTCAGCTGAACTTTTACGATCAGTTGGTTACTGTTAAGATTAAGGATGATGGTTGACGTGCTGATGACCACGTTCCCCCTTACTGTGTACAGTGTGATTCTCCCGACTGAATCACTGTACTGAGTCTTCTGACCCGTCATACTGGTTTATCACACAATACTAATTGTTATACCAATTGATGTTATCAGTAGTTGGCTTCTACTGATAACAATTGACCGTCTTCTACTGATGTGACTCAGTAGGATCCAGTAGACCTAGCTCAACTGATAATTCTCTGAATCTGTTCTCAGCTAGTGGTTTGGTCAGTATGTTTGCCCTTTGCTTTTCAGTATGGATTTTCTCCATTCTGATATCCTTCTTCTCGACATGGTCTCTGATGAAGTGGTGTCGAATATCCACGTGCTTGCATCTCGTATGGAGAACTGGATTCTGAGTTATTGCAATAGCACTTGTGGAGTCACAATAGATGGGCACTTCATTCTGTATTATACCATAGTCTCTCAGTTGTTGTCGAAGCCAAAGGATCTGGGCACAACAACTTCCAGCAGCCATGTACTCAGCTTCAGTAGTGGACGTTGCTACTGAGTGCTGTTTCTTTGAAAACCAAGATATCAGCTTGCTGCCTAGGAACTGACACGTTCCAGAAGTTGACTTTCGATCTATCCTGCATCCTGCATAATCAACATCAGAATCACCTGTCAGTATAAGATTATCATCAGCAGGATACTATAACCCTGCGTCAGGTGTTCCTCTTAGATATCGCAGAATCTTCTTTGCTGAGTCTAGATGACTTCGCTTAGGATCCGCTTGAAATCTTGCACATACACCTACAGCATAAGTTATATCAGGTCGGCTAGCTGTTAAATATAATAGAGAACCAATAATAGCTCTATAATCAGTAGAGTTAACAGAAGCTCCCTCTTTGTCTAGATCGATTTTAAAATTTGTATTCATGGGGATCTTGACTGGCTTGCTCGAGTTGCAGCCGAATCTTTTGAGAAGATCTCGAGTGTATTTGGCTTGATTGATGAAAATTCCTTCAGGTGATTGCTTGACTTGAAATCCAAGGAAATAATTCATCTCTCCCATCATGGACATCTCGAATTTCTCTTTCATCATTTTCTCGAATTGCTGACATATGGTTACATTTCTGCAGCCGAAAATGATGTCGTCCACATAGATTTGCACCAGTAGGATGTCATCTCCTGAATTTATGTTGAATAGGGTGAGATCTATTGTCCCCTTCTGAAAACCTTTCTGAAGTAGAAAGTCTGATAGGGTATCGTACCAAGCCCTGGGTGCTTGTTTTAACCCATACAGAGCTTTCCTAAGTCTGTACACCTGATGTCCCTGCTGAAAGCTGGGCGGTTGTTCTACGTAGACTTCTTCCTTCAGTACGCCGTTCAGAAAAGCTGACTTTACATACATCTGATATACTTTGAATCCTTGATGCATTGCGTATGCTAGGAAAAGACGAATGGCTTCCAATCTAGCGACTGGAGCGAATGTTTCATCAATGTCGATTCCTTCCGCTTGACTGTATCCCTTGGTAACTAGTCGAGCTTTATTTCTGACAATAATGTTGTTTTCATCACGCTTGTTTTTGAAGACCCACTTAGTACCAATCATGTGTTGATGTCTAGGTCTATCAACAAACTCCCAAACTTCATTTCTAACGAACTGGTTCAGCTCTTCTTGCATGGCAATAATCCAGTCAGCATCATTTAGTGCGTCCTCTATCTACTGAGGTTCTTCTGTAGACAAGAAACAAGAATAGAGTGAGCTTTCTCCTTGACTTAATTTATATCTTGTTCTTATCGTTGCTGATGGATCTCCAATGATGAGATCTGAAGAATAAGCGTCAAGCCATGAACGTCTGAGTCTGGCTTCTTCTTCTGATACTACTTCTGCACAGTCAGTAGGTGTGTTAGGCATTTCAGTAGTACTGTTTTGTGATTGCAGCAATTCAGTAAGAAGGTTAGGATCTACTGAGTTTCCAGGTTCAGGGGCATTTCGCTCAGGAACATTAATCATTCCCCCTGAGTTTATAGTCTCAGTAAAGGTCTCAGTTACCACTGGGGCTTCCTCATCGACCGTTGTTACCTGTTGTTGATTCTGTTCAGGAGAATCAACTAGGTCAGCTACATCGCTTGTTGGCTGAGTCTGAATTTCTTCATCGTCTGACTCATCATCCCAACAATGCTGGATCTTTTCAGTTTTATCAGTCAGTCCGAGATCCTGTAGCTTGCTGCTGACATCTTCAGTGTTTGTCTCTTTATTTTTCCTGTTCTCAGTAACAAACTCATCAAAAACAACATGAGGGCTTTCCTCCATGCAAAGGGTTCGATAGTTAAAGACTCTGAAGGCTTTACTGACTTGAGAGTATCCTAAGAATACTCCTTGATCAGATTTGCTATAAAAGACCTTCAGCTGATCTTTCCCATTATTGTGAATAAAGCAAAGACAGCCAAAAATATGAAAATGAGAAATAGAAGGAATTCTCCCTTTCCATAATTCGTATGGTGTCTTCATATGTTGCTGTGTAAGTAGTGAGCGATTCTGAGTATAGCAGGCGGTGTCAGTAGCATCAGCCCAGAACTTTGAGGGTAGTCCAGAGTATGCTAGGAGCGTTCTTGCTGCTTCTTTGAGTCTTTTGTTTTTGCGTTCAGCAAGTCTGTTCTACTGAGGGGTGCGAGCAGCTGATGTCTCGTGCTGAATTCCCTCTTTATCGCAGTACTCCTTAACTACTGAGTTGAGAAATTCTGTTCCTCTGTCTGAGCGAATTCTTTGAATCTTGATGTCCTTTCCACATTGAGTTTCTTCAGTAGATTGGGTAGCTCAGTTTGAACATCAGATTTGTTGGCGATGAAGATGACCCAAGTATATCTCGAGTAGTCGTCAATAACAACGAGGGCATACTTCTTGCCTCTTATAGTCACTGGGGAGACTGGCCCGAATAAATCCATGTGCAGCAGCTGAAGGATTCCATCAGTGGAAGGTGAAGGAATAGGTGGATTGCTTTTCGTTGTCTGCTTTCCCTTCAGGCATGCTTCACAATTTCTATCTTTGATAAACGATTCAGTCCTCTGACTTTGGAGTTCTTGGCGAGCTTGTTCATAGTCTTGAAGTTCAGGTGGCTGAGTCTCTTGTGACATAGCCATCCTGACTTGTCACAAGATTTCGTCTGTGTGAGCAAGCAAGCCTCAGGTTCTGCGGTTTTCCAGTTTGCAACATATATATTCTTCCTCCGCGAACCTGATAACACTGTTTTCCCTGTAGATTTATCAACAATATCACAGAAACTAGCGTCAAAGATAACTCTATTAAGATTATCACAGAATTGACTGACAGAAAGGAGATTATGTTGAAGTCCTTCAACACATGTTACTCTTGGAACTGAAGCAGTCTCAATATTCAGCGTTCCATATCCCCTTGTGTAGCCTTTTGAGTTGTCACCGAACTCAATTCTGGGACCATCTTCTTGTATGTAGTTGGTCAGCAGGCTCTTCTGGTATGTCATATGTCTCGAGCAGCCGCTGTCCACTATCCAAGGGTCCTTATGCACCTGCAAAACAGAAACATTTTTAGTTACCCTTTGGTTCAGTTGGGTCCTTACATGTTAGTGGGTGATTTCGGAACCCAAATCTGCCTAGGAACCTTAGAGGTCTGAGACTTCTTCTTCTGAACCTTGTCAGTTTTCTTCTCCACAGGACCTGGAGATACTGACTTTCTGATGATTTTGGGCTCAGGAGCTTTCTTCTTCTGAGTCTTTGCGCTCCTCCTGACCCTGGGCTCATAGTAGTACGAGCCATACTGAGCCGGGTGCTCATACAGTGGCTCCTTGTACTGTTCTGCCCACCTGACCTTCTTGGCTCCCCCTGAGTTTGATCGCGGTGTCCTGGGGCTGGAACCTTTGGTTAGTTGCTTTTGGCTGCTCGGCTGAGGTGCAATGATTTTCTGCTTATTCTTCGCCTGAGGTGTGGTGTCAGCAGTTTGCACCTTTCCTCTGACGAACCTATCAGCCAGCGCTTCTGAGCTTTTTGAGGTAGAAGCTTCGTGAGTCTAGCCAAGACCTTCTTTCAGGACTGTTGGTCGTTGCGCTCTAAGCATACTTTCCAGCTTCTCCTTAGCTCCTAGGTACTGTTCAGTCATCAGTCCTCGCCAGACCTCGTCACTCCTCCTGAGTGAGTTATAATCTTTTTGCACGTCTGTGAGCTTCTGACTGAGTTGGGCTATTTCAGTCTCTTTATCAGAATTGTCCTTAGTCAGAACTGAGATCTGAGTCTCTTGAAGCTGAGACTTAGTCATAAGAGATTCAATCTCTTCCTTGAGTCTCGCCCCAGATTCTCTGACTCAGAAGAGACCTGACAATCAGAAGAAAGTCTCTGATTCTCAGCCTTCACCTGTTCCAGTTCCTGAATCGTTCTGCTGAATTCTCTGCTCAGCTGAATCTGTTCCTATAGCAGATCGTCGTATGCTTGTACCACATCCAGAGGATCATCTGTGACCAAGCACGTGTCGTATGTGCTGTGTGAAGAAGAGGTTGTATTAAGTTTGGAATTTACCTCAGCTTCTTCTCCGGCCATCAGACAGTATTCAGCTGTTCCTTCAGGAACCGTTTCTCCGACCTCAACTGCTACAAATGCAGCTTCGTCCTCAGAGGAATACATGAGTGTATCCTCCTCAAGTGAGTTGTCGAATATCTCTCCAGCTATGTAGGCCTGCCTTCTTTGGGCAAATTTTTCTCGTCTGGCCTGCTGTTCTGCTCGTTGAGCAGCTGAGAGTTCAGGACAGTCGTACTGGTAGTGTCCCTCCTTCTTACAGTTGTAACAGGTAGACATCCTGCTGCTTTTTCCAGCTGAAGCTTTGGATGGACTCGCAGCAGGCTATGTGTTCCTGCATTGAGTAGAAGGTTTAGATTCTTCCCTTTTCTGATAATCTTTCTTACCTGAGGGAGAATCTCTGTTGTATTTCCTCAGCTTTCTGACTCTCTCCTTTTCTCTCTGATATTTCAGAGCCATCAGGGCGAGTTGGTCAGGGCCTGAAGTCTCAGAGGACTTTTCTACAGTTGTGGCCACTGCCTTGCAGGAGGAAATAGGTTTGGCTCCAGTTTTGCTGACTGTTGCTTTAAAAGCGTGGTCGATCTGTGTGTCAGCTGGAGCACTGGAACATCTTTGGGGTAGACTATGCTCAAATTCCTCTGTTTTTAGTTCTGAAAAGATAACATCAGGGTTTAGAGCATTAAGATCAGAGCGACGTAAATAAGTAGCAAAAGGAAGCCACTTCTGTCGAGGTAGGGCTCTTAAGATCTTGGTGTTCATCTCTTTGTTGGTGAACATCGTCCCAGCCCGTTGATCACATTGAATTGGTTTGTGAATCTGACACTCAGCTCGTCAATGGTTTCACTGGGCTCCATTGTAAAGGCGTCGAACTTCTGAAGCTCTGGTTCGAGCTTGTACTCTTTGATCTGCGGGGTTCCTTGGCTCAGTACAGCCAGGGCATCCCAGAGTTCTTTCGCCGTCTTGTAGTCTTGCACCCTCTCGAGATGAGAGTCACTCAGCGTAGTCAGTATAGCATTTTGCACAACTCGGTCGAGGTTGTGCAGCTTTTTCTCTTCTGGCGTGAAGGCTGTTTTATCCTTGGCGACCTTAGCACCAGTCTGTGCTCCTCCACCTCCCGGTTCAGCATATTGTACGTTGTTCATCATGGGAATGATGGGTCCTATCTCAAGGACGTCCGACATGCTGTCGTGCAGCGATGTGAGGTATGCATCTATTCTTACGCATCATACCGTATAATTCTCCTTTGAGAACATTGGTACCATCCGAATACCTAACATATCAGACATTATGTGAACGAGTATAAGGATGAATGAAGAGATGCTTGTGCAAAGAAAACATTTTTAGGATCTGTTCGAGAAGACCAGTAGTACAGAACCGGTGATCAGTAGAACACCGTATGCTCTGATACCAATTGTTGGTCCAAAGACGATAGTCAGGTGTAGAGGGGGGTGAATACACCTGATCACAGTTTCTTTTTCTCAGAACGTGAAGGACACCTAAGCTGTTGGTTGCGACTGATGAACAGTGCCAGATAGTAACCTTCGATCACGGGTCAGAGTGTGTCAGCTACTGAGCTCTCCTACTGACTTTAGTCAGTCATTGAAACTCAGTCGGAGACGTTGTGCGGATAAGTGTCTTAGTTTGAAAACATGTTTTCGCAAGTTAAGAGTCTTTTGGTTGTGCGCTTTTAAAAATACGTTTTATGCAAAGATATGATATTAAATCAGTTTGTATGCAATGCAATAAAATAGTAAATAACACAAGCAGTTTAACTTGGTTCGGATACGCAAGATCCTACGTCCATGGTCCTGAAAAAGGCAGGATAACTTGTTGATTATTCTGAGCAAGTCTCAGCAAGGAAACTGTACACTGGACAGATCCTTCTAAGTTATAGTCCTTAGCGACTTTACAAATCAAACCAAAGTTTGAAGGGTGGGGATAATCTCTAACTAGAAGGAGTTCTTACAATAAGAACAATTTCACAGAATGTGAACTCCTTTGAATTTCTAAGCTATGAATATGGCAATGAGCTTAGCTAGAGAAGTAGGGATCTAAAGAACTCTAGAGTGAAGAACCAAGAATATTCTATGAAGGCTAGTTCTTCGCTGGATGATCTTTCAAATTTGCTAGAGTGTTTGAATGCTTAAGCTTTTTCCCTTGTGAATCCCATGCGTGGAGCTCGGATTTCTTCTCTATTTATAGTTGTGAGCAGGCATATGTCCGTTGGAGAAGACGATGCCACGTGTCACAAGCTTCCAAAGAAAATGGGCATAATTTCGAATTGTTGCAGCAGGGCAATTAATACTGTACATGAGAGCAGGCTTGAGTTGTTTAGAGCAGGTAAAGCGTTGTCGGCTTCTCATTGGTCGAGGTTTGTGGTAGGTGGGAATGTGTCAGAGATAGAGTTGACTATTCCACATCCTCATATGATCTTCTGCTGAACTTCGAAAAGACTTGAGCAACTGGGTCGCTTTCTGTCGGATACTGATAGACTCAAGACGAGTCTCGACTTCTTCGGCTGAGTCGGCTGACAAGCTGATAAGGCTTTGGTGGGTCAGCTGATGACTGCGAAGGAACTGAGCTTTGCATTATGTTCTTCTGCTGATAACTATCAGCTGATGGGCTGTCTCCTACTGAGGTGGAGATCACCGCCGGGTCAAGAACGCAAGCTCTTACATTGATGACGTGGGGTTCTGGAGAGTAACTTCGTCAGAAGATCAGTCCAACAGTTTACCCCGTACAGGACTTAGACAAAAAGATAATCGAAATAAAATAAGTCTAACCTATACATTATCTAATCCTATCGACACACTGCACTACTGATATCAGCTGGGTTTTGGGATCTTCAATTCCATAGTACTACTATGATTTCCCCCAATATTCTTTTAACCGCTAGACAGCTGAATACCATCCACTGACTCATAACCCAACACTTATTACTCTTGATAATGATCCAAGCGAAAAAAGGAGTTCTGCAGCAAGTACAAACTACAGGCTAGACCAGCTATTGTCTAGCAGATCCTGCTTTTACCCAGCAGACTCAACACCAACTCCATGTGGGATCCCAGTTACCAAGACAAATATTTATAAGATAGGAAAAGGAGCAGAAAATATACACTTATGTCTATCTTCATCTCCATTATAATCTTCATCTCCATTATCATGTTCATAAACTATTAGAAAGAAAAATCAGCTCATTAGTGCAAAAATATCCTTTCGCAAGTTCTGTAAAAAACCGCCATTAGTGTAGCCTTAAAACTCTCTTACACTTCGCCTAGTGTAGTTTCGAGCTCCCTTGGAGTAGAAGACTCTCTTTAATGTATGTATTAGTTAGTTTAAAATCTTTTTTAGTTCGATCTTTTATGGTTAACATTTATTTCTTTTGCAATCTCATTTACTATCCTTCCTTGCTTATTCACGCGTGAGTTTGGCCTTGTTCATGTGATTCTTTTGTCCAAATATCCTTAGAAGAATATAATGTTGTACTTCATACTCTTTACAGTCCAAACCTTTAGATCTATATCATTTTGATCTTGTACTTGTTATTTCCAGTACAGATACATCTCTGCTAGACTAAAAGAAAGAAAGAAAGATACAAAGAGAATACAGAAGCAAGATTCATTTGAACTGCTTGCTCCTGTCTTTGAAATCTTGAGATTGAGTTTTAGGAAGAGGCACTCCATACATGCGATATGTGATCTTTCTCAGCTTCAGTATCTCAGCAAAGTCTGCTGGGTCTTCTTCATTAAGAAATTTGGCTTCAGCAGCGTCCTTCACTTCTTTCTCTATCACTCCATAGTGGATGGATCCATCTAGTCTCTGTGGGGGTGGTAGGATTCTGGGATCAGGAACTCTGACTTCAATATTTTCCTTGATAGCTTTTTGAAGTCTGGCATACATTTCTAGAGCTGCTCTCTTTAGCCATTCAGTATTGCCACTGTCTTGGGTTTCTCGGACTGAATCTCCGTAAGTAGTTTCTCTTGATGAATTTGACTTTCAGTGTCTCCCATCTCTGAGTAACTTCCCACGGAATCCATTCATCCACTCTAGGCCATCTGTGAGTCTTCAGATCAGTAGGCTTTCTGAACTTCATGTATTTGTATGGAATGTTAGCCTTTGCAGGGATCCTTATACTCGCTTCTTTTTCAGTCCTCAGCCTGAGAGCTTCAAGATCAGCCATTCTTATTCTCTCTCTAGCTGCTTATATATGTCGAGCTTCTTCACCTCTGTATAGATATCTATCCAGCTGAGCCCAGATTTCATCCATCTCTTGTTCCTGTGCCTTCAAGGCAGTATATGATGGCTTATGAGGTGGCTCTTCTTCTGAGTCAGCAGGCGTGGATGATTTCTCTTTAGAAGTTCCCTGCTGCCCAGTTGATTGCTGCTACTGCTCCTTTTCCTTTTGTATATCAGCCTCGTTGCTGAGTTTGAGCGTTCTGGGAGGCAGCCTAGCTCCTGTCTTTTTGCCTCCAGCTGGAGCCTTAGTTTTGCCTTTGGCAGGCTTCTTCTTGGGTTTATTCGCGGCTTCAGCTTCGGCTATCTCCCTAGCCAGCTTTTCATCGGTTGCTATCTGAGCCTCCTCCTCTAGGGTTATGAACCTCCTGGGTCCTTTCTTCTTGGATGGAGGGTTTGGGAGTTTAAGTACTTTCTTGCCTTTGCCGGCAACTGGAGAAGGAAGAGGAGCTTCTTCCTCTTCTGACTCCTCGTCAGCATACTCAGCAACTTCTTTTATAATATCTGAAGGAGTTTGAGTTGCCTGAGTAGTGACTTCTTTGGCTCCTGAGCCACTTGGGCCGATCTCGGCAGATCTTGCAGCTCCTGCTCGCCGAGACACCCCGGGCCTCGCCGCATGTGAAGGTCCGGTGGGGGCAGATGTCTGAGTCTGAGATGCCACTGCCACTGTCCTTGCTCTCTTCAGAGCTTTCAGTATCAGCTCCTTAGATCCTTTCTCTATAAATCCTTCCCCCTTTTTGGCATCAGCAAATCGGGTAGGGGGCGGAGCAGATACTTTGTTGTTCAGGCTTTTGTATAAGTCTGACAGATCATCCAGCTTATTGTGTAGCTTCGTCAGCTGCTCATGTAGCTCGTTTCTCTCGTTTCACAGTTGATTGCTGTATTTCTTATGTGAGAGATCAGCTGCAGCCTGAAATTCTTTCAGCTGCTTCTCCACCTTCTCTTTAATACCCTTCTGAATATTTTCCAGTCTGAGGTCATTAGCTTTAGAGATGGCGGTGACGGATTCAGTGTGAGCGGTTTGGGCGGCCTTGTAGTCATTCAGCAATTTAACCTGGCCTTCCTGAATTGTCTTGAGCTGTTCTTCAAAGTCAGCTCTCTGTGCAGCTAAGGCATTTATTAGAATGCTAGAGAAGTCAGGGACTGGAGATGTTGAGATTGTGGTTCTGAGTCCCTGCAACTCTGCACTCTGAGCCTCAGTGGTTTGCCGCCAAGTTTTGGGGATGGTTCGGGCGAGTAGGCGATTTTGAGTGCCTTGGTTCCTCAGCGCCCTGGCCACTGATTTCGATCGACGGCTCTTTGGGCTAGACGCTACTTCAAAAGCAGATTCGAGAAGGAGCTGAGAAGGATCAGCTGCCTTCGAAGTACCAGCCACCGTATGCTCGGGACCAAGGATGCTGAGTGGAGGATCAGCAGTAGAAGTAGTGGCATCCTTGTCCGGTTGAGTTCCCTCATTAGGCTTCTCAGGGCCTGAATCACGGGGTGGGTCCTGACCATCGGGGTCGGACCCATCTGAGGGTGCAGGTGCTGAGACAGGTTATCTGTCATTCAGCATTACAAGCATGGCCGCCCTCAGATCTTCGAGCGTGCCGAGGTCAGAGGGCTCAGAATAGCCAATCTTTCCTCTGATCAGCAGCTCTTCCTCGTGAAGCTGCTCGCAGGAGTGGTGGATAATGAGCCTCTTCAGGTTGTGCCACTCCTGGAACCTTATCAGCATATGGAGTCGCGCCTGCCTTGCAAGTATGACAAGGTCGATATGGCTGGCGATCTCCGGAATGGATTCAGCAATCTCTCGGGAGGCTCTGGATTTTAGAGTTGTGGCCTCCATCCCGACAGATTCTGACTCTGAGGCTGTCTTTGAGTCCTCAACTTCAATTGGAAACACCTGTTTCTCAGCACACGGGATGCTGCTGAGTGGTGGGACGTCCAAGGGGCTTTCGAGAGTCTGAATTTCTTCAGTTTGGACCCCTTGGTCCACGATTCCCTCATGTTCAGTGGAGACAGGCTTCTCCACTGACTGTGTCTTCTCAGAAGACTCTGGCTCGTCTCTCAACTGTAGAGGCGGCTCAGCAATTATGGCATCTGGCTCCGCCTCAGTCTCAGTAGGCACAACCTCACTGACCTTCTTTAGCCTTTTGGTTGGTGCCTTAGGCATGGATTTGGGAGGGGACCTCTTCTTCTTCGGCGTGGAGGTCTGTTGAGTTCCGACCATAGGTGCAGCGGGCCCTGAGCCAATCTGTTGAAGGGCCGCTGCCCCGTTCTGGAATCTGACCTTCTTCACGTTAAAGTATTGTTTGTCGGTAAAGGTGATGCTATCAGACGCGCAGAAGTCCTCGATCAGGACGGAGAGTTTTAGTCCGTATAGGAGCTTTCCTTTGACGCTCAGCCTCTGGGATGTTTTATCGAATTTGGCTGATTGCATCATGAACTCTCTGAGGAAGAACTCAGTCCATTTTATCTTGGCCCGGTCATAGATGGCCATCATCAGTTGTAGGTTGGGCCTGGACACTTGGTCGAATGAGCCTGCTTGACTCGTCAGAAGTTGAGTCACTATGTACGCCAATGCTCTGCACTGAGGGAGCATTGTGTTCTTGGTAAAAGCGGCTCTGAAGACTGTTGGCTTCCCGCAGAATTCAGTAAGGTACTCATCTATCAGGTCGTCCTTGTATGCGACTGTTGTGAGCCCTGCATTCGGCAGATTGAAGCTTTTCTGAAGAGCTTCACGGATTGACATCTGCTTTACTTCAATATCTGTGCGTGAGGGATCTCCTACTGAGTGAACGACGAATCGGCCTCTGATGTCTCTGTCTACTGAATCGGAGTTTCAGATAGATTTTTGCAACTTGTCGAGGGAGAAAGAAGGTTGGCTTCCTCGTTAGGAATCCTTCCAGTCCGGTCTCGCGGAGGGCGTAGAAGATCTCCTCCATGAAGTCGAGATCACACTCGTCAAACTCCATGACTGGCTCGCACCAGACACGATCCTTTTCCAGGATTTCTTGCATATCAGAAGGAGCAACTACATGTGTTTCTGTCATTTTAATAATCTGCAAACACAGAGATAGTCAGTATTAAAAAAAAAAAATAATCATTGAAAGATCATACAATACTGAAAGATCATTGAAAAATTACCAAAGAATTTTCTGAGAGGTTTTAATGGATATAATATATGTAACTAAGTGAGTGATAGTCTCAGAAAATCTAGGGTACTTAAGATATTTGTAGAGATGAAATGGCGGTTTCAAACATTTGAACACTTATATATATCTAGGAGAAGATAAACAGTTAAATATCAAGGGTTCAGTTTGAACGCGTTTTTTGTGATGGACGGCTAGGATTAAGTTTTATAAAATAGGTAATGATCATATTAGCCGCCTAAGGCAAAAGCCAATTGTATATAGCCTAAGTAGTAACTTGATACGACATCCATTTAATGCGTTGCAGAGTTCAGCATGCTTTTACATAGAATGTCGTGTATTAAATGTAGTCCGTTAAGAATTAAATGACATTTTCTAAGGCATTGAATACGATGCTGAATCTGATTCATAAATGCACAGAGTTGTTCTATAGGCTACTGAGTAGAGATACGCAAACCTGTCAGGTGAACATCGTAGTCAGCTGATACCTCGTGTAGATGGTTGTTGAGTCTCTACGCATCGATTTTACTCGATCGAGAGTGAACATTCCCCCTTACTGAATGCTCCTCTCCTGAATCCTTTTACTGACTGGAGTCAGTAGGGTCCAGCAGACCTAGCTCTACTGAGAGTTCTCTGAATCTGGATTCAGCTACAGGCTTGGTCAGTATATCAGCAGAATGAAGTGGTTGATGGTCAGTATGGATCTTTTCCATTCTGATATCTTTCATTTCGACATGGTCACGAATGAAGTGGTGTCTGATGTCCACGTGCTTGCATCTCGTATGAAGTACAGGATTCTGAGTGATTGCAATGGCACTGGTAGTATCGCAGAAGATTGGCACTTCATTCTGAATGACGTCATAGTCGCGTAGCTGCTGTCTCAGCTAAAGGATTTGGGCGCAGCAACTTCCGGCAGCCATGTATTCAGGTTCAGTAGTTGACGTTCTACTGAATACTGTTTCTTTGAGAACCATGAGATCAGCTTACTGCCGAAGAACTGACACGTTCCAGAAGTTTACTTTCAGTCAATTCTACATCCTGCATAGTCAGCATCAGAATAACCAGTTAGTTTAATATTATCTTCAGCTGGATACCATAGACCCATGTCAGGTGTTCCTCTGAGATAGCGGAGAATCTTCTTTGCTGAGTCCATGTGACCCTGCTTCGGATTCGCCTGAAATCAAGCGCAGACACCTACATCATAAGTTATGTCAAGACAAGTAGCTATTAAGTATAATAAAGAACCAATTATAGTACGAAATTCAGTTTGGTCTACTGATACTCCCTCTTTATCAAGATCAATTTTCATATTCGTGTTCATCGGGATCTTGATTGGTTTACCGGATGTACAACCGAATCTTTTGATGAGGTCTCGAGTGTATTTGCCTTGATTGATGAATGTTCCCTTCTCAGATTGTTTAACTTGGAAACCGAGGAAATAGTTCATCTCTCCCATCATCGACATCTCGAACTTGTCCTTCATCATTTTCTCAAACTGCTGACACATGATGACGTTCTTCGAGCCGAAGATGATGTCATCTACATAGATCTGGACAAGTAATAGGTCGTCTTCCAGTCGAATGCTGAATAATGTGCGGTCTACTATGCCCTTCTGAAAACCTTTCTGAAGAAAAACTCAGACAGGGTATCGTACCAAGCCATGGGTGCTTGTTTTAACCCGTACAGAGCCTTTCTGAGTCTATAAACTTGATGTCCCTACTGAAAGCCGGGAGGTTGTTCCACATAGACTTCTTCTTTCAGTACGCCGTTCAGGAAAGCTGACTTCACATTCATTTGATATACTCTGAATCTATGATGTGTTGCGTAGGCTAGGAATAGTCTGATTGCCTCCAATCTTGCAACTGGAGCGAACGTTTCATCGAAATCTATCCCTTTTGCCATGAGTCTTGCTTTATTCCTTACGATGACATTGTTCTCATCTCGCTTGTTCTTGAAGACCCATTTGGTTCCGATCACATGTTGATGCCGGGGTCTATCAACAAGCTCCCAAACTTCGTTTCTTGTGAATTGATTCAGCTCCTTCTGCATGGCTATGATCCAGTCAGCATCTTTTAGTGCGTCCTCAACTGACTAAGGTTCTTCAGTAGACAAGAAGCAGGAATATAAGGCGCTTTCTCCCTGACTGAATCTGGATCTTGTCTTTACTCTTGCTGAAGGATCTCCAATAATTAAATCAGAAGTGTGAGCATCCAGCCACGATCTACGATGTTTCAACTCTTCATCTGAAATTTGTTCAACACAGATAGTAGGTGAGTTAGGCATTTCAGTTGTACTATTCTGAGATTGAAGCAATTCAGGTACAAGAGTGTGATCTACTGAGTCACTAGGTTCAGGGGCATTTAGCTCAAGAACATCATTAGTTCCCCCTGAATTATTATTCTCAGTAGAGGTCTCAATTACCACTGGGGTTTCTTCATTGACCTGAGTTACCTGGGATTGACTCGTTCGGAGAGAGTCAACTGCTCAGCCTACTTCGCCGGTTGAGATTCAGTAGACTTGTCTTCAGTTTCTTCATCCGAATCATCATCCTAACATAGCTGGATCTTTTCAACTTTATCTTTTAAGCTCAGATCCTGTAGCTGCTTACTGATGTCCTCAGATTCTGGTTTAGAGTTTCTGCTCCTATCTTCAGTAGCAAACTCATTAAAAACAACATGAGGGCTTTCCTCCACGCAAAGGGTTTGATAGTTAAAGACTGTGAAAGCTTTGCTGACCCGGGAGTATCCTAAGAACACTCCCTGATCTGACTTGCTATGAAAAGTCTTCAGCTGATCTTTCCCATTATTGTGAATAAAACACGAACACCCAAAAATATGGAAATAAGATAGAGAAGGCTTCCTGCCGTTCCATAGTTCATATGGTGTCTTCTTATGCTGCTTTGTCAGTAGAGATCGGTTCTGAGTGTAACATGCAGTATGAGTAGCTTCTGCCCAGAATTTGGTTGGGAGTCCTGAGTCTGCGAGCAGGGTTCTTGCTGCTTCTTTGAGTGTTCGATTCTTCCTCTCAGCAACCCCACTTTGTTGAGGCGTGCGTGCGGCAGACGTCTCATGCTCTATACCTTCTATTTTGCAGAACTCCTCCACCATAAAATTCAGGAACTCAGTTCCTCTGTATGAACGTATTTTGACAATCTTCGTGTTCTTCTCGACACTAAGCCTTTTCAAAAGCCTTGGTAACTCTGTTTTGACGTCAGACTTGTTGGCAATAAATATGACCTATGTGTAGCGCGAGTAATTATCAATGACTACTAATGCATACTTCTTGCCTCTGATCGTCACTAGAGAGACTGGACCTGTTGGGTGATGATTCTGTCCTCAGCATAGTCTCACTTAGTGGGAAATGATTCTATCTTCTATACTGAACCATGCTCAGCAGCCTAGTGCTCTGATTGTTGAGAAGATTTGAAGATCCCAAAACCCTATCTGATTGGTGAACCATTCCGTTGTAATCGTTATTTGTCTCTGAGGTTTCAGACTCAGTAGACACACTGCTCTGATCAAGGCGCTCAGTAGATTATCTGCCTTAACACCAGAAGTAGAAGACTCAGTGATACTGGACTCAGCATGAGTAGTATACTGAAAGAGTCAGTGGAACTGGACTCAGCAGGAGCAGTTCACTGAACTCAGAGCTGATCTTCAGTAGACTTTCCCCAGCTATCTACCTACTGAATACGGGATTAGACTCGGCATCGGCAGACAATCAGAACTGTTAAATACTTTTGAAAGACAATCAGCATTATCATATACGAGGAAGAGAGAAGTCAGCTTCAGTTTGCCTTGAAGTATGTGCTGTCTCAATCACTCTATCCACCTCGACGAATGACAAGGACACACGTGTCTTCTCACCTGCTAAAGCTGCAGTCAACCCTTTTCCTAAAAAGGTGGGAAAGTACACTGTTACCTACTTCAAAAGAGCCGTTTGCTACCAAAAGAGAGAGAAAGAAGAAGATCGTCTCCAACGGATCTCTCCCAATCTCTTCTCTATAAATAGAGGGATCATTCAAGAATTGATACACACCGAAATCATAAGAACACACAGAGCATTAAAACGAGCCTAACCAAAAAGCCTAAGTCTTCCGCAAGAATCCAAAGATCTATCTCCGGCGAAAGACTACCTTTTAGCTCGTAAGGGAACCAAGCTGAACCGACAACCAAGCATCAGGTATCCAAGCGACGTGACATGAACTTATAACTACACTCAGCTGTTCGTCGCTCTAGAAGCTACACTCTCATTCCCTATCCCTCTAACCCTAAGCTCAACCGAAACCATATATAGCTTAGACGAAGGAGTTCATATTTGAACTCAATCCTTATTGTAACAGGACTCCTTCACTGTTAGAGAAGTTTGTCAAACACTTTAGTTTGATACATTTGTAAACTGGGACTTGCTCAGTATAATCCCCAAGCCACAGCTTTGTTCTGTGCACAAGCTGACTGAGACTAACTCAGTATAATAAATAGCCTCCTGAACTTTCGGGACAGTGGACGTAGGATCGATTGATATCCGAACCACTTTAAAACTCTCTGTGTCGCTTACTTACGTTCTCTTACTGTTGCATTGATTTTACTATTCATACTAAAAATCTTCTTAAAATCATTCAACCATTCAACTGTCTCAGCATACTGAACTGACCACTTGCTGAACTGAGACTTGCATAAAACGTTTTTTCATTCAACTGATTAGGGCCTACACATTTCCGCACACTGAATTTCTACTGTTGACACTGAATTCTGACTCAGTCAGTTAGCAGATCTCAGTAGAGTTAGACTTTTAGCCTAACACGATTCAGAACAGTTATTTGGTCTGGCCGAATTATTTCGATGACGGCATTATCCTGAATAGGACTGTTCGTGTTCAAAGTTGAGAAAATTGGATTCAGGTGTATTCACCCCCCCCCTCTACACCTGAACTCACTCTCGGGATCAACAATTGGTATCAGAGCAGGAGTTCTTTAAGACTCTTGTTATCTTGAAACTGGTCTAGTTGAACGGATCCGGAGAAAATGTTTCTTCACTGCATATCACTCTACATTCATATCATTATTTTTATATGGCTGATATCTCAGGTATAAGAATGGTACCCATGTTCTCGGTAGAGAATTATGGAGTATGGCGAGTCAGAATGGAAGCACATCTGACATCCCTCCATGATAGTATGACTGAAGTTCTTGAAGATGGACCTATTGTTCCCATGATCGATAGTGTCGTGACTCAGGCCCCAGCTGAAGGAGGAGGAATGGTCACTGGGAAGAAGATCCCTAAAGACAGAAGTCTCTTCACTCCTGAAGAGAAGAAGCTTCACAACTTAGACCGGGGACATAATCGGAAGATTTGCCGTTCACAAGATCAAGGATGCTTATCCGATACTGAAGCAAATATCAATCAAGGAGGCGTTAAAGAGAAGTTTTGATCTGCCTTCTAAAGGAGCCAGTACTGTGGGGGTACAATGATGATCTTGTAGATGACTACTTGACAATATTCTGTGGAAAGCCCACAACCTTCAGAGCTGCTTTTCCTAAAAACAACATGCTGCCTCGATCTGAGCTTTGGCTTATATTGTGACGCGCAGCCTATCGACCGCCCAAGCGTGCTCATTCGATCAAGTATCGAGGCTCAAGATCCAGCTCATGATGGCCATATATGATAGAGATCAGATCAATTGGACGGAGTTCTTTATGCGTGAATTCATGGCTCAGGCGGCCAAATTCGACAAGGCCTCTTACACGCTGAGTGTAAAGGGCAAGCTTCTTTATGGGCTGAAGCTGTCCATAATGATAGAGGATGTCTGCGGATCTGAACCAATAACCTACAATGACAAGGAGTATTTTAATGTGAAGAAGGTCATATTCCACAACAAGACTGCTGCTCTTCAGCAGATCGGGTCAGGTCCCTCAGCCGTAACTCAGCAGACTAAGCCTCAGCAGGCTACACCCTCAAAGAAGAGAACACCTCCAGCAAAAACTCCAAAGGCACCAGCTAAGAAACTGAGGAAAGCCATTCCGGACGTGCCTACTGAACCTGAGGTCTCTCTCCTGAAGTTCCTGCTGCTCAAGCTACTCAGCAACCTATTCAGCCTCAGCGGCTGATAGACGAGTCAGAATCATCTGAGAAGACTCAATCAGTGGAGAAGGCCGTCTCCACTGAGGAACCCGTAGAAGTGGAGCAAGGGGATGCTACAGAAGCACATAGCGAAGAGATTCAGCGTCTTGACAGCCCCTTCTCAGTTCCACCACTCAGCAGTGTGCCTCCTGCTGAGACTCAGACGTCTCCCATAGACTTGGAGTCTGAGACAACATCTGAAGAAGAGAGGATTGGGATGGAAGCGCCAGTGATCGTATCCAGAGCATCCCGAGAGATTCTTCAACAGATTCTAGAGCTTGCTGACTACTCTGATTTGTTGCTCATTGCAAAATCAGCAAGGCTCCACATGTTGCTGTGATTTCAGGAGTGGCCCCATCTACAACGTCTAGTACTCCACTACTCCTGCCAGCAGCTTCATGAAGAAGAATTGAAGTTGAGGGAGGAAATAGGCTACTCTGAGCCTGCTGACCTCAGCACCATGGAGAACCTGAGGGCTGCTATGCTGGCAATGATACATGACAGGCAGCTAGCAACCGGCTCAGCACCCTCAGATGGATCAGACCACGATGGTCAAGATCCACCCAGTGATTCAGGCCCTGGAAAGCCTGATGAGGGAAATCCCCAGGACAAGGATACACATGCTACTGAACAAGCTCAACCTCCACTCCGTATCCTTGGACCTGTGGAGTCCACGGCTGGTGCTTCGTCCTCAGCAGAGCCCGCTAAGCTCTTGCTGGAGTCGACTTACGAAGCAGCGCCCAGCCCAACTACCAAGAGATCTCGATCCGTAGCAAAAGCTCTCACCGCTCAGGGAATCCAGAATCGAGCTCTTGCGAAGGCCATCCACAAGGTGTGGAAACAGACTACGCTAGCCACAACCACTGAGCTACAGGGGCTGAAAATATCAGTATCAAAATCAGCCGCCCCTGATGTCTCTGCAATTGTATCCGAAGCTTTGGCTAAGCAGCAGAAGCAGTTTGATGATCAGCTCAGAATCATTCAGGAAGGACAAGCCCAACTTCTCAAAGCATTCAAGGCTTCAATGTCCACTCATACTGAGTCCTTCACTGAACAAGCTCAGGCCACGGAAATCCGACTTGACAACATTCAACTGGTCGTGGAGGATAAGATTTCTGAGAAGCTGACAGAATTCAAGGCAGCAGCTGACCTCTCCCATAAGCAATACTCGGAGGAACTGACTAATGAGAGGAATGAGCTGCACTTGGCGCTGACAAAGATCCATGACAGACTGGACGAACTGTTCGCAGTCTACAAACGCCTAGACAAGAAGGTACTCGTCCCTACCCCGGCTGTAATTGATGATGCCAAAAAGGGGGAAGGAAAAGAGAAGAGTACTGAGAAGCCGACCCCTATCAAAACTGATGCCAAATTACTTAAGGGGACAACTTCAGTGAGATCTGAGAAAAAGCCCAAGTCCGTGACTGAGATAAGCAGGACTCAGACTCAGACTCAGACAGAGGGTAAGGCCCAGGGTGTCTTGGCTGCGAGCACAGCTGAGACTGGCCCAAGTGGCTTAGGAACCCAGGCTACTCATGCAACCCAGACTCCGACTGATATTATCAAGGAGGTTGCAGTGTATGCTGAACAGGAAGAGTCAGAAGAGGAAGAGGCTCCTCTCCCTCCACCTATTCAGGGAAAAGGCAAGAAAGTGCTGACTCTCCCGACCCCTCCAGCCAAGAAAACGAAGAGATACATTTCAGCTGAGGAGGAGGCTCAAATTGCAGCTGATGAGAAGCTGGCAAGGGAGATTGCTGAAACAGAAGCTGCTAATAAACCAAAGTCTAAGCCTATCAAAGGAAAGACAAAATCTCCAGCTCGAGGAGGAAAAAAGCCTGCTAGGATACCTCCAAGGAAACTGATTATCGAGGATGAAAAAGATAGGGAGAAAGAGAAGGAGCAAAAGCAGCAAAGCACTGAGAAGCAGGGTACGTCAAAAGAAAAATCAAGTACCCCTGCTGAATCTGAAGACATTCCTCAGAAAGCCACTGAAGCCTAAGATGATGAGATTGAGGCCATATTCGACCAAATGAACAGATACTTATACAGAGGCGAAGAGGCTAGACAAGTTCAGGCTGCCAGAGACAGAATATGGGAGGCAGACCTTGAAGCACTGAGGAAAAGGATTGAGGAAGAGGCTAGGCTGAGAGTACCTTCAAAAGCTGATATTCCTTATCGATACAGAAGGTTCAGGAAGCCAGCTGATCTGAAATTGCACAGATGGCCAAAGACAGACAATTGGATACCTGCTCAATTTACTCAGAGATGGGAATCTTCAAAGATAGAGTTCATCAAGCGCAATTATTTCTGGAGGTTCTGGCCCAACATGACTAAGACTGATGCCTACACAGAATGGATGATGATAATTGAACCTGATCTATACTTATACTTGCATAAAGCCGTATCTGAAGGTATAGAAGTCAGTGTTCCGGAGCCCAGAATCATACCTCCACCTAGAAGAAATGATGACTCAATCCACTTTGGGTTAATAGAAGCTGAAGTGAAGTATGCTGCAACAAAAAGAGAACTGGACGAAGATGAGCCAGCAGACTTTACTGAATTCTTGAAGCTGAGGAAGAACACGTACCGGATGTATGGAGTGCCACTGCCAGAGACGTAATCTCAAGGATTCATGGACAGGATCAAGTAGTTTAAGGGCTCCTAGGTTTAGTTCTGTTCTTCCTAGCTTAGCAAGATTTGTAATTGTACTGGACTGATTCACTCATATATACAAATCTGATTTTGGCTCTGACAACCACTTGTTGTCTATCCAGCCGTGTTTGTATTATGCTTTAACACTCAGAATCACTGAAGTGATTACTGACTCACACACTCACTTCTATTTACTTTCTTGTCAGTTTATTACTTTGTTAGATTCTGCTAGTCTAGTTTCTATGTAATGGGGGAAATTGTGTTTTGCCATATTTTCTCAGTAGTCTAGAACTGTTGGAACAACTCCACTGATCTTACATGTAATATTGTAAGGGGCTCTGTTTCTGTTTGTTTAGTGTTAGCATAAATGATAGGTTTTGGCATCATCAAATAGGGGGAAATTGTTGGGTGATGATTCTGTCCTCAGCATAGTCTCACTTAGTGGGAAATGATTCTATCTTCTATACTGAACCATGCTCAGCAGCCTAGTGATCTGATTGTTGAGAAGATTTGAAGATCCCAAAACCCTATCTGATTGGTGAACCATTCCGTTGTAATCGTTATTTGTCTCGAGGTTTCAGACTCAGTAGACACTCTGCTCTGATCAAGGCGCTCAGTAGATTATCTGCCTTAACACCAGAAGTAGAAGACTCAGTGATACTTGGACTCGGCGAGAGCAAGATATGCGAAAGAGTCGGTGGAACTGGACTCGGCGAGAGCGATTCATCGAACTCGGAGCGATCTTCAGTAGACTTTCCCCAGCTATCTACCTACTGAATACGGGATCAGACTCGGCATCGGCAGACAGTCAGAACTGTCAAATACTTTTGAAAGACAATCATCATTGTCATATACGAGGAAGAGAGAAGTCAGCTTCAGTTTGCCTTGAAGTCTGTGCTGTCTCAATCACTCTATCCACCTCGACGAATGACAAGGACACATGTGTCTTCTCACCTGCTAAAGCTGCAGTCAACCCTTTTCCTAAAAAGGTGGGAAAGTACACTGTTACCTACTTCAAAAGAGTCGTTTGCTACCAAAAGAGAGAGAAAGAAGAAGATCGTCTCCAACGGATCTCTCCCAATCTCTTCTCTATAAATAGAGGGATCATTCAAGAATTGATACACACCGAAATCATAAGAACACACAGAGCATTAAAACGAGCCTAACCAAAAAGCCTAAGTCTTCCGCAAGAATCTAAAGATCTATCTCCGGCGAAAGACTACCTTTTAGCTCGTAAGGGAACCAAGCTGAACCGACAACCAAGCATCTAGTATCCAAGCGACGTGACACGAACTTATAACTACACTCAGCTGTTCGTCGCTCTAGAAGCTACACTCTCGTTCCCTATCCCTCTAACCCTAAGCTCAACCGAAACCATATGTAGCTTAGACGAAGGAGTTCATATTTGAACCCAATCCTTATTGTAAAAGGACTCCTTCACTATTGGAGAAGTTTGTCAAACACTTTAGTTTGATACATTTGTAAACTGGGACTTGTTCAGTATAATCCCCAAGCCACAGCTTTGTCCTGTGCACAAGCTGACTGAGACTAACTCAGTATAATAAATAGCCTCCTGAACTTTCGGGACAGTGGACGTAGGATCGATTGATATCCGAACCACTTTAAAACTCTCTGTGTCGCTTACTTACGTTCTCTTACTGTTGCATTGATTTTACTATTGATACTGAAAATCTTCTTAAAATCATTCAACTGTCTCAGCATACTGAACTGACCACTTGCTGAACTGAGACTTGCATAAAATGTTTTTTCATTCAACTGATTAGGGCCTACACATTTCCGCACACTGAATTTCTACGGTTGACACTGAATTCTGACTCAGTCAGTTAGCAGATCTCAGTAGAGTCAGACTTTTAGCCTAACACGATTCGAACGCTTATTTGGTCTCGCCGAATTATTTCGAGACGGCATTATCCTGAATAGGACTGTTCGTGTTCAAAGTTGAGAAAATTGGATTCAGGTGTATTCACCCCCCCCCTCTACACCTGAACAGACTCTCGGGACCAACAGGACCGAACAAATCCATATGTAGCAGCTGAAGGATTCCATCAATGGAAGGAGATGGAACAGGCGGATTTTGATTCCTTGTTTGCTTTCCCTTCAGGCATGCTTCACACTGAGTGTCTTTTCTGAATACTTCATTCATCAGTCCTCTTGCTAGAGTGTTTCTAGCCAATTTGTTGAGCGTTTTGAAGTTGAGATGGCTGAGTCTCCTGTGCCAGAGCCACCCCGTTCTGTTGTCATTCTTTGCCAGCAAACAAGCTTCAGGTTCAGCTGAGTTCTAGTCAGCTACATAGATATTCTTCTTGCGCGAACCTAAAACACTGTTTTCCCTGTAGATTTATCAATAACATCACAGAAACCAGCGTCAAAAATCACTCTATGCGAGTTATCACAAAATTGACTAACAGAGAGAAGATTATGCTGAAGTCCTTCAACATATGATACTCTTGGAACTGTTGTTGTTCCAATGCTGAGTGTTCCATAGCCTCCACCATAAAATTCAGGAACTCAGTTCCTTTGTCATCAATAAAAATGATGAGAGGATTAAGGGAATGACTGGGGTACTTGTAGGAAGACCCTTTTTGGATACCATAAGAGCAATCATCAATGTGCATGAAGGCACAATCAACATGTGTTGGAACGGAGAGCAGTATACACACAACATCTATGCAGTAATGAAGCAGCCTACTGATATTGAAAATGTAAACATAATAGATGTGTATACTCCCATGATCCATTACCACTTAGAGATAGAATTTGTAAAAGAAAAAATGGGGTTAGCTATGACTCATTGATTGAAAAAGTTGGACACTCAAGCGATGAGTGATGTTGAAGTCAAAGAAGTAGCGATGGCCTTATATTCTCAATCTGAATTCGAGGTTACCAACAACGCAACTGGTCTGCCCAGGTTCCAGTCCATTGTCCAAGCACCAGTGCTATAACTCAAACCTCTCCCTGCACACCTCAAATATGCTTACTTGGGGGAAAAGGAGACATTGCCCGTCATTATCAATAATAGTTTAACACAAGAAAAGGAATATCAGCTTATTGCAGTCCTGAAGAAACACAAGGCTGCTATTGGGTGGACCTAGGCAGACATCATTAGAATCAACCCAGACGTCTGCATGCATCACGTTCTAATGGAGCCCAATATCAAGCCGAGCAGAGATCCACAACTCAAGCTGAACCCTAATATGAGGGAAGTTGTCCTCAAATAGATCTTGAAGCTGCTATTGTTGGTTAAAAATAGCCGATAACCTTGGAAAGGCATACAAAATAAAATAAGTAGCTGAAAATACAATGGAAATTGAGGTACTAGATTAAAACCAATTTTGTATCCAATAGGGCAGACAACTTTCTGGATCTTCGAGGCAGAACGTTCGGATTTATGATTCTCGTGAATATGAAATAACAAATTGGACAGACTTGACTAGATTGGACTAAACTGACTAAAGCCGAGTCGAGTTTTCTCTTTCCATAAAATAGTATTACCCTGGCTAGTGCTCACGGTTTGACAATCTGTCCCCAAAGATAAAATGACTTTCCTCCTTCTTAGTAGTAGCACCGCAAATTGGGAAAGTTTCAAAAACTGAACCAATGCATGAACTGGAGAGACACAAACTACAATATAGATGCAAATGGAGTGCTTCGTGATTTTCGTGATAACTTGTCTATCTTGTTATTTTATGAAAATGCTTGCAAGATGCTTTTATATAAATAGTGTCATCCACCATGTCAAGAGAATTAAGGCATTAAAGTGTGTCTCCACTACTTGTTCATTAAGAGGCATTACTTGAAATATTTCAAGTCTTCATGGATGCTTCTAAACTATCAAGACTCGTGATGTACCTAGAACTCGTAGGTAGCTCAACAGTCACACATGTCAACTGCTGATCAACCAGACTGGACTTCTCACCAACAAGTCCAATTAACAGCTTCAGTCAGACATGCTAACAACAAACCCACAAACTGAGATCCACACCCAAGCCCAACAATACAAGTCCACTTTCCCAGATATGGGCCGGGCAATGGGCCGAGCTGGCTGGCAGTACTTGCATCCAATTACGAAAATGCCCCCACTAATGACCAACTTAAAACGCACATTTCTCACTCACTGAAATTTAGTTTTGAGAATACGAACATACTACGACGATCTATGAATCGTGTAGATTTACAATTTAGAATACTTGGTCACAATAATCAATAGGTCAAAACCAATTTCCAACAATCCCCCACATGAGTGGAAATCGTGCATGCATGAATGCAGACTAATTGCCCAGTTCGAAATAAACATCATTGCAGCAGGAGAGGTAGCTTGAGACTTTGAACCTTGCCTTGTCAACACCATCGGGTACGCCAGCGGACTAGTGGACGTGATGCCTTGAGTGTTGGGATTTTGTATACTGGAAGCACTTTTTATACTTGTATACAATGTGTTTTCGTCCTTACCACTATTTTATTCTCCTATCTGATAAATAGGTATATTTGCACATGTTATCCTTTATCTTGTATAAAAGTTAGATTTGTGTGGTGTGTCGGGTATCACTGAAGACAACACAAATTGGTTGAACTGACAAGATATAAACAGTTATCATATCTGAGACAACTTAAGGATAAGTTGTCGATTTAAGCTGCAGTTTAGATAGGAAGTGGCTTGTCTTAGCTGCTTGTCTTTACTGGTACACTTAAGGTGGTGTATTGATGGATCACAGTGAGATGTGTTCTCCTAACTGACCTTAGTGGAGAACCAAGATCTCGGTGACTTAGCTGGTCTTAAGCTTGGTAAAACTTCAACTGAGTGCATTTGGCTATCTTCACTTTGACCTACTATGGTGAACGTCATCGCGACCGGATCTACGTATCTTGGGTGTTAGTAGTTATTTGTGGCTCAGGCTGGTTGTCTGTATCTTGCAACCGTATCCTAGTAAAATGGGTTGATAATATCCCCTGAGGAACTCGAAAGGATTAGCACACTAAACCCGACCTGTTGATTAAGTTCAGGTGTGTTAATAAGGTCGAGTGGTACTACTCAGGAATATAAGATGTTAATTAATTTAAGCTGTCAGTGAGCTTAATTAATTAACGGATATTTCTATCTTAAATACAGAGATCGATTAAGTCTAAAATACAAGCCCTTGCTCAATTTGGGATAAAGGGGTAAGTCAGCACGGATTCTCTAGTGGAATGAATCTGTGTTTATTAATTAATTTTGCTCTGGGCTGAGCATAGATAATTAATTAATTTGAGGTCCATCTTTATTTCTTGTATTGGATCCATGATTTGGCCCAATTTGTTGCCTAGTTATTTATTGTCTCTCAAAAATCATTATTAATGGATTAATGTATTTTTACATTATTTAATAATGTTATTTATCTGGAATTAATTGGCTGGGCCATTTAATTGATAAATATTAGTAGCTCAGTGGATTAATTAATTATATTATGGACTAATTATGTGGAAGCCTATTAGAAATATAATTAAATTAATGGGCTACAAATATATTACTATTATATTGGCTTTTGAAGCCTATATATATTAGTATTCTATTCAGAAACAGATTACACACACATTCACAAATTCGAGACGCCGTGCGTGTGAATGAGAGAGATGATAATCTTTTTTTCTCCAGTTCTCTGACCACCCAGAGGGAGAAAAAGGTCGGGACACAAATCAGAAGATCTGACACAGGAGCAACAATCAAAGTTGCGACAAGATACGAAGGAGGAAGGTATCGTTCCTAACCCTCAATTATCCTTCAATTGGTATCAGAGCCTAGTTTAGGCTCTGATTGTTGCTGTTAGGTGTATGATTAGGGTTTCTTTCCGTCGTTATCGGGTTAATTTTCGTGTTCGGGGCGGCCTGCGAGCTACTATTTTGACCCCTTTGTAACGTTTTTCTCGTGAGAAAATCCACGAGTAGTTGATAGGACCAATGTGTTATGTGATTGTACTTTTATTGTACTGTAATTGGTCCGGGATGCATGAAAATCGAGGCGCGACGCGCAGAAGGACGGAAAAGGGCGAAACCCTAGACACTGACAGAACACGACCGCCGACTTGCGACGGCGCGCGTGGGGCGCGTGCAAAATTATATTTCCGATCCGTTCAGATAGGTTTGTTCGTTATTTCGTTAGCGTCGTCTGGATAGGTTGCACGACCCATTCCGATTTCTGGTTTGTCCGGAATAGCGTCAGAAAGGAGAAGTGGTCGTGCTGTCCAAGAAATCCCCAATTCGGACGAAAACCCTAGTTCGGTTAGGGTTCCGCCGCATCTTGCGGCGGCGATTCCCGGCGGGTCTGAGGTACGATTTCCGATCGGCTTGAACCGCTGGATTCCTTGTCACACAAGCTTCGCTGCTCACAATGATTTTTTTCCTGCGAATCGTTTGAGAATTGAGTGGAATTGAAGGACGATTTTGGCCGGAATCCGTTTATGGTGGCCGAAAATTGTCCAAGGATCATTACCCATGTTTCAATTGATCGAATCGCGGCTCGAAAACACGCAATTTTCGCGGCGAAACTTGCCGACGACAAGCTGCGTATTTACACAGCGGCACAGTCGCGGCGGCGGCTCCAGGCGGCTGTTCTTCACAGCCCAGACGTCTGGAAGGGGCGGGGACGACCGACGAGGCGGCGAGAGGCGGCGGGAGGTAGCGGCGTGCCGCGGCGCAGTGGCGAGCCCGTAACGCATGGCTGCGAGTGCTCCCGGCCCGGTTTTCCAAACGACGGAGCTGGCCGGTGAGGGGCGGCAAAGCCGCGCGCGAGACCCTCCCCTCGTCGACGGCGGCGCGGCGGCGCGGCCGGCGGCGGCGGCGGCGGCGCGATTTCTACTGGAGGAAGAAGACGGCTGACGTGGCGCGCCATGTCAGCCCTTGCTGACTGGTTTGCTATGTGTCTGCCACGTGTCTGCCACGTGGCAAACCCCCTGATGATATGGCGACGACAGTTTTCGGTGCAGTTTTCGATGCAGTTTTCAAATTCGAAGATTTTGAAGATCGAAGAGCTGTATTTTGATCGGGCTACGCAATAGTTAGGAATTACGTGATTTAAAGCCCGATAACGACGTTTTAAATTCCTATTTGCGTATTTATTTTTTTATTATGCTTTAGCATGCGATTATGTGATTAATTGCGCTTAGAGAAGCATGTAAATAGGATTTACGTCGTATTAAAGCATGTTTTATTTTTCGCGAGCACGTTTTATTATGTGCGTTTAGAAATTGCATGCTTTAAGAATTATGTGGATATGCATGATTCAAAACGAACCTTTTGAAGAAAAAGACTAAGCAAATAATAAATTAAATATTTAATTGGATTCCATTTAAATTGGAAATTAAATATTTAACCGGACCTCCATTAATTGGACCCTACACAAAAGTGGAACAATTATATGAGTAAACGTCCACCTGAGTGGCTTGCTTGTATTTGAGAACCACGAGTTTTGTGAGATGGGTTTTCTAATGTAATATTTAATTATTATTGAGTAGTGGGAGCGAAGCCGTAAACGTCAACCTGAGTGGCTTGTGTGCTTAGTAAACACGAGTACTCTAGCAGATAATAATTAAATAAGATGGCCAATTAAATCAAATTGAAAGCGGTATGGTTCGCGTAAGTATGCCAATTTCGAGAATTTGATGTTAATTCGGTCAAATTAATGGTCAAAGCTTAGATGTCACCGCAGGTACAACTTCCTGAGAAGTCCCTTCCCGCATTTTAATAGTGACATGGTCTAGAGATATCGGATTATTAATTCCATTCGTCTTAAGAACTTAGGCGTGGATTGGAATTAAAGAGCTAGGTATATAGCTTGGTCTAGGGGTACACGAGTAAACGTCCACCTGAGTGGCTTGCGAGTGTGATCTCTAGGGCTATTCGAGTATTTAACATCATTGGTTTTTCAAAAGGTTACAATGATGGTTAATTACGAATTATGTGCAAACAATAACTTTATACATGCTTTTTAAATTATATTTTTTGGATATGTCTGTTCGAAATTTTTCGAGTTCCTAAATAGTCTCACCAACCAAACCCTAACGGGTTTAACAATTTTTAAATAATTTCACAAAGTGGAAGAGATATCTTACCTTCCCAATAAATGCTCTGCAAAGGTCCTATAAGAACTTCTGTTTTAGGACCGCTATGTCTAAGAACGAGTTTACAATGAGTATGTTACTCAAATCTTTGGTAGCGGTCAAAGAGGTTAGAGGAAAGGGCAAGAGTGCTCAAGTCTTTAATATCCTCCGAAAGGCGGAAACCAGAAAAAGAGCAGAAAGGGTGGTCAATTCAAGAAGAGCAGTAGGAGTAAAAAGACGGTCCTTACCGGCGACATACGAATGTCAAGGGAGAAAGGAAGGTTCTTCAATTATGGTAAGAAAAGACACTGGAAGAGTTATAATCCAGATGTCAAGGCAAAACAGAAAGAGACGCGAGTCGCTCTTGTAACTGAAATTGTTCTAGTTTCCTCTTCTACCCATGAATGGGTAGTGGATTCGGGGGCAACTGATCATGTTTGTTACACCTTGCAAGGTTTCTTGCAGAAAAGGTAATTGAGCAATGGCGAGGTGGTAGTCTCAATGGGCAATGGATCGAAAGTTCTTGCAATTGCCATTGGAGATTTAAATATATCTTTTGATAGTTCTGTTTTAGTATTTAAAGAAGTTTAATATGTTCCTAAGTTTAGGCGAAAGATTATTTCTGTTTCAAAACTTTGCACCATGGATGGTTATGAATCAAGTTTTGATAGTGGAGTTTCTATCATGAAAGACGATGATTTTATCTGTGGTGGACCATTAAACGGGTCTTTATATACTATTACTTGTAAACCGCGAAGTTCTGTTAATATTGCTTCCTCATCATCAAATCCTAAGAAGAGGAAATAGTCTTCTAAGGTAAACCAAACTTATCTGTGACACTTAAGACTAGGTCGCATCAATCTTAACAGGACTCAAAGGTTGGTGGAATTTGGATCATTGGAGTCTCTCCAAGTTGAACAATTTCCAACTTGCGAAACCTGTTTGGAAGGAAAGATGATGACTAGGTCTTTCAAGGCAAAGGGTAATAAAGCCATAGAAGTATTAAGTTTGATACATTCTGACTTGTGTGTGTCTATCTCTACACAAGCCCTTGCCGCCTCAAAGGCCCGGGAAGGAGAAAGCTACTGAGTCTACTCCACCTCCTTCCCCGACGCCCAAATTCAAAACAAGAGCGGAGCAGGAGGAACACGACAAGAGGGTGCCCCTCCTCCAATATCGTTATAGAGAGGGGAGAGAAGATGACTAGGTTTTTTCAAGGCAAGGAAAACGCTAGAAGTATTAAGTTTGATACATTCGACTTGGTGTCTATCTACTACACAAGCCCTTGCCGCCTCAAAGGCCCGGAAGGAGAAAGCTTCTACTCTCCCCCTCCTTCCCCGACGCCCAAATTCAAAACAAGAGCGGAGCAGGAGGAACACGACAAGAGGGTGGCTCAGCTCCTCCAAGATCAGTTGGATTATGAGATGAGACTGGAGGAAGAGGCTCAGAAGCCTAAGAAGAAGACAAGAGTGACAGTTGCCAGGATGTCTAAGAGTCATGCTAAGAAGATATTAGATGAGCAGAAGAAGAAGGCTCAGCAATCTGCTGATGAGCCTGCTGACTTGGACACTGACAACCTGCCGCTTGCTCAGAGGCTAAAGAATATCTCTACTCTTACACCTGAGCAGGAGGCAGAAGACAATGCAACCTGGGAGGCTACGCAGCAAGGGCTAAATCTCCGGAGAGGAGATAAGAGAGCTGCAGCCTCAAGGGAGAAGAAGAGGTTGGAGGACCTGGCCAAAATCATTGATCTTACTGATAGAATTGCCAGGGATCCAATCCTCGACAAGAGGAAGCAAGTTCCAAGGACATCTAAGTTCTTCCGGCGAGGTGCTCAGAAGTCCTATCTCAAGAAGACTCTGCACCGCCGCATAGACAGATAGATCCCCTGGAATCTGAACGAGGACTGGGAGGAGCTGAAGATCGATTTCATAAAGGCATACTATGTGTGGCAGTGCTATCCTGCTGAGGTGTCGCCGGCTGATCTCTTTGACGAGTTCATCTATCAGTACGACGCGAACTTCAGAGCACAAATCAAGCTACTTCTATTCAAGGAGAAGCTGCCAATCACTGCTCCTGCCTACCGTCAGCTAACTCCTCCCATGACTACTCCTGGAGTTATTTACACGAAGGAGATCGAGGACGAGGTCGAGACTGCTGCACATCACAATGACTTAGATCCTTTGCATCCAGGCGATCTCGATGACATCCAAACCCTCAGAGCGAGAGTATACAAATCTTATGGGTTGGAGCCTCCAGCTGCTAAGTCTGTAGAGTTTAAAGCCAAGATCAAGAAGTTCAGGCGTTAGCAGTAGCTGTTCCTTATTTTCTTTGTAATAGAGCATAGACTGATTGTAACCTCACTTCCTATATATAACATCAGTTATTTGCTTGGTCGGACAACTACTCATTGTCTTATGGCTGTGTTTATTTATTTATCACAACTGATCACTGAAGTGATCCGACAACAACACACGTAACCTATCTTTCTCTGATATGCCTATCTTTTATCTGCTGAGTACCTTGTTTTTAACTGCTCAGTTTTACTGAAGTCTTTTGGGTCAGTAGTTTAGTGCTTAGTGGTTTTGGCATCATCAATTAGGGGGAAATTGTTGGATTATGAGTCAGTGGTTGATTTAATCTTCACTTAGAGGGTAATTGGTTTTATTATCAGTAGTTCTTGTAATAGGACTTGCTTATTTATCGGTAATGGGGGAAATCATAGTGAGTTATTGCTATGGAATTGAAGTTCCCAAAACCTGTCTTGTACCCTTAGTGTAGTGTCTTTCGGACTAGATGATGTAATAGGCTAGAATGTTCTTATTTTCATTATCTGTTTTGTCTAAGTCCTGTAAGGGGTATTTGTTGGTCTGACCTTCAGTAGGAAGTTACATTCCAGAACCCCACGTCATCAGTTGTAAGAGCTCGTGTTCTCAGGTCTCCAGCTGACTACACATCAGTAGAAGATTTCTCATCAGCTGACCCTCCAGTAGAAGAACACAGGACAGAGCTCAGTACCTTCAGAGTCATCAGCTTACTACACTCAGTAGAAGATCCTTTATCAGCCGACTCAGGCGAAGAAGACAGTGATCGTATCAAATCCACTGTATCTGATAGAAAACGACCCGACCTTTTAACATCATTCGAAAGTCAGCAGAAGATCATACGAGGATGAGTGCGAGTCAACTTAGATGAAGACTGATGTCTGACAAGTCTCACCTACCACAAACCTTGACCAATGAGAAGCGGTCCAAGCCTTACCTGCTCTGACCAACTAAAGCTGCTCTCATGTACAGTGACCAACTACTCTGCGATACTATTTTGAACATATGGTTGTTTTCCTTGGACGTTTGTGACACGTGGCATCGTCCCCTCCAACGGAAAATTGCATGGGTCACAACTATAAATAGAGAAGCTTTTCCGAGCTCAACGCATGGGATATCAAAGGGATTACACGCTCAAGCATTCAAAACACTCTAACTTGCTTTCTCTCTAGAGTTTTTTCTTTAGACCCCTCTTATCTATCTAAGCTCCATTGTTATATCCATAGCTTAGAAACTTTGAAGGAGTTCACTTTTCGTGACTCTTCTTATTGTAAGAACTTCTTCATAGTTGGAGAAAATCCCCTCCCCTTCAAACTTCGGTTTGGATTGTAAAGTCGCTAAGGGCTATAACTTAGAAGGGTATGTCCAGTGCACAGATACCTTGTTGAGGCTTGCTCAGATTAATCAACAAGACCTCTTGTTCAGCAAGATCGTGGATGTAGGATCTTGCGTATCCGAACTACGTTAAAAATTACTTGTGTCATTTACTATTTTATTGCATTGGTTTCAAACTATCTTACAAACTCATACTTTGCATAAAACGTATTTAAAAGAGCACTAGCCAAAACTATTTTGTTTGCGAAAAACACATTTTCAAATCGAGATGAAGTCTATCGAGCCCTACACATATTCGCACTAACTCTCCTCCTGAGGATTTAATACTGACAAAGGTCAGTAGAAGAAACTCAGTAGTTGAGTCACTCTGTCCCGCGATCAGAAGGTTACTATCTGGCATTGTTCATCAGTCGCAACCTGCAGCTCAGCTGTCCTTCCCGTTTGAGAAAAGAAACTTGTACTCGGGTGCATTCACCCTCCCCCCCCTACACCTGACACTCGTCTCCGGACTAACACATAATATTGTTTGGGCCAAAATTGTCTACCGTAGGCTTAACAATGCATACAAGCTTGTAGCGCCGAGAGTCAAACTCCCGAGCCATTCTGTTAGTGCAGGTATATTGTCTGCCAAGGCTGGCCCATCTCAACTGCGCAAGCTCCAAGAGATCATTCTGCAATTACTAGACAAAATCAACAAAATGCAGACCAAACTGAACAAGGTTTAGAAGCAGCTCCGGGACCAGGCCCCTAAGCCACTGGTTAGCACAGCAGACAAGAAGGGCAAACATAAAATGGTCAATGAAGATGAGTCTGAGGAAGGCTCTGAGCATGTCATTGAGGAGGCTAGTGTAGACTACAATGAGGAGACCACATAAGAAGATGCCAATGACAGTAGTGAAGATGCTAAACCTGAAGAAGACATCGACACTCAAGAAGATAGCGAGCTTGAGCCCGGTAAGGTCAGACTAAATCTATAAGATTAAAGCTGAGGACAGAGGGGTTGAGTAAGGAGAACTCAAGGATCACACTGAAATTGAACAAGAAAAGAGTGACCTTGAGCCAGGAGAGATATGAATACCTAAACCTACTGTCCAAGAAGAAAGTGCTCCTAAAGAAGACACTAAGGCTCAGGCAGACAGTGAGCTTGAGCTCGGTGAGATAAAAGGATCTAGAGAGATCCGAGTGTAGAGCCCAATTACTGAATCTAAGCATAGTCAGCCTGAGACTGAGCCAGCTCAAGCAGATGGTAGTCAGCCTCCAGCACTCAGTGAGCTAGTGACTGAGAAAGGAGTTACACTGGAGGTTTATCTAAATGGTCCTCTGAATGGTCCGCCAGCTGATGAAGGTGAGGGTACTCATACCCAGGAAGATGACCACTTAGCGATGGAGGTTACTGCCTAAGCAAAGCAAACAAGCAATGTTGTAACCCACCCAGGCTCCAGTGCAATAGAGAGTCAGGAGAACATTGCTCATGAATCCTCAGTGGCCCCTACTGAAGAAAGTCTGAATCCATCTTCCAGTCAGCTGCCTGCCAAGAAAATCAAGAAATCCTTGTCCCCCCTTGATGCTTGGAAGAAAAAGAAATCCCTGTGCGTGCTTGAAGCCAGGAAGGGACAGGCAGGTTCCAGCTCCTCTGCACCCCAAAAGAAAAGGAAATCCACCACTTCACCAGACAAGCAACAAAAGAAGAAGAAGACCCGCTGGGCAACAATTAAGTGGACCAGCTGCTCCCCCAGTTTTTTTATGATTTTGTCAACCCCACCCCACCCCCTTCTCCTTGATCTTGTCTTGCATGAGGGAAAACAAGGCTCAAAGTGTGAGGAGAAGTGTGAATTTATGTTTTTGTGTCTGTCTTCTTCCCAAAATTAAGTAGGTTTTGTTTGCCGTTATGTTTGCATTTCCCCAACTCCTTGACCTTGTCTTGCTTGAGGGCAAGCAAGTCTCAAAGTGTGAGGAGAGGGATTCATTTATTTATGCATATGTGTATGTGTCTGTTTAAGCATGCGAATAAATGATCATTCTGTCCTTGTTTTACATCTTCCCTTGCTCAAAAATTTAATGAATCTCTTTGTTGGGCATGTGAGCGTGATCTTTCAATTACTAAGAACTTATTAGATGAAAATTAGAACGATGAATAAGGGTATGATTAGGTCATCATAAAACCCCTTGAGGCAGTCAGATTTGAGTCTATAGTTGACCAGCCTCAACTCTATCCTTTATGAGAGAATTAGGTTTGTAAAGTCGCCATATTGCAATATCATATGCATCAAGTGATAAAAGGCATTAGAGAAACCCACTTGAGCCTAAATTCTTTCAAATCCAACAAGAAATGACCCCCTAGTGAACTCAAATTGTGCCTTGGCCTGTTCTTTCAAGAAACTCACTCCAAATAGCCAAGCCTTTCGGCCTACTTTTGACCCTGTTGTGTGTGTTGCAATTGTGGAGCTTAGGCAAATCAATCTAGACAGTAAATAAAATATGGGTACTTGAGCATAATAACAGATTCAGAAGAAGCAACCTAAATAAAGTCAGCATGAATGAAGTTCTTGGCAAAATATATTAAAATAAAATGGACTGTTGAAATAAAGAAGAAAAGGGGGGAGGAAGAAAAATGAGAATTGAATACGTTTTGTAACTCCCCAAGTTACTGCCTTGTACAAATCTGCACACCCTTTTTACATTCAATATGCTCCAGTCTGTTCTTACACTCCTACTGCTTACTATTCGCACTGCATGGATACACGACCTTTGTACTTAAGTGAAGAATTATGGTCCGTAGCCCCATTACAACCTCATAATAAAATCTGCACTGCATGGACCAATTAGGAAAATTCCACATTTTCAAAACTCTTTTCAAGGTTCGTAGCCCCATTACAACCTCAAAAGAAGACCTCCTTGATGTAGCAAATTGTGATTGCCTCAAAATGGCTACTGCGTGAATAATAGTCTAGTTGAGTGGCCGTCCTGGATTAGAACAGGGAAGAGTTGAGTGAATCGTGAGGAACACGTATGCCTGCCCAGTTTTTGACCCTTGGATAATAATGTTCTTAGTTTTGAATTCATAATCCCTGCTCTGCAAATTGAGAATTGCTATGATGTACTTCATTGGTTTTGAGCTGGGGCATATTGTGAACATTGCCCAATTGGATGGAATGGATACTTGTTGTCTTTTCTTTTCTTCCCTGTTTTGTGTGATTCTGTTTATGTGCTTGTCTGGGGAGTCTGTGTCAAGCTACAATCTAAGTTTATCCATTTTTTTATTCATACTTGAGGACAAGTATTGCTTAAATGTAACTAGGTTGATAAACCTAGATTTGTAGCTCATTTGTCTATTTAATTCATCTATTGTTGGTAGTGATAGTGCATATTTTCTAATCAAAATGGAGAAAAATGGAATGAATCCAAGGAAGATGTAAGAATTGCAAGAATCTTGGACTTGATGTTGGTTTCTGCCCAAAGAAAGAAAAAACTGGGCTGCAGAGAGTTGATTGGGCATGTGTTGTACTGGGACAGAAGCAAGAAGAGTTGAAAGAAAAATTGAAGCTCTAGTACCCGGCCAATTACTCTTGATGATGATCCTGGCAGGAAAAGGAGTTCTGCAGCAATTACAAAGTACAGGCTAGACCAGCTATTATCCGGCAGACCATGCCTTTACCCAGCAGACTCAACACCAACTCCCGACATGATCTCTGTTACCAAGGTAGATATTTTCTAAACGGGGAAAAGGAGAAGAATATATACACTTATTTCTATCTTCATCTCCATTATAATCTTCATGAACCATTAGATAGAAAAATTAGCTCCTTAATGTAAAAATACGCTGTCGCAAGTTCTGTAAAAAAAACCGCCATTAATGTAACTTTAAAACTCTCTTACATTCTGCCTAGTGTAGCTTCGAGCTCTCCTGGAGGAGAAGATTCCCTTTAATGCAAGTATTGGTTAGCTTAAAATCTTTTTTAGTTCGAGCTTTTATGGTTAACATTTATTTCTTTTGCAATCTCTTTTACTGTCCTACCTTACTTGTTCACGCGTGAGTTTGACCTTGTTCATGTTATTCTCTAGTCCAAATCTCCTTAGAAGAATAGAATGTTGTACTTCATACTCTTTACAGTCCATGCCTTTAGATCAATATGCTTTTCATCTTGTAGTTGTTATTCCCTCTCTTTAGGTTGTTAGTTTATGTTTATTTCATCCAATTTTCGGAAGCTTTGTTATTCTGTCTTATTATTCCAGATATGCACTATGCTTTGTTTTAACATGCTTATTTCAGTTCCTTGCTTTTGTATGAGTAGCTAAGTCCGAGATTTGGCAGAGCTAATGAGGAATAATCCCTAAAACCCGTGAGATGTGTTACTATGCTTAATAATTGGTTAGGTTAAGTGCACCACTTTCAGAGAATAGTGATCAGTTAAGAACACTGGGCTCTGATACCAAATTGTTGGTCCTGAGACGTGGTTCAGGTGTAACGGGGGGGGGTCGTTGAATACACCTGAATACAAATTTCGTTCTCAAACACGAAGTCAACTCTAGCTGAGTTTGCTACTGAATTGAGTCTGACATCCAAATATACTTCAGATCACGAGGGCAAGAAATTCTTACTGACTTTAGTCATTCGAATAGTCGTTTAGTATTAGAGTGTGTGCGAAAGTGTAGTCCCTATCAAACGTCTCGTTTAGAAAACCGATTTTATGTTGAGTTTGATGAAATACAATTTTAATACAATATGAACAGTTAGAGAAAACAGTAAATCAACAATACAAATTATTAAAGTGGTTCGGACACTCTGGGTCCTACATCCACTGTCCTAACCAAAGCAAGATACTTGTTATATTTGTACTGAGACTTGCTCAGTGATCTGTTCTCAAGACAGATGTAACTTGAAGCTTATACTGAGCAAGTTCTCAGTGATCTGTGCGCTGAACCAATTCTTTACTTATAGTCGTAGTGACTTTTACACGGGTTTTAAACTTTAAGAGTCTGAGTCTTCTCCATCTAAGAGGAAGTTCGTACATATAAGAACAGTTTCACAAGGATGTGAACTTCCTCGAAGTTTCTAAGCTAAAGATATTACAATGATGCTTGCTTAGATAAGATAAGGGGAACAAATATAACTCTAATTGATGAACTAATGGGGTTCTTCTATGAATGCTAGTTCTTCATTGGATTCTTCGTTGAGAGTGTTAAGAGTTTTTCCAGAACGTCGGTCATGCTGTCGTGCAGCGAGATCAAATGTGCCAACAATAGGACCGCATAGTTTTCAGTTGAGAACATCGGCACGGTCCTAATGCCTAAAATATCAGCCATTGAAAGATAGGATATATGATGTAATGAAGAGATGCAAGATGCAGTGAAAATGGGTTTTCTATGATCTTTGTTCGAGATGCACCACTTTCAGAGAACAGTGATCAGTTAAGAACACTGGGCTCTGATACCAAATTGTTGGTCCTGAGACGTGGTTCAGGTGAGGGGGGGCGTTGAATACACCTGAATACAAATTTCGTTCTCAAACACGAAGTCAACTCTAGCTGAGTTTGCTACTGAATTGAGTCAGACATCCAAATATACTTCAGATCACGAGGGCAAGAAATTCTTCTGCTGAGTTCAGCTCTACTGACTTTAGTCAGTTGAATAGTCGTTTAGTATTAGAGTGTGTGCGAAAGTGTAGTCCCTATCAAACGTCTCGTTTAGAAAACCGATTTTATGCTGAGTTTGATGAAATACAGTTTTATACAATATAAACAATTAGAGAAAATAGTAAATCAACAATACAGATTTTTAAAGTGGTTCGGACACGCTGGGTCCTACATCCACTGTCCTAACCAAAGCAAGATACTTATTATATTTTTACTGAGCAAGTCTCAGTGATCTGTTCTCAATACAGATGTAACTTGAAGCTTATATTGAGCAAGTTCTCAGTTATCTGTGCGCTGGACCGATTCTTTACTTATAGTCGTAGTAACTTTTCCAAGGGTTTTAAACTTTAAGAGTCTGAGTCTTCTCCAACTAAGAGGAAGTTCTTACATATAAGAACAGTTTCACAAGGATGTGAACTTCCTCGAAGTTTCTAAGCTAAAGATATTACAATGAAGCTTGCTTAGATAAGATAAGGGGAACAAATATAACTCTAAGTGATGAACTAAAGGGGTTCTTCTATGAATGCTAGTTCTTCATTAGATTCTTCGTTGAGAGTGTTAAGAGTTTATGCGTAGATAGCTTGGGTTCTCGGTAGTGTCTCTGCATGAAGACTTTTCTTATATAGTCGTCGAAGGTGAATAGATCCGTTGGAGGGAGGTCTAGCCACATGTCGAAACAACAAGGAAAACAACTCCTTTATTTTGAACGTTGGTGAGTAGGTGCACTGTAGAGATTCTCCCCTTTTTCAGTTTGGGAGCAGCTTTTGTCAGAAAAGATAGGTCGATGTCGGCTCCTTATTGGTCGAGGTAGATTAGTAGGTGAGACTTGTTAAACATCAAGGTTGACTTCCTCTGAATCCTCGGACCTTCAACTGAAGTGACTTCCTACTAACGTTCTTCTGAGCATTCACTGCATGGGCACGAATTCCTATGTAGATTCTGTTGGTGGTTGGCTGACCAACTGACTTCTTCGATCCTGAGTACAACAGCTGAGTGCAAGATCTTCTACTGAACTCTGCAGTTACTGAACTCTAGCCTACTGAGTTCTAACAACTGAACTCGACTAAGCTATTATAGATACGAAGGTACAATATTCAGCCAGGGTTTTGGGATCTATCAAATCTATCAATTCATCTACTGAATCCTTATCCCAACAACTCGAAAGTGGAGCTTTTACAAATTTTCTATCAAGGTATGACCGACGAAGCAAAAGTCATGGTTGATATAGGTTTGAACGGAAATTTTCACACTAGTCTCTACGACGATGCAAGAAATATGATTGAGGGACTAGCCGAACAAGCATGATGAAAACAAATTTTCTGTTGGTGGTTGGCTGACCAACTGACTTCAAGAACAAGCATGATGAAAACAACGTCATAGTCAGAAACAAAGCTCGACTAGTTGCCAAGGGATATTTTCAAGCATAAGGAATTGACTTCGATGAAAGGTTCACTCCGATCGCAAGATTGGAAGGCATTCGTCTATTCCTAGCCTACGCAACGCATCAAAGATTCAAAGTATATCAAATGGATGTAAAATCATCTTTTCTGAACGGCGTACTGAAGGAAGAAGTCTACACGGAACAACCGCCCAGCTATCAGCAGGGACATCAGGTTTACAGACTCAGGAAAGCTCTCTACGGGTTAAAACAAGCACCTGGGACTTGGTACGATACCCTATCAGACTTTCTACTTCATAAAGGTTTTCAGAAGGGGATAGTAGATCACACTATGTTCAGCATACAAGGGACCGAGAGCAACATGAAGATATGTAAATTGGTTGCATTCTGACTATATGGACGAGATCGACACGAAAGTGGAAGCGAAGTTTAGCCAACTTGAAGACAAACTGGATCGACTGCTTAAGCGGAACACTTCTGCTTCAAGCCAATCAATTGTTGATCACACATGCGGAGCATGCAGCCAGAAAGGTCATACATCCTTACAATGTCCAGGAGAGGAGGTAAATTTAGTCGAAAATTTAAGTGGGCAATAAGGGGTTCATCCGAACCTTAGATGGAGGCATTCGGAAGATCAATTTCAACTAAGACAAGCTCCACAATAGCAATTCCAGCAGCCCAGCTAGCACCCACAACCATAGAACTTTCAGCTGCCGTATAAACCCCTGCACCAAAGGTATTTTCAGCAGCAGAGTGCTCCGCCGGCCCAACCAGAGTAGCAGAGCCCTTTAGAAAAGCTTTTGGCCGAAATGGTTTCTTCATAGAGGGACACTACTGCATTTCAACAACAAATGCAGAAGGAGATACATAAGACGAAGAAAGATCAGCAAATTACTATGGATAATTTAGCCAAATAGATGAATAAGCTAAATTCTACCGTGCAGGAAAGGAAAAACTCTCAAGGGCAGCTTCCAGCTCAAACTCAGCAAATCTGAATGCTCAAAACTGCAATCAAATCACACTGCATGAAGGTAAAAAAATGTCTGACCCGACTCTACAGGCAAGACACCCAGAGAAGTTAGCAGAGACGAAGAAGGCTGCAGAACACCTATACTATCAGAAGGGTTAAAGAAGCACTATGCTGAAGATCCAGAGCAAGAACGAGATGAGAACGTTCTGACTAGTCAGTCGGAATTTGAAAATCTACTTCCTCCACTATTTCCAGAAGCTTTGAAAAAGGAAAAGTCGCCAAACAAGGAATACATGGACTACCTCAAGCTGTTCGAGAAATTGGAGATTAAAATTTCTTTCCTTGAGGTTGTAAAAATTCCTAAATTTTGGAAGTTAGTGAAGGACTTCATCGCTAGAAAAGTCCCAAAGTCCGGGAAAATTATCATGGACCACTCTATCTCGACAATCATTCAAAGGATGTTACCTTCTAAGTGTGCTGACCCAAGTATATTTACACAATCGTTTTTTTATTGGAAATTTATGACTAAGCAAGCTATGTGTGATTTAGGTGCATCCATAAATGTTATGCAATTGTCCGTTTATAATCAATTAACTGGAGCGTTATTAGTATCCACTATGGTGATAATTCAATTAGTGGATAGGTCATGCATTGCCCCGGTAGGTTTACTTGAAAATATTTTGGTCAGAATTAACAATTTTATCTATCCGGCAGATTTCTATGTTTTAGACACTAATAATAAGCAAGTTAAGGGTACTGCGGGTGTTTTATTGGGTAGATCGTTCTGAAAAACTGTGAAGGCCATACTTTATGTAGATGGGGGATCTATAAGTGTTGCATATCATAATGAAATCTATGTTGATCACATTGTTGAAGCACTTAAGATGCCCTTAGATCATGAAAATGAAGAGGCTTTATCTACTGGCTCCATTGAAATCTTTGTCCAAGAATATCTTGAGACGTATGTGATGCAGGATAAGATGGAGGTCACATTAACTCAAGGGCTGACTGAATCAGATCTCGAGGATATATGATATGAGGAGATCAGAGAAAGTATCTCAGCCTTATACACAACTCCAGAATTGGCAACTATCAACAGCGTGTCTCAACTGCCCAGACAAGATGCTTCTGAAAAGCCGCTGCCATAATTCATCAAGGCACCGAAGTTGGAACTTAAACAACTTCCAACACATCTGAAATATGCCTATCGCAGAGAAAATGAGACGTTGCCCGTCATCGTTAATAAAGTACTTGATGAAAATCAAGAAAAGGCATTGTTGGAGATTTTGAAGAAGCACAAGAAGGCCATAGGATGGACTTTAATCGACATCACCAGCATAAGTCCTGACATTTGCCAGCTTTATTCTCATGGATCCGAATAGCAAGCCTTTTCGAGCCCATCAAAGAAAACTCAATCCGAACATGAGGGAGGTCGTGCTTAAAGAAGTATTGTTGGTCCCGAGATAAACATTCAGGTGTAGAGGGGGGGGGGATACACCTGAAAACTGTCTCAACTTAAAACACGAACAGTCCAATTCAGGAGAGTGTCTTGTTGAACAAGTTCAGTAGACCAGGTAAGTTGTTCTGGATTGCGTGGACATAGTGACTGACTATACTGAGGCCTGCTAGCTGATTGATGTCAGAATTCAGTACCGTTGAGTAAGAGTTCAGTAGTGTGCGCAATAGTGTAGGCCCGATTTAGTTGAGTTTGAAAACGTTTTTATTAAAATTGTTTCAGTAGATTAGTGCACTCTGTTTAAACTTTGTTGAAACTCTGTTGAATGATTTTGTAAAATGGTTTTCAAAATGAACAGTTAAATCAATGCAACAATAAAAAGAACACAACGATTTTAAAGTGGTTCGGATATCAAACAATCCTACGTCCACTATCCCGAAAAGATTAGGAGGCTGTTTTATTATACAGAGTTAGTCTCACTTGGTTTGTGCATTGGACAAACACTGCCTTGAGGATATACTGAGCAAGTCCCATTTTACAAGGATCCAACTATAAAGTTTGACAAACTCTCCAACGATAAAGGAGTTCTTAACAATAAGAACAGTTCAAGATTTGAAGTCCTTCGGTTCTAAGTTATAGATATTTCAGTGGAGCTTAAGTTAGAGGGAAAGGAACGAGAAATGGCTTCTAGAGTGATGAACAATGAGGAATAGACATTCTGGGTTTGTGTTCAATCACTTGGATACTAGAGCCTTTGATTCTATTTCAGCTTGGTTCCCTAGAGCAAGGATGTCGCCTTTCGCTTTGAGTGTTTCTCTGAAGTTCTTGCGGAAATCTTTGTAACTTGTTCGTTTATTGCTTGTAATCGCTTGTTCTGTGTTCTCTATCTTCGATTTGATTTTCCCTCTATTTATAGAGGTGAGCTATGGATAGATCCGTTGGAGAGTAACAATCCACGTGTCACTCTCTTTGGGTAGCTAACGGCTCTTTTAAAGAATCGCGCAAAGTCCTTTCCTCCATTTTTGAAAAGTTATTGACTTGCAGCTTTTACCAGAACTTTGACAGTTGGCTGCTCGTAATTGGTCGAGGCGTAGAAAGTAGTTGGGACACACAGACTTCAAGGCAGATACCTCAAGCTGACTTCTCTGATGTCAACAACTTCGGACGACTCTGCTGATTTAACAAGAGAATCATTTGACAATCAAGGAGACTGGTAGGCCGTTGCTGAGTCTGACCTGGGGTTCAGTAGTATACTCCTGCTGAGTCCAACTCTACTGAAGGTCGACTCTGAGTTCAGTGAACTGCTCCTGCTGAGTCCAGTTCTACTGACTCTATTCAGTATGTTGCTCTTGCTGAGTTCAGCACTACTAAATCTGAACATCTCTCAGTATGCTGCTCCTGCTGGGTCCAGCACTACTGAGTCTTCACTCCATGGTACTAAGGCGGATAGTTTACTGAGGGATCAACAGACAAAACTCTGAGCCTGGACCATGGTGAAGGAAAGTCTACTGAGTCTGAAACTCTCAGAGACTAAGGCGTTACTATTACAACGAAATGGTTCACCAATCAAATTAGGGTTTTGGGATCAGCCAAATCTTCTAAACACTCTACTACTGAATCATCTCCCAACAATTTTCCCCTATTTGATGATGCCAAAACCTAACACTACAAACTATCAGATACAAACTCCTTACAAATATTACAAGTAGATTCAGTGGAGTTGTACATCAAGTTCTAATCTACTGAGGGATAAGAGATAAAGAATTAATTCTAACAACAATTCCCCCAAAAATAGAATCTATCAATCTAAGTAGAACAGACAATCACATGATAAGCAGTAGGTGTGTGAGTCAGTAATCACTTAGGTGATTCTAAGTGTAAAGTTAAGATAAACGGGCCATAGAGACAATAAGGTGTTGTCAAGGCCAAACAGCAAAAATGTATTATATATATGGAAGTTCAGTACATATACTTCAATTCCTATCTATCAAAAACTAAGAAGCTATCAGGAGCTATCTTCTGAACCTCTGAATTGTTGGCTTGAAATCTTTAGACTTGTCTTCAAGCAGAGGGAGTCCATACATCTGGAATGTATCTTTCCTTAGCTTTTGAATCTTAGGCACATCGTCTGGATCATTCGCATCAAGTTCAAGTGCCACATCAGCATCCCTGACTTCTCCTTCTATCACACCTATTTAGAGTGAGCCATCTAACTTCTGAGGAGGTGGCAGAGGTCTGGGAGCAGGGGTCTGAACATCTTCCTTGTCAGCAATGGCCTTCTGAACCTTATTATAGATTTTAGTGTTCTTGTAAGGAATTTCAGTGTACTTGTAAGGAATATCAGTGAATCTTCTGATTGTTTGGTCTCCTGCCTCTCCTGTACTTGTAAGGAATTTCAGTGTCTTTTGGTGGAGGTGGTCTGGGCTTCAGCCTTTCTGCTTCTCTGGCTACCTCAGCAGCCTTCTCCTTAGCCAAGGCTTCTTGCTGCCTGAACTCTTCAATCTGATGATATTGAGCTATTTTGTCTAAGGCAATGAAGCTGAAATTGATCATTTCTTCTACTGTTGGTTCAGCCCTTTTCCTTTCTTGCTGCTGCTGCTGTTGTTGTGACTCTTTTTCTTGTTGTTCAGTCTACTCAGCTTCTTCAGTTTGCTCATCTTCTTTCTCCTTCTCCTTTTCTCTATCAGCCTCATCGTCGATTTTAAGCTTTCTAGGAGGAGGCCTTTTAGCCGGTTTCCTTCCTAACACCTTGGTCTTGGCCTTAGCTGGAGCCTTCTTTAGCTTATTTACAGCTTCAGCCTTAGCTAGCTCCCTTGCTAACTTCTCGCCAGCTTCGATTTGGGCTTGCTCAGCTGGATTGATATACCTTTTCGTCCCTTTCTTCAGTGGGGCACGGATTTTCAAAGGCTTTTTCCCTTTACCCGCTACTGGTGGAGGCAGAGGAGGCTCTTCCTCCTCTTCTGAGTCCTCCTCTAGGAAATCAGCAACTTCCTTGATATGCTCGGCAGAAGATTGGGTTGCTGATTCCTTGGGTTCCTTAGTTCCTGAGCCACTTGGGCCAGTCTCAGTGCGCACTATATCTCCAGCGCTAGAGACACCCTGGGCCTGCTCCTTATCCGTTCCTGAGGGGTCAGTGGGAGCTGATTGGCTTTGAGTTGCTCCAGATGCTGACTTCTTCCCCCTCACTGTCCTTTCCCCCTTTTTGGTATCATCTACTGCGCATGAGGTTTGGACGGGAACCACCTTGTTGTTCAAAGCTGAGTACGCAGCAGCTAGCCTATCCAAGGCTTTGTGCATACTCTCAAATCTCAGGTGGAGATCGTTCCTCTCTATAATCAGATCATCACCATAGTTGCGGTGAGAGGAATCGACCATCTCCTGAATCGACTTCAGCTTGGCATTTATCTTCTCCTCACAGGCCTGTTGAATCGATGTTATTATGAGCTCATAGGTCAGCGTGGAGATATTGTTCAAGTGTGCTGACTGAGCTGCCTTGAATGTATCCAAAAGTGAAGTTTGGGCAGCTGTCGTTCGAACTCAGCTCGTTGAGTGGCTAGTGAGTCTGTGAGAATGGCAATGAAATCAGGAGCGGTTGAATTCTGAGTGGATGTCCTCAGCTCCTTGATTTCCTCACTCTAAGCTGTGGTGGCTTTTTTCCAACTCCAGTGGACGGCCTTCGCCAAGAGGCGGTTCTGAGCCCCCTGACTCGTCAGAGCATTGGCCACAGTTTGAGATTGTCAGCCTTTAGAACTGGGCATAACCATAAAAGTAGACTCCAACAAAACCTATTCTGGGTCCACAGCACGAGAGGTTCCAACTACCAACTGACCTGGAGGGAGGGAGCTGATAGGTAGGTCAGCTGAGGGTTGACTCCCTCCTCCAGTTGAGAACCCTCAGCAGGCTTCTCAAGGCCTGCATCATGGGGTGGGTCCTGATCATCGGGATCTGAACCCTTTGAAGGCGCAGTTGCTGAAGGCATGCGATCATCAAGAAGTGCTGGCATTGCCGCCCTTAGGTCTTCGAGCGAGCTGATATTCGCAGGCTCGGAGTAGCCTATCTGCTGGCGGATTTCTAGCTCCTCGGTATTCAGACGTTCGCAGGGCTTGTATTGGATCAGACGATTAAGGGTGATCCAGTCCTGGAACCTTATCAGAATCTAAATCCTGGCCTTCTGTGCTACGGTCACAAAGTCAGAGTGGCTTGTGATTTCTGGTATGGCCTCATATCCGATTGTCTCAGCTTCAGTGCTGGTTTCCATGTCGTCTACATCAATCGGTGACATGGTCTTCTCAGCAGATGGAATGCTGCTGAGTGGAGGAACGTCGAGCGGGGACTGAGATATAGGGGTTGTAGGCTCAGGTTCGGTCCCCTGTTCCGCTGAGGCTTCTTTCTCTGCTGAGACTGCCTTCTCTGCTTAGACAGCCTTCTCCACAGAGACTGTCTTCTCAGATGAGTCAGAATTATCTCTCAGTCTGAAGGGAGGAATAATTACTGCCTTCTCAGTAGATATTTTCTGTTTCTTCTAAGGGGTCTTGTGAGAGGTATTCTGAGGGGTAGACCCCTTCTTTGTAGGTGTGGAAGTCTTTCTCTTCCCTTTCCCTACTTCAGTTGGCCCTGCCCCAATCTGCTGAAGGGCAGCAGCTTTGCTATGGAAGCGGATCTTCTTGGGATTGAAGTATCCCTTGTCCGAGTACGTGACGTTGTCGTCTCCACAAAGGTCCTCGATCATTACGGACAACTTCATCCCGTATAGTAATTTCCCCTTGGCACTCGGACTCCACGTTGATTTATCAAATTTAGACGCATGAGTCTGAAATTCCCTGAGGAAGAACTCAGTCCAATTGACCTTGGCTCTATCATATATTGCCATCATCATCTGCAGCTTCGGTCTGGACACCTGATCGAAGGAGCCCGCTTAGCTCGTCAGGATTTAAGTGACGATATAGGCGAGGGCACGGTATTGAGGCAGCATGGAGTTCTTAGGGAACGCGGCTTTGAAGGATGTTAGCTCCCCATAGAAGATCTCCAAGTACTCGTCTAATAGATCGCCTTTGTACCCCATTATATTGATTCCTTCATCTGGCAACTTAAAACTCCTCTGAAGAGCCTGCTTGATAGACATCTTTTTCATCTCAGCATCGGCTTTGGAGGGATCAGCTATGTGATGAAAAATGAATCTGCCAATGATATCACCGTCAACTGCTTCGGAGTTGAGGTATAACTCAGATATCTATCTGGGAAGGAAATACGCCGCTTTCCTCGACAAAAATACTTCGAGCCTTGATGCCCTGAGTGCATCAAACACTTCGTCTATGATATCTAACCCGCATGTGTCAAACTCCATGATAGGCTCGCACCAGACCCTATCCTTCTCCAATATCTCTATCATGTTCACGGGAGAAACAACTGAAACGTTGGTAGACTGCGCCATATCTGAATCTGCAAAACTCAGTATTAGTTATTGAATAATGTAAAAATATGTAAGCATAAATACTAATAAGCATGCAAAATTTAACGAAATAATCTCTGTGGGAAGTTAATGCAGATTGCAAGAAGGAATTCTAAGTTCAGAGATTTTTTGGGTTTATGAAGTGTATAAATGGCGGTTTCAGAGTCTATACTTGGATAAATATGATCATGAAGATGAACAGTTTTTGATCAACGACTCAGTTTGAATCCCGCTTTAATAGATGGACGGTCTAGATTCGATTTTATAAAAGGTAATGATCAACTTAACCGCCAAAGTCAAAGGACAGTTGTATATAGCCTATAGAAGACATGACATGCATTTAATGCAATGTAGAGTTCAACAATCTTAGCATAGAATGTCGTGCATTTAATGAAACCGTTTATAATCAATGACGTTCTCTAAGGCATTGAATACGACGCTGAAACAAAATCATAATGGCATTAAATACTGGGTAGACTTCTAAAAGAGATACGCAAACCTGTCAGCTGAACATCGTAGTCAGCTGATACCTCGTGTAGTTGGTTGTTGAATCTCTGTGTAGTGAATGAGTCCAGTACTGAAAGTGAGCATTCCCCCTTGTTGAATGCTCCTCTCTTGAATCCACTTACTAACTTGAGTCAGTAGGGTCCAGCAGACCTAGCTCTATTGAAAGTTCTCTGAATCTGGCTTCAGCTAAAGGCTTTGTCAGTATATCGGCCCTTTAATGGTCAATATGGATCTTCTCCATTTTGATATCCTTCTTTTCGACATGGTCACGAATGAAGTGGTGTCTGATGTCCACGTGCTTGCATCTAGTATGAAGAACAGGGTTCTGAGTGTTTACAATGGCACTGGCACTGTTGCAGAAGATCGGCACTTCATTCTGAATGACGTCATAGTCGCGTAGCTGCTGTCTCAGCTAAAGGATTTGGGGGCAACAACTTCCTGCAGCCATGTATTCAGCGTAGTTGACGTCGCTATTGAATGTTGTTTCTTTGAGAACCATGAGATGAGCTTACTGCCGAGGAACTAACAAGTTCCCGAAGTTGATTTTCGGTCAATCCTGCAACCTGCGTAGTCAGCATCAGAATAGCCAGTTAGTTCAATATTATCATCTGTTGGATAACATAGACCCATGTCAGGTGTTCCTTTGAGAGAGCGGATAATCTTCTTTGCTGAGTCCATGTGGCTTTGCTTAGGATTCGCTTGAAATCCAGCGCAGACACCTACAACATAAGTTATGTCAGGTCTAGTAGCACTTAGATATAATAGTGAACTAATAATTACGCGAAATTCAGTATGGTCTACTGATACTCCCTCTTTGTCAAGATCGATTTTCATGTTCGTGTTCATCAGGATCTTGATTGGTTTGCCGGATGTGCGACCGAATTTGTTTATGAGGTCTTGAGTGTATTTGCTTAATTCATGAATGTTCTCTTCTCTGATTGTTTGACTTGAAATCCGAAGAAATAATTCATCTCTCCCATCATCGACATCTCGAATTTGTCCTTCATCATTTTCTCAAACTGTTGACACATAATGACATTTTTCGATCCGAATATAATGTCATCTACAGAGATCTGCACAAGTAAGATGTTATCGTCTAGACGAATACTGATTAGTGTGCGGTCCACTGTGCCTTTCTGAAAACCTTTCTGAAGAAGAAACTCAGACAGTGTATCGTACCAAGCCCAAGATGCTTGTTTTAACCAATCTCAAAAGAACCAAGATAACAAGAGCTTTAAAGAACTCCTGCTCTGATACCAATTGTTTGTCCCGAGATAAACGTTTTGGTGTAGAGGGGGGGAAGGTGAATACACCTGAAAACTTTCTCAACCTAAAACGCGAACAATCCAATTCAGGAGAGTGTCTTGCTGGATAAATTCAGTAGACCAGGCAAGCAGTTCTGGATCACGTGGACAGAGTGACTGACTATAGTGAGGCCTGCTAACTGACTGATATCAGAATTCAGTACCGTTCAGTAAGAGTTCAGTAGCGTGCGGAATAGTGTAGGCCCGATTCAGTTGAGTTGAAAACGTTTTTATTAAAACTGTTTCAGTAGGTTAGTGCACTCAGTTTAAGCTTTGCTGAAACTCTGTTGTATGATTTTGTAAAACGGTTTTTATTATGAACAGTAAATGAACACAGCGATTTTAGAGTGGTTCGGATATCAAACAATCATACGTCCACTGTCCCGAAAAGATCAGGAGGCTATTTTATTATACTGAGTTATTCTCAGTTGATTTGTGCACTAGAGAAACACAGCCTTGAAGATTATACTAAGCAAGTCCCAGTTTACAAGAATCAAACTATAAAGTTTGACAAACTCTCCAACGATGGAGTTCTTTACAATAAGAACAGTTCAAGATATGAAGTCCTTCGGATCTAAGCTATCAATATTTCAGTGGAGTTTAGGTTAGAGGAATGTAACAAGAAATGGCTTCTAGAGTGATGAACAATGAGGGATAATCTCTCTGGGTTCGTGTTAAATCACTTGGATACTACAGGCTCTGATTCTATTCAGATTGGTTCCCTGAATAATCTCTGAGGGATAATCTCTCTGGGTTCGTGATGAACAATGAGACGACTACTGGAGGAAAGTAGTCGTCTTTTGCGTTGAGTGTTTCTCTGTAGTTCTTACCCAAAGCTTGTGTTCTAGTTCGTTCGTTGCTCGTAAATCGCTATGTGTTCTGTTCTTCTTCGATTTGATTTTCCCTCTATTTTTAGAGATGAGCTATGGATAGATCCGTTGGAGACGAACTATCTACGTCTCACTCTCTTTGGGTAGCTAACGGCTCTTTTAAGGAATCGCGCAGAGTCTTTTCCTCCATTTTAGGAAAGTTGTTAACTTGCAGCTTTTACCAGAACTTTGACAGCTGGCTGCTTGTCATTGGTCGAGGTGTAGAAAGTAGTTGAGACACACAGACATCTAGGAAGATACTGAAGCCGACTTCTCTGATGTGAACAACCTCGGACGGCTCTACTAATTTAACATAGAAGATCCTCTAACAATCAAGGAGACTATCAGGCCGTTGCTGAGTCCGACCTGGGGTTCAGTAGTATATTCCTGCTGAGTCCAACATACTGAAGGTCGACTGTGATTTTAGCGAACTGCTCTTGCTGAGTCAAGTTCTACTGACTCCTTTCAGTATATTGCTCCGGCTGAGTCCAGCACTACTGAATCTGAACACTTCTCAATGTGATGCTCCTGCTGAGTCCAGCACTACTGAGTGTTCATTCAATGGTACTGAGGCGGATAGTCTGCTGAGAGTCAGCAAACAGAACTCTGAGCTTGGACCATGCTAAAGGAAAGTCTACAGAGTCTAAAACTCTCAGAGACAAGATGTTACTATTACAGCGAAATGGTTCACCAATCAAATTAGGGTTTTGGGATCAGCCAAATCTTCTAAATAATCTATTGCTGAATCATCTCCCAACATATTTAATTATTATTGAATTGTTGGAGCAAAGTCGTAAATGTCCACCTGCGTGGCTTGCATGCCTAGTAAACACGAGTACCCTAGAAGATAATAATTAAATATGATGACTAATTAAATTGGATTGAATATGGTATGGTTCTCGTAACTATGTCAATTTCGAGAATTTGATTATATTTTGGTCAAGTGAATGGTCAACGCTTAGATGTCACTGCGAGTACAATTCACTTCCCTCGAAGTCCCTTCCCGCATTTTAATTTAATAGTGACATGGTCCAGAATATCGAACTATTAATTCCATTCGAGTTAAGAACCTAGACGTGGAATGGAATTAAGAAGCTAGATAAATAGTTTGGTGTAGGGTTAGTAAACGTTCACCTGCGTGGCTTACGAATGAAATTCCTAGGGTTGTTCGAGGTTTTTAATGTCATTGATTTATCAAAAGGTTACAATGATGTTAATTACGAATTGTTTGTGAATATTAGTTTCTTACAAGCTTTTAAATTATATTTCAGAAATGTCTGTTAGAAAATTTTTTGAGTTCTTAAACAGTATCACCAACCAAACCCTAACAAACTCAATATGATTCATCAATACACCACCTACGGTGTAACAGTATAGACAAGTATCCAAGACCAACCACTTCTTATCTAAACTGCAACTTAAACCGATAATTTGTCCATAAGTTATCTTAGTTGTGATAATGTTTATCCCTTTTTAGTTCAACCAATTGAGCAGTCTTTTGTGATCTACAACACACTACACAATCTAACTCTTATATAAGATGAAGGACCAACATACACGAATATTGTTAATCATATAGGAGAATAAAAATAGTGTAACGAAAAAACACATTGTATACAAGAAAAAAGGTTTCTTCCAGTTTACAAAATTCCAACAGAGGTCTTCTACACATCCTGACCCATTGTCTGATGTGCAAGTTGGGGTCTCATGATTAGATCTCAAAAGCTGGCATCAGGATGATGATGCAATAGCAGATGAAGTTAAAGCAGATCGGCGTCTCATTATCTTCGGGAACTACTAAATGTCGCTTCAGGCTGCAAGACGGTAGTGAGTGTTAAACTGTTGGTGTTCAGTGGCAGCTTGGTTCCGCACAATACCTTCAAATGGGCCACAAAGATTTCTTATATGTTTATTAGCATAGCTAATGGTATGGGATTCACAAACATATATTGGAGGTAAGTTCAACTATACTGAAGGATAATTGAGGGTTAGAAACGATATCTTCCTCCTTCGTATGTTGTCGCGGCTTTGATTGTTGCTCCTGTGTTAGATCTTCTGATCTGTGTCCCGGCCTTTTTCTTCCTCTGGGTGGTCAGAGAACTGAAGAAAATAGATTATTCTCTCTCTCTCTCTTACGCGTGCGTGCGTGAGTAAGTTTATGTGTATGTGTATTCTGTTTTTGAACAGAATACTAATATATATATATGCTTCAAAAGCCAATATAATATTAATATATTTGTAGCTCATTAATTTATTTATATTTCTAATGGGCTTCCACATAACCAACCCATAATATAATTAATTAATTTACTGGGCTACTAATATTTATCAATAAATTGGCCCAGCCAATTAATTCCAGATAAATAACATTATTAAATAATATAAAAATACATTAATCCATTAATAATGATTTCTGAGAGACAATAAATAACTAGGTAACTAATTGGGCCAGATCAGAGATCTAATACAAGAAATAAAGTTGGGCCTCAAATTAATTAATTATCAATGCTCAGCCCAGAGCAAAATTAATTAATAAACACAGATTCATTCCACTAGAGAATCCGTGCTGACTTACCCCTTTATCCCAAATTGAGCAAGGGCTTGTATTTTTGACTTAATCGATCTCCGTATTTAAGATAGAAATATCGGTTATTTAATTAAGCTCACTGACAGCTTAAATTAATTAACATCTTATATTCCTGAGTAGTACCAGTCGACCTTATTAACATACCTGAACTTAATCAACCGGCCGGGTTTAGTATGCTAATCCTTTCGAGTTCCTGAGGGGATATTATCAACCCATTTTACTAGGATACGGCTGCAAGATACAGACAACCAGCCTGAGCCACAAATAACTACTAATTCCCAAGATACGTAGATCCGGTCGCGATGACGTTCACCATAGTAGGTCAAAGTGATAGATAGCCAAATCCACTCAGCTGAAGTCTTGCCAAGCTTAAGACCAGCTAAGTCACCGAGATCTTGGTTCTCCACTAAGGTAAGTTAGGAGAACACATCTCACTGTAATCCGTCAATACACCACCTTCAGTGTACCAGTAAAGACAAGCAGCTAAGATAAGCCACTTCTTATCTAAACTGCAGCTTAAACCGACAACTTATCCTGAAGTTGTCTCAGCTGTGATAACTGTTTATATCTTGTCAGTTCAACCAATTTGTGTTGTCTTCTGTGATACCCGACACACTACACAAATCTAACTTTTATACAAGATAAAGGATTACATGTGTAAATATATTTATTTATCAGATAGGAGAATAAAATAGTGGTAGGGACAAAACACATTGTATACAAGCATAAAATTTGCTTCAAGTATACAAAATCCCAACAATTCTCCCACTTATACTAAATTAAACTTTTAGTATACAATGTGTCAGTTCTAAGTACAAACTAGTACTCAGCTAAATCTCAGCTATCTAGGTACAAACTAGTACCCAGCTATATCTCATCTATCTATCTTAATTATCACTGCATCTTCTCCCACTTATACAAAAGTTTCTGTAGTCCTAAGTGGGGGCATCTCTACCACTCCTAAGCCACGAACATGCTTCTCGTAAGCCGGGAGTGATAAGGTCTTTGTGAAAGGATTAGCTAGGTTGACTTCAGTTCCAATTTTTTCAATCACCACCTCACCTCGATTTACGAATACTCGTATAATGTGGTACTTCCTGTCTATGTGTTTAGACGCCTCAATAAATCGTGATCGCTTTAGGCAAATTCTGAACAATATCATGATCCAGGAGGAAATTCTTGAGCCAAACTGCCTCTTTCGAAGCTTCTGAAGCAGCCACATACTCTGCTTCCATGGTTGAGTCCGCAATGCATTTCTGCTTTGCACTCCTCCATGAAATGGCTCCACCTCCCAAGGTAAACACATAACCCGAGGTAGACTTCTTCTCGTCTCTGTCAGCCTGGAAACCCGATTCTGTATAACCCAAAGACACTAAACTGTCTGACTGGTAAACAATCCTATAATCTCTAACCCGTTTAAGGTACTTGAGAATATGCTTGACCGCAGTCCAGTGTTCCTTTCCAGGGTTAGATTGATATCTTGAGACCATACCTACAGCATATGAGATATCTGTTCTCGTACAAAGCATCGCATACATGAGGCTACCGACAGTGGAAGCATATGGTACTAGCCTCATACTTTCTATATCTTCAGGCGTTTTAGGGCACTGATTCTTGGATAGAAAAATGCCATGTCTGGAAGGTACTGAACCTCTCTTGGCTTTTTGCATGCTAAAATGAGCAATAACAGTGTCAATGTAGGACGCATGTAACAAGCTTAACATCCTTTTCTGGGAATCTCAGATAACCTTGATCCCAAGGATGTAAGCAGCTTTACCTAAATCCTTCATTTGAAACTGCTCGGATAACCACATCTTTACGTCTGATAACACTTCAACATTGTTGCTAATGAGAAGGATGTCATCTACGTAAAATGCAAGAAATACTACTGATCTGTTAACATAAATACGGTACACACACCTCGTTAGGACAGGATACAAATCCATAGGATTTGACTACCTCATCGAAAACGCTGGTGCCATAACCGGAAAGCTTGCTTAAGTCTATGAATAGACTTCTTAAGCTTCCAAACTAGATGCTCTTCGACCTTCTTCACATAAACATCTGGTTGTTTCATGTATATGTCCCTACCTTTTTCAAGGTGACCATTTAGGAATGCGGTTTTGACATACATTTGCCAGATCTCTAGGTTCATGTGAGCTGATATGGCAAGGAGAACCCGAATGGACTTGATCATTGCTACAGGCGAGAAGGTCTCTTCGTAATCGATACCTTCTTTCTGGGTAAAACCCTTCGCCACGAGCCTGGCCTTAAACGCCACGATCTCTCCATTCGGTCCTCTCTCTTTCTCTTTTCTACCCACTTACTACCAATAGCCTTGCAGCCCTCAGGTAGTTCAGTGATCTCGTATACATCCATATCCATTATGGACTTAAATTCTGAGTCCATGACGATTCGCAAGGAATATGCATCTACATCTCTCACTACTTCGTTGTAGGTCCAGGGATCAACGGTATCCTGTTCATCTGCTGGGAGATGATCAGATGTCTCCCCAGTGAACATATACCGATCTGGTGCAAATATCACCCTCCCACTACGTCGAACAGTGTCAGGCGCTGTGTTAATAGATTGTGCAGTTACTCGTGGAGTACTATCTTGCACAACTGGCTGTTCAAGTGGAACTCGACCACCTTGTAATTCCTCAAGGATGATGTCGACTCGAGATTTATGGTTACAAATGTAATCCTCTTCTAAGAACCGAGCGTTAGGGCTAACAACAATCTTCTATTTTTTAGGATCATAAAAGTATCCACCCTTCGTTTCCTTCGGATACCCTATGAACAACATCACTTCTGAACGTGATTCCAATTTGCCGGCCTGCCTATTTAGCACAAAAGGAGGATAACCCCAAATCCTTAAGTGGTGCATACTGGGTTTGTACCCACTCCACAACTCAAAAGGGATCTTTTGTACCGACTTGGAAGGCACGGTTCAACAAGTATGCTGCAGTCTCTAGAGCATATCCCCAAAAGGAAACTAGCAAAGTTGCATAACTCATCATCGACCGAACCATGTCTAAGAGACTTCGGTTCCTTCTCTCCGACACACCATTCTGCTGAGGCGTGCCCGGTGCTGTCAGCTGGGATGTAATCCCACATTCTGTCAAGTAGTCCTTGAACTCATTGGATAGATATTCCCTTACCATGATCAGATCGTAGTGTTTTGATTTCTTTACCTAGCTTCTTCTCCACTTCTGCCTTGAATTCTTTAAATGTTTCAAAGCAATCCAACTTGTGGTGAAGAAGGTAAACTTATCCATACCTCGAGTAATCGTCAGTAAATGTGACCAAGTACTCATACCCTCCACGAACTTGTGTAGACATAGACCCACACAAGTCTGAATGTATCAAACTTAATACTTCTGTGGCTTTATAACCCTTTGCCTTGAAAGGCCTAGTCATCATCTTTCCTTCCAAACAGGTTTCGCAAGTTGGAAATGGTTCGACAAGGAGAGACTCCAATGATCCATATACCACCAACCTTTGAGTCCTATTAAGATTGATGTGACCTAGTCTTAAGTGCCACAGATAAGTTTGGTTTACCTTAGAAGACTGTTTCCTCTTCTTAGGATTTGATGATGAGGAAGCAATATTAACAGAACTACACAGTTTACAAGTAATAGTATATAAAAATCCGTTTAATGGTCCACCACAGATAAAATTAATGTCTTTCATGATAGAAACTTCACTATCAAAACTTGATTTATAACCATCCATGGTGCAGAGTTTTGAAACAGAAATACTGTTTCGCCTAAACTCAGGCACATATTAAACTTCTTTAAATACTAAAATAGAACTATCAAAAGATAGATGTAAATCTCCAATGGCAATTGCAGGAACTTTCGATCCATTGTCCATTGAGACTACCACCTCGCTATTGCTCAATTGCCTTTTCTGCAAGAAACCTTGCAAGGTGTAACAAACATGATCAGTTGCCCCTGAATCAACTACCCATTCGTGGGTAGAAGAGGAAACTAGAACAATCTCAGTTACAAGAGCGACTCGCGTCTCTTTCTATTTTGCCTTGACATCTGGATTATAATTATTCCAGTGTCCTTTCTTACCACTTCTTGAAGAACCTTCCTTTCTCCTTTGACATTCGTATGTCACCGGTAAGGACCGTCTTCCTACTCCCACTGCTCTTCTTGAATTGACCACCCTTTCTGCTCTTTTTCTTTTTTCGCCTTTTTGGAGGATTCCTTGAACTACTAGGGATATTCAAGAATTGAGCACTCTTGCCCTTTCCTATAATCTCTTTGACCGCTACCAAATATTTAAGTAACTTACTCATAGTAAACTCGTTCTTAGACATAGCGGTCCTAAAACAAAAGTTCTTATAGGACCTTTGCAGAGCATTTATTGGGAAGGTAAGATATCTCTTCCACTCTATGAAATTATTTAAAATTGTTAAACCCGTTAGGGTTTAGTTGGTGAGACTGTTTAGGAACTCGAGAAATATTCGAACAGACATATCTGAAAAAATATGATTTAAAAACATGTATGAAATTAATATTTGCACATAATTCGTAATTAATAATCATTGAAGCCTTTTGTAAAAACAATGATATTAAAAACCTCGAACGGCTCTAGGAATTCCACTAGCAAGCCACGCAGGTGGACGTTTACTAGCGTAACCCTAAACCAAGTTATTTACCTAGCTCTTTAATTCCAATCCACGCCTAGGTTCTTAAGGCGAATGGAATTTATAGTTCGATATTCTGGACCATGTCACTATTAAAACGCAGGAAGGGACTTTGAGCGAAGTGAATTGTACCTGCGGTGACATCTAAGCATTGACCATTAATTTGACCAAAATAAAATCAAATTCTCGAAATTGACATACTTACTCGAACCATGCCGTATTCAATTTGATCTAATTAGTCATCCTATTTAATTATTATCTTCTAGAGTACTCGTGTTTACTAGGCACGCAAGCCACGCAGGTGGACGTATACGGCTTCGCTCCCACTACTCAATAATAATCAAATATTGTTTTGGAAAACTCATCTTACAAAACTTGTAGCTCAAAGATGCAAGCAAGCCACGCAGATGGACGTTTACTCACATAATCTTACTACTTTTGTGTCGAGTCCAATTAATGGAGGTCCAATGAATTGTTTAATATCCAAATTAATGGAATCTAATTAAACATTTAATTTAATGTTGCTTAGTCTTTTTATTCAAAAGGTTTGTTACGAATCATGCATCATCACATAATTCCTAAAGCATGCAATTTCTAAGCGCACATAATGAAACGTGCTCGCGAAAATAAAATATGCTTAATAACAACATAAATCCTATTTACATGCTTTTCTAAGCCCAATTAAACACATAATCGCATGCTAAAACATAATAATAAATAAATGCGTAAATAGGAATTTTAAAACGTCGTTATCGGGCTTAAAAAAAAAAGAAAAAAATTCAATCTATCTATTACATAGCCCGAACAAATACAGCTCTTCAAAATCTTGATAAATCTTCGAATTTGAATCGAATCTGAAATTACATCAAAAGTTGTCGTCGCCACATCATCAGGGGTCTGCCACGTGTCTGACACGTGGCAAACACATGGCCAGCTGAGTCAGCAAGGGCTGACATGGCGCGCCACGTCAGCGTCTTCTACAATGCAAACACGCCGCCGCCGCCGCGCCGTAGCGTGCCGTCAACAGGGGAGGGTCTGCCGCGGCCTTGCTGGCCATTCTGGCCTCGATCCGCAGCCAGAATCGCCGATGGGAGTGCGCGCAGCTGCGTGCTATCGCGCCTCCGCTGCACGCGGCTGCCGCCTCCGGCGCGCCCGATCTGGCGTTCCTCCATCATCTCCAACCAAGCCCGACGTCCCCCAGACGTCTGGGCTGTGCTTAATCGCCGCCTGGAGCCGCCACCGCAACGTGAAGCTGCGGAATTTTGCAGCCGTCGCCGGCGAGCTCCTCCGCGCAAATACACCACTTTTCGAGTCGCGATTCGTTTAATTGATTCACGAGTAATGATCCTTGAACGATTTTAGGCCACCATGAACGGATTCCGGCCAAAATCGTCTATCAATTTCCCCCAATTTTCGAATTTGTCGCCAGAAAAATTTATGGTGAGTAGCAAACTTCAGACATCGATTCCGGTCGCATCCGGGATCGGATGATCCCATACGACATATCAACACGAAGCTGGTGTGACGTGGAATCCATCGGTTCAAGCCGACTGGAAATCGGACCCCGAACCCGCCGGGAATCGCCGCCGCAAGATGCGGCGGAACCCTAGAAAACTAGGGTTTTCTAGCCGAATTGGAGATTTCTGGACAGCACGACCACTTCTCCTTTCCGACGCTATTCCGAACAAACCAGAAATCGGAATGGGTTGTGCGACCTATCCAGACGAAGCAAATGGAAAAACGAACAAAACTATCTGAACGGATTGGAAAAATACTGTGGCTCGCGCTCCCACGCATGTCCGCAAGCTGTTGGTCGTGATATGCCAGAAACTAGGGTTTTGCCTTTTCCGTCTTTCTGCGCCGTCGCGCCTCAATTTTTGTGCCTCCCGGACCAATTACAGTACAATTACATAACATATAGGTCCTATCATCAACTCGTGGATTTTCTCACGAGAAAAACATTACAACGGGGTCAAAACAATGGCTCGCAGGCCGCCCCAAACACGAAATTAGCCCGATAACGACGGAATTAAACCCTAATCATACACCTAACAGCAACGATCAGAGCCTAAACCAGGCTCTGATACCAATTGAAGGATAATTGAGGGTTAGAAACGATACCTTCCTCCTTCGTATGTTGTCGCGGCTTTGATTGTTGCTCCTGTGTCAGATCTTCTGATCTAAAGAAAATAGATTATTCTCTCTCTATCTTGCGCGTGGGTGCGTGAGTAAGTTTATGTGTATGTGTATTCTGTTTCTGATCAGAATACTAATATATATATGCTTCAAAAGCCAATATAATATTAATATATTTGTAGCTCATTAATTTAATTATATTTCTAATGGGCTTCCAATTAACCAACCCATAATATAATTAATTAATTTACTAGGGTACTAATATTTATCAATTAATTGGCCCAACCAATTAATTCCAGATAAATAACATTATTAAATAATGTAAAAATACATTAATCCATTAATAATGATTTCTGAGAGACAATAAATAACTAGGCAACTAATTGGGCCAGATCAGGGATCTAATATAAGAAATAAAGTTGGGCCTCAAATTAATTAATTATCTATACTCAGCCCAGAGCAAAATTAATTAATAAACACAGATTCATTCCACTAGAGAATTCGTGCTGACTTACCCCTTTATCCCAAATTGAGCAACGGCTTGTATTTTTGACTTAATCGATCTCCGTATTTAAGATAAAAATATCCATTAATTAATTAAGCTCACTGATAGCTTAAATTAATTAACATCTTATATTCCTGAGTAGTACCACTCGACCTTATTAACACACCTTAACATAATCAACCGGCCGGGTTTAGTGTGCATTCCTTTCGAGTTCCTCAGGGAATATTATCAACCCATTTTACTAGGATACGGCTGCAAGATACAGACAACTAGCCTGAGCCACAAATAACTACTAACACCCAAGATACGTAGATCCGGTCGCGATGACGTTCACCATCGTAGGTCAAAGTGATAGATAGCCAAATGCACTCAGCTGAAGTCTTACCAAGCTTAAGACCAGCTAAGTCACCGAGATCTTGGTTCTCCATTAAGGTCAGTTAGGAGAACACATCTCACTGTGATCCGTCAATATACCACCTTCAGTGTACCAGTAAAGACAAACAGCTAAGACAAGCCACTTCTTATCTAAACTGCTGCTTAAACTGACAACTTATCCTGAAGTTGTCTCAACTGTGATAACTGTTTATATCTTGTCAGTTCAACCAATTTGTGTTGTCTTCTGTGATACCCGACACACTACACAAATCTTACTTTTATACAAGATAAAGGAATACATGTGCAAATATATATATATTTATCAGATAGGAGAATAAAATAGTGGTAGAGACAAAACACATTGTATACAAGCATAAAATTTGCTTCCAATATACAAAATCCCAACATATACAACTCCTCCAAGATGTTGAAGTTTTCAGATGGCAATAAGATGCTTCATGCTATCGGAGTCGCCAAGTCTTCTGTACCTGATCAGCCAAAGCCAGGAAAATCAAAAGCCGAGAAATCCAAGGTTGACTCTGAAAGAATATAGACGGGAAATTCTACCTTCCTCCACATATGTTGTTGCAGCTTTGTTTGTTGCTCCCATTTGAGACCTTCTGGTCTGTGTCCCAGCCCTTCCTCTCCTTCACGTGGACAGAGACTTGAGAGGAATTGAATTTATGTTCTCTCTCACATTCTCACGTTTCTCTTGAATGAAATAACATACATGAATCATAAGGTGAACGAATATAATATAATAAAATGTTTTAACATTATATTATATTATACTTGTGGCACATTAGTAATTATATTGCTAATGGGCTTCTAATAAATTAATATCAACCCATAATATAACTAATAATAATTGGGTCACCTATTTATCAATTAATTAGCCCAGCCAATTAATTCCAAATAAAAAATTTACATATTATTAAATAATGTATAAATATATTAATCAATTAATAATAATTCACGAGAGAGAAGAATAAACATTAGGCATCTAATTGGGACATAACAGGGGATCCAATACAAGAAATAAAGCCGGACCTCAAATTAATTAATTAATTATCTATGCTCAGCCCAAAGAAAAATTAATTAATAAACACAGATTCATTGAACTAGAGAATCCATGCTGACTTACCCCTTTATCTGAACTTGAGAAAGAGCTTGTATTTAAGACTAAATTGATCTCCATATTTAAGAAATAAATATTTGTTGCTTACATTAATTAATATCTTATTATATTCATGAGTAGTACCACTCGACCTTATTAACACACCTGAACTTCATCAACCGGTTGGGTTTAGTGTGCTAATTCTTACGAGTTCCTCAGGGGATATTATCAACCCAATTAACTGGGATACGGATGCTAGATACAGATAACCAACCTAAGCTACAAATAACTACTATCACTTTAGATACATAGATCCAGTCACGATTATATTCACCATAGTAAGTCAAAGTGATAGTTAGCTAAATGCACTCAGTTAAAATCTTATCAAGCTTAAGACCAAATTAAATGACCGAAATCTTTGGCTCTCCACTTTGGTCAGCTAGGAGAACACATCTCACTGTGATGCATCAATACACCACCTTCAGTGTACCAGTATAGACAAGCAGCCAAGACAGGCCACTTCTTATGTAAACTGCAACTTAAACCGATAATTTGTCCTTAAGTTATCTTAGTTGTGATAACTATTTATATCTTGTTAGTTCAACCAATTGTGCAGTCTTCTTTAATCTTCAACACACTACACAATCTAACTCTTATATAAGATAAAGGACCAACATGCACAATATAATTAATCAGATAGTAGAATAAAATAGTGGAAAGAAAAAATACATTGTATACAAGAAAAAAGGTTGCTTCCAGTATACAAAATTCCCACAAGTATCTCACATCTTGAGAAGCTCAGCAGGATCCTTCGCAAAAGTTGGGATGCTCAAGCTCTTCGTGAAAGGGTCAGCTAGATTTTCTGTAGTTTCGATCTTGCCAATCACCACGTCTCCTCGATTTATGAAATCTCGTATAATGTGGTACTTTTTGTCTATGTGTTTAGACGCCTTTTGGGATCTGGGTTCCTTATAATTCGCCTCTACACCCACGTTATCACAATAAATTGTGATTATCTTAGGAAAATTAGGAACAATATCATCTATGTAAAGTGCAAGGAACACCACTGATCCGTTATTACAGATACGGTACAGGAACACCTTATTAGGACAGGATACAAAACCATAGGATTTGACTACCTCATCAAAACGCTGGTGCCAGAAACGGGAAGGTTGCTTAAGGCCATAAATGGATTTCTTAAGTTCTAAAATAGATGTTATTCGCCATCTTTTACATAACCTTCTGGCTGTTTCGTATAGATGTCTCTACCTCCTTCAAGGTGACCATTTAAGAATGCGGTCTTGACATCCATCTGCCATATTTCTAGGTTCATGTGAGCTTCTATGGCAAGGAGAATCCGAATGGACTTGACCATTGCTACAGGAGAGAAGGTATCATCATAATCGATACCTTCTTTCCAGGTAAAACCCTTATCTACTAGCCTAGTCTTAAATTCCATAATCTCTCTATTCGATCATCTCTTCTCTTGTATACCTACTTACTACCAATGGCTTTGTAGCCTTAGTAGGGATATGAGTCAGTGGACGGGGAAAATTGTTGGGAGATGATTCAGTACCTCTGATATTGAGTAATTGTTGTATAAATGTTTTAAGGAGGAATTGAAGATCCCAAAATCCCTGTGTGTGTGATGAACCGACATGATGTAATAGGCTAGACCTACTTTGATCTTTCTAGATTAGTTTTTCTAAGTCCTGTAAGGGGTAAATTATTGGACTGAACTCTAGTAGAGAAGTTAAGGTTCAAAAACCCCATATCTGTTATCGGTTCAGTAGAGCTCTGTCTATATATGAGCTCAGTAGTTTGTCTTCGAGTCAGTAGCTGGAAGCACTCAGTAGAAGATAACTCTTCAACCGACTCAGAAAGAAGACTAAGTAAGATCATCATTGATCTACTGAATGAGCTGCAACTTAGTTGCAGAAAGTACAAGGGAAATCGACAGCTTGACTTTATCAGTTGGATGTCAGTAGAGGAACACTTAGTGTGCGAGGTTCAGAAGAAGTCAACTCAGCTAGAATACTGATGTCTGACAAGTTTCACCTACCGCCATACCTCGACCAATGAGAATCAATCAAAGCTTACCTGCTCTGACACAAAAGCTGCTCTCATGCACAGAAAGTCAACCATTCTTTGCAGCGACATTCAAATTATATGGTTGTTTTCTTGGAGTCTTGTGACACGTAGCATGGTCCCCTCCAACGAATCTATGCATGGGTAACAACTATATAAAGAGATCATCTTTAAGAACTGAATCCTGAGGTCACTGTCCAAATTTCTGAGTTTGTGGATGTAGCAGTCAGGGTAAGGACTCAGATGTTGCCGAGGTTCCTTAACTAGGACATTCTGAAAGAGACTATTCAGCAGTATTCAGTGCTTACTCTCTTGGCAGAGGAGTAGGGTTGGGGGAACCCTCAGACATTGCTTCCTTCGAAGATCTGAAGTCAGCCATGTTATATTTGCTTGAGCAGAAGACTGCCTCCTCGCCTGCCAAGAACACTTCGCCCAATGACGACCCAGCTGACGATGAATCAGCACCCAAGGATGTAGAGCGGGGAGACTCTACTAAGGGTAAAACTCCCAGCGAGAAGGGAAACTCACCACCTCCACCTCCTGAATCTGGTGCCGCCCCAGTTGCGTCTTCATCTAGACAGCAACAACTCGCAACCTCTAAGCAAAGGATCTGTAGATCATCTTATCAAATAAAAACTATAGTTGGTGGATCTAAGAGGAGCATCAACAGATTAATTCAGAAGCAAGGACACAAAAATCGTCTCCTGGCTAAGGATGTGCACCTGAAATGGGAACAATACACTAAGGCTCAGACTGAGCGAATTGATGCCCTCGTTGGAGAAGTAAAGAAAGTATCTGAAACTTCAACACCAAACATTCAGGAGATCGTCAAGGTAGTTCTAGCTGCTCAGAAGACGGACTTAGTCACTCAGTACCAGCAGCTGCTTGAAACTGAAGCCAAACAATTCTCCGAGCAGTTGGCTGGGGCAATGGCTAAAGTCCAGAAGACGATGGATGAGAGGAACAGAGTTGCATCATACAGTGTGGCTCAAGTTCTTACTCAACAAGCCACAACTCTCAACCTCATCCAGTCAGACTTCTTGAGGTTGCTAGATGCATCTCTACTGTAGCACAAAGCCCATACTGAGACCCTAGTCAAAGAGATCCGTCGTGATCACGAAAGGTATTGGGACAAATATTGCGATGTCGTCGAGGACGTCAGCTCCTCCTTTACCCAAATCAAAAACTCTCTCTACAGCCTACGGGATGATTTGGTCACTGTCAAAACCCTACTGACCCTGGCTGATGATGCCAAAAAGGGGGAAGTAAAGGGGGATGGGTAAGTAAAGGGGGATGGGGAAGAGATGGAAGAGATTGAGGAGACCAGGAGAGAGCACATTATATCCAAAACCGATCTCCCTCTCCCCAAAGGAAAGGAGAAGGAAATGGCTACTGAAGCCAGGCAGAGCCTCAGGAGCATATGCAGCTGACAGTGCAAGCTTGAGGATCAGGTGAAGGATCCTCAGGTCAGGTACATATTGATGAAATAGTCGAATTCATCAAAGGGGCGGAGCCAATTGCGCAGAAGAGGCATGGCAAAGAGATAGCTACTGAGAGCTCTCCCCCTCCATCGCCTAAGTTCAAGAATAAGGAAGAATAAGAAGCTTATGATGAATTGATGGCTAAACAACTACAGGCTCAGCAGGATCACGAAGTGATAAAAGAAGAAGAGATCAAGTTGAAGAGGAAGCCGAAAGTCCATGTGGCAAGGCAGTCAAGGACTCAGGCTCAGCTAAAGAAAGTTCAGCAGAAGCAGACTCAACAGAAGCCCACTGAAAAATCTGCTTCTGAGTCTACTTAAATGTCTGATACCGATAAGCTGCCACTATCCGAAAGCCTAAAGAAGAAAGCTTCTAAGCTTACAGCTAAACAGATTGCTGGAGAGAAAGTCTTATGGGATGCAGTTGAGATAGGCCCCGACTTCACACAGGCACAACGACACAATTATCAGGGGCCAGGGAAAGGCTTACAGCTGTAGCCAGAGATTGACTGAGAAAGGCTGAACTGACATAGCGAATTTCCAGAACTAAAAAAGCAGCCAGGGAAGCCGTTCCAGTTAAGAGTAGGGAGATCCCAACTACATCTAAGTTCTACAGACACGGTGGACAGAAGCCACATCTCAGGAAACCTCTATTCCGCCGCACTACAAGTTGATCCTATGGAACCTGAATGGGCAGTGGGAGAGTCTGAAGGAAGATTTCATAAAAAGCTACTATGTATGGCGATGCTATCCAGGCAACATTCCAGTGGACAAATTGTTCGATAAATTCTTGTATCAGTATGATCCCAACTTCCGTGCTCAGATTATCATGATTCTTCATAGGTAAGGAATGTACTTGCTTTCTCTTTTCTTCTTTTGGTAGTACTAATGTATATGTAACCATTTCTCTATCAATGAAATCAGTACTTCACTTGTCCAGACAACCACTCATTGTGTTATGGCTATGTCGTTCATTATCATGAATGATCACTGAAGTGGTTAAAACATACTCACTGTACTTAATTTCTTCTGATGTGCCCTTGTATAACTATTAATTTGTGTTGCAATTCTTTCAGTTGTTAGTGGTTAATGGTTTTGGCATCATCAATTAGGGAGAACTTGCAGTGATATGAGTTAGTGGACGGGGAAATTATTGGGAGATGATTCAGTACCTCTGATACAGAGTAATTGTTGTATAAATGTTTTAAGGAGGAATTGAAAATCCCAAAACCCTTGAGTGTGTGATGAACCAACATGATGTAAATGGCTAGAACTGCTTTGATCTTTCTAGATTAGTTTGTCTAGGTGTAAATTGTTGGAATAGACTTCAAAAGAGAAGTTAAGGTTCTAGAACCCCGTGTCTGTTATCGGTTCAATAGAGCTTTATCCGTATAAGAGCTCAGTAGTTTGGCTTTGAGTCAATAGATGGAAGCACTCAGTAGAATATCACTCTTCAGCTGACTCGAAAAGAAGACTGAGTATGATCATCCTTGATCTACTGAATAAGCTGCAACTAAGTTGCAGATACTACAACGGAAATCAACAGCCTGACTTTATCAGTCGAATGTGAGCAGAGGAACACTTAGTGTCCGAGGTTCAGAGGAAGTCAACTCAACTAGAAGACTGATGTCTGACAAGTCTCACCTACCGCCATACCTCGACCAATAAAAAGCAAGCAAAGCTTACCTCCTCTGACACAAAAGCTGCTCTCATGCACAGAAAGCCAACCACCCTCTACAACGACATTCAAATTATGTAGCCGTTTTCCTTGGAGTCTTGTGACACGTGGTATGGTCCCCTCCGACGGATCTAAGCTTGGGTCACAACTATATAAGACATCATCTTCAAGAATTAAAGCGGGTGTACAATGGGAATAGAGACGCAAGAAATTCAAGAACACATACTCAGGCACTCTAGCAAGCTTACTGCTACATACAGTAAAGAACTGGAAATCTTAGAGATATCCTAGTAGTTCTTCACTCTAGAGTTGTACCCGATAGAGTTGTTCCCGATCTCTTTTCTAAACTAACCTTTTTAAATCTTAAGCTTAGATACTTGAAGGAGTTCACTTTTAGTGATACGTTCTTATTGTAATAACTCCTTCCTTGTTTGAGATAAAACCCATCAAACTTCGGTTTGATCTTGTAAAGTCACTAAGGACTATAACTTAAAAAGTTTTGTCCAGCATACAGAAACTTGTTGAGGCTTCCTTAGATTAATCAACAAGACCTCCTATTCGGCAGGACCGCGGATGTAGGATCTTGCGTATCCGAACCACGTTAAAAATTACTCATATCATTTACTGTTTCATTGCATCTGTTTGTCAACTGTTTGCAAAATCATATTTTTAGTAAAACAGATTAAAAACTGCACTAGCCAAGTGATTTTGTTTGCATAAAAAGTTTTTCAAAGAGACGAACTTAAACTGGCCCCACATAATTCTGCACTTATTCATCTACTGAATTACTTAGTACTGACATCACTCAGTAGAATGGATTAGTCGTTGAATCACTCGGCCTCGCAATTAGAAGCCTTAACTGGCAACTGAACTCATTCAGTAGCATACTCAGTAAAATACAAAACTTGGACTCATGCGTATTCACGCCCCCCCCCCCCGACACCTGATACTCGTCTCTGGACCAACAACCTTCTGGTAGTTCTGTGACCTCGTATACATTAATAACTTTTATGGACTCAAATTCTGAGTCCGTGGCGATTCGCCATGAATCTGGATCTATATCTCCCACTACTTTGTTATAGGTCCATGGATCCACAGTATCATGTTCATCTGTCTAAAGATGATCAGATGTCTCCCCAGTGAACATATAACGATCAGGCGTAAATATCACCCTCCCACTACGTCGAACAATGTCAGGCGTTGTGTTCACAGATTGTGCAATTACTTGTGGAGTACTATTTTGCACAACTAGCAGTTCAGGTGGAACTCGACCACCTTGTAATTCTTCATGGATGATGTCGACTAGAACATCAAGAAGCCTTTTAAGGCCTTATCTAAGCAGCTTCTCTCCCTCCCTATCCTTATTGCTGATGCCAAAAAGGGGGAAGAAGTTAGCAAAGTCAGAACAAAGAAACAGACTCAGACTATTCCCTCTCCTGATGAAGATATGGAGACACAAGCTGAGGGGGAACAAGATTCTGAAAAAGATAAAGAAGACAGCCTCAGCCTGCAGGGCATTGAAACTGAAACTAATGACATGGTCGAACAAATGAGGCAAGCTGATGATGAGGTTCGTCTAAAAGAATAAGAAGAAGAAGCTAGAGAGAAATCTGAATCTGAGAGGAAAGAGCGAGAAGATATTGATAGGACTTAGATCCAGCTCGAGACTTACATAGATGCAGTGTTCAATGGATCCTTTTATGAAGATCTCAGTCGTGCTGAAGCTGAAAGACCGCAGAAGATAGAGGAATTGGAAAAGAGAAAACCGAATAAAACTCGTCAGAAACAGATTGAGGAAGACAATCTGAAAGCAAGGATGCTTCAGAAACAGATTGACGAACCTGAAGAAGAGAAAATAAAGAGACTCAGATTCAGCAATGTTACCCCCAGAACAAGAAAATGATCAGATAGAGGATATTTGGAAGATCTAGCAGTACATCAACTATCCAAGTCAGAAAGTGATAGATGATGAGATGAAGAGAAGAGAAGAACAAATCAGGAATGAGCTAAAACGAAACCACCTCAAACTTAAGGAAGATGACAAGAGGTTGGAACGCATGGAAAATAGCATGAAGAGGACCCGAACAATCTCAGACAATAAGAAGAGGAAATCAAATGTGCTGAGAGCCATTGCTGCTGAGAGGAAGCCCAAGGTCGAATCTGAAAATGACCTTCTCTATCCTTGGTGCGACATATGGGTTCCTCTGGAACAATCAGATGGTTGGGAGTAGATAAAGGTGGATTTCATCAAGAGATTCTTCTTTTTGCAATCCTGGAGAACTTATGATAAGATGGGTATTGAAGATAAAAGTATTGAGGAATAAATATTATTGGCATGACAATTTTGTAATTTGTAAATCTTGTATATTTTTTTTACTTTAATGTGTTTTGTTATGTATATATATAGTACGGTTTCACTAAGAACCATCCCTTAGATAAAAACTAAGAACCATTGTAGGACATAGATCTCCATCTGATCTATGGCTACAATTAATCTATTTTTTATTTAATTAATTCACAAAATTAGGAAAAGGGTAAAATAGTAAACAAAAATATTAGTAATGAAATTTGAAACATAAAAAATGAAAAAAATCATACTTACCTACAGCCTCCTGCCGCCACCGCCGTCGCTGCGCTGCCATCGAGCAACGCCGACTGTCGCCACCACTAACTAGAGAGAGAAGGTGTGTGTTATGTATTATAAGTATGGTGAATTGTATTTGTAAAATCACAATATGCATAACTACAGACAATGGTATGCATAAAAATGCACGAAATTATGCATAAACTAGTACTATAATATGCCAATCTACGCATAAATTGTCTTGCCTTATGCATAAGCAAATACTGCCATATGCAATAAATTTTTTTTATTGTATAATATAATATCCACATAATAGACATTTTTATGCATAAAATTGTCAGGCTTATGCATAAACAAATACCATAATATACGTAAAACGTAATTTTACTGTATAATACAATATCCAAAATAACAGACAGTTTTATGCATAAAAATATTTGTTGGGAGATGATTCAGTATGACTCAGTAGCCTAGCGCTCAGTAGATTTAAAGATCTCAAAACCCTACTTTGACTGATGAACCATTCTGCTGTAATTGTTTGTTCTGTCTCCGAGAGTTTCAGACTCAGTAGACACTCTTCTATATGATTCAGGCACTCAGTTCTGTCCGTTGGTTCTTCAGCAGACTATCAGCTTCAGTACCAGAAGAAGAAGACTCAGTAGTACTGGACTCAGCAGGAGCAGTATACTGAAAGGAGTCATTGGAACTGAACTCAGCAGGAGTAGTTCACTGAATTAGAGTTGATCTTCAGTAGAGCTGAACTCAGCAAGAGTATGCTACTGAACAAAGATCAGACTCAGCAATGGCTAGACAGTCTTCTGACTATCAAGATATCTCATAAGTCAAATCAGCAGAGTCATACGAGGTTTAGAGAAGTCAGTTTCAGATCCACCTTGAAGTCTGTTTGTCTCACCTACTTTCTTCAGCCTCGACCAATGACGAGCGGTCAACTGTCTACTTTCTAATTAAAGCTACAAGTCAACAACTTTCCAAAAATGGAGGGAAAGGACTCTGTCACCATACTTTGAAAGAGCCATTAGCTACCCAAAAGAGAGAGAAACATGGATCATCGTCTCCAACGGATCTATCCATGGCTCTTCTCTATAAATAGAGGGAAGATTTCAAATTGAAGCTTCCCTAGAAAATGAAGAACACACGAGCATTCACGAGCAACTCATAATCGACTTAAGCTTTCCGCAAGAACTTCATATAGTAATCTCCAGCGAAAGGCGACATACTTGCTCATAGGGAACCAAGTTGAATCAGATCATAAAGCCTCTAGTATCCAAGCGACTGAATACGAACCTAAAGTCTATACTTAACCGTTCTTCGCTCTAGAAGCCACTTTCTCGTTCCCTTCCCTCTAACCTAAGCTCAGCACACTATATCTATAGCTTAGAACGAAGGAGTTTATCTTTGAACTGATCCTTATTGTGAAGGACTCCTTCATAGTTGGAGAGTTTGTCAAACACTTTAGTTTGATATCTTGTAAACTGAGACTTGCTCAATATAAATCTCAAGACCAGTGTTTGTCCAGTGCACAAACCGACTGAGACTAACTCAGTATAATAAAATAGCCTCCTGATCTATTCGGTACAGTGGACGTAGGATTGTTGGATCCGAACCACTTTAAAATTGCTTGTGTTTTGTGTTCTTACTGTTGCATTGATTACTGTTCATACTAAAAATATCTTTCTAAATCATTCAACTGAGTTTCAGCAAATCTTAACAGATCGCACTAATATACTGAAATAGTTTTCTTTAAAACGTTTTCTAACTCAACTAAATTTGGGCCTACATATTTCCGCACTATACTGAACTTCAGCTGAACGGTACTGAATTATGACTTAAGTCCGCTAGCAGGCCTCAGTGAAGTCCGTCACTCTGCCACGCGATTCAAAATAGCTTATTTGGTCTACTGAATTTGTTCATTACGACATCTCCTGAAAAGCATTGTTCGCGTTTTAAGTTGAGAAATTGTTTTCAGGTGTATTCACCCCCCCCTCTGCTCCTGAACGTTTAATCTCGGGACCAACAATTGGTATCAGAGCAGGAGTTCTCTAAGACTCTTGTTTTCTGAAACTGGTCTACTTGAACTGATCCAGAAAACGTTTTCACTGCATATCATTCTTAATTCATATCACTATTTTCAATGTCTGATATGTCAGGAATCAGGATGGTACCCATGTTCTCAGTAGAGAACTAAGGGGTTATGGCGAGTCAGAATGGAGGCACATCTGACTTCCCTCCACAATAACATAACAGAAGTACTGGAGAACAGACCTATCGTTCCCATAATTGAAAGTGTCGAAACTCAGGACCCAACACAAGGAGGAGGCATGGTGACCGAGAAGAAGATCCCCAAAGATAGAAGTCTCTTCACCCCTGAGGAGAAAAAGCTTCACAACTTAGACCGGGTTGCCAGAAATGCCATACTGACCACCCTGAGTGATTCTTATCTTGGGAGAGTTCAGGACTGCAAGTCAGCGAAGGAACTCTGGGATGCTCTAGCGCTACTAAGTCGGGGGACTCAGAAGACCAAAGCGAACAAACTGGCGCTGGAACTTCAGAAGCTGGAGAGACTGTCTCTCATGCCTGGTGACACTATTGAGGATCTTTAAGTCAGATTCACGGATCTGATGAACACCATCAACGGGCTGGGAAAGACATTCTCCAACCGAAAAATGAATCTCAAGATATTGAGTGCACTGCCGGACGGACATTGGACTCTATTTGCTACTTTACTTAGGCATTCTGACTTAGATATTGTTTCTCCTGATCATATCTTTCAGAACTAAAAGTTGAGGAGTTCGAGTTCGGTCTACCTCAAAGGAAGCAGCGAGCTGAGGCTGACACCCAAATCGACCATGCTTTCAAAGCACCAGTCTGCACAGCAGCTCCAGCGTCTAGCAAGGCTGAACCTTCACTTAGTGACATACAAGAAGGAAACTTGGATAAGAAATACGCACTGCTTGTTGTGAAGTATCAGAAGGAGAAGGAGAGGCGCAGAAAACTCTCTAGAGTCATCAGAGACTCCAAGGGTAAGTCCAAATATACACCCAAGCGCACTCCTGAATATACTTCTGATTGCAGGAAACATGAAGACTCAGCTCAGTCGAAAGACAGCGAGAGCATAGAAGAGAGAGTCACCACCTGCTACAACTGCAAAAAGCCAGGACATTATCAGTATGACTGTCCTGAGCTCAGTATTGCTGAGAGAGTAGCACGCAAAGCTCGAAGGGAGAAGTTCATCAAGAAACGTCAAGCATATATAGCTGGTGAACTCTCAGACGACTCAGATGAAGTCGATTCCTTCATGGATTCATCAGATGATGAAGCGGCATTCATGGTCGTAGAGCTTGAAGAAGATGCTGAAAAGTGTCTCATGGCAGGAGAAGAGGATGAGGTAAACTCTCACGCTCCATTTAACTCTTCTTCACACTGCACACACGACACTATTTCAGGTGCAGATGAGAATCTGGACGTCTCGATCGCCTACAAAGAACTTTTAGACGAGCAGATTCAGATGAGCCTACAGCTCAGTAAGACTCTTCAGGAGTTGGATACCCTGAAAGTGGAGAATCAGAGACTTTCTCAAGAGACTCAGGTTGCTACTGAGTCAGAAGGACTTATGTTGAGACTTAGGGAGGAGATTAACTCTCCGATGACCAAGTCTCAACATCAAGAAGATCAGATCTCAGTACTGACCAATGACTTGACTCACAAAGATACTGAACTGAGTCTACTGAAGCAAGAGTTGTCAGGACTTCAGACCGAGCATGAAACGCTTAAGAAGTGTGATGATATCTGGAGGAATCTGATGACAGAGCGGTACATGGGCGCTGAAAAGAAGCTTGAGGCAATGCTAGCCAGCAACAAGCCTAAGCACTGCAAGGAGGGACTTGGATTCAGTCATGGAGCCTCCTCATCTGCCCCGTACGCTCAGAGAACCGGCTAGCTGATAGATTTGTTCAAGGGGAGACCATCAACGCTGAGATCCTGAACCCCCTAGCAAAGAACAAACAGAGATGAAGGCACCTCATCCCAGCTATCAGCATTCTGATAAGAAGATTAGCTAAAAATCACCCCAGTTAAGTCAAGGGGAGTTAAATGGGCTGATCAGTATGGACCTCCACAGCTGACATATCCAGCTCAGTATGGGTCATATTATAATGATCCTATAGTCAGGAGAGGACCTAAAAGTCAGAAGAAGAAGAAGAAAGTTGTTCAGAAGGCAAAGGTCAACAGTCCACCAATTCAGAAGATCAGGACTCCTGAACCTGTGAAGCCGCAGAAATTAGCATCGACCAGTCCACTGGTCAAGTATGTTGGTCAAAGTGGAAAGAAACTGTCTAAGACCACCAGGGTCGTGAGACAAATTTGAGTTTCCAAAACTTACATCTAATGACCCAAAATCAAAAATAAAAGGTACCTGAATATAGTTCTGTTTTGCAGTTGCACAAGGACCCTTGATATATGGACAGCGGATGCTCAAGACACATGACATACCAGAAGGATCTACTGAAGAATTATCCACTGAAGAAGGACCCAAAATCGAGTTCGGAGACAATGCAAAAGGCTAAACCACAGGCTATGGAACACTCAGCATTGGAACCGCCACAGTTCCAAGAGTATCATATGTTGAAGGACTTCATCATAATCTTCTCTCTGTTAGTCAATTTTGTGATAACTCGAATAGAGTGATTTTTTACGCTGGTTTATGTGATGTCATTGATAAATCTACAGGGAAAACAGTGTTATCAGGTTCGCGCAGAAAGAATATCTACGTAGCTGATTGGAACTCAGCTGGACCTGAAGCTTGTTTGATGGCGAAGAACGACAACAGAACGGGGTGGCTCTGGCACAGAAGACTCAGCCATCTCAACTTCAAGACGCTCAACAAGCTAGCTAGAAACGCTCTAGCAAGAGGACTGCCGAATGAAGTATTCAGCAAAGACACTCAGTGTGAAGCTTGTCTGAAGGGAAAGCAAACAAAGAAACAAAATCCACCTGTACCATAGCCTTCCACTGATGGAATCCTTCAGCTGCTACATATGGATTTATTCGGTCCTATCTCTCCAGTGACGATTAGTGGCAAAAAGTATGCTTTAGTGGTCATTGATGAATACTCGCGCTACACATGGGTCATATTCATTGCCAACAAGTCTGACGTCAAAACAGAGTTACCTACGCTTCTGAAAAAGTTCAATGTCGAGAAGAACACCAAGATTATAAAAATACGTTTAGACAGAGGAACTGAGTTCCTGAATTCGATGGTGGAGGAGTTCTGCAAAGCTGAAGGCGTAGAGCATGAGACGTCTGCCGCACGCACGCCTCAATAAAATGGGGTTGCTGAAAGAAAGAAGAGAACACTCAAAGAAGCAGCAAGAACCCTGCTCGCAGACTCAGGACTCGCAACCAAATTCTGGGCAGAAGCAACTGACACTGCATGTTACACTCAGAATAGATCTCTACTGACTAAGCAGCATAAGAAGACGCCATATGAATTATGGAATGGCAGGAAGCCTTCTTTATCTTATTTCCATATTTTTGGGTGTTCGTGCTTTATCCATAATAATGGGATGGACCACTTAAAGACTTTTGATAGTAAGTCAGACCAGGGAGTCTTCTTAGGATACAGCCGGGTCGGCAAAGCCTTAAAAGTTTTTAACTACCGGACCCTTTGCGTGGAGGAAAGCCCTCATGTTGTTTTTAATGAGTTTGCTACTGAAGACAGGAGTAGGAACTCTAAATCAGAATCTGAGGACATCAGTAAGCAGCTACAGGATCTGAGCCTAAAAGATAAAGTTGAAAAGATCCAGCTCTGTTGGGATGATGATTCAGAAGAGGAAAATGAAGATAAGACAACTGAATCTCAACTAGCAGCAGAAGTAGCTGAACAGATTGACTCTACTGAAAAGAGTCACTCCCAGGTAACTCATGTCGATGAAGAAACCCAAGTGGTAACTGAGACCTCTACTGAGGATAATAATTCAGGGGGAACAAATGAAGTTCCTGAGCTGAATGCCCCTGAACCTGGTGACTCAGTAGACTCAACTCTCGTAACTGAATTACTTCAATCTCAGAATAGTACAACTGAAATGTTTAACTCACCTACTAACTGTGTTGAATTATTTTCTCGGCTTTCAAGTCAAACAATCTGAGAAGGGAACATTCATCAATCAAGGCAAATACACTCGAGACCTCATCAAGAAGTTCGGTTGCACATCCGGCAAACCAATCAAGATCCCGATGAACACGAATATGAAAATTGATCTTGATAAAGAGGGAGTATCTGTAGCCCATACTGAATTTCGTGTTATTATTAGTTTATTATTATATCTAACTGCTACCCGACCTTACATAACTTATGTTGTAGGTGTCTGCACTCGATTTTAGGCGAATCCCATGCAGAGTCACACAGACTCAGCAAAGAAGATTCTCCGCTATCTCAGAGGAACACCTGACATGGGTTTATGGTATCCAGCACATGATAATATTGAACTAACTGGTCACTCTAATGCTGACTATGCAGGATGTAGAATTGACCGAAAGTCAACTTCTGGAACTTGTCAGTTCCTTGGCAGTAAGCTGATTTCAAGGTTCTCAAAGAAACAACATTCAGTAGCAACGTCAACTATTGAAGCTGAATATATTGCTGCCGGAAGTTGTTGCGCCCAAATCCTTTGGCTGAGACATTAGCTACGCGACTATGACGTCATTCGGAATGAAGTGCCGATCTTCTACGACAGCTCCAGTGCGATTGCAATCACTCAGAACACTGTACTTCATACTAGAAGCAAGAACGTGATCATGTCGAAAAGAAGGATATCAGGATGGAGAAGATCCATACTGACCATCAAAGGGCAAATATTCTGACCAAGCCTCTAGCTGAAGCCAGATTCAGAGAACATTCAGTAGAGCTAGGTCTGCTGGACCCTACTGACTCCAGTCAGTAAGTGGATTCAAGAGAAGAGTATTCAGCAAGGGGGAATGTTCACTCTCAGTACTGAACTAATTCAGGACGTAGAGACTCAGCAACCATCTACACGAGGTATCAGCTGACTACGATGTTCAGCTAACAGGTTTGCGTATCTCTACTCAGTAGCCAATGAAATATTATGTGCATTAATGTTTTAGATTCAGCTTCATATTTAATGCCTTAGAAAATGTCATTTAATATAACGGTTTACATTTAATTCACGACATTCTATGTAAAGTTATGCTGAACTCTGCGGCGCATTAAATGCATGTCTAATCAAGTTACTTCTTTTGCTATATACAACTGTAATTTGACTTAGGCGGCTAAATTGATCATTGCATATTTTATAACATTAAATCCTAGCCGTCCATCTCATAAAGCAGATTTAAACTGAACTGTGGATTATTAACTGTTCATCTTCTTTAACATATAAAAACACGTTCAAAGTTTAGAAACCGCCATTTTACTCTGCAAAATTTTCACAACCCTAGAATTTCTTAGAAAGCGCTCGTTTACTTGCATACTTCTATTCCAATATCTCAGAAACATATTTGGTAAATCTTAATGATCATTCAGCATCGTGTATGTTCTTGATAATAAATTTCTTTCGATACTGATATCTTTTCTTTGCAGATTATAAACCATGGCAGGAAGGGACGTTAGTGTTCCGCTTGATATGAAGGAGATCCTCGAGAAGGATCGGGCTTGGTGTGAGCCAATGATGGAGTTCGACTCTTGCGACCTTGACTTCATGGAGGAGATATTCGACGCGCTGAGGGCGTCAGGGGTGGAGGCCTTTCTTTCTAGGAAGCCATCATACTTCCTCCCGCATCAGATCGCTGAGTTGTATCTGAACTCAGACTCAGTAGAAGGCGATATTAGATGCCGTTTTGTCACTCATCAGATTGGTGACCCCGCCCGTGTTGTGCCAGAGATAAAGCTGATGTCAATCAAGGAAGCTCTTCAGCGAAGCTTTCAGCTTCCGAGCGAGGGATTCAGTACAGTGAGCTATAAAGACGATATCATGGACGAGTACTTGGAAATATTCTGCGGGAAGCCTACCACCTTCAGAGCTGCCTTCCCAAAGAATGCTTCCGAAGTTCAGAGCCTTAGCCTACATCGTCACTCAGATATTGACGAGTCAGACTGGGTCATTTGACTAAGTATCGAGGCCAAAGATTCAGATGATGATGGCCATCTACGATCAAGCGAAGATTAATTGGATAGAGTTCTTCCTAAAGGAGTTCATGATTCAGGCAGCAAAATTCGATAGATCCACTAACTGCCTAGCCGTGAAGGGAAAACTCCTCTACGGACTGAAGATCTCTGTGATGATAGAAGACCTATGTGGAGCTGACCATGTGGTATATGCAGACAAAATGTACTTCAATCTAAAGAAGATGAGGTTCCAGAGCAGGGCAACGGCCCTTCAGCAGATTGGCTCAGGGCCTGCTGAGCCCAAGCCAAGCTCTCAAAAGACCTCAACTCCATCAAAGAAGAGGTCACCTCCCATGGCAGCTCAGAAGACACCGACCAAGAAGCTGAAGAAGGTCAGTGAAGCTGTGGTTGTACCTCCTCTACAACTCTGGGACGAGGCTGAGTCCTCTGATAAGACAGTGTCAGTGGAGAAGGCCGTCTCCACTGAACAAGGTGAAGCAGTGGATCAAGGGGTAGAAGCTAATCCGATCTCTCCTACTCAGATCCCCTTGGATATCCCACCACTCATTAGCATCCCATCTGCTGAAAAACAACCGTCTCCGATAGAAGTCGAGGATTCGGAGACTGCCTCAGAGTCAGAAACTATCAGGATGGAGGCATCAGCTCTACAATCAAGAGCCTCCCGAGAAGTTTCAGAAGCTATCCCAGAAATAGCCAGCCATTCAGACTTGATTATATTGGCAAGGCAGGCAAGGCTCCATACTCTGATTCGGTTCCAGGCGTGGTCAACACTGTATAAGTTGATCTAGCACCACTCCTGCGAACAACTCCATGAGGAGGAGTTAATGATCCGGTAGAAGATAGGCTACTCCGAGCCTGCTGACATCTGCTCCCTAGAAGATCTGAGGGCGGCAATGCTCGCTTTGCTGAACGACCATCTACCCACTTCAGCGGCGGCTCCCTCAGATGGGTCTGATCCTGACGATCAGGACCCACCCCGTAATTCAGGACCTGAGAAGCCTGATGAGGGAACTCAACTGGAGGAGGATGATCCTACTACAATTGTTGAACCACCTCTTAGCATCCTCCCTCTAGGACAGTCGGCGGCTGGTACCTCTCAGTCCACAGACCCAGTTCAGCTGTTGTTGGGGTCTGCATTTGAGGTAGCGCCCAGCCCGAAGAGCCGACGATCGAAGATAGTGGCAAGGGCACTGAGGAGTCAAGGTGCTCAGAACAAAATCCTTGCCCGCGCCGTCCACAAGACATGGAGGTAGTCCACTCAGGCTCAGAGTGCGGAGATCAAGGGGCTCAGAACGTCAATTCAAAATACACTTGCCCCTGACTTCTCCACTATATTGACTGATGCACTAGCTACTCAGAGAGCCAACTTCGAAGAGCAACAGAAGCTGATGGAAGCTGCCCAAGCAAAACTTCTTGAAGAATACAAGGCAGCCCAGTCAGCTCACACTGCATCCATATCTTCCCTGACTCAGGCCTTAGAGCTCAGACTCCAGACCATTCAGAAGGCCCTGGAAGACAAAATGGATCAGAAGTTGAACTCTATTCAGACTGTGGTGGAGACCTCTCAGAAGAAATACAGTGAAGAACTCACAAATGAGAGAAATGAACTCCACGAGAGGCTTGTCAAACTGCAGGATGTTTTAGATAAGCTTGCCTCAGCCTATACCAGTCTAGATAAGAAGGTACAGACACCTACCCTTGGCCTATTTGCTGATGCCAAAAAAGGGGGAAGGTAAAGAAAAGGTACCTAGAGCACTAAGGGGAGTCAGGACAGTGGCAGGAGCAACTCAGACTCAGCAATCAGCTCCCACTGCTCCCACTGCTCAGCAAGAACAAGGTGAGGCCCAGGTTGTCTCAGCAGCAGGGGTTGTAGTGCCTGCTGAGACCGGCCCAAGTGGCTCAGGACCCAAAGAATCAGCAACCCAGACTCCAAGTGATATCATTAAGGTGGTTGCTAAGTATGCCGAGGAGGACTCTGAAGAGGAAGAAGTCCCTCTACCTCCTCCAATTTCGAGAAAGGGAAAGAAGATACAGAAGCTTCCCACTCCACCTAAAAAGAAAGAAACTAAGAGGTTCATATCTCCTGAGGAAGAGGCTCAGATTGCAGCTGATGAGAAGCTGGCAAGGGAGATAGTTGAGGTAGAGGGTGAAAATAAGCCAAAGAAACAGCCTGCCAAAGGCAGAACCAAAGTTCAGAGGGGAAAGAAGCCTGGGACAAGGCTACCCCCGAGGAATCTGAAGCTCAGCGATGAAGCTGACAAGGAGAAGGAAAGAGAACATCAACAACAGCAGACTGGTCAGCAGGGTACTTCAAAATCCAAATCTTCAACATCTGCTGATTCAGAAGAAGATCAAGAGCACGGTCCATCCTATGTCCCTTCTAAGGCTCAAGAGCAAGAGATGCAAGAAATCTGGGATCAGATGGAAAGATACTTAGACAGAGGAGCTGAAGTCAGGCAGATTAGTGCAGCAAGGGAAAGGCTCAAACTTGCTGATCTAGAGGGTTTTAGGATCAAGGCTGAGAAAGAAGCAAGTTAGAGGATTCCTGAGAAAGCTGAAATTCCATATAAGTACAGAAGACTCAGGAAGCCCACAGACCTCAAAATCCATAGATGGCCCAGGGTTGATACTTGGATGCCATGGGAACGGATTCAGAGGTGGGAGACGCTGAAACTGAGTTCATTATGAGGTTTTATTTCTGGAGGTATTGGCCTGACATGCACAAGTCTATTGCCTTTGTTGAGTGGCTTCTGAAGAGTGATCCAGAAATATACGCAAGAGTTCAGAAGGCCCTAGTAGATAAGGTTGATGTGAGGGTCCCAGCCCCAAGACCTCTGCCTCCCCCACTGAAGCTTGATGGTTCTCTACACATTGGGGTCATTGAAGGAGAAATTAAGAGTGCTGCTCAAGCCATTGATCTCGATGAGACTGATCCTGCTGATATGGCATAGATACTGAAGTTGAGAAGAGATACTTACCGGATGTATGTATTGCCGCTTCCTGAGGAGAAATCTAAAGACTTTAAAGAGCGGATTCAGCAGTTCAGGAGATAGTAGATAGCCTAGGTGTATCTTTGTCTTTGTTTTCCTTTCTCTAGAATAGCAAGTTGATGTACTGTACTGATATTTCTTCTAGTATATCATCATTGTTGTTCGGCCCTGACAATACCTTATTATCTACATGGCCTTGTTCTTTTATGCTTAACACTCAGAATCACCTAACTAATTACTGACTCACACACTCACTGAATATTTATATTTAAATTTATATCTGTCAGTTTTTACTTAGCTTGATAGATTCTGGTTTGATAGATGTAATTGGGGGAAATTATTGTTAGAAAGGGGGAAATTGCTGTTAGTTTTCAGTATAGGTTCTGATATTTCTTCCCTGAACTCCCTCAGTAGTCTAGAAGTTGAAGAACAACTCCACTGATTCTACTTGTAATATTTGTAAGGAGTTTGTTTCTGACAGTTTGTAGTGTTAGGTTTTGGCATCATCAAATAGGGGGAAATTGTTGGGAGATGATTCAGTAGGACTCAGTAGCCTAGCGCTCAGTAGATTTGAAGATCCCAAAACCCTACTTTGACTGATGAACCATTATGTTGTAATTGTTTGTTCTGTCTCTAATGGTTTCACGAGCAACTCATAACCGACTTAAGCTTTCCGCAAGAACTTCATAGACTAATCTCCAGTATCCAAGCGACTGAATACGAACCCAAAGTCTATACTTAAACGTTCGTCACTCTAGAAGCCACTTTCTCATTCCCTTCCCTCTAACCTAAGCTCAGCAGGCTATATCTATAGCTTAGAATGAAGGAGATTATCTTTGAACTGATCCTTATTGTAAAGGACTCCTTCATAGTTGAAGAGTTTGTCAAACAATTTAGTTTGATATCTTGTAAACTGAGACTTGCTCAATATAAATCTCAAGACCAGTGTTTGTCCAGTGCACAAACCGACTGAGACTAACTCAGTATAATAAAATGGCCTCCTGATCTTTTCAGGACAGTGGACGTAGGATTGTTGGATCCGAACCACTTTAAAATTGCTTGTGTTCTGTGTTCTTACTGTTGCATTGATTACTGTTCATACTGAAAATATCTTTCTAAATCATTCAACTGAGTTTCAGCAAAGCTTAACAGATCGCACTAATATAATGAAACATGTTTCTTAAAAATGTTTTCTAACTCAACCGAATTTGGGCCTACACATTTCCGCACTATACTGAACTTCAGCTGAACGGTACTGAATTCTGACTTAAGTCAGCTAGCAGGCCTCAGTGAAGTCAGTCACTCTGCCACACGATTCAGAACAGCTTAATTGGTCTACTGAACTTGTTCAGTACGACATTCTCCTGAAAAAGACTATTCGCGTTTTAAGTTGAATAATTATTTTTAGGTGTATTCACCCCCCCCCCTACACCTGAACGTTTAATCTCGGGACCAACAATATTCACAATTATGCATAAACCAACACCGTAATATGTATAAAAAAGTAGTTTTTTCCAATAGATTTTCCGGCGGATCGCCTTCACCGCCGCCGGTCTGCCGCCCACTGCCACCTACCACCATCGCCGTCGGAGCGCCGCCGCCGCATGAGATGGAGGTGTTTGTTTTAGTTTCAAAACATAAAGTGTAAAAAGACATAGTTACCCTTAATACAATTTAGTTTCTCCTTTTTTGAATTAAAAATAAAATGGATATTTTAAAAACCACCAAACCAATCCTAGTCTTCCATTTATTTGATCTATGGACACCTAATTTCCTTTTTTTTTAATTCAAAAAAGGAGAAAATAAATTTTATTAAGGGTAACTATGTCTTTTTACACATTATGTTTTGAACCTAAACTAAACTTCTCTACCTCATGCAGCGGCGGTGGTGGCAACCGGCGGTGATGGTGGTGGTCGGTGGTAGCGGCAGTCAGCGGCAGCGAGCGGTGGACAGGTAGCGGTGGAGGCCATCCGTCGAGAAATATATTAGAAAACACAATTTGTTTATGCATACTATGGTGTTGGTTTATGCACAATTAAGAACATTTTTATGCATAAATCTATATGTTGTATGGATATTATGTTCTAAAATAAAAATATGTTTTATGCATGTTACGGTATTTGTTCATGCATAACTCCGAATAATTTTATGCATAAAAATATTGTTATGTGGATATTCTATTATTTAATAATAATAAGTTTTGTGCATATTATAGTATTTGTTTATGCGTAAGCCCGAAAAATCTTATGCATAGACTGACAATCTTCTATAAATTATTACATTATAAAATAAAAAATAGATTTTATGCCTGGTAAATGACTAGTTTATGCATAGTTATGTAATTTTTATGCATAACGTTGTGATCGTGATTTAGAAACAATGGGGAACTTCTTACTTGTATGTTAAAAGAGTTGGTAATATATTAAAGTTAGCCAAATTAAATACCAAATTAATCATCCACTATAATTTGTTGATTAAATAATTAATTTAATCGTAATAATTTTACTTTTTTGATCAGACAAGAAATTGACCAAAAAAATATATTTCAACTAATGTTACATTTGCCCGTGAAGGCCTATAAGTGCTTATAGTAACAATTACAAAATGTTGGTCAGGAAACGAGTATCAGGTGTGGGGGGGGGGGTGAATACACCTGATTGCAAGTTTTTTCTCAAATGCGAAGGTCAGCTGAATGCTGAGTTTTGCAACTGAAAAAATTCAGTGCTAGATAAACCTTCTGATCGGGAGTCAGAGTGATTTAGCAGCTAAGTCCCTTCTACTGATTGAGATCGGTATGAGAAGTTCAGTTGCAGAATGTTGTGCGGATAAGTGTGGGACCCGGTAGACTTCGTCTCTTTGAAAACATTTTTAGGCAAACTAAAACCATTTTGGCTAGTGCACTTTTCAAGTTCGTTTTACGCAATGGATGATTTTGTAAATAGTTTGAACGCAATGCAATAAAATAATAAACGACACAACGCAAGATCCTACATCCACCGTCCTGCTGAACAGGAGGTCTTGTTGATTAATCTGAGCAAGCCTCATCAAGGAATCTGTGCACTGGACAGACCCTTCTAAGTTATAGTCCTTAGCGACTTTACAAATCAAACCGAAGTTTGAAGGGGAGGGGATAATCTCCAATAATGAAGGAGTTCTTAGAATCAGAACAATTCACAGAATGTGAACTCCTTCGAAGGTTTCAAGCTAATGATATTACAATGATGCTTAGATAGAGAAGGGGAACTAAAGATTCTCTAGAGAGACGAACTAAGGATATTCAAATAAGCAAGTTCTTCACTGGATTGGCTTTGAGTGCGCTAGAGAGTTGTATGCTTGTAAGCTTGTGTTCCCTTGATGTTCCCTACGTTGAGCTTGGAGACTCTTCTCTATCTATAGTTGTGACCCAAGCATGTATCCGTAGGAGAGGACAATGCCACGTGTAACAAAACTCCAAGGAAAACGGTCATATATTTTCGAAATGTCGTCGCAGAGTGGTTGGCTTTCTGTACATGAGAGCAGCTTTAATGTTAGAGCAGGTAAGCTTTGGTTGCTTCTCATTGGTCGCAGTTTGCGGTAGGTTAGACTTGTCAGACATCAGTCTTCTATCTGAGTTGACTCTCTGAACCTCGTATACTGAATGTTCTCTGCTGACATTCGACTGATAAGGATTGACAGTCGTTTTTCCTTGTCTTGTCTGCAACTGAGTTGCATCCATTTAGTAGATCAGGACTGATCATAGTGAGTGTTCATCTGAGTCGGCTGATAAGGATCTTCTGCTGAATGTATTCAGCTCTGATTCGAAGACAACGAAGCTCTTCACTCAATCAGTAGATCAAGATTCATACTGAGTCTTCTTCCAAAGTCCGCTGAGAGAATCTTCTACTGAGTGCTGTCAGCAGCGGACTCTGAATACAACTGAGCTTCAATGAACCGATGACTTGGGGTTCTAGAACTTTAACTTCTCTACTGAAGTTCAGTCCAACAGTATACCCCTTACAGGGCTTAGACAAAAAAAGATCTATAATAATCAAACAAAGTCTAGCCTATTACATCATAATGGTTCCACACACACAGAGTTCAGGATGTGTTTTGGGATCTTCAATTCTACAGTAATACAATTCAGCATCACTACAATTTCCCCCATAACAGATATTACAATATCGTCCTAAGTTACATGAACTATAGACTCAAGTTCTACGTAACCCCTAGCAATGATCTACTAGACCACTGACTCATATCGCTACACTTTCCCCCTAATTGATGATGCCAAAACCATAAAACAACTCAGTAATAATAACTGAACGATGAAAACATAGGTTAACAGCCTACTGAAGATAGGCACATCAGTAGAAATCAGGACAGTGAGTGTGTGTTGATCACTTCAATGATCAGTTAGTGTTAAAAGTAAATAACACAACCATACGACAATGAGTAGTTGTTTGGCCAAATAGAAATAATGATTTTATAGATATGACATGAGAGTACATTACAATCAGTAAATCAAAGGGAGAAAAAGGAAAGATACGAGGAAGGCTGAGTCAGCTACTTCTGAGATCTGAACTTCTGAATCTTGGCTTTGAAGTCAGCAAATTTGGTTGTAGGAGGATCAAGCACATACAATCTGTAGATAACTTCCCTCAGTATCTTGATAGCTAGAAGATCGGCTGGCGACTCGATGTCAAGATCGTTGCGACGCGCGACTATCTCCACTTCATCCTCTATCTCCTTTGTGCAGATAGCTCCTTGAAGAGTCCTCGGAGGGATCAGGTGACGATATGTAGGCGCAGTGAAAGGCAATTTCTCCTTATAAAGGAGCAAGTTGATCTGAGCTCTGAATTTAGGGTCGTGGTTGTATAGGAATTGGTCAAACAATTCAACCGCCGAAACTTCGCTTGAGTAGCATTGCCATAGATAGTAAGCTTTGATAAATTCATCCTTCAGAACCTCCCATTCTTCATTCAGGTTCCAAGGGATCTACTTATCTACGCGGCGGAATGGAGTTTTCCTGACTTGTGGCTTCTGCCCACCACGTTTGTAGAATTTTGAAGTTCTTAGGATCTCTCTGTTCTTGACCGAAACTGCTTCCCTGGCTGCCTTCTCAGTTTGTTCAATAAGCTTTGCCAGTTCAACTTGTCTCAGTCTCTCTCTGGCTTTAGTTGTAAGCATATCTCTTGCTCTGAAGTCGAGGGCTAGTTCGATTGTGTCCCATAAGGCTTTCTCCTCTGCGATTTGTTCTTCTGTAAGCTTGGGAGCTTTCTTCTGCCTTTGAGAAAGTGGGAGGTTGTCAGTCTCAGAGTCTTTTGTAGACTCAGAACCAGATTTTTCAGAGGGTTTCTCCTTCTGTTGAGTCTTTGGAGGAGGTGTTGGCTTTGGCTTTTGAACTCTCATTCGCCGAGCCTTACTCCTTAACATCCTTGCCATTGGGATTTTTGGCTTTGTCTTTAGCTGGGTCTCTTCTTCGAGTCGGGCTTCATGGTCTAGATTAGCCTGTAGCTGCTGAGCTACGAGTTCGTTATGCGCCTCTTGTCCCATTTTAGATTTGAACTTAGGCGATGGAGGGGAAGAGCTTTCAGTAGCAATCTCCTTGCCAGGCCTCTTCGGCGGCGGAGGCATAATGTCCTCTTCTGGCGGAGGCACAATGTCCTCTTCTGTTCCCTCGATGAACTCAGCTATCTCATCAATGTGTGCCAGAGCTGAGGATCCTTCACTTGATCTACCAGCCTGCACTGTCAGATGCGTAAGTACTTGCTAAAGCTCTGCAGGGTCTTCAGCTGAGGCTTTTTCCTTAGCTTTTTCTTGCACGAAGGGGAGGGGGAGAGTACTAAACTCTTCTATCTCTGACGTTTGTTCCCCCTTAGATTGTTCACCTTTCCTTGCATCTTACTTCTTCTCCTGAACTTCCTTCCCTTTACTTTTCCACTTTTTGGCATCATCAGCCGAGGTCAGTAAGGTCTTAATGGCTGCTACTTCCTTTTGAATGTTGTAGACAGATGTCTTGATCTGTTCGAAAGTGGAATTAAGGTCCCTGACAACATCGCAGTAATGTTCCCAGTTATTTTCTTGATCTTTGCGAATTTGCTTGATCTGGGATTCAGTTTGATTCCTCAGCTACAAAAGAGATGCGTCGAGTGAATCCTTCATTTCAGACTGGATGACTTTCAGAGCTGCAGCTTGAGTTTCAAGAGCTTTAGTCACGCTAGAGCTTGCAACTCTGTTCCTTTCATCTATGGTCTTCTGGACCTCAGCCAATGCGGTACCCAGTTGCTCTGAAAATTTCTTCGATTGAGCTTCTAGCAACTGCTGGCACTATGTGGCCAAGTCCAACTTCTGAGCCACGAGAGCAGTCTCGATGATCTCCTGAAAGTTTGGAGTAGGAGCTTCTAAGATCTTCTTGACTTCTCCGGTGAGGACGTCAATGCGCTCAGTCTGAGCTTTCGTGTATTGTGACCATTTCAGATGCACATCCTTAGCCAGGAGACGATTTTTGTCTCCTTGCTTCCTGATAGCTCGATTGACTGTCCTCGAGGATACGGTACCAATCGATTTGATCTGGTATGAAGATGTACCGATCCTCTGCTCAGAGGAGGCGAGTTGTTACTGTCTTGAAGAAGACGCAACCGGGGAGGCACCTGGTGCAGAAGGATGAGGTGGTGGTGAATCGCCCTTCTCGTTGGGAGTTTTGCCCTCAGAGGAAGAAGGGGGAACAAGCACACTTGGAGGCATTTCTCGGACCAAGAAAGGGGAAAGAGTCTCCCTGCTCTGCATCCTTAGGTGCTGAATCATCACCTTCAACTGGGTGGTCAGTGGGCGAAGGGTCTCTAGCGGGAGAGGAGGAAGACTTCAGCTCAAGAAGATATAGCATAGCTGATCTCAAGTCTTCAAAAGATGCAATGTCTGCAGGTTCTCCTCTGCCAGTAGAGTGGATATAGAATACTGCTGGATCATATCAGCAAGTATATCTCAGTTAAGGAATCTCAGCAGCATCTGAGTCCTTGCCCTGACAGCTACATCCACCAGATTCCAATAGTTGTCAATTTCAGGGATCTGTTCAGTGACTTTGGATACAGCCCTAAGTCTGGTCAGCTAAACTATAGTTGGTAGCTTTGAAGAAACTTCAGCAGCTGGTTCATCTTCAAACTCCGACTGAGTTTCTTCAGTACTTACTCTTTGGACTTTGTCCTTGAGAGTGCCACCTTCAATGTCGGTGTCCACATCGAGTAAGTCTTCCACCTGTGGCGGAGGCGGAGATACAGCCTTAGAAGCTCCTAACTTGATCAACTTCTTTCTTTTTGGTTGTTGGGTACGTGGAGGCAATTCAATAGAAGGCCTCTTCAGTGCAGCTCCACGACCGATGGACTTTTCAGCAACTGTTTTCGACCTGAACTTGATCACTTTCGTGTCGAAGTATTTCATGTCGCCAAAAGACGCATGTGATGATAATAAAGCTTTCTATTAGCGCTGAAACTTTAGTCACATACAGAAGTTTGCCCATACTAATTAGCTTCTCTTTCCTGTGTCTCCGGCAACAAACTTCTGTGACTGGGCTTTCAGTTCAGAAAGAAAGAACTGAGCCCAGTTAACCTTAGCTCCGTCCATGATTTCCATCATCATTTGGAGTCTAGGTTTAGACAGCTGGTCAAAAGAACCAGCCGCGCTAGTGAGGATATGGATAACCATATACGCCAGGCTTCTGAATTCTGGCAGGAGCTGACTCTTTGGAAAAGCAGCTTTGAAGGAAATATCGTCCCTCCCGAAGAAATGCCTGATATAATCATTGGGCTCTGCGTCTTGGGCTCTGCGTCCTTTCCTCCACCTGACACATATTGAAGTAAAACTCAACCACTTGTCTCGGAAGATAAGCGTGAGGTTGCTTCATGAGAAGCATCTTCAGGCCAGATGCCTCAAGAGCGGAGAAAATCTCCTCCAGGTATGGCAGTTTCGAGAGATGGAACTCTATGGTCGGCTCAACTAGAACCCTGCTCCGAATGATCTCGTCAATATCTGCAGGCGTCTGAACGATGCTCGATAAGGATGCCATTTTCAACTGAAATCTGCAAAAAGAATGTTAACACTTGAAAATAGAGTAAGTTAGTTTGCAGACTAAAGATGAAAATTTACCGAATGTAAGAGTGCTTGAGAGAAGATAAATCTGATCAGTATGCAGTTAACAGGATTTCAAGCTCTCTAAAACGATAATGGCGAAAGTGAGATGTGAGAGAAAGCGAAGGATTATATATAGATTTGAATACCAAGCGGTTTTTCAGATCTAAGGTTCAGGATTAAATCACGCTTTTTCTTAGACGGTTAGAATTTAATGTTATAGAAGGAATGATTACTAAGTCGCCTATAATCTCGACTTACGTAAGATTTGCATACTTGGAGTAAGGTGAGATGACATGCATTAAATTCGCAACAGACAATTCTTAGGACAACGAGCTCTAAATAAGAACGGTTTTACTGAACGTTTCCTTTAAGAATTTGTGGCGGGAAATAAATGAGTTTCATGCTACTGATTAAGTAAATGAAAGCATGCCATTAAGTAAAATACTGCACATAATACTCAAACCTCTTCAGCTGAACCTGGTGATCAGCTGTTTACCAATTGCAAATCAGGAGGATCTTTGTGATACTGAGGACTCAGTATTCATCTCACGTTCCCCCTTACTGAGTACTGTATGATTCACCCTAGTGAATCAAGTACTGAGTTTGACTTACTGACTTGTTACATTGAATCTTTCTACTGACTTGGGTCAGTGGGATCCAGTAGACCTAGCTCAACTGAGAGTTCTCAGAACCTATTCTCAGCCAGCGGCTTGGTCAGTATGTCTGCCCTTTGTTTATCACTTTGGATTTTCTCCATCCTAATATCCTTCTTTTCGACATGGTCTCGAATGAAGTAGTGTCGGATATCCACGTGCTTGCATCTCGTATGAAGAACTGGGTTCTGAGTTATTGCAATGGCACATGTGGAGTCACAATAGATAGGCACTTCATCTTAAATGATACCATAGTCACGCAATTGTTGTCGAAGCCAAAGGATCAAGGCACAACAACTTTCGGCAGCCATAGACTCAGCTTCAATAGTGGACGTCACTACTGAGTGTTGTTTCTTGGAGAACCATGATATGATCTTATTGCCTAGGAACTGACAAGTTCCAGAAGTTGACTTCCGATCTATCCTGCATCCTGCATAATCAGCGTCAGAATATCCAGTTAAAATAAGATTATCATCAGCAGGATACCATAACCCAGCGTCAGGTGTTCCCTTCAGATATTGTAGAATCTTTTTCGCAGAGTCTAGATGACTTCGCTTGGGATTCGCAAGAAGTCTTGCATATACACTTACTGCAAAAGTTATGCCAGGTCTGCTTGTTGTTAAATATAATAAATGGGGGGTGAATAGACTTGATTGCAAGTTTTTCCTCAAATGCGAAGGTCAGCTGAATGCTGAGTTTTGCTACTAAATAAATTCAGTGCCAGATAAAACCTTCTGATCGCGGGTCAGAGTGATTCAACAACTGAGTCCCTTCTACTGACTGAGTTCAGTATGAGAAGTTCAGTTGCAGAATGTTGTGTGGATAAGTGTGTGGCCCGGTAGACTTCGTCTCTTTGAAAATGTTTTTAGGCAAACCAAAACCGTTTTGGCTGGTGCACTTTTCAAGTTCGTTTTATGTAAAGGATGATTTTGTAAATAGTTTGAACGCAATGCAATAAAATAATAAATGACACAAGCAATTTTTAACGTGGTTCGGATATGCAAGATCCTACATCCATGGACCTGCTGAACAGGAGGTCTTGTTGATTAGTCTGAGCAAGCCTCAACAAGGAATCTTTGCACTGGACAGATCCTTCTAAGTTATAGTCCTTAGAGACTTTACAAATCAAACTGAAGTTTAAAGGGGAGGGGATGATCTCCAACAATGAAGGAGTTCTTACAATAAGAACAATTCACAGAATGTGAACTCCTTCGAAGGTTCTAAGCTAAAGATATTACAATGATCCTTATATAGACAAGGGGAACTAAAGATTCTCTAGAGAGAAGAACTAAGGATATTCAAATAAGCAAGTTCTTCGCTGGATTGGCTTTGAGTACGCTAGAGAGTTGTATGCTTGTAAGCTTGTGTTCCCTTGATGTCCCGTGCGTTGAGCTTGGAGACTCTTCTCTATTTATAGTCGTGACCCAAGCATGTATCCGTTGGAGAGGACGATGCCACGTGTCACAAAACTCCAAGGAAAACGGCCATATATTTTCGAAATATCGCCACAGAGTGGTTGGCTTTCTGTACATGAAAGCAGCTTTAGTGTCAGAGCAGGTAAGCTTTGGTTGCTTCTCATTGGTCGAGGTTTGCGGTAGGTGAGACTTGTCAAACATCAGTCTTCTATCTGAGTTGACTCTCTGAACCTCGTATACTGAATGTTCTCTGCTGACATTCGATTGATAAGGATTGGGCAGTCGTTTTTCCTTGTCTTGTCTGCAACTGAGTTGCATCTATTCAGTAGATCAGGGTTGATCATATTGAGTCTTCATCTGAGTTGGCTGATAAGGATCTTCTGCTGAATGTAGTCAGCTCTGACTCGAAGACAACGAATCTCTTCACTCAATCAGTAGATCAAGGATCATACTGAGTCTTCTTCCAAAGTCTGCTGAGACAATCTTCTACTGAGTGATGTCAGCAATGGAATCTGAAGACAATTGAGCTCTACTGAACCGATGACTTGGAGTTCAGGAACTTTAACTTCTTTACTAAAGTTCAGTCCAATAATAATCCCCTTACAGGACATAGACAAAAAAAAATCTATAACAATCAAACCAAGTCTAGCCTACTACATCATAACAGTTCCACACACACAGGGTTCCGAACGGGTTTTGGAATCTTCAATTCTACAGTAATTCAATTCAGCATCACTACAATTTCCCCCATAACAGATATTACAATATCGTCCTAAGTTACATGAACTACTGACTCAAGTTCTATGTAACCCCTAACAATGATCTACTAGACCACTGACTTATATCCCTACACAACAGATAAAATCGCCAAATCATCTTTCATAAAGGAAATTCATAATTGTTGATGGCCCTCGGCATACCACAAGCATGCCTCTTGGTATTAGAGTATTCTTTTTGTATTTCCTTCGAACATGCAGTGATGATGTCCACCCCAAAACTAATAACATACTTTTACCTTCAGCATAAGCACTCCCTCAACATCCATCTACACTTTATGTTATCGAGAACAGTCATAGACGCAAAAAAGGTAGTGGATAAGTAGGCTTGTTTTAGAGAAGTTTGCTGAACATAAAAAGCTTAATCGGTACTTGGTGAAGGATAATATTAGGTTAGGAACGCTACCTTCCTCCTTCGTATGTTGTGGCGCCTCTGATTGTTGCTCGTGTGTCAGATCTTCTAATCTGTGTCCCGACCTTTTTCTCCCTCTGGGTGGTCAGAGAACTGGAGAAAATAAGATTATCGTCTCTCCCACATTCACGCAGGCGTGTATGTTATGATATATGTGTAATCTGTTTCTGAACAGAATACTAATATATATAGGCTTCAAAAGCCAATATAATATTAATATATTTGTAGCCCATTAATTTAATTATATTTCTAATGGGCTTCCACATAATTAGCTCATAATATAATTAATTAATCCATTGGGCTACCAATATTTATCAATTAATTGGCCCAACCAATTAATTCCAGATAAATAACAATATTAAATAATGTAAAAAATACATTAATCTTTTAATAATGATTTCTGAGAGACAATAAATAACTAGGCAACTAATTGGGCCAGATCAGGGATCCAATACAAGAAATAAAGTTGGGCCTCAAATTAATTAATTATCCATGCTCAGCCCAGAGCAAAATTAATTAATAAACACAGATTCATTCCACTAGAGAATCCGTGCTGACTTACCCCTTTATCCCAAATTGAGCAAGAGCTTGTATTTTAGATTTAATCGATCTCCGTATTTAAGATAGAAATATCCGTTAATTAATTAAGCTCACTGACAGCTTAAATTAATTAACATCTTATATTCCTGAGTAGTACCACTCGACCTTATTAACACACCTGAACTTAATCCACCGGCCGGGTTTAGTGTGCTAATCCTTTCGAGTTCCTCAGGGGATATTATCAACCCATTTTACTAGGATACGGCTGCAAGATACAGACAACCAGCCTGAGCTATTTTACTAGGATACGGCTGCAAGATACAGACACCAAAGATACGTAGATCCGGTCGCGATTACGTTCACCATAGTAGGTCAAAGTGATAGATAGCCAAATGCACTCAGCTGAAGTCTTACCAAGCTTAAGACCAGCTAAGTCACCGAGATCTTGGTTCTCCACTAAGGTCAGTTAAGAGAACACATCTCACTGTGATCCGTCAATACACCACCTTAAGTGTACCAGTAAAGACAAGCAGCTAAGACAAACCACTTCTTATCTAAACTGCAGCTTAAACCGACAACTTATCCTTAAGTTGTCTCAGCTGTGATAACTGTTTATATTTTGTCAGTTAAACCAATTTGTGTTGTCTTCTGTGATACCCGACACACCACACAAATCTAACTTTTATACAAGATAAAGAATAACATGTGCAAATATATATATTTATCAGATAGGAGAATAAAATAGTAGTAAGGACAAAAATACATTGTATACAAGTATAAAAAGTGCTTACAGTATGCATTCCATAAACACCCATTTTTTATTTCGAACCGTATATTTTTAGTCAAAAACTCAACCAAAACACAAGCAGGCACGACATGGGCACTTCAACAACTTTCAAGGATTACGCCTTTTAAGTAATATCTTGCTTATCTCAAAACTTGTTGTCACGCATAGGCATTGGTTTATTTTTGAAATAGAGTGTCTAGTCTATTCATTTAAAAGAAGCTGTAGGCACTCGACGATACCATAAATACGTTTTCGGCACTCGAATTTTTGGGGAAAAAGCATTGTCTTTTATACGGATCAATCATTGTGGTACAAACTCTATCAATAATACATGAAAATGATTGTCAGCAGTCTTAACTGATAAAAAGAGAGCATATTTCAATTAAATTGACTATTTTATGATCATAAATTTAATTTTTGGTTAATTTTTATATAAAAAATTCCTATTTTTTATGATTCATTTAAAGTTCTTGGTTATTCAAGCAAGCGCCTCCAAAGGCGTCATCGGAGAGAGAATGGGGTGGACCCGTTTTTGGTCGTAATCCGGGCCTGCTATATTTTATGTAAATTATATTTTGACAAGCATTGCCCTTTTCATGTACTTTCCTATCATAGATAAACCATCAATTAAGAATGGCGTTTTGGTCAATAAATCACAACGGCTACGAACATCGCAGCCGTTGCTGTTGGATACGCAATATAAATAATGCACGCTCCCCGAGTAAGAAGTTTGGCACCCCTTCATTTCCAGTTTGAGAGTAAGTGAGAATTCAAGAAAAACCTAATTTCCATAAAATATGTTTCTTTAATTAAAACCCAACTCAGTAGATCATCCCCAATTTGTGCTTGTCCCAGATTTCAGAGTTTGTTTTGCTCAGGTAGTTCAGAAATCTCTGCCGTATAATGAATCTCAACATCTTCAAGAAGAAAACTTCGCCTAAAGGTAAACCTTTTCTATCTTTTTCTTTTTTCCCTCTTGATGTCTGTTTTTTTTTTTTAATTGTCGTTGCTATATCTAGATCAATGCCTCTCGAATCATCATATATTTGGCTGCGGTTTCTTGTTCAATATTTGCATCAGTTCTGAATTCAGTATTCGACTTTCTCATACTATTATTTAGCCCTCTTTTTTGCACATTTATTGTATTTGAAGTTTTGTTTGGTGAATTTGAGTAAATGACATTTTGGTATATTTTACAGATGCACTTAGAACAAGTAAAAGGGAAATGGCGGTTGCCACAAGAGGTGATATACTGTTACTGGTTTTCATAGTAATTATTTACAATTCTTGGATAGGACATTCATGAGATGGAATACCCTTAGAAATGCTAGTGAACGAGTGCCAACTATGTCAACTCCTAATTGTTTGTATGTTCATCTGTTCCAATCCGAAGTTTATCTAGCTCTTTCCGAGCTTATTATATGCGAGTTTGCTTAAGGAAACACCAAGATATGCCTGCAAGTTGAAATTCAGTGCCCTTAAAGATACTTATTTGTTCTCCTTGTGACCAATAAATTTAAGCATTGAAATTCGGCTTATGTGACTTAAAAAATAATGTGCATATAGCTTCATTTAAAAACTCAAAAGCTATATATTTTAAGATACTATGATGTTTTGGTTGAAGTGTGGAAAAGCAAGTTTTTGTTCCTGCTGTGACAAATAAATCTATGCACTCGAAGAAATGTTGGGCATATGGGTAAAATTTATACATGTCTAATGTCCACTTACTGCATCTTATCATATTCCCTCTATTAATGTTGTCCTGCCACAGGCATTGAACGTGAAATTGCGTCTTTACAAATGGAGGTATTGTCTATTCTTCTTTTTAATCAAATAGTGATAGTAATCACGACTATTAGCTCGTGTACTTGCTCATTTTAGTCTAATGAGAAGTTTGTTGCTATCTGAAACCTCAGGAGAGGAAATTAGTGGCAGAGATCAAGAAAACTGCTAAAACAGGAAATGAGGCAAGTTTTGTAAGTTCAATTTTTGCATGTCATTTGAAAATCATCGAGATGTTCTAATTTACCACAAATTTCTTGCATGTCTAACTAGGCTGCCACTAGAATCTTAGCTCGTCAGTTAGTTCGACTTCGGCAGCAAATCACAAACTTGCAGGGAAGTCGTGCCCAGATCAGAGGTGTGGCAACTCATACTCAGGTGATTGATTGGCTTGGAATGAAATAACATCATTTGACTAACAACTTGTTCCGCTCTTTACATATTTCGTTTTCTGCCTGTCTATAGGCCTTGTATGCTAGCACTTCAATTTCAACTGGCATGAAAGGAGCAACGAAAGCTATGAGTGCCATGAACAAGGTAGGTGCTTAGAATGAGACTGGTTTATATAATGCATAGCCTAGTTTGACGCGACTAGTTAATGAATCCTCCAGCAAATGCAACCTGCAAAACAAACAAAAATGATCAGAGAGTTCCAGCAACAGTCTGCCCAGATGGACATGACGGTATGTGTGTGTTCCTCTTTTTTCATGAGTAACTAAACTAAGGCAGGCCTAGAATATGGCTAATCTTCCTCTCTGTTCAGATTGAAATGATGTCTGAGGCAATTGACGAGACATTAGACAAAGATGAGGCTGAAGAAGAAACTGAAGAACTTACTAACCAGGTAACGGCACTTATTAGTCCATCCTTGATTGTTTTCTTCTTTCTACTCGTGACCAATAATAACACATGCAATTGCTGTGAATAGGTGCTTGATGAGATTGGTGTTGACATTGCCTCACAGGTTGGTATTCTTCTTCTTGAATTACTTGCTTGCTATACGTGGTCTAAGTATCTTTTTGTTAAACTCAGCTATCTTCAGCTCCAAAAGGACGGATTGCATCAAAGAAAGTGGAGAATGTTGCCCCCAGGTAAAATCATTCCTTTGCCTTTAGATTTTGATGATCGATATCGTATTGATGATCTTGTTTTTATGCCAATTCACAGCGCGGCTGCATCAACTGATGTGGACGACCTGGAGAAAAGACTCGCATCCCTTCGACGAATATGATGATCATTTATACTTACTTGTAAAATCAATATCACTTCGACTACTTTTTCTTGTACTACTAATCTACAATTCTACATCTTCTTCTTATTATCTTTAACCTCAAAATACTCATACCAATGAATCCCAATTGCCAACCGCACCAATATAAAAATGTAATTATTTTTCTCAAGTTCCTAGAAAAATATCAATTGAGAAAACGAAATTATAATCACACATGCATAAAATATTCAGATACCGCGTAGGCCAATAATTTGGGAAAAAAAGATATTGATTTCCCATTCTAACGAACGTCAACCTCAATTTGTCTGTCAATTTTTTCAGTCTGATCTAATCTAATCCAATTCCAATCCCGCTAGATTTTGTTTCTTTTCTGTTTTCTTTATTACTCTCACTGTTTGTTACAGTAATTACATCCTCACAGTTTCCTGCTGCAAATCTTTAATTTTGTTGAAGTTCTGGGCCAGTTTTGTTATCTGTCTCTCTCCTGACTTATATCTGTGCTTGTGATTGCGTAAATTAGTGGATTACTTTTTAGTAATTCGTGCTTTTATGTTAGGACTCTGTTTCGTTGCTTTAGAAGGTTAACGTGAACTGAATTTCTAGTGTATATTTATGAAAAAGGAATTATTTGATGAGTTATAATTTGGTTGATTGTAGATATGCAGAGGAAGGTTGTTTGCAACAAACGTTTGCTGTGCAATTTGTAACATGGTCACTTCCTGGTAATGCTAGAATATACACTATATATTCTTCGTTGCTCATTTGATGATTCACTATATGTTCTTTGTTGCATAAATAAGCCATGCAATAATCAAAATTGCAAAATTATGCATTCTTATTATAAATTGCACTCAAAATGCAAATAAATATTTAATTTTGTATTAGTTATGTTTGATATGTACTACACTGACATTTTGATAGGCTAGAAAATGAGCTTTTGACTGTCAAGAAAATACTTTATTGTGATTGTGTATTTGAGTACACTATTAGTAGGTTAAAACTGTTGGTCCCGAGAGTAACGTTCAGGTGTAGAGGGGGGGGGGTGAATACACCTGAAAATCGATTTCTCAACTTAAAACACGAACAGTCCTTTTCAGGAGAGTGCCGTACTGAACGAGTTCAGCAGACCAGTTAAGCTGTTCTGAATCGCGTGTTGTGACTCTTTCTTCTTTGCCGTTATAGCAGCTTGTGACTCTTTCTTCTTTGCTTTTGCTGTCTTTCGACTGAGCTGAGTCTTCTTGTTTCCTGCATTTAGAAGTATGCAAGTCAGGAGTGCGCTTAGGTGTATATTCATTCTTACCCTTAGAGTCTCTGACGACTCTTGAGAGCTTCCTGCGCCTCTCCTTCTCCTTCTGATACTTCACGGCAAGCAGCGCGTACTTCTTGGCTAAGTTTCCTTCTTGTATGTCATTGAGTGAAGGTTCAGCCTTGCTAGACGCCAGAGCTATTGTGCTGACTGATGCTTTAAAGGCATGGTCGACTTGGGTGTCAGCTTCAGCTCGCTGCTTCCTTTGAGGTAGGCCAAACTCGAACTCCTTACCTTTAAGTTCTGAAAAGATATGGTCAGGAGTAACAATATCTAAATCAGAATGACGCAATAAGGTAGCAAAGGGAGTCTAGTGATCGTCTGGCAGTGCCCTCAAAATTTTGAGATTCATCTCTCGGTTGGAGAAGGTCTTTCCCAGCCCGTTGATAGAGTTCATCAGATCCGTGAATCTGACGTTGAGATCTTCAATGTAGTCACCAGGCATGAGAGACAGTCTCTCTAGCTTCTGAAGTTCTAGCACAAGTTTGTTCGCTTTGATCTTCTGAGTCCCCCGACTCAGTAGCGCTAGAGCATCCCAGAGTTCTTTCGCGGACTTGCAGTCCTGAACTCTTCCGAGATAAGAATCGCTCAGGGTGGTCAGTATGGCGTTTCAGGCGACGCGGTCTAAGTTGTGAAGCTTCTTCTCCACTGGAGTGAAGAGACTTCTGTCTTTGGGGATCTTCTTCCCGGTCACCATTCCTCCTCCTTGTGCTGGGTCCTGAGCTACGACGCTATCGACCATTGGAACGATAGGTCCGTCCTCTAGAACCTCTGTCATGCTGTCGTGGAGGGAGGTCAGATGTGCCTCCATTCTGACCCGCCATACTCCATAGTTCTCTACTGAGAATGTGGGTACCATTCTGATTCCTGACATATCAGACATAGTGAATAGTGATATGAATGAAGAATGATATGCAGTGAAAACGTTTTCCGGATCCGTTCAAGTAGACCAGTTTCAGAATAACAAGAGTCTTAGAGAACTCCTGCTCTGATACCAATTGTTGGTCCCGAGAGTAACGTTCAGGTGTAGAGGGGGGGGGGTGAATACACTTGAAAACCGATTTCTCAACTTAAAATGCGAACAGTCCTTTTCAGGAGAGTGTCGTACTGAACGAGTTCAGCAGACCAGATGAGCTGTTCTGAATCGCGTGGCAGAGTGACTGACTTTACTGAGGTCTGCTAGTTGACTAGAGTCAGAATTCAGTACCGTTCAGATAAAGTCCATTAGTGCGGAAATGTGTAGGCCCAAATTCAGTTGAGTTAGGAAAACATTTTTATTAAAACAGTTCCAGTATATTAGTGCAGTCGATTAAGCTTGCTGAAACTCAGTTGAATGATTTTTAAAGATATTTTTCAGTGTGCACAGTAAATCAATGCAACAGTAAATAATGAACACAGAACACAGGCGATTTTAAAGTGGTTCGGATCCAACAATCCTACGTCCACTGTCCCGAAAGATCAGGAGGCTATGTATTATACTGAGATAGTCTCAGTCGGTTTGTACACTGGACAAACACTGATCTTGAGTATACTGAGCAAGTCTCAGTTTACAGGGCATCAAACTAAGTGTTTGAAAAACTCTCCAACTGTGAAGGAGTCCTTTACAATGAGGATCAGTTCGACTATGAACTCCTTCGTCTAAGCTATAGATATGAACAGCTGAGCTTAGGTTAGAGGGATAGGGAACGAGAAAGTGGCTTCTAGAGCGACGAATGACTAAGTATAAACTTTGGGTTCGTGTTCAGTCGCTTGGATACTAGAGGCTGTATAATTCTAATTTAGCTTGTTTCCCTATGAGCAGATATGTAGTCTTTCGCTGGAGATTGTTTCTTTGAACTACTTGCGGAAGACTTAGGACATTTTTGAGTTGCTCTTTGAATGCTCTGTGTGTTCTTCGATTTCTAGGTGAGCTTCAATTTGATTTTATCCCTCTATTTATAGAGCAGAGATTAGGATAGATCCGTTGGAGACGACGATCCTTTGTCTCTCTCTTTTGGGTAGCTAACGGCTCTTTCAAAGTATGGTTGCAGTGTTCTTTCCCTCTATCGACGTGATCATCCTTACAACCGCCATTTTCGCCATTGTCGTTTCTGCAAAACCTTAAGAACTCTTTGAAAGTCTTTCTACATACTACATCTCTTCCACCTAGTTCAGAGATCTTCTTACGGTAAATCTTATGTGATATATCACTTAATGACTAACTATATTTTCAAGTGCTAACCCTCTATTTTGCAGGTAGTCATGTCAAAACTCGCTATCGTTTCTCCTGTGGATATGGTAGAGATCCTTGAGAAAGACAGAGTGTGGTGTGAGCCGGTCATGGAGTTCGACTCCAGTGACCTGAAATTCATGGAAGAAGTCTATGATGCACTGAGGGCATCTGGACTGGAGGCGTTTCTACGCAAGAAACCCTCGTTCTTCCATCCTCCTCAGATTGCTGAGTTCTATCTCAACATGGAGGAGGAAGACGGAGACTTGTGTGGGTCGTTCCTCGTGCATCAAATTTCTGACCCATCTAAGGCTTCTCCGATCGTGAAGCGGATGTCATTGAAGCAGGCATTTCAGAGGTGCTTCAGACTCCCTTCAGAAGGCATCAGCCCTACCGGTTATAAGGATGATGTGCTTGATGACTACCTGACACTGTTCTATGGGAAGCCAACCACATTCAAGGTTGTGTTTCCAAAGAGCAACATGCTCCCCAAGTTCAGGGCCTTGGCATACATTAAGATGCAGATCTTTACAAGCCAGACCGGTTCTTTCGATCAGGTGTCATGGCCGAAACTATAGAAGATGATGGTCATTTATGACACAAGTCAAATCAACTGGGCCGATGTCTTAATCAAAGAGTTTCAGGCGCAAGGGGCGAAGTTCGATCGATCAACAATCAGACTGACTGCTAAGGGCAAACTGCTATATGGCATGAAGCTCTCAGTCATGCTCAGATTACATACATACGCTGACAAGGCCAGTTCCACGGCCAGGAAACTGCTGATGGAGGATCTCTGTAGATCTGATCAGATTACATACGCTGACAAGGAATATTTCAACAAGAAGATCAGGTTCCACAATAAGGCCAGTTCTCTTCAGCAGATTGGTGCTGGTGCCAGAGAGGGGAAGGGCAAGAGGAAAGTCTCCACCCTAGTGAAGAAGGGCGGTACCCCTCAGAAGAAGAAGAAGGCTTCTGAGCAAGACATTGTAGTGGCCCCTTCTGTCCTCCAGTTGAGGGACGAGGACGCTGAATCAACAGAGAAGGCTGAGAAGAAGGGAAGGCAAATTCAGCTGAGAAGAAGGCCTCAGCAGAAAAGGCTCCTTCAGCAGATCGAGAAGGTTTAGTGGAACAGGGGACTTCACCTACTGCTATTACTCCATCTCCCCTTTCTCCATTAAACGTACAATCGTTCAGCAGCTGGCCTTCTGCTGAGAAAGCTCAGTCTCCGATTGACGTTGATGAGATAGAGACTAATGTTGAAGCCGAGAATCTTGGGTTCGAGCTTTCATTGCTTCAATCCAGAGTAACCCAAGATGTCTCTGAACACATTCCTGAAATTGCCAGTCACTCTGACTTGGTCAACATTGCCAACAGGGCAAGGCTTCAGATGATATTCAGATTCCGGGACTAGATCACTCTTGAGCAGGTAATTTGATTCAAGTCCTCAACGATTCTAAACGCCGATTAGCTACAGTTGAGACAATAGATAAGCTATGAAGAGCCAGCTGACATCAGCTCATTCGACGATCTTAGGGCGACGATGCTGGCCTTGCTAGAATATCGATACCCTTCTTCAGCGCCCGACCCTATGGAAGGTTCAACATGTCATGATGACCTAGGACTACCCAGTGATGCAGGAACTAAGAATCTTGATGAGGGTTCTCAACAAGAGAAGGAAGGAGCTCAACCTTCTGATGATCTCTCTCACTCCCCTCCTCCTCCTGGTTCGACTGAAGGAAGCAGCAGGCACCTCTCGCCCTACTGACCCAGAACAACTGATGTTGGGGTTAGCATATGAGGTTGGCTTCGTTGCGAAGCGCTGAAAGTCAAAGGCAGTGGCAAAGGAACTCCTGAAGTAGGGGACTCAGAATCGTCTCCTTGCTAGGAACGTTCGCAGTCTATGGCCCAAGTCCACTGCAGCTCAATGCGAGGAAGGCAGGGCACTGAAGTCTTCAATTCAGAATATCACTCCTGTCTCTGACTTCAGCTCTATTCTCACCAATGCATTAACCGCACAGAAAGCTGACTTCGACAATCAGCAAGCGACGATTCTGAAGCTACTGAAGGATGCCTAGACTTCCATTCTTGAATCCTTCAAAGCAGCTCAGACTAAGCTTTAGAACCAGATCTTTCAGAGGATCAAGGCACTTCAGGATGAGTCTGAGCTAAAGATCAACGTAAAGCTGACAAAGCTTGAAATACTTGTAGATCTCTCTCAGCGCAAGTACGCTAAAGAATTAATAACTGAGAGGAATGATCTACTTCTCAAGTTTGAAAATCTTCAGAAGACCTTGGCTGGGCTATCCCAATCTTATCAAATGCTCAGTACCAAGGTAGTTACTCCTACCACACCCCGACCTTATTAGATGATGCCAAAAGGGGGAAGTGATTAAAGGGAAAGTGACTAGACAGTCTAAGGGGGGAAGTAACTCGAGTTATTGCATAGGGTGTCTCAGCAGGGGATGTAGTAGCTGAGACAGGCTCAAGCGGCTCAGAACCCAAAGAGACTGGAATCGGTACTTCTGAACCTACTCAGAAGATTCTAGGAGAAGTGACCGCGTTCATTGAGGAGTCAACCGATGAAGATACTCCTCTGCCTCCACCTGTATCTGGGAAGGGAATATCAGTACTGAAAATTCCACCCCAACCCAAGAGATACATTAGCCCAGCATAGAAAGCACAGATTAATGCTGACGAGAAGCTTGCTCGTGCGATTGCTAAGGCTGAGGCGGCAAATAAGCCAAAGAAGGCCCCTGCGAAGGCCATGACAAAGGTACCTGCCAGGAAGCCCATTCAGAGGCAGGTGGTCAGGAAGGTCTTTGTCCAAGACGACGCTGAAAAAGAACAAGAGAAGGAGAGAGAAGCAGAGAAGAAGAAGGCTGACACATCCCAACAAATGAAGAAGAAGCCGGCTGAGCCTACCATAGATGAATTGATCGACCTCAGCATAAGAGCACTCGACTCTAGTGGTATCAACTCGCTGAAGCTAGAAGGTAAGAGGTAGAAGCCAAGGAGAGGGCGGCTGAAGAGGCAAGAGAAGCGGAACGACTGAAGCCTAAGCCACTACCTCCTAAGGACAGGGACATCCCAACCTCCAAATTCTTCAAAGGAGGCAAGAAACCGAATGATCTAAAAACTCACAGATGGCCTCGCGTAGATCAGTTGATGCCCTGAGTTACCTTATGGGAAAAGACTCAGGCTTGGGAGACAATTAAAGCTGAATTCATCAAGAGATATTATGTATGGCATTTTTGGCCCGACTCCGTCAAAGCCGAGCAGTTTGCTGAATGGATTGAGAAGAAGGATAATAAAGTCTACAATGTAGTTCAGAAGGCCCTTCTTGAAGATAACATTGCAGTTAGAACTCCGGCCTTCAGGACTCTGCCACCTTCGAGAAAATTAGACAGACCACTCTTCACAGCCCACATTGAAATTAAAGCTAGGAATGCAGCCAAAGCTCTTGATCTTGAACCTACTGATCCAAATGATATTCCGAAGATTCAGAAGATGATGCATGACACTTTCAAGATCTATGGATTTCCATTGACCGAAGATAAATCGAATGATTTCAAGGCAAGGATTCAACGCTTTAAATCTGCTAGGAATTAGTCTAGCTTGTCCGTGTCTGTTGTATTCCCTAGTGTAACAATATGACGTAATTATACTCTATTTCTCATCTATTAATACATCAGTTGTTACTTTGCCTGACAATTCCTTATTGTCTCCATGGCTTGCTTGGATTTTACTTTAACACTCAGAATCACCTAAGTGATTGCTGACTCACACACCCACTGATTATTTGTGTGTTTGGTTCTTGCTTAGATCAGAAGACTTGAAGATACTCTCCAAGTTTCTCTTTGTAATATTTGTAAGGAGTTTATATCTAATAGTTCTTTTGATTCTTAGATAATGTTAGATATAGTTTGAAAGTGATAGGTTTTGGCATCATCAAATAGGGGAAAATTGTTGAGAGATGATTCAGTAGTAGATTTGGCTGATCCCAAAACCCTATGTTGATTAGTGAACCATTCATATGTAAAAGTTAACTCCTTGTCTTTGAGTTTTTTAGACTCAGTAGACTCGCCTTCAGCATGGTCCGGCTCAGTAGTTCCGTCTGCTGTTCTTCAGTAGACTATCCGCTGTAGTGCCATGGGGTGAAGATTCAGTATGGCTGAACTCAGCAGGAGCAGCATACTGAAAGGTGTTCAGGAGTCAGTAGAACTGGACTCAGCAGGAGCAGTTTACTGAAATCAGAGTCTTGTCCTTCAGTAGATTTGAACTCAGCAGGAGTATACTACTGAACCTATGGGTCAAACTCAGCAACGGCCTGTCAGTTGCTTTAACTGACAGTGGACTTTAGAGTCAGATTCAATAGAGTTGTCCGAGGTCATACATCTGAGAAAAGTCAGCTTCAGTATCCACCTTGAAGTTTGAATGTCTCAACCACTTTTCTGTACCTCGACTAATGACAAGCAGCCAGCTGGCAAAGTATTCGACAAAAGTTGCAAGTCAACCACTTTCTGCAAAGAAGCGGACTCTACAGAATTCAAAGGAAGGAGTCGTTTGCTACCTATATAGAGTGATACGTGGACTGTTTCGTCTCCAACGGATATATCCACACTCACTACTATAAATAGAGGGAAGGTCGTGATCCTTCAAGTCGCACTAGACGATCACACAAGAAACCATACGGGAACTCAATCATACAAAGATTTAAATCTCTAGAACACTTAGCGATTACTTAGTTGAAGAACACAGACCCAGAGTTGATTATTCCTCTTTGTTCTTCGCTCTAGAAGCCTTTCTCGTTCCCACCCTCTAACATTAAGCTCATTGTAAAATATAGAGCTTAAACCAAAGGAGTTCATTTATTGAACTGTTCTTAGTGTTAAGAACTCCTTCATCGTTGGAGATACATTCAAACTTAAACGTTTGACCCTGTAAACTGAGACTTGCTCAGTATAATCACAAATAAAAGTTTGTCCTATGTACAAACTAATTGAGACTAACTCACTATAATAAAATAGTGTCCTGTTTTGTTTGGGACTAGTGGGCGTAGGATCTTGCGTATTAGAACCACTTTAAAAATTATTGTATCGTTTAAATTGTTGCATGATATAACTGCTCACACTGAAAAGTATCTTTACAAAATCATACAACTGCTATTTCAGTACAAAGCTAAAACATCGCACTAATCTATTGAACAACTTTAGTAAACAAACGTTTTCGAAAAAAACTGAATCGGGCCTACATATTTCCGCACGCGACTGAATAGCCGTTGAACATTTTTGAATTCTGACATCAGTCAGCTAGCAGACCTCAGTACTGTCAGTCACTCTATCCGCGTAATCAAGATCAGCTTGTTTGGTCTACTAGACATCTTCCGTGACACGGACTGATCGCGTTTTGAGTTTGAGAAAAAGGTTTTTAGGTGTATTCACCCCTCCCCCCCCCCTCTACACCTGAATGTTTGACTCACAGAGATGGTGTTGGAAGTGGGTGTACGATGATAGAGATTCTTGGCTAGGAATAAACATTTTGTTCCCTCAAGCTCCTATTTATAGCCAAAATTTGATAGGTTAGACACACTTAGGGGGTGTTTGCAATAGCTTCAAACTTTTTTTAAGTGCTTAAATTAAGGAGGAGTTGGTAAAAGTAGCTTATTAGAGAATTTAGGATGTGTTTGCAAAAAATGCTTAAAAGAAGAAACATTTGAAAAAATAGTGTTTGCAAAATTTATACTGTAGTGGCTTATTTTGTGATTTATAAATAAAATGTCAAATCATAGTTTATCCGAAATTACAAATATGTCATTAAGTTGGAGAGGTTGGTAAACACCAACTTAACCAACCTCAACTTATTCAACTTAAATTAGAGAATTTTTCTGAATTTAAGCTGTTGCAAACACCAAAAATAGTTTTTCCTTAAATTAAGCTAGAAGTTAAATAAATTAAGCAGTTCCAAACACCAAAAAAATAGCTTATTCCTAATTGCATGACATCCCTAGTTGTATTACGTGGCTGGAGGAGGTAAATAGATAATGCATTAGTCATTATTTTCCTTATTTTCCCATAACAACAATTAAGATGAAATTTCTAATGAAGATACAGTGGTATGTATGAGTACACATATATTTTCCATATATAATATGAAGACACATATTAAGGATAATGGATTGAAAAATTAATATTATTTTAATCCATGTTCAACAATATATATTATTTTTATATATCACTAATGCCTTATCTCTCATGTTGGAAATGAATTAATTAATTTCACCTTGTGAAAATTGTTATACTTACATGATCAACTATCCACAACTTTATTCACAAACTCATTTTAGAATATAATATCTATAGTACTAATTTATAGATGCAGACTCTAATTATAAAAAATTTATTCTTAATGTTCTTGTTAAAAACATGGCTAAAGACCCATTTATGCTATTAACAACTAAGGTTCTGAAGGTTTCTAACCTAACTAAATTTTAGAAGTATGGGATATTACATATTATATTAGAAAGTATAAACACGTTCATTTTCTACGTCACTTCATACACAGAGCGTGAGAACATGCAAAAGAACGTGAGAGAGCAAAATTATTTTCCTCTCAAATCTCTGTCCAAATGAAGGAGAGGAAGGACCGGGACACAGTCTAGAAGCTCTAAACACAAGCAGAATCAAAGTCTTTCCAAGGATGCAAGTATGGTTCATCTTTCCAGTCCTTCAATTAGTATCAGAGTCATGGTTTAGGCTCTGATTTTTATTTCATAGGAGCATGTTAGGGTTTTTACCGTCATTTTTGGGCATTTTGTACTGTTTTTTCCCATGAGAAAATCCACGAGTAGATTATAGGATCAATGTGTTCACTTTCGTGTAAATAGACTATAATTTGGTTTGATGGGCACGAAAAATGAGGTAGTGTCGAAAATCCCCAATATGATCGTAAACCCTAGTTTGGCCAGGGTTCCGCCGCATCCTGCGGTGGCAATTCATGGCGCGTCCAGCGTCCAATCGACAAACGGCTTGAATAATTGGAATCCACTCGTCCTAAACTTCACGTCGATATATCGTAGGAGGTCTTCCGACCTCATATGCGATCAGAATCACAGTCGAAAGTTGACTGCTCTAAATTACATCTTTTTGGCGACAAGTTTGAAATTGAGGGAAATTGATGGACGATTTCGATCGAAATCTGTTCATGGAGAAATTCGTCCATAGATCATTTCCCATGAATCAATTGAACAAAATCGCGGCTCCAAGAGGACGAATTTGGGTGGTGGAGCACGCCGGTGACGGTTGCAAAATTTCACAGCACCAGGTCGCGGCGGCGGCTCCATGCGGCCATTCTTCATGGTCCATGATTACTGGGAGTGAGAAGGAGTTCGGATATGGGTGGAGTAGGCGGCGGTGACGAGCATGAGCCGCGAATCACGCGGCTGCGATTGCCCGTCGCGTGCAGAAAAAAAACCACGCGACCGGTGCTTTTCGGTCGCTTTGGGCAATCACGCGGTATGGTCCTTGCCGGCGAGGATCCAAGCGGCGTCTGGGAGGCGGCAGCAGGCCGCCATTGGCGGAGGAGAGGGGGCGACTGGCTGCTGATGTTAGCCCTTGCTGACTAGGCTACCTGCGTGGATGCCACATGTTAGACATGTGGCAGTCTTCCTGATGACGTGGAGATGATGTGCAGCTCTAGTTTCGATGCAGTATTTTGCAGTTCGAGTGTTTTTGAAGAGTCGTATTCGATCGGGCAATGTAATAGATAGAAATTTTATTTTTAATCTGTGTTTTTAGCCAGAAAACGATGTTTCAATTCTTATTTTTGCATTTATTAATTATTATGCTTTAGCATGCAATTATATATTTGTTCGCGTTTAGAAAAGCATGAAAATTGAATTTAATTTGGTTTTAAAGCATGTTTAGTTTTTTGTGAGCACTTTTTATTTTGTGCGCTTAGAAATTGCTTGCTTTAGAATTTTTTTGGTTTTAGCATGAATCAAAACAAACATTTTAAAGAAAAAGACTAAGGAAATAAGAAATTAAATAGTTAATTGGACTCCATTAAATTGAAAATTAAATATTTAATCAGACCTCCATTTAATTGGACCCTAAACAAAAGTGGATCAAATTATATAGCTAAACGTCCACCTGAGTGGCTTGCTTATATTTTCTAGAACTACGAGTTTTGTGAGATGCATTTTCCAAAATAATATTTAATTATTATTGAGTATAGCAGATAATAATTTAATAGGATGGCCAATTAAATCAAATTGAATGCGGTATGGTTCTCGTAAGTATGCCAATTTCGAGAATTTGATGTGAATTCGTTCAAATTAATGGTCAAAGTTCAGATGTCACCACGGGTAGAACTTCCTGAGAAGTCCCTTACTGCGTTTTAATTTCGTAATAGTGACATGGTCCATATTAATCGGATTATTAATTCCATTTGTTTTAAGAACCTAGATATGGATTGGAATGAAAGAGCTAAGTATATAGCTTGGTTACACATGTAAATATCTACCTGAGTGGCTTATGAATGTGATCCTTAGGGCTATTTGAGTATTTAAAATCATTTGTTTATCAAAAGGTTACAATGATAGTTAATTAGAGATAATGTGCGAATATAGGTTTCTTACATGCAATTTTATTTAATTTTTCAGATATGTATATTCCATCTATTATTTACGATCTTACCAACCGACCTCTAACAGATCCAACTAACTTCAAAGAATGGAAGAGAAATCTTACCTTCCCAATAAATGCTCTGATAAGGTCCTATAAGAACTTCTGTTTAAGGACCGCTATGTCTAAAATAGAGATTACTCTGAGTAAGTTACTCAATTATTTGGTAGCGGTCAAAGAGATTATAGGAAACGGTAAGGGTGCTCAAGTATTGAACATCACTAGTAGCTCAAGGAATATTTCGAAAGGCGGAAACCAGAAAGAGAGTAGAAGTGGTGGTCAATTCAAGTAGAGTAGTGGGAGTAAGAAGACGGTTCATACCGGCGCCATGCGACTGCCAAAGGAGAATTGAAGGATCTTTAATTATGGTAAGAAAGGACCCTAGAAGAATTATTATCCAGATATCATGGCAAAACAAAAAGAGACGCGAGTCGCTCTTGTAACTGAGACTGTTCTAGTTTCCTCTTCTACCCATGAGTGGGTAGTGGATTCAGGGCAATTGATCTTGTGTGTTACACCTTGCCAAGGTTTCTTGCAGAAAAAGCAATTGAGCGACGGTGAGGTGGTAGTCTCCATGGGCATTGGTTTGAGATTTCCTGCAAATGCCATTGGAGATTTACATCTATCTTTTGATAGTTCTGTTTTAGTACTTAAAGATATTTTATATGTTCATGAGTTTAGTCGAAACATCATTTTTGTTTTAAAATTCTACACCATGGATGGTTATATTTCAAGTTTTGATAGTGATATTTCTATCATGAAAGATGGTGATTGTATTTGTGGTGGGCCATTAAGCGGATCTTTATATACTATTACTTGCAAACCGCGTAATTCTGTTAATGTTGTTTTCTCATCATCAAACAATAAGAAGAGGAAAGAATCTTCTAAAGAGAATCAAACTTATCTGTGGCACTAAAGACTAGGTCACATCAATCTAAATAGGATACAAAGGTTGGTAGAATATGGATCATTGAAGTCTCTCCAAGTTGAACCATTTCCAAGTTGCGAATCCTATTTAGAGGGAAAGATGGTAACTAGGTTTTTCAAGGCAAAGGGTTATAGAGCCACAAAACTATTAAGTTTGATATATTCTGACTTGTGTGGGCCCATGTCTATACAAGCTCGTTGAGGGTAGAGTACTTCATCACATTTGTTGACGATTACTCGAGGTATGGATATGTTTACCTACTGCGCCACAAGTGGGATTGTTTTGAAACGTTTAAGGAATTCAAAGTAGAAGTGGAGAAGAAGTTAGGTAAAGAAATCAAAACACTACGATCCAATCGTGGTGGGGAATAACTCTCAAACGAATTCAAGGATTACTTGACAGAATGTGGGATTACATCCCAGGTGACAGCACCGGGCACAACTCAACAGAATGGTATGTCAGAGAGAAGGAATCGAACTCTCTTAAAGATGGTTTCGATTTCCTTTTGGGGATATGCCCTAGAGACTGCAGCATACTTGTTGAACCGTGTGTTTTCCAAGTCGATACAAAAGACCCCTTTCGAGTTGTGGAGTGAGCATAAGCCCTGTTTGCACCACTTAAAAATTTAGGATTGTCCTGCTTATGTGCTAAATAAGTAGGCCGACAAGTTGGAATCACGTTCAGAAGTGATGTTATTGATAGGGTATCCAAAGGAAACGAAGGGTAGATACTATTATGATCCTAAAGAACAGAAGATCGTTGTTAACACAACTCTCGGTTCTTGGAAGAGGATTATATTAGTAACCACAAGTCTCGAGTCAACATCATCCTTAAGGAATTATAAGGTGGTCGAGTTCCACTCGAATAGCCAATTGTGCAAGATAGTACTCCACGAGAAACTGCATAATCTGTTAACACGACACCTGATACTCTTCGACGTAGCGGGAGGGTGATACTTATGCTTGATCGGTATATGTTCATTGGGGAGACGTCTGATCATCTCCCGATAGATAAACAAGATATTGTGGATCCCTGGACCTACATCGAAGAAGTGGGAGATGTAGATACAAATTCATGGCAAGTCACCAATGACTCGGAATTTGAGTCCATAACTGATATGGATTTATACGAGGTCACTGAAGTACCTGAGGGCTGGAAGGCCATGTTGGGATTTTGTATACTGGAAGCACTTTTATGCTTGTATACAATGTGTTTTTGTCCTTACCACTGTTTTATTCTCCTATCTGATAAATATGTATATTTGCACATGTTATCCTTTATCTTGTATAATAGTTAGATTTGTGTGGTGTGTCGGGTATCACAGAAGACAACACAAATTGGTTGAACTAACAAGATATAAACAGTTAACACAGCTGAGACAACTTAAGGATGAAGTTGTCGGTTTAAGCTGCAGTTTAGATAAGAAGTGGCTTGTCTTAGCTGCTTGTCTTTACTGGTACACTTAAGGTGGTGTATTGACGGATCACAGTGAGATGTGTTTTCCTAACTGACATTAGTGGAAAACCAAGATCTCGGTGACTTAGTTAGTCTTAAGCTTGGTAAGACTTCACCGAGTGCATTTGGCTATCTATCACTTTGACCTACTATGGTGAACGTCCAATGAGCGACCGGATCTACGTATCTTGGGTGTTAGTAGTCATTTGTGGCTCGAGCCGGTTGTCCGTATCTTGCGGCCGTATCCCGGGAATGGGTTGATAATATCCCCCGAGGAACTCGAAAGGATTAGCACACTAAACCCGGCCGGTTGATTAAGTTCGAGTGTGTTAATAAGGTCGAGTGGTACTACTCAGAGAATACAAGATGTTAATTAATTTAAGCAACAAGAAGCTTAATTAATTAACGGATATTTCTATCTTAAATACGGAGATCGATTAAGTCTAAAATACAAGCCCTTGCTCAAATTGGGATAAAGGGGTAAGTCAGCACGGATTCTCTAGTGGAATGAATCCGTGTTAATTAATTAATTTTGCTACGGGCTGAGCATGGATAATTAATTAATTGGAGGCCCAGATTTATTTCTTGTATTGGATCCCCGATCCGGCCCAATTAGTTGCCTAGTAATTTATTATCTCTCGGAATTCATTATTAATGGATTAATGTATTTTACATTATTTAATAATGTTATTTATACGGAATTAATTGGTGGGCCAATTAATTGATAAATATTAGTAGCCCAATAAATTAATTAATTATATTATGGGCTGATTTAATAGAAGCCCATTGGATTATAATTAAATTAATGGGCTACAAATATATTAATATTATATAGGTTTTTGAAGCCTATATATATTAGTATTCTATTCAGAAACTCACACAATTTCATTCATAAAAATCGAGATTAACGTGAGGGACCAGAGAGAGTTATAAATTTATTTTCTTCAAGATCTCGACCACCCAGAGGGAGAAAAAGGCCGGGACACAGATCAGAAGATCTGACACAGGAGCAACAATCGGAGCCGCGACAACACACCAGGAGGAAGGTAGCCTTACTGTAAACCCTATTATTCCATCAATTGGTATCAGAGCCAGGTTTAGGCTCTGATTGTTGCATAATTAGTTTTTATTCCGTCGTTATCGGGCTTATTTTCGTGTTTGGGGCGGCCTGCGAGCCATTGTTTTGACCCCGATGTAATGTTTTTCTCGTGAGAAAATCCACGAGTAGTTGATAGGATCAATGTGCTATGTGATTGTACTGTTTGTTGTACTGTAATTGGTCCGATTGGCACGAAAATCGAGGCGCGACGGAGCGGAAGGGCGAAAACCTAGTTTCTGGCAGAACACGACCGCCGCCTTGCGGCAGCGCGTGAGGGCGCGTGCTACAGTATCCTTCCCATCCGTTCGAATAGGTATGTTCGTCTTCTCGTTAGCTTCGTCTGGATAGGTCACACGACCCATTCCGATTTCTGGTTTGTCCGGAATAGCATCGGAAAGGAGAAGTGGTCGTGCTGTCCAGAAATTCCCAAATTGGCCAGGAAACCCTAGTTTTCTAGGGTTCCGCCGCATTTTGCGGCGGCGAAACCCGGCGGTTCCGGGGTCGGATTTCAGATAGTCTTGGACATATGGAATCCTCGTATTACGAGCTTCGCGTTGATAGGTCGTATGGGATCATCCGATCCCGGATGCGACCGGAATTGACGTCTGAAGTAGGCTGCTCGTTATGAATTCGTTCCGGTGAATCGTTTGAAATTCGGGAAATTGAGGAATTAATCTCGGCCGGAATCCGTTACCCGGTGGTCGTGAGTGTTCCAATTACGTTTCCCCTCTTTCAATTGATCGAATCGCGGCTCGGAAACGAAGAATTAAGGCGGCGAAAGGCGGCGGCGGCGAGGCGCGATTTATTGCGCAATTCCGTCGGCGTGGCCGAAATCGCCGGCCGTTTCGCACGTTCGTACGCCCGGAGGATGTCAGGGGTGGCGAGGACGGTGGCGGAACTCCGGGCTTGGCCGGGAAGGCGCGGCGGCGCGCGTCGCTGCGCGTGCAACGCCGCGGCCGTCGCCGCCATCACCTGCCGCCATTCCGCGGCGCTGCAGCCGCGTTTCAAGCGGCGGCGCTGGTCGGGGAGGTGGCGGCGCGGGTCGGGGAGGCGGCAAGCTGTCGACGACGGGTTGCGCGCGCGGCGGCGGGCGCGCGTTTTTCCGGCGTGATTTTTGTTGAAGAAGACGCCGACGCGGCGCGCGCGACGTGGCGCGCCACGTCGGCCCTCGCTGATTTGGCGCTGCGTGTGCGCCACGTGCACCGCCACCGGCGTACCCCGATGACGTGGCGACGACGGTTCGATGCGTTTTCGACGCAGTTTCAGCATTCGAAGATTTTCAAGATTTCGAAGATCCGTATTTTGATCGAGGCAATGTAATAGTGAGGAATTACGTTTTTTAAAGCCCGATAACGATTTTAAATTTCCTATTTGCGTATTTATTTTTAATTATGCTTTAGCATGCGATTATGTGATTAATTGCGCCTAGAAAAGCATGTAAATAGGATTTATATCGTTTCTAAAAGCATGTTTTATTTTTCGCGAGCACGTTTTATTATGTGCGTTTAGTAATTGCATGTTTTAGGAATTGTGTGGGATTGCATGATTCGTTACAAACCTTTTGAACAAAAAGACTAAGCAATTTTAAAATTAAATGTTTAATTAGATTCCATTAATTTGGATATTAAACAGTTAATCGGACCTCCATTAATTGGACTCTACACGAAAGTAGTAAGATTATGTAAGTAAACGTCCACCTGCGTGGCTTGCTTGCATTTTTGAGCTACCAGTTTTGTGAGATGAGTTTTCCAAAATAATATTTGATTATTATTGAGTAGTGGGAGCGAAGCCGTAAACGTCCACCTGCGTGGCTTGCGTGCCTAGTAAACACGAGTACTCTAGAAGATAATAATTAAATAGGATGACTAATTAGATCAAATTGAATGCGGCATGGTTCGAGTAAGTATGTCAATTTCAAGGATTTGATTCTATTTGGTCAAATTAATGGTCAATGCTTAGATGTCACCGCAGTACAATTCACTTCCCTCGAAGTCCCTTCCCGCGTTTTAATAGTGACATGGTCCAAAGAGATCGAACTATTAATTTCATTCGTCTTAAGAACCTTGACGTGGATTGGAATTAAAGAGCTAGGTAAATAGCTTGGTTTAGGGTTACGCTAGTAAACGTCCACTGCGTGGCTTGCTAGTGAAATTCCTAGAGCGGTTCGAGGTTTTTAACATCATTGGTTTTTCAAAAGGTTACAATGATTGTTAATTACGAATTATGTGCAAATATTAATTTTATACATGCTTTTAATTTATATTTTTCAGATATGTCTGTTCGAAAAACTTTAATTTCGAGTTCCTAAACAAGCTCACCAACCAAACCCTAACGGGTTTACATTTTTAAATAATTTTACAAAGTGGAAGAGATATCTTACCTTCCCAATAAATGCTCGCAAAGGTTCTATAAGAACTTCCTTTTTAGGACCGCTATGTCTAAGAACGAGTTTACTTTGAGTATGTTACTCAAATCTTTGGTAGCGGTCAAAGAGGTTATAGAAAAGGGCAAGAGTGCTCAAGTCTTGAATATCCTTAGTAGTTCAAGGAATCCTCTGAAATGCGGAAACCAGAAAAAGAATAGAAAGGGTGGACATTTCAAGAAGAGCAAGTGGGAGTAAGAAGACGGTCCTTACGGCGACATGCAAATGTCAAAGGAGAAAGGAAGGTTCTTCAAGAATGGTAAGAAAGGACACTGGAAGAATTATAATCCAGATGTCAAGGCAAAACAGAAAGAGACGCGAGTCGCTCTTGTAACTGAAACTGTTCTGGTTTCCTCTTCTACCCACGAATGGGTAGTGGATTCGGGGGCAACTGTTCATGTTTGTTACACCTTGCAAGGTTTCTTGCAGAAAAGGTAATTGAGCAATGGCGAGGTGGTAGTCTCAATGGGCAATGGATTGAAAGTTCCTGCAATTGCCATTGGAGATTTAAATCTATCTTTTGATAGTTCGTTTTAGTACTTAAAGATGTTTAATATGTGCACGAGTTTAGGCGAAACATTATTTCGTTTCAAAACTCGCACCATGGATGGTTATAAATCAAGTTTTGATAGTGAAGTTTCTATCATGAAAGACGATGATTTTATCTGTGGTGGACCATTAAACGGATCTTTATATACTATTACTTGTAAACCGCGTAATTCTGTTAATATTGCTTCCTCATCATCAAATCCTAAGAAGAGGAAAGAGTCTTCTAAGGTAAACCAAACTTATCTATGGCACTTAAGACTAGGTCACATCAATCTTAACAGGACTCAGAGGTTGGTGGAATATGGATCATTGGAGTCTCTCCAAGATTGAACCGTTTCCAACTTGTGAAACCTGTTTGGAAGGAAAGATGATGACTAGGCCTTTGAAGGCACAGGGTTATAGAGCCACAGAAGCATTAAGTTTGATACATTCTGACTTGTGTGGGTCTATGTCTACACAAGCTCGTGGAGGGTATGAGTACTTCGTCAAATTTGCGACGATTACTCGAGGTATGGATATGTTTACTTTCTTCGCCACAAGTTGGATTGCTTTGAAACCTTTAAGGAATTCAAGGCAGAAGTGGAGAAGAAGCTAGGTAAAGAAATCAAAACACTACGATCTAATCGTGGTGGGGAATACCTGTCCAACGAGTTCAAGGACTACTTGACAGAATGTGGGATTACATCCCAGCTGACATCACCGGGCACGCCTCAGCAGAATGGTGTGTCAGAGAGAAGGAACCGAAGAGATGGTTCGGTCGATGATGAGTTATGCAACTTTGCCAGTTTTCTTTTGGGGATATGCCCTAGAGACTGCAGCATACTTGCTGAACCGTGTGCATTCCAAGTCGGTACAAAAGATCCCTTTCGAGTTGTGGAGCGGGCACAAACCCAGTATGCACCACTTAAGGATTTGGGGTTATCCTGCTTATGTGCTAAATAGGCAAGGCCGACAAATTGAAATCACGTTCGAAGTGATGTTGTTCATAGGGCATCCGAAGAAAACGAAGAGTGGATACTTTTATGATCCTAAAGAACAGAAGATCGTTGTTAGCCCTAACGCTCGGTTCTTAGAAGAGGATTACACTAGTAACCATAAATCTCGAGTCGACATCATCCTTGAAGAATTACAAGGTAGTCGAGTTCCACTTGAACAGCCAGTAGTGCAAGATAGTACTCCACGAGTAACTGCACAATCTGTTAACACAACTCCTAACACTGTTAGACGTAGTGGGAGGGTGATATTTACACCTGATCGGTATGTTCACTGGGGAGACGTTTGATTATCTCCCGATAGATGAACAAGATACCGTGGATCCCTGGACTTACAACGAAGCAGTGGGAGATGTAGATGCACCATGGACTCGAAATTTGAGTCCATAACTGATATGGATGTATACGAGATCACTGAACTACCTGAGGGCTGCAATGCTATTGGTAGTAAGTGAGTATACAAGAGAAAGAGAGATCATGGTGTTTAAGGCCAGGCTAGTGGCGAAGGGTTTTACCCAGAAAGAAGGTATCGATTATGAAGACACCTTCTCGCCTGTAGCAATGATCAAGTCCATTCTGATTCTCCTTGCCATATCAGCTCACATGAACCTAGATATCTGGCAAATGTATGTCAAAACCGCATTCCTAAACGGTCACCTTGAAAAAGGTGGGGACATCTACATGAAACTGCCGGATGGTTATGTGAAGGAGGGCGAAGAGCATCTAATTTGGAAGCTTAAGAAGTCTATTCATGGACTTAAGCAAGATTTCCGGTTATGGCACCAGCGTTTTCGACGAAGTAGTCAAATCCTATGGATTTGTATCCTGTCCTAACGAGGTGTGTGTAACGTATTTGTGTTAACGGATCAGTGGTGTTTCTTGCATTTTACGTAGATGACATCCTTCGCATTAGCAATAATGTTGAAGTGTTATCAGACGTAAAGACGTGGTTATCCGAGCAGTTTCAAATAAAGGACTTAGGTGAAGCTGCTTACATCCTTGGGATCAAGGTTATTCGAGATCGCCAGAAAAAAAGGATGTTAAGCTTGTCACAAGTGTCCTACATTGACACTGTTATTGCTCGTTTTAGCATGCAAAAGCCAAGAGAGGTTTAGTACCTTTCATACATGGCATTTTTCTATCCAAGAATCGGCTGCCAAAACGCCCGAAGAGATAGAAAGTATGAGGCAAGTACCATATGCTTCCGCTGCCGGTAGCCTCATGTATGCGATGCTTTGTACAAGAGCAGATATCTCATATGCCGTAGGCATGGTCTCAAGATATCAGTCTAACCTTGGAAAGGAATACTGGACTGCGGTCAAGTATATTCTCAAGTACCTTAAACGGACTAGAGATTATAGGCTTGTTTACCAGTCAGATAGTCTAGTGTCTTTGGGTTATACAGAATCGGATTTCCAGGCTGACTAGTCAGACGAGAAGAAGTCTACCTCAGGTTATGTGTTTACCTTGGGAGGTGGAGCCGTTTCATGGAAGAGTGCAAAGCAGAAATGCATTGCGGACTCAACCATGGAAGCAGAGTATGTGGCTGCTTCAGAAGCTTCGAAAGAGGCAGTTTGGCTCAAGAATTTCCTCCAAGATCTTTATATTGTTCAGAATTTGCCTAAGGCGATCACGATTCATTGTGATAATGCGGGTGCAGTGACAAATTCTAAGGAACCTAGATCTTACAAGGCGTCTAAACACATAGACAGGAAGTACCATATTATACGAGTATTCGTAAATCGAGGTGACCTGGTGATTGACAAAATTGGAACTGAAGTCAACCTAGCCAATCCTTTCACGAAGAGCTTACCACTCCCGGCTTACGAGAAGCATGTTCGTGGCTTCGGGATGGTAGAGATGCCCCACTTAGGACTACAGAAACTTTTGTATAAGTGGGAGAAGATGTCGTGATAGATAGGATAGATAGCTAAGATATAGCTGGGTACTAGTTTGTACCTAGATAGCTGAGATATAGACACATTGTATACTAAAAGTTTACTTTAGTATAAGTGGGAGAATTGTTGGGATTTTGTATACTGGAAGCACTTTTATGCTTGTATACAATGTGTTTTTGTCCTTACCACTGTTTTATTCTCCTATCTGATAAATATGTATATTTGCACATGTTATCCTTTATCTTGTATAATAGTTAGATTTGTGTGGTGTGTCGGGTATCACAGAAGACAACACAAATTGGTTGAACTAACAAGATATAAACAGTTAACACAGCTGAGACAACTTAAGGATGAAGTTGTCGGTTTAAGCTGCAGTTTAGATAAGAAGTGGCTTCTCTTAGCTGCTTGTCTTTACTGGTACACTTAAGGTGGTGTATTGACGGATCACAGTGAGATGTGTTTTCCTAACTGACATTAGTGGAAAACCAAGATCTCGGTGACTTAGTTAGTCTTAAGCTTGGTAAGACTTCACCGAGTGCATTTGGCTATCTATCACTTTGACCTACTATGGTGAACGTCCAATGAGCGACCGGATCTACGTATCTTGGGTGTTAGTAGTCATTTGTGGCTCGGGCTGGTTGTCTGTATCTTGCAACCGTATCCCAGGAATGGGTTGATAATATCCCCTGAGGAACTCGAAAGGATTAGCACACTAAACCCGCTCGGTTGATTAAGTTCAAGGTGTGTTAATAAGGTCGAGTGGTACTACTCGAGAATACAAGATGTTAATTAATTTAAGCAATAAGTAAGCTTAATTAATTAACGGATATTTCTATCTTAAATACGGAGATCGATTAAGTCTAAAATACAAGCCCTTGCTCAAATTGGGATAAAGGGGTAAGTCAAGCACGAATTCTCTAGTGGAATGAATCGTGTTAATTAATTAATTTTGCTCGGGTGAGCATGGATAATTAATTAATTGGAGGCCCGCATTTATTTCTTGTATTGGATCCCCGATGCGGCCCAATTAGTTGCCTAGTAATTTATTATCTCTCGTAATTCATTATTAATGGATTAATATATTTTACATTATTTAATAATGTTATTTATCTGGAATTAATTGGCTGGGCCAATTAATTGATAAATATTAGTAGCCCAATAAATTAATTAATTATATTATGGGCTGATTTAATAGAAGCCCATTGGATTATAATTAAATTAATGGGCTACAAATATATTAATATTATATAGGTTTTTGAAGCCTATATATATTAGTATTCTGTTCAGAAACTCACACAATTTCATTCATAAAAATCGAGATTAACGTGAGGGACAGAGAGAGTTATAAATTTATTTTCTTCAGATCTCTGACCACCCAGAGGGAGAAAAAGGCCGGGACACAGATTAGAAGATCTGACACAGGAGCAACAATCGGAGCCGCGACAACACACCAGGAGGAAGGTAGCCTTACTGTAAACCCTATTATTCCATCAGGCCAGTGGTAGTAAGTTGGTATAAAAGAGAAATCGTGGCATTTAAGGTCAGGCTAGCGGCGAAAGGGTTTACTAAAAAAGGGTATCGATGTTGAGGACACATTCTCGTATGTAGCAATGATCAAGTCCATTCATATTCTCCTTGCCATAGCAGCTCACATGAACCTAGAGATCTGACATACGGATGTCAAGACCGTATTCTTAAATGGTCACCTTGAAAAAGGTAGTGACATCTACATGAAACAGCCAGAAGGTTATGTGAAAGAGGGTGAAAGAATCTAGTTTGGAAGCTTATGAAGTTTATTTATGGACTTAAGCAAGCTTCCCGATTATGGCACTAGCTTTTTTACGAGGTAGTCAAATCCTATGGTATTGTATCTTGTCCTAACGAGGTGTGCGTGTACCATATCTGTGTTAACGGATTACTGATGTTTCTTGCACTTTATGTAGATGATATTCTTCTCATTGGGATCAATGTTGAAGTGCTATCAAACGTAAAGAAGTGATTATCGAGCAGTTTCAAATGAAGGACTTAGGTGAAGCTGCTTACATCCTTGGGATCAAGGTTATTCGAGATCGCCAGAAAAGGATGTTAAGCTTGTCACAAACATCCTACATTGATACTGTCATTGCTCGTTTTAGCATGCAATATGTCAGGAAAGATTCATTACCTTTCAAACATGGCATTTTTCCATCCAAGAATCAGTGTCCTGAAACGCCTGAAGTGATAGAAAGTATGAGGCTAGTACCATATGTTTCCACTATCAGTAGCCTCATGTATGTGAAGCTATGTACGAGATTCGATATGTTATATGCTGGAGGCATGGTTTAAAGATATCGATGTAACCTTGGAAAGGAGCACTGAACTGCGGTCATGCATATTCTCAAGTACCTTAAACGAACTATAGATTCTAGGCTTGTTTACCAGTCAGACAGTCTGGTACCTTTAGGTTATACAGACTTGGATTTCCAAGCTGACAAAGATGAGAAGAAGTCTACCTCGGGTTATGTGTTTACCTTTGGAGGTGGAGCCATCTCATGGAGGAATGCAAAGCATAAATGCATTGCAGACTCAACCATGGAAGCAGAGTATGTGACTGTTTCAAAAGCCTTGAAAGAGGTAGTTTGGCTCAAGAATTTCCTCCTGCATCTTGATATTGTTCCCAGTTTGCCTAAGATTATCACAATTTATTGTGATAATTCGTGTGCAGTGGCAAACTTAAAAGAACGCAGATCCCACAAGGCGTATTTTTGGGATGAAGATTCAGTAGAACTATATTTTATAGATTTGAAGATACTGAAATCCCTAGCTGAACGATGAACCTTCGATTATGTAATAGCTTAGTTTGATTTCAGCATTTTAGGAACTCAATAGGCTAGAGTTCAATAGCTGCGAAGTTCAGTAGAAGACCTTGCACTCAGGATCCTGTACAGGAACTCAATAGGCTAGATTTGATGGACTCAGGATTGAAGAAGTCAGTTGGCCAGCCGACCACCAACTGAATCTGTACAGGAATTCGTGCCCATGTACTGAATGCTCAGAGGATTGTCAGTAGGAAGTCACTTCAGTTGAATGTCCGTGGATTCAGAGGGAGTCAACCTTGATGTTTGACAAGCCTCACCTTCCAATCTACCTCGACAAATAAGGAACTGACAGCGCTTTACCTGTTCTGACAAAAGCTGCTCTAAGACTGAAAAAGAGGCGTATCTCTACAGTGCACCTACTCATCAACGTTCAAATTTTAAGGAGCCGTTTTCCTTATCTTTTCGACACGTGGCTAGACCCCTCTGCAACAGATCTATTCATAAATTGAACGCTATAAATAGAGGAGAGTCTTCATGCACAACGATCTCTAGGAAACTCACTGCATATCCAACGAAGAACTTGGACTTAGATTAGAATCTTTTTAGTTCTTCTCTCTAGAGAATATTGTAATATTTATAGCTTAAAGACCCAGAGGGAGTTCACTTTTTGTGAATCGTTCTTAGTGTAAGAACTTCCTCATAGTTGGAGAAGCTCAAACTCTTTAAGTTTTAAACCTTGTAAAAGTCACTACGACTATACGTAGAGAATCTGTCTTGTGAACAGATCACTGAGACTTGCTCAGTATAAACATCAAGTTTGTATTTGTCCTGTGAATAGATCACTAAGACTTGCTCAGTATATATAATACAAGTATCCTGCTTTGGTCAAGACAGTGGACGTAGGACCCGTGTGTCCGAACCACTTTAAAAATCTTGTTGTGTTGATTTACTGTTGCTTTCCTTAATTGATCATATTGCATAAAACTGTATTTCATCAAACTCAGCATAAAAGCGATTTTCCAACCGAGACGTTTCATAGGGCCTACACTTCCGCACAAACTCTGATACTGAACGACTGTTCGACTGATAAAAGTCATTAGAGCTGAACTCAGTAGAAGAAATCTTTTCCCACGCGATCTGAAAGCATATCTGGTTCTCTGACTCAGTTTAGTAGCACACTCAGCTAGAGCTTACTTTCGCGTTTGAGAAAAAGAATATGTATTCAGGTGTATTCACCCCCCCCCCACACCTGAAGCACGTCTCAGGACCAACAATTGGTATCAGAGCGGAGTTCTTATTGATCATCGTTATCAGAATACTGGTCTATCTCGAACAAGATCCTAGAAAAATCCGTTTTCACTGCATCTTGCATCTCTTCATTGCATCATATATCCTATCTTTTTTAAATGGCTGATATTTCAGGGATAAGGATGGTACCATGTTCTTACCAAAAAAACTACGCGGTACGGCGAGTGAGGATGGAGGCACATTTAACTTCGATGCATGATAGCATGACCGACGTCCTGGAGAAAGGACCTATTGTTCCGACGATCGACTCAGTCAAACTTGTATTGGACTGAGCAGCAGGTGCCAGAACCGGCGTGAAGGTTCCCAAGGACAAGAGCCTCTCCACTCCTGAAGAGAAGAAATTGCACAACCTCGACCGAGTTGCGCAAAACGCAATACTGATGACCCCCAGTGACTCTTATTTCGGGAGAGTACATGATTGCAAGACATCAAAGGAGCTATGGGATGCTCTCGCTGTACTAAGCCAAGAGAACTCCACAGATCAAAGAGAAATTGCACAACTTCGACCGAGACATTCGCTATGCTTCCTAGGGAATCCATAGATGATTTAAGTACGCGATTCACAAACCAGATCTACATCATCAACGGATTGGGGAAAACTTTAAGCAACAAGGAGACCACCACGAAGATTCTAAGGGCTCTTAGCAGGCCCAAGTGGTATTATTTTGCTACGTGTATGAGGAGATGTTACTTATATTCTTTTACTTCTGATTATGTATTTTCAGAACTAAAAGCAAACGAGTTCGAATTCAACCTCCCACACACCCCCGGTGCTGAAGTTGAAGTGCCAATGGATCATGCATACAAGGCATCAGCTAGCACTCCCGGAGCAAGTCCCTCAACAACAAGCCAGTCAACCGGATGCTCAGTAACAATACCAACTGCTGACAACTTGGCTGAGAAGTATGCTCTCCTTGCTATGAAATACCAGAATGAGAAAGAGATGTTCAGAAGGAAGATGAAAAAGGCTTCCAAAAAATATCAAGGTAAGAGAGATCATAGTCACTCGAAAAGTGAAACTAAACCTCTACCTGATTGTAGGAACACTGAAGCTGCTCCCATTGAACAAAAAGACACATCTAGAAGGGATGGCAGAAGCTAAATATGTTATAACTGCAAAAAGCCAGGACACTTCCAGTACGAATGTCCTGAACTCTTTGCAACTGAAATAGTTGAAAGGCAAGCCCAACGCGAAAAGTTCGTCAAGAAGAGGCAAGCCTACATAGGTGGAGAGTTGTCCGATTGCTCAAGTGATGAGGAATTGTTTATGGAATCATCTAATGACGATGCCACATTCATGACAATCGAGACAGAAGATGCTGAACCATGTCTAATGGTCAGAGAAGAGGCTGAGGTAAATTCTGAACCCATTATATGTACCTCTTCACCTTGTACACACGACACAAACTCTGTTGCAGGAGATCCGCTAGATGTGGTTCTTGCATACGAAGACTTTCTTGAAGAGCAAATTCAGATGAGCCAGCAGTTCAACAAGACGATTTAGGAGATGGAAATCCTAAAAGCGGAAAATCAAAGACTTTCAAAGAGAAGTCAAGACTCTACTGAGTCTGAAGCACATGTTCTGAGACTGAAGGAAGAGATTAGCTCTCTAATGACTAAGCTCAACACTAAGAAGCACAAATTTCAGTATTGACCAAAGACGTAACTGAGAAAGAGACTGAAATCACTAATCTCAAGGAAAAACTCACACAGTCTAGAGCAGAATATGAATCTTTGAGGAAGAACGATGAAGTGTGGAGAACCTTGATGATGGAGCAATACATTGGAGCCAAGGAGAAGTTGGAGAAGGTGCTGTGATCTCAGAGACCATGCTTCACTAAGGAAGGACTTGATTACACTTTTGAAGTCTCGACTGCAGGACAGAAGAGCTCCACTAAGCTGGCTGATAGGTTTGTCCAAGGGGTAACTCAGCATGCAGACTATACATCTCCTCAGGCAAAGAACAAGCATAAAATTCTAGCACCCCAGCCGAGCAACAAGAAGATGACCCATGGTTCTAGCCCTAGAACACCAAGAGCAAACTCAGAGGAGACCAAGAAGGTTAGATGGGCTGAGCAGTATGCCCACCAACAGTTGACTCATCCAACTCAGTATGGTTCGTACTACTATGAGCCAAGAGTCAGAACCCTAAGGTTCAGAAAAAGAAGAAAGTTGAACCCCAAAAGACTAAGAAGTCAGCTCCTCCAAGCTCAGTGGAGAAGGTTACTAACAACAATGGTAAGAAGAAATCTAAAGCCATCAGGGTTGTCAGACAAGTTCGGATCCTCAAATCTAACAATTAAGGACCTAAGTTGAACCCAAAAGGTACCTGAATCTGTTTATATTTTGCAGGTGCTAAAGGACCCTTAGATTGTCGACAGTGGATGTTCAAGGCATATGACACATCAAAAGAGCCTACGGACCGACTACGTTAAGCAAGATGGACACATAATTAAGTTTGGTGACAACTCCAAAGGCTACAAAAGGGGAAGCGACACATTGAAAATAGGGACTGCAACAGTTCCTAGAGTATCTTATGTTGAAGGACTTCAACATAATATCCTTTATGTCAGTCAATTATGTGATAACTCCAATAAAGTGACTTTTGACGCAAGTTTTTAGGATTTTCTTAATAAATCTACAGGAAAAACTGTGTTATCAGGATCGCGGAGAATGAACATATACTATGCTGTATACCACCGAACCAGAAACTTGCCTACTAGCACATACGAGGTCAGATGACAAAACAACGTGGTTGTGGCACAGACGACTGAGCCATCTGAACTTCAAGACAATGAACAAGCTAGCACGTGATGCTAAAGTCAAAGGACTGCCCAACGAAGTATTGAAAATAAATAAGAAATGTGAGGCATGTCTGTAAGGGAAGCAAAAAAAGTCTAGCAATCTGCCTATTCCGTCACCTTCAACTGATGGAATCCTTTAGCTGCTGCACATAGACTTATTTGGGCCAGTCAATCCAGTGATGATCAGAGAAAAGAAATATGCTCTTGTAGTCATTGATGACTATTCAAGATATTCTTAGGTGATATTCATCGTCAACAAATTTGATGTCAAACTTGAGCTGCCGAAACTACTGAAGTGGCTGAGCGTCGAGAAAGATATCAAGATCCACATGATACGCTCAGATCGTGGAACTCAGTTTCTGAACTGGATGGTGAAAGACTACTGCGAACTGAAGGCATCAAACACAAGACCTCAGTAGCTTGTACGCCTCAGCAGAACGGACTTGCTGAAAGGAAGAACAGAACACTCAAAGAAGCAGCAAGGACTTTACTCGCAGATTCAGGTCTACTATTGAAGTTCTGGGCAGAAGCTACTGACACTGCCTGCTATACTCAGAATCAATCTCTACTGACACAGATGCACATGAAGACGCCATATGAATTATGGAAAGGGAGAACACCTTCTATTTCACATTAGCATATTTTTGGTTGTTCGTGCTTTATCCACAATAACGGAAATGACCAGTTAAAGGTATTTGATAGCAATTCAAACCAAATATTTTTCTTAAGATATTCCAGGGTCAGTAAAGCTTTCAGGGTCTTTAACTACTGGACCCTTTGCGTGGAAGTAAAGCCCTCATGTTGTATTTGATGAATTTATTTTCCGAGAGCAGGAAGTCAAACTCCCAGCCAGAAGCTAAAGAGGTTAGGATCAAGCTACATGAATTTATTTTTCGAAAAGATCTAACATTGTTGGGATGATGATTCAGACGATGATGATTCAGACGATGAAATTCAGAATCAACCAACATGCAATGTAGCTGAACAGATTGATTCTACTGAACAAAATCAATCCGAGGTAACTCAGGTCGATGAGGAAAACCATATGGTAACTAAGACCTCTACTGAGAAAAATAACTCAGGGGGAACGATCGAAGTTCCTGAGCAAAATGCCCCTGAACCTAGTGACTCAGTAGACCCAACCCTTGTTAATGAATTGCTTCAATCCCATAATCGTACAACTGAAATTCCTAATACTCCTACTATCTGTGTAGAATCAATTCCAGACAAAGTAACAAGACGCCGTCATTCGTGGCTAGATACTCATTCTTCCGAACTTATAATTGGAGATCCCTAAGCTAGTCAAGACAAGATCCAAATTCTGTCAAGGAGAGAGCGCTTTATACTCCTATTTCTCGTCGATTGAAGAACCTCAGACAATAGAGGATGCGTTAAAGGATGTTGACTGGATCACCGCCATGCAAGAAGAGCTGAATCAATTTACCCGAAACGACGTATGGGAGCTTGTTGACAGACCTAGACATCAACACGTGATAGGAACGAAGTGGGTCTTCAAGAACAAGCATGATGAAAACAACGTCATCGTCAGGAACAAAGCTCGACTTGTTGCCAAAGGATATTGTCAATCAGATGGAATAGATTTTGATGAAACATTCGCCCCAGTCGCAAGATTGGAAGCTATTCGTCTATTCCTAGCTTATGCAACACATCAGTAGTTCACAGTCTATCATATGGATGTGAAGTCAGCTTTCCTGAACGACGTACTGAAGGAAGAAGTCCACGTTGAAAAACCGCCTGACTTTCAGAAGGGACATCAGGTTTATAGACTTAAGAAAGCTTTGTACGGGTTAAAACAAGCACCTAGGGCTTGGTACGATACCCTCTCAGACTTTCTACTTCATAAAGGTTTTCAGAAATAAATAGTGGATCGCACCCTATTCAGTATCAAGTCAGGCGAAGACATCCTACTGGTGCAGATCTACGTGGACGATATTATCTTTGCATCAAGAAACCTGACTATGTGTCAGAAATTCGAACAGATGATGAAAAATAAATTTGAAATATCGATGATGGGTGAGATGAATTATTTCCTTAGACTCAAGCCAAACAATCAAAGAAGGGAATATTCATTAATCAAGCGAAATACACAAGAGATCTCATCAAGAAATTCGGCTGCAAATCCAGCAAGTCAGTAAAGATACCCATGAACACCAATCTCAAGATTGATCTTGATAAAGTGGGAGTATTTGTTAACTCAACTGACTATCGCGCTATTATCGGTTCTTTACTGTATCTTACAGCCAGCAGACTTGAAATAACTTATGTTGTAGGTGTATGCTCGAGATTTCGAGAGAATCCCAAGAAGAGCCATGTAGATTCAGCGAAGAAAATTCTTCGTTATCTGAAGGGAACACCTAATGTTGGATTATGGTATCCTGTTGATGATAACCTTGAACTAACTGGTTATTCTGATGTTGATTATGTAGGTTGCCGAATCAACAGAAAGTTTACCTCAGGAACTTGTCAGTTCCTCAGCAGTAAGCTCATATTGTGGTTTTCAAAGAAACAGCATTCAGTAGCAACATCCACTACTGAAGCTGAATGTATGGCTGCCGGAAGCTGTTGCGCACAGATACTGTGGCTTCGACAACAACTGAGTGACTACGACATTCATCAAGATGAAGTGCTGATCTACCGCGACAGTACCCGTGCTATTGCAATGACTCAGAACTCTGTTCTACATATAAGGTCTAAGCACGTGGACATTCGTCATCACTTCATCAGAGACCATGTCGAGAAAAAGGATATCAGAATGGAAAAGATCCACACTGTTAAGCATAGAGCTATTATCCGGACAAAACCTCTAGTTGAGACCAAATTCAATGAACTCTCAGTAGAACTAGGTCTTTTGGATCCTACTGCTACGATTCAGTAAACGATCCGAGAAGTACTGAGTAAGGGGGAACTTACTCTCAGTACTGCTGAAATAACCAGCATCGTCAACGTGGTATCAGCTGACTATGATGTTCAGCTAACAGGTTATGAGTATTTAATTCAGCATTTGGTGATTCAGCATGTCATAGCATTTATTTTACCGCCTTTAGTGTTCATCGTACTCCATTGAGTATGTTGTTTTCATTAAACTCACGACATTCCATAAAACTGACTGCGACGCATTAAATGAATGTCATTTCACCTTACTATTTTGGTGATAGAGATAAGTAGTTTAAGATTATAGACGGCACAGTAATCATACCCTATTATAACATCTAATCTGAGCCATCAACCTCTTAAAAATTGATTAATCTCGATCGCATGCTTATTAAGCCGTTCATATTCAAATCTGAATATATATATATATATATATATATACGCATGTTATCTCTCACCTTATCATCTTTCCGCCATTTTTGAACGATTTGTGCTCTCTGCAAACTGTTTTGCCTGCTTAGACTCCTAGTGCATCTTAAGCACTCATCTTTCGATAATATTTTCTTAAACTAAATCTGCTTTTCTAACTAACTCTATTTTCAAGTGCTAACGTAATTTTTGCAGATTTCAGTTATGTACGATGTAAACTATTCGCACCAGCGATGTGCTGATTCCTGAGGACATTCAGGAGATCGTTTCGGGGAAGAGGGTTCTCTTCGAACCCGTCCTGTCATTCAGGACATGCGGCCTAGAGTGCATGGCTCCTATCTTCGATGCGCTGGAGAGCTCGTGTCTTTTGTCGATTCTCTCTAAGGCTCCGCGTCAGAGCCTGCCCCGCCAGGTTGCAGAGTTCTTTTAGAACTTTCGAGAGGAAGACGTTCAGTGCCATATCTCTTCATCCCTCTCCAGGAATGAGGTCCAAACGAATTAGTGGGATGTTGGGATAAGGATTCAGTAGATGAATCGATAGATTTAATAGATCCCAAAACCCTATCTGAACATTGTACCTTCGTATCTGTAATAGCTTAGTCGAGTTCAGTTGTTAGAACTCAGTAGGCTAGAGTTCAGTAGCTGCAGGATTTAGTAGAAGACCTCGCACTCGGCTGATGAACTCAGGATCAAAGAAGTCAGTTGGACAACCATCCATCAACTGAATCTGCTTAGGAATTCGTGCTCATACACTGAATGCTCAGAAAAACATCAGTATGAAAGTCACTTCAGTTGAAGGACTAAGGATTTAGAGGAAGTCAACCTTAATATTTGACAAGTCTCTATAAGGAGCCGACAACGACCTATTGAAGAACCATTTTAGTTCATCACTTAGAGTTATATTTGTTCCCCTTCTCTTATCTAACCAAGCCTCATTGTAATATCTTTAGCTTAGAAACCTCGAGGAAGTTCACATCCTTGTGAAACTTTTTTTATTTGTAAGAACTTCCTCTTAGTTGGAGAAGACTCAAACTCTTCAAGTTTGAAACTCTTGTAAAAGTCACTACGACTATAAGTAGAGAATCTGTCCAGCACATAGATCACTGAGAACTTCCTCAGTATAAGTTTCAAGTTTTGCGTCTGTCCAGTGAACATACCAACTGAGACTTGCTCAATATAAATATAACAAGTATCCTGCTTTGGTCAGGACAGTGGACGTAGGACCCAGTGTGTCCGAACTTACTTTAAAAATTGTTGTGTTGATTTAATGTGTTCCTTAACTGCTCATACTGCACTCAAAACTTTACTTCATAAAACTCACCATAAAACCGGTGTTTTCTAACCAAGACGTTTGATAGGGCCTACACTTCCGCAGACACTCTGATATTGAACGACTGTTCGACTGACTAAAGTCTGTAGAGCTGAACTTAGTTGAAGAAATTCTTGCCCATGCGATCTGAAGCGTATCTGGCTATCTGACTCAATTAGTAGCAAACTCAGCTAGAGTTGACTTCGCGTTTGAGAAAGAAATTTGTATTCAGGTGTATTCACCCCCCCCCCCACACCTGAACCACGTCTCAGGACCAACAATTGGTATCAGAGCTCAGTGTTCTTAACTAATCATTGTTCTCTGAAACTGGTCTATCTCGAACAAATATCCTGGAAAACCCATTTTTTCTGCATTTGGCATCTCTTCATTGCATCCTATATCATACTTGTTTCAATGGTTGATGTTTCAGGGATTAAGACTGTGCCAATGTTCTCAACATAGATTTATGCAATATGGCGCGTACGGATGGAGGCACATGTGACTTCGCTGCACGATAGTATGACCGATATTCTGGAAAAAGGCCCCATTGTTTTGATGGTCGACTCAGTCGAACTTGTACTGGACGGAGCAGGAGGTGCCAGAACCGGACCTAAAGTCGCAAAGGACAAAATCATCTTCACTCTTGAAGAGAAGAAACTGCACAACCTCGACCGAGTTGCTCGCAATGCTATACTGATGACACTCAGTGATTCTTATCTCAGAAGGGTACATGACTGCAAGATAGCAAAGGAACTATGAGATGCTCTCGTGGTGCTGAGCCAAGGAACTCCACAAATCAAACAGAACAAACTGGAGTTAGAGCTCCAGAAACTCGAGGCATTCACTATGCTTTCTGAGGAGTCCATAGATGATTTCAACGCTCGATTTACAAATCAAATCAACATCATCAGCGGGCTGGGGAAGACGTTCAGCAACAAGGAGACCAACACCAAAAGTCTAAGGGCTCTCAACAGGCCCAAGTGGTACTCTTTTGCTACGTGTATGAGGGTAACTGACCTTAATTCTGTTACTCCTGATTATATATTTTCAAAACTTAAAGCTAAGGAGTTCGAGTTCAACCTCCCACACACATCCGGTGCGAAAGCTGAAGTGCCAATGGATCATGCTTACAAGGCATCAGCCAGCACTCCCGGAGCAAGTCCCTCAGCAACAAGCCAGTCAGCTGGAAGCTCAGTAACCATACCTAATGCTGACAACTTGGCTGAGAAGTAAGCTCTCCTCGCGGTGAAATACCAGAAGGAGAAGAAAATGTTCAGACAGAAGATAAAAAAGGCTTCCCAAAAATATCAAGGTAAGAGAGATAATCATCGCTCGAATAGTGAATCTAAATCTCTACCTGATTGCAGGAATACTGAAGCTGCCCCCGTAGAACAAAAAGATACATCCAGAAGGGATAGCAAAACCTGAGTATACTACAATTGCAAGAAACCAAGACACTACCAATACGAATGTCCTGAACTCTCAACTGCTGAAAGAGTTGAAAGGCAAGCCAGACGCGACAAGTTCGTGCAGAAGAGGCAAGCCTGTAGAGTTGTTCGATTGCTCAAGCGATGAAGAACTGTTCATGGAATCGTCTGTCGACGATGCCGCATTTATGGCAATCGAGACTGAAGATGTTGAACCGTGTCTAATGGTCGGAGAAGAGGTTGAGGTAAATTCTGAACCCACTATATGCCCCTCTTCACCTGGCACACACGACATAAGCTCTATTACAGGAGAACCGCTGGATGTGGTTCTTGCATATGAAGATTTGCTTGAAGAGCAAATACAGATGAGCCAGCAGTTCAGTAAGACGATTCAGGAGATGGATATCCTGAAAGCAGAGAATCAGAGACTTTCAAAGAGAAGTCAGGACTCTACTGAGTCTGAAGGACTTGTTCTGAGACTGAAGGAAGAGATTAACTCTCTGATGACTAAGTCTCATGACCAAGAAGCACAGATCTCAGTGCTGACCAAAGACGTCTCTAAGAAAGAGACTGAAATTGCAAATCTCAAGGAAACTCTCGCACATGCCAAAACTGAATATGAAGCTCTAAGGAAGAGTGATGAGGTGTGGAGAACCTTGAGGATAGAGTAATATACTGGAGCAAAGGAGAAGTTTGAGAAGCTACTACGAGCACAGAGACCACATGCCACCAAAGAAGGACTTGGTTACACATGTGAAGCCTCCACTTCAGGACAGAAGAGCTCCAACAAGCTGACTGATAGGTTTGTCCAGGGGATAACTCAGCATGCAGAATTTACATCCCCTCAGACAAAGAATAAGTAGAAGATACAAGCACCTCAATCTAGTAACAGGAAAGTGACCCATGGTTCTAGCCCCAAGACACCAAGATCAAACTCAGGAGGAACCAATAAGGTTAGGTGGGCTGAACAATATGGCCACCAACTACTGACTCACCCAGCTCAGTACAGATCGTACTACTATGAGCCAAGAGTTAAAAGCCCTAAGGTTCAGAAGAAGAAGAAAGTTGAACCACAAAAGTGTAAAAGTCAGCTACTCCAAGTTAAGTGGAGCAGACTACTGACAACAAGGCAAAGATGAAGTTTGAAGCCACCAGGGCTGTCAGACAAGTTTGGATCCTAAAATCTAACCATTAAGGACCCAAGCTGAACCCAAAGGGTACCTGAATCAATTTTTTTTTTTTTTTTTTGCAGGTGCAACAGGACCCTTGGATTGTCGACAATGGATGCTCAAGACACATGACACATCAGAAAAGCCTACTGACCGACTATGTTCAGCAAGATGGAGCCAGAATTAAGTTTGGTGATAACTCCAAAGGCTACACAAGGGGATACGGAACATTGAAAATAGGAACTGCAACAGTTCCTAGGGTATCTTATGTTGAAGGACATCAACATAATCTCTTTTCGGTCAGTCAATTATGTGATAACACCAATAAAGTGACTTTTGACGCAGGTTTTTGTGATGTTCTTGATAAATCTACTGGAAAACTATGTTATCAGGGTCGCGGCGAAGAAACATATATTATGCTGAATGGAATACCGCCGAACCTGAAGCTTGCCTGCTAGAACACACGAGGTCAGATGACACAACAACATGGTTGTGGCAGAGACAATTGAGTTATCTGAACTTCAAAACAATGGACAAGCTAGCTCGTGATGCTAAAGTCAAAGGACTACCCAACGAAGTATTCAAGAGACATAGAAATTGTGAAGCATGTCTGAAGGGGAAGCAAAGAAAGTCAAGCAACTCGCTCATTCCGTCACCTTCCACTGATGGAATCCTTCAGCTGCTGCACAGATTTATTTGGGCCAGTCAATCTAGTGACGATCAGAGGAAAGAAATACGCTCTTGTAGTCGTTGATGACTACTCAAGATATACTTGGGTGATACTCATCGCCAACAAGTTTGACGTCAAAATTGAGCTGTCGAAACTACTGAAGCAGGTGAGCGTCGAAAAGGATATCAAGATTCAAAGAACACGCTCAGATCGTGGAACTTAGTTTCTGAACTCAATGGTAAGAGACTTCTATGAGGCTGAAGCCATTGATCACGAAACATCAGCAGCACGCACGCCTCAGCAGAACGGACTTGCGGAAAGAAAGAACAGAACGCTTAAAGAAGCAGCAAGGACGCTACTCGTAGACTCAGGTCTCCCCTTAAAGTTTTGGGCAGAAGCTACTGACACTGCCTGCTACACTCAGAACCGGTCTCTACTGACTCAAATGCACATGAAGACGCCATATGAGCTATGGAAAGGGAGAATTCCTTATATTACGCATTTCCATATCTTTGGTTGTCCGTACATTATCCACAATAATGGAAATGAACAGTTAAAGGTCTTCGAAATTAAGTCACACCAAGGAGTTTTCTTAGGATACTCCAGGGTCAGCAAAGCTTTCAGGGACTTTAACTACCGGACCCTTTGCGTGGAGGAAAACCCCCATGTTGTATTTGATGAGTTTATTTCTGAGTTCAAGAAGTCAAACTCTCAGCCAGAAGCTGAAGAGGTCAGGAGCAAGCTACAGGATCTAAGCCCAAACGACAACACTGAAAAGATCCAGCATTGTTGGGATAATAATTTAGATGACGATCTTCAGCACCCAACAACAAGCAATGTAGCTGAGAAGATTGATTCTAACAAACAGAATCAATCCCAGGTAATTGTGGTCAATGAGGAAACCGATGTGGTAACTGAGACCTCTACTAAGAATAACGACTCAGGGGGAACTACTAATGTTCCTGAGCTAAATGTCCCTGAACCTGGTGACTCAGTAGACCCAACCCCTGTTATTGAATTACTTCAGACACAGAATTTTACGACTAAAATTCCTAATACTCCAACTATTTATGTTGAAACAATTCCAAATGAAGTAACAAGACGTCGTCGCTCGTGGTTAGATGCTCACTCTTCAGATCTTATTATTGGAGATCCTTCAGCTAGCGTCAAGGCACGATCCAAATTCTGTCAAGGAGAAAGTGCCTTGTATTCATGCTTCTTGTCGACTAAAGAACCTCAGACAATAGAGGATGCGCTGAATGATGATGACTGGATCACCGCCATGCAAGAAGAGCTGAATCAATTTACCTGAAACGACGTATGGGAGCTTGTTGACAGACCTAGACATCAACACGTGATAGGAACGAAGTGGGTCTTCAAGAACAAGCGTGATGAAACAACGTCATAGTCAGGAACAAAGCTCGACTTGTTTCCAAAGGATAATGTCAATCAGATGGAATAGATTTTGACGAAACATTCGTCCCAGTCGTAAGATTGGAAGCTATTCGTCTAGTCCTAGCTTATGCAACACATCAGCAGTTCACAGTCTATCAGATGGATGTGAAGTCAGCTTTTCTGAATGGCATACTGAAGGAAGAAGTCTACGTTGAACAACCGCCCTGCTTTCAGTCGGGACATCAGGTTTATAGACTTAAGAAAGCTTTGTACGGGTTAAAACAAGCACCTAGGGCTTGGTACGATACCCTCTCAGACTTTCTACTTCAGAAAGTTTTCAGAAATGAACAGTGGATCGCACCCTATTCAGTATCAAGTCAGGCGAAGACATCCTACTTGTGCAGATCTACGTGGATGACATTATCTTTGGATCAAGAAACCTGACTATGTGTCAGAAATTCGAACAGATGATGAAAAATCAACTTGAAATATCGATGATGTGTGAGATGAATTATTTCCTTGGACTTCAAGTCAAACAATCAAAGAAGGGAATATTCATTAATCTAGCGAAATACACAAGAGATCTCATCAAGAAGTTCGGCTGCGAATCCAGCAAGTTAGTTAAGATACCCATGAACACCAATCTCAAGATTGATCTTGACGAAGAGGGAGTATCTGTTAACTCAACTGACTATCGTGTTATTATTGACTCTTTATTATATCTTACAACAAGCAGACCTGATATAACTTATGTTGTAGGTGTATGCGCGAGATTTCTGCGAATCCCAAGAAGAGTCATATCGATTCAGCGAAGAGAATTCTTCGTTACCTGAAGGGAACACCTGATGTTGGATTATGGTATCCAGCTGATGATAACCTTGATTGAACTAACTGGTTATTCTGATGCTGACTATGCAAGTTGCCAAATCGATAGAAAATCAACCTCAGGAACTTGTCAGTTCGTCGGTAACAAGCTTATATCGTGGTTCTCAAAGAAACAACACTCAGTAGCAACGTCCACTACTGAAGCTGAATATATGGCTGCCAGAAGCTGTTGCGCACAGATACTGTGGCTTCGACAACAGCTGAGAGACTACGACATCCATCAAGATGAAGTGCCGATCTACTGCGATAGTACCAGTATTATTGCAATCACTCGGAATCTAATTTTACATACAAGGAGCAAGCACTTGGACTTTCGTCATCACTTCATCAGATATCATGTCGAGAAAAAGAATATCAGAATGAAGAAGATCCACACTAATAAGCAAAGAACTGATATCCTGACCAAACCTCTAGCTGAGACCAGATTTAACAATCTCTTAGTAGAACTAGGTCTTTAGGATCCTACTGATATGATTCAGTAAATGATCCGGAAAGTACTGAGTAAGGGGGAACTTACTTTCCTTACAGCTGAATACTCAGCTTCGTCAAACGTGGTATCAGGTGACTATGATGTTCAGTTGACACGTTATGAGTATTAAATTCAGCTTTTGGTGATTCAGCATGTCATAACATTTATTTCCCGCCTTTAATGTTCATCGTATTGCATTGAGTATGTCATTTTCATTAACTCACGACATTCCGTAAAACTGACTGCGGCCTATTAAATGCATGTCATTTTAGCTTACCAATTAGGTGATAAATATAATTAGGCGAGATTATAGGCGGCACAGTAATCATAACCTATTATAACATTCAATATGAGTCGTTCACTGTTTAAAACCTGATTAATCTCAGCCGCATGCCTAAAACCGCCTCATATTCAAATCTGAATATAAATATACATACCTTTCTCTAAAGAAACTGTGCATTGCATTTGCTCTCTACACTTGCATCAAACATCTACTGCATTTCTGCACTATTTCTTCGGTAAGAACTTCTTAATACTGAATCTGTTACTAACTCACTATGTTTTCTAGTGCTAATGTTTACTTTTGCAGATCTCAGTTATACAATGGCAATTAGTCTTCCGCTCTCAGATGTAACCATCCCAGAGGACATGGAAGATATTATTTCCGGGAAGCGCATCTTCTTTGAGCCTGTTCTGTCTGTCAGAACATGCGGGGTAGAGTGTATGACGCCGGTTTTCGACGCCCTCGAGAGGTTGGGCCTCCTGCCGATTCTCTCTCGCTCTCCACATCACCTCCTTTCGCGTTAGGTAGCGGAGTTCTTCTTGAACTTCAGCCAAGATGATGATTCGAATGACATCTCCAATGTCATTGCGAAGCAAGAGGTCCATTCTAATTAGTGGGAGGACAGAGCCTCACAACTAGACGTCTCCAAGTCTCGCCATGACAGTTTCGGTTTAGTAGACGAAGGGTCATCGATTGCAAGGTACAAGGAATCAGAGATCGATCAGTACCTCTGCAAGTTCAGCGGTTAGGCGGACTATGTATTCAAGACAGCATTTCCCAAAAATTAGTTGTTGCCTGAATACAGAGGGTTGGCGTTTGTGGTCAATCATATCCTCACCAGCTTAACAGGCTCGTACGACCAACTATCCCGAATCCGCGTCCAGATTATGATGGCAATTGTCGATGTAGCGCCCATTAACTGGAACGTATTCTTTAGAGCCGAGTTCAAGGCTTAGTCGTAGAAATTCATCGATGCTGAAGAAGGGATGAAGCTGATTCCGAAGGGAAAGCTCTTATATGGGACAAAGGTGTCTATCCTGATCGAAGACGACCTCCCAAGCACGGTATCTTTTGCCAACACCTTCTACTTTGACTCCAAGCTGATGAAGTTCGTAACTTCAGCTTCAGCGGAGAAATCCATTGGGAAGGGACCTCAAGGTAAGCGTCCCTTGGAGATCTCTCAGTTGTCCCACCTTCCTCACCAATCTCAGTTGAGGACTCAGGGTCAGGGCAACATGACGTGACCCTAAGAGAAAAGGTGAAGACCTCTCTTTAAGAGGAAACTTAGCCGGATATTCAAGCTGAAACTCAGACTGCTGAGGTTTCCTCCATTCCAGTCACTATGCTCAATGCACGAGTGAAGGCGACTGACGAGGTCACAGTTGAGATTCCGGAGATCAGCTCTCATCTGGATCTCGTGGACATACCAATCAGCGCTCGTATCCAGATGCGCATCAGATTATTGGAGTGGGATTTTCTAGAGGAGACCATCCGAGTCAGGTCTCTGTCCACTCTGCTAGAGGAAGAGCAGAAGCTTAAAGAGGAGATAGGTTACGAGGAGCCTTCCGATATTGCATCGCTGGAGGACCTGAGAGAAGTCATGCTAATGATGCTCAGTAACAGGGTTCAAGGAGCTGAACCTCCTTCCACTCAGCCTCCTCCTTCTCCCCCACCATCTTCATAAAACTCATCATAAAACTGGTGTTTTCTAACCGAGACGTTTGATAGGGCCTACACTTCCGCACACACTCTGATACTGAATGACTGTTCGACTGACTAAAGTCAGTAGAGCTGAACTCAATAGAAGAAATTCTTGCCCATGCGATTTAAAGCATATCTGGCTGTCAGTCTCAGTCAGTAGCAAACTCAGCTAGAACTTACTTCGCGTTTGAGAAAGAAATTTGTATTCAGGTGTATTCGCCCCCCCCTACACCTGAACCACGTCTCAGGACCAACATGGGAGGACCAGGCCACTCAGATGGACATTGTGACATGTCTCCTTCGCAGTTTTGATCTTGAAGAAAAAGGGATTTCCCTTGCTAGGTACAAGGAATCCTCTGTGGATGAGTATCTCTACCGATTCAGCGGTCATGATCAGGTCGTCTTCAAAGCAGCTTTTTCGAAAAGTCAGCTGGTTCCTCAGTTCCGTGGTCTGGCGTACATAGTCAACCACATCTTGACGAGTTCAACGGGCTCATATGATTAGCTTTCCCGCATCCGTGTCCAGATTATGATGGCAATAATGGACGGAGCCCCCGTGAACTGGAACGCCTTCTTTCGAGCAGAGTTCAAAGCTCAATCTCTTAAGTTCATAGACTCTAATGAAGGCATGCAGCTGATTCCCAAGGGAAAACTCCTCTACGGCAACAAAGTCTGTATTTTGATCGAGGATCACTGCCCAGAGAGAGTATCTTTTGCTGATGCTTACTATTTCGATCAGAAGCTGGTCAAGTTTTTGAATACAGCATCCGCTGAGAAGTCCATAGGGCGAGGACTTGCTTATAAACGTCCTATGGAGATCACTCAGGATCCCTACCCTACTCAAGCGACTCAGCAGAAGAAGCGGAAGACACTGAAGAAGTCCAAGTCTTCAGTCGCTCCCACACCCATCTCCATTGAGTATTCAGGGTCAGGTAAAGAGAATGTGATCCTGAAGGTGAAGGTGAAAAGAGTTAATTCAGAGGAGATTCAGCCAGAGACTCCAGCTGAGCCGACCCATCTTACTGAGGTCTCCTCTTCCATCCCAACCTGAATTCTTCAGGCTAGGAGCAGAGCCACTGAAGAGGTAGCTGATGAGATTCCAGAGGTCCACGATCATCAGGATCTCGTGGACATAGAAATCCATGCTCGGGTGCAGATATGTCTGAGATTCCTTGAGTGGGATCTGCTTGAAGAGATGATCCGCCTGAAGACGGTAGCTGAGCTAGTTTAGGAGGAACAAGGAAATTAGTTATGGCGAGCCGACCGACATTGCCTCATTCGAGAATCTTAGGGCTACCATCTGATGCTCCTTCACATCAGAACTCAAGGTGAGTCTTCTTCTCAGACTCAGCCTCCGCCTCCTCCTCCTCCACCAACTGACTCACCCCAGGATGCAGGCCTGGGAGGATATGCTGAGGGTAACACTCCTCCAGAATAAGGCATGATCATCCCGACTCCGTCCAAGACTCAGCCCAAGAAACAAAGCAGATATCAGGCTCCTGAGCTCAAGGACATCAGCACGGAGTCAATAAATAAGGTTATCAAGCATCAGGCAGACAAAAACAGATTGCTTGCTGATGATGTGAACACTAAGTGGAGTATGTTCACTGAGGCTCAGACGAAGACGCTGACAAACCTTTCAACTGAAGTGTAGAGGATCAGCACTCCAAAGTCTATTACTGTTGAAGAGATCCTCACTAAAGCACTTGAGGCACAGAAGACCGACCTGACTACGTAATTCCAAACCATACTGCAGTTGCAAGCCAAGATGTTCACTAAAGAAATGGCTGCTGCAACAGGTCGTGTCCTGAAGGCAGTTGAGGAGCGCTATAAGTTCACGTCTAAAAGTATTTCCAAAGTACTAACGAATCAACACAACTCCTGCAAAGAAATCAAGAAGGCTGCTTCTAATGGTGTGGAAGACTACCTCTGAGGCTTCGAAGAGAATAAATGTGCTCAACTGAACGCTATTGATCAAAAGCATAACAAGCGATGGGAGTCTTATACTGATGTGGCCACTGATATTGCCTTAGGTCTTGAGACAGTCAAGGGCTCAGTGGATAAACTAAAGAACAAGGTCACAGCCCTGGCTACGCTATTTGATGATGCCAAAAAGGGGGAAAAAGTAGATATGCTCAGCTGAGAGCCCTCCTTAAGGCAGAAGAACAGGTAGCTGGACCGAGTTCAACAATTATTCCGGCTGGACCCAGCTCAGTAGACGCTGACATAGGGGAAGAAGCAAGCAAGGGGGAAGCCCCTACTGAAGAGCCAACTGATGCAGATGTGGCTGAGGTGGCCAAATTTTTTGAAGGGCTACAGACTAAAGAGCCGCCACCTCCAGCCATGAAATCTGATAAGGGGAAGGGAAAGGCCCCTGCTGATCCGAGTCCACCAAAGCCGAAGAAGCTCAAGTTAAGGTCCAAAGAAGAGCAGATTGCATTTGATGCAAAATTAGCCAAGGAACTTGAAGAGCAAGATGCGAAGAAGAAGATTCCACCCAGGCAGACAATATCTTCAGCAGCTGCTCAACCCGAACAGTCCAAACCTAAACAGTCCAAAACGCAGAAGCAAGGCACATCTGAATCAAAATCCAAATCATCATCGCCTAGTGACTCAGAAGATCAACATGTCCCCCTCTACTATGCCCTCAAAAGAAGAAGAGTTAGAAATGAAGGAGATATGGAACACAGTTGAGAGAGCCTTGGACAGGACAGTTGAGGCCAGGCAGATTAGAGAAGCTAGGGAACGTATACGTCTAGCTGATCTAGAGGCCCTCAGGCTGCGGACAGAGAAGGAAGCAAGGGAGAGGATCCCTGTGAAGGATAGAAGTATTCCTACTTCTTCTAGGTACTTCAGGAGAAGGGAGTCAGTTAGTGAAGTGTAGAGAGTTATTTACAAGAGAACTGACGATTGGGTGCCCCTCAAGCTGAATCAGAAATGGGAACAACTTAAGATCGACTTCATTAAGAGATTCTACATATGGAAAGTTGGCAATGAAGAATCCGATCCTGATATGTATTTCAAAGATTTCCTAACTGCTGCAAACCCTTCCCTCCTTGCTGAGATCCAGACATTGCTTGAGCAATCAGGCAAAATGCTAAAGGCACCTCCTTTCAGGATTCTTCCTCCTCCTCTCACTCACCAGGACAACTTATGCAAGAAGGAGATGAAGAAGAGATCAAGGATGCCATTACCACCAAAGCACTGTACAAGTTCGACGCTGAAGACTTGATGGAGTTCAAGGGCCTGAGGAGCCGAGTATATTCAAGTTATGGCCTTGAACTTTCAGAGAATAAGTTTGCTGACTTCAGAGCTCGCATGCAACAATTCTAGTAGAAACCGAGCTGACCTCTCTCTCTTTGTCTCCTAGTCTAGTCTTTAGTAATTGAATGTCTTGTACTATAAACATCTTATCTTATATATGACATCTATTACTTCGAGCCTTGACTACTCATTGTCTTTATGGCGGTTATGTTTTACTTTCAACACTACTGATCACTTCAGTGATCAGATTACACTCACTCACATTATCTGACCCTCTGTGATTTATATGCTTATCTGCCTTAGAATTTTTTTCCTGCTATTTTTTTCCTGCTCTGATCTACTCTAATACCATGCTAGTATTTAGGGGGAAAGGGCTTTTATATAACTTAAGGGAAAATTGTTTCTTAGGGGAAATTTGTCCTATAGAGGGGTATTGTCTTTCAGATATTATTAGAAGGGGGATTTTTTTTAAGATATTACTGATTAAGTGGTGATTAGATGATTAGCTACTGAGAGTTGTGATCCTTTCTTAGATTTGATGTTTGTAGCCGTATCGGCCCTGATATCTCCTGACTGTGTTAAATAGTTATTAAGCTCTGTAAGCTCTCATGCCTTCAGTAGACTATAACTGTGTTAATTTGATGAGGCTCTGATACATTGCATGATGTGATAGCTCTTATACATTCTTACATGTGATTGCTCTGATTCTTTCTTTTCTTTATATAGTCAGCTTTGATATGTTGGTTGGAGCTTTGTAATAGATATTAATGTTGGGAGATGATACAGTTCTTCGACAAATTGTTGGGAGATAACTCAGTAGCCTAGTGCTCTAAAGATTTGAAGATCCCAAAGCCCTACTTTGACTGATGAACCATTCCATTGTAATTTGTTGTTCTTGTCTCTGAGGGTTTCAGACTCAATAGACACTCTTCATTTGGTTCAGGCGCTCAGTTATGTCCGCTGGCTCTTTAGCAGACTATCAGCCTCAGTACCAGAAGAAGAAGACTCAGTGATACTGAACTCAGTAGGAGCAGTATACTGAAAGGAGTCAGTGGAACTGAACTCAGCAGGAGTAGTTCACTGAACTTAGAGTTGATCTTCAGTAGAGCTGACTCAGCAGGAGTACGCTACTGAGTATAGATCAGACTCAACAACGGCTGGACAGTCTTCTGACTGTCAGGATTTATTATGTCAAATCAGCAGAGTCATACGAGGTATAGAGAAGTCAGCTTCAGATTCACCTTGAAGTTTGTTTTGTCTCACCTACTTTCTTCAGCCTCGACCAATGATGAGCGGCCAACTGTCTACTTTCTGATTAAAGCTGCAAGTCAACAACTTTCCACAAATGGAGGGAAAGGACTCTGCCACCATACTTTGAAATAGCCATTAGCTACCCATGTCTCTGCTCTATAAATAGAGGGATAATTTCAAATTGAAGCTCACCGAACAACCAAGAACACACGAGCATTCACGAGCAAACTCAAAACGACTTAAGCTTTCCGCAAGAACTTCAAAGAGTAATCTCCGGCGAAAGGCGACATACTTGCTCATAAGGAACCAAGCTGAACCAGATCATAAAGCCTCTATTATCCAAGCGACTGAATACGAACCCAAGTCTATACTTAACCGTTCGTCGCTCTAGAAGCCACTTTCTCATTCCCTATCCCTCTAACCTAAGCTCATCAGATCTTATCCATAGCTTAGATGAAGGAGTTTATATCTGAACTGATCCTTATTCTAAAGGACTCCTTCATAGTTGGAGAGTTTGTCAAACGCTTTAGTTTGATACCTTGTAAACTGAGACTTGCTCAGTATAAATCTCAAGACCAGTGTTTGTCCAGTGTACAAACCGACTGAGACTATCTCAGTATAATAAATAGCCTCCTGATCTTTCGGGACAATGGACGTAGGATTCTTCGATCCGAACCATTTTAAAATCCTTTGTGTTCTGTCTTTTTACTGTTGCATTGATTACTGTTCATACTGAAAATATTTCAAAAATAATTCAACTGAGTTTCAGCAAAGCTTAATCGATCGCACTAATATACTGAAATTGTTTTCTTAAAAACGTTTTCTAACTCAACTGAATTTGGGCCTACACATTTCCACACTATACTGAACTTCAGTTGAACGGTACTAAATTCTAACTCAAGTCAGCTAGCAGGCCTCAGTGAAGTCAGTCACTCTACCATGTGATCCCGAATAGCTTATTTGGTCTACTGAAGTCAGTACGACACTCTCCTGAAAAGGACTGTTCGCGTTTAAAGTTGAGAAATTGTTTTTAGGTGTATTCACCCCCCTTCCCCCTCTACACCTGAATCTTTAATCTCGGAACCAACAATTGGTATCAGAGCAGGAGTTCTCTAAGACTCTTGTTATTCTAAAACTGGTTTACTTGAACGGATCCAGAAAATGTTTTCACTGCATATCATTCCTCATTCATATCATTATCTTCAATGTCTGATATGTCAGGAATCAGGATGGTACCCATGTTCTCAGTAGAGAACTACGGGGTATGGCGAGTCAGAATGGAGGCACATCTGACTTCCCTCCACGACAGCATGACAGAGGTACTGGAGGACGGACTTATCGTTCCGATGGTTGATAGTGTCATAACTCAGGACCCAGCAAAAGGAGGAGGCATGGTGATCGGGAAGAAGATCCCTAAAGACAGAAGTCTCTTCACCCCTGAGGGGAAGAAGCTTCACAACTTAGACCGAGTCGCCAGAAACGCCATAGTGACCACCCTGAGCGATTCTTAACTCGGGAGAGTTCAGGACTGCAAGTCCGCAAAGGAACTCTGGGATGCTCTAGCGCTACTGAGTCGGGGGACTCAAAATATCAAAGCAAATAAAGTGGCGCTGGAACTTCAGAAGCTGGAGAGACTGTCTCTCATGCCTGGTGACTCCATTGAAGATCTTAACGTTAGATTCACGGATCTGATGAACACCATCAACGGGCTGGAAAAAATGTTCTCCAACCGAGAGATGAATCTCAAGATTTTGAGGGCACTGCCAGACGGTTATTAGACTCCCTTTGCTACTTTACTGAGACATTCTAATTTAGATATTGTTACTCCTGACCATATCTTTTCAGAACTTAAAGTTGAGGAGTTCGAGTTTGGTCTACCTCAAAGGAAGCAGCGAAGTGAAGTTGACACCCAAATCAACCATGCTTTCAAAGCATCAGTCAGCACAGCGGCTCCAGCGTGTAGCATGGCTGAACCTTCACTCAGTGACATACAAGAAGGAAACCTGGCTAAGAAGTACGCGCTGCTTGCCGTAAAGTATCAGAAGGAGAAGGAGAGGCGCAGAAAACTCTCAAGAGTCGTTAGAGACTCCAAGGGTAAGTCTGAGTATAGACCTAAGCACACTCCTGACTCACATACTTCTAAGTACAGGAAACAGGAGGACTCAGCTCAGTCTAAAGACATCGAAAGCAAAGAAGAGAGAGTCACTACCTGCTACAACTGCAAGAAGCCAGGACATTATCAGTATGATTATCCTGAGCTCAGTACTACTGAGAGAGCAGCACGTAAAGCTCGAAGGGAGAAGTTCATCAAGAAGCATCAAGCATATATAGCTGGTGAACTTTCAGACGATTCAGATGAAGTCGATTCCATCATGGATTCACCCGACGATGAAGCGGCATTCATGGCCGTAGAGCTTGAAGAAGATGCTGAAAAGTGTCTCATGGCAGGAGAAGAGGATGAGGTAAACTCTCACGCTCCATTTAACTCCTCTTCACACTACACACACGACACTATTTTAGGTGCAGATGAGAATCTGGACGTCGCAATCGCATATCAAGAACTGTTAGTCGAGCAGATTCAGATGAGTCTGCAGCTCAGTAAGACTCTTCAGGAGTTGGATACCCTGAAAGGGGAGAATCAGAGACTTTCTCAGGAGAGTCAGGTTGCTATTGAGTTAGAAGGACTTGTGTTGAGACTCAGGGAGGAGATAAACTCTCTGATGGCCAAGTCTCAGCATCAATAAGATCAGATCTCAGTACTGACCAATGACTTGACTCAGAAAGATACTGAACTGAGTCTACTGAAGCAAGAGTTGTCAGGACTTCAGACCGAGCATGAACTGCTGAAGAAAACCGATGATGTCTAGAGGAATCTAATGACAGAGCGGTACATGGGAGCTGAAAAGAAGCTTGAGGCCATGCTTGCAAGCAACAAGCCTAAGCACTGCAAGGAGGGAGTTGGATTCAGCCAAGGAGCCTCCTCATCTGCCCCCCGTACGCTCAGAAAATCGGCTAGCTGATAGATTTGTTCAAAGGGAGACTATCAACGCAGAGATTCTGAACCCTCATAGCCAAGAACAAACAAAAGATGAAGGTACCTCATCCCAGCTATCAGCATTCTGACAAGAAGATCAGTTCCAAATCACCCCAGTTCAGTCAAGGGGGAACCAACAAAGTTAAGTGGGTTGATCAGTATGGACCTCTGCAGCAGACACATCCAGCTCAGTATGGGTCATATTATTATGATCCTATAGTCAGGAGAGGACCTAAAGTCAGAAGAAGAAGAAGAAGAAGAAGAAAGTCGTGATGTCATTGATAAATCTAAAGGGAAAATAGTGTTGGAACCGCAACAGTTCCAAGAGTATCATATGTTAAAGGACTTTAGCATAATCTTCTCTCTGTTAGTCAATTTTGTGATAACTCGAATAGAATGAGTTTTGACGCTGGTTTCTGTGATGTCATTGATAAATCTAAAGGGAAAATAGTGTTGTCAGATTCGCGCAAAAAGAATATACATGTAGCTGACTGGAACTCAGTTGAACCTGAAGCTTGTTTGTTGGCAAAGAACGACAACAGAACGGGGTGGCTCTGGCACAGAAGACTCAGCCACCTCAACTTCAAGACGCTCAACAAGCTAGCTAGAAACACTTTAGCAAGAGGACTGCCGAATGAAGTATTCAGCAAAGACACTCAGTGTGAAGCATGTTTGAAGGGAAAGCAAACAAGGAATCAAAATCCACATGTTCCATCGCCTTCAACTGATGGAATCCTTCAGCTGCTACATATGGATTTATTCGGTCCTGTCTCTCCGGTGACGATCAGAGGCAAAAAGTATACTTTAGTGGTCATTGATGACTAGTCGAGCTACACAAGGGTCATATTTATTGCCAACAAGTCTGACGTCAATACAGAGTTACCAACGCTTCTGAAAAAGCTCAGTGTCGAGAAGAACACCAAGATCATCAAGATACGTTCAGACAGAGGAACTGAGTTCCTGAATTCGATAGTGGAGGAGTTCTGCAAAGCTTAAGGCACAGAGTACGAGACGTCTGCCGCGCACACGCCTCAACAAAATGGGGTTGCTGAAAGGAAGAATAGAACACTCAAAGAAGCAGCAAGAACCCTACTCGCAGACTCAGGACTCCCAACCAAATTCTGGGCAGAAGCTACTGACACTGCATGTTACAATTAGAACAGATCTCTACTGACTAAGCAGCATAAGAAGACACCATATGAATGATGGAACGGCAAGAAGCCTTCTCTATCTTATTTCCATATTTTTGGGTGTTCGTGCTTTATCCACAATAATGGAAAGGATCAGTTAAAGACTTTCGATAGCAAGTCAGACCAGGGAGTCTTCTTAGGATACTCCCGGGATAGCAAAGTCTTCAGAGTTTTTAACTACCGGACCCTTTGCGTGGTGGAAAGCCTTCATGTTGTTTTTAATGAGTTTGCTACTGAAGACAGGAGCAGAAACTCTAAACCAGAGTCTGAGGAAATCAGTAAGCTGCTACAAGATCTGAGCCTGAAAGATAAAGTTGAAAAGATCCAGCTGTGTTGGGATGATGATTCAAAAGAGGAAACTGAAGATAAGTCAACTGAATCTCAGCCAGCAGCAGAAGTAGCTGAACAGATTGACTCTACGGAAAAGAGTCAATCCCAGGTAACTCAGGTCGATGAAGAAACCTAAGTGGTAACTGAGACCTCTACTGAGGATAATAATTCAGGGGGAACAAATGAAGTTCCTGAGCTAAATGCCCCTGAACCTGGTGACTCAGTAGACTCAACTCTAGTAACTGAACTGCTTCAATCTCAGAATAGTTCAACTGAAATGCCTAACTCACCTACTATCTGTGTTGAACTAATCTTAGATGAAGAGTTGAAACATCGTAGATCGTGGCTGGACGCTCACACTTCTGACTTGATTATTGGAGATCCTTCAGCAAGCGTAAAGACAAGATCTAGATTCTGTCAGGGAGAAAGCACATTATATTCCTGCTTCTTGTCCACTGAAGAACCTCAGTCAGTTGAGGGCACACTTAAGAATGTTGATTGGATCGTAGCTATGCAGGAGGAGCTAAATCAGTTCACGAGAAACGAAGTATGGGAGCTTATTGACAGACCCCAGCATCAACATGTGATTGGAACTAAATGGGTCTTCAAGAACAAGCGAGATGAAAACAACATTATTGTAAGGAACAAAGCAAGACTCGTGGCAAAAGACTACTGTCAAACCGAAGGGATAGATTTCGACGAAACTTTGGCTCCAGTTGCAAGATTGGAGGCAATCAGACTATTCCTGGCCTACGCAACACATCAGCGATTCAGAGTTTATCAAATGGAAGTGAAGTCTGCATTCCTGAACGGCGTGCTGAAAGAAGAAGTCTATGTATAATAGCCTCCCGTCTTTCAGCAGGGACATCAGTTCTACAAACTCAGAAAGGCTCTGAATGGGTTAAAATAAGCACCCAGGGATTGGTACGATACCCTGTCCGAGTTTCTTCTTCAGAAAGGCACTGTAGACCACACATTATTCAGCATTCGACTAGAAGACGACATCCTACTTGTGCAGATCTACACAGATGACATAATCTTCGGATCAAAGAACGTCATCATGTGTCAGCAATTTGAGAAAATGATGAAGGATAAATTCGAGATGTCAATGATGGGAGAGATGGATTATTTCCTTGGTTTTCAAGTCAAACAATCTGAGAAGGGAACGTTCATCAATCAAGGCAAATACACTCGAGACCTCATCAAGAAGTTCGGTTGCACATCCGACAAACCAATCAAGATCCCGATGAACACGAACATGAAAATTGATCTTGACAAAGAGGGAGTATCAGTAGACCATACTAAATTTCGTGCTATTATTGGTTCATTATTATATCTAACTGCCACTCGACCTGACATAACTTATGATGTATGTGTCTGCGCTCGATTTCAGGCGAAACCTAAGCAGAGTCACATGGACTCAGCAAAGTAGATTCTCCGCTATCTCAGAGGAACACCTAATATGGGTTTATGGTATCCAGCAGATGATAATATTGAACTAACTGGTTATTCTGATGCTGACTTTGCAAGATGTAGAATTGACCGAAAGTCAACTTCTGGAACTTGTCAGTTCCTGGCAGTAAGCTGATTTCATGGTTTTCAAAGAAACAGCATTCAGTAACGAAGTCAACTACTGAAGCTGAATATATGGATGTCGGATGTTGCTGCGCCTAAATCCTTTGGCTGAGATAGCAGCTATGCGACTATGATGTCATTCAGAATGAAGTGCCGATCTTCTACGACAGCTCCAATGCGATTGCAATCACTCAGAACCCAGTACTTCATACTAGATGCAAGCACGTAGACATTACACACCACTTCATTCGTGATCATGTCGAAGAGAATGATATCAGGATGGAAAAGATCCATACTGACCATCAAAGGGCAGATATTCTGACCAAACCTCTAGCTGAAGCCAGATTCAGAGAACTTTCTGTAGAGCTAGGTCTGTTGGACCCTACTAACTCCAGTCAGTAAGTGGATTCAGGAGAGGAGCATTCAGCAAGGGGGAATGTTTACTCTCAGTACTGAGTAAATTCAGTACGTAGAGACTCAGCAACCATCTACACGAGGTATCAGCTGACTACAATGTTCAGCTGACAGGTTTGCGTATCTCTACTCTGTAGCCAATGAAATATTCTGTGCATTTATGATTCAGATTCAGCTTCGTATTCAATACCTTAGAAAATGTCATTTAATATAACGGTTTACATTAAATACACGACATTCTATGTAAAGCATGCTGAACTCTGTGGCGCATTAAATGCATGTAGTATCAAGTTACTTCTTTGGCTAGTTACAACTGTATTTTGACTTAGGCGGCTAAATTGATCATTACCTATTTTAAAACATTAAATCCTAGCTGTCCATCTCATAAAGAAATTTCAAACTGAACCATGGATTTTTAACTGTTCATCTTCTTTAACATATAAAAACACGTTTAAAGTTTAGAAACCGCCATTTTCACTCTGCAAATTTCTCGAAGCCCTAGATTTTCTGAGAATAGCCTCCGTTTACTTTGCAAATTTCTATCTCAAAATCTCAGAAACTCTTTGGTAAATCTTTAATGATTATTCAGCATCGTATATGATATTTATATTATTTTTCCATTCGATACTGATATTTTTCATTTGCAAAAAATAAATCATGGCAGGATCATTTGTTAGTGTTCCCCTGGATATGTAAGAGATCCTAGAGAAGAATCGCGTCTGATGCGAACCGATGATGGAGTTCGATGCCTGCGAGCTCGACTTCATGGAACCGATGACAGGCTTGGAGGGTTTTCTATCCTGGAAGCCATCGTACTTCCTCCCGTGCCAAATAGTTGTGTTGTACTTGAACTCAGAGTCAGTAGAAGGAGACATCCGATGCAGATTCGTCACTCACACGGTTGGAGATCCCTCCCATGCTATTTTCAAAATCAAGACGATGTCCATAAAGCAAGCTCTTCAGCGTAGCTTCAAACTTCCTAATGAAGGATTCAGCACAGTGGGATACAAAGACGATCTTATGGATGAGTATTTAGAGATTTTCTGTGGGAAGCCAACTACATTCAGAGCAGCCTTCCCAAAGAACTCCATACTCCCACAATTTAGAGCTCTCGCCTACATCGTCACTCAGCTACTGACGAGTCAGGCCGGTTCTTTTGACCAAGTATCGAGGCCAAAGATTCAGCTGATGATGGTCATATACGATCACGCCAAGATCAACTGGACTGAGTTCTTTCTCAAGGAATTCATGACTCAGGCCGCCAAATTTGACAAATCATCTCAATGCCTAGCCGTGAAGGGAAAGCTCTTATACGGATTAAAGCTTTCAGTCATGATAGAAGACTTATGCGGAGCTGACAACGTAGTATATGCTGATAAGCTATACTTCAATCCGAAGAAAGTCAGGTTCCAAAGCAGGGCAGCAGCCCTTCAGCAAATTGGGTCAGGGCCTGCTGATCCCAAGACAGGAGCTCAGAAGACCTCCACTCCCACAAAGAAGAGGTCGCCTCCTAAGTCTACTCCCAAGACACCAACCAAGAGATTGAAGAAAATCAGTGAGGTCGTAGCTGAACCTCCTTTGCAGCTAAGAGATGAGGCTGAGTCCTTAGAGAAGACTCTGTCAGTGGAGATCTGTTCTGAGTGTAACATGCATTGTTAGTTGCTTCTGCCCAGAATTTGGTTGGGAGTCCTGAGTCTGCGAGCAGGGTTCTTGCTGAGTGTTCTGTTCTTCCTTTCAGCAACCCCATTTTGTTGAGGTGTGAGCGAGACAGATGTCTCATGCTCTATGCCTTCAGCTTTACAGAACTCCTCCACCATCGAATTCAGGAACTCGGTTCCTCTGTCTGAACGTATCTTTATAATTTTGGTGTTCTTCTCAACACCGAGTTTTTTCAGAAGCGTAGGCAACTCTGTTTTGACGTCAGACTTATTTGCAATAAATATGACCAATGTGTAGCGCGAGTAGTCATCAATGACCACTAAAGCATAATTTTTACCTCTGATCGTCACTGGAGAAACTGGACCGAATAAATCCATATGTAGCAGTTGGTCCTGAGATTAAACGTTCAGGTGTAGAAGGGGGGGGGGGAGGTGAATATACCTGAAAACAATTTCTCAACTTTAAACACGAACAGTCCTTTTCAGGAGAGTGTCGTACTAAAGAAGTTTAGTAGACCAAATAAGCTGTTCTGAATCGTGTGGCACAGTGGCTGACTTCAATAAGGCTTGCTAGCTGACTTGAGTCAGAATTCAGTACCGTTCAGCTGAAGTTCAGTATAGTGCGGAAATGTGTAGGCCCAAATTCAGTAGAGTTTAGAAAACATTTTTAATAAAATAGTTTCAGTAATTAGTGCGATCGATTAAGATTTGCTGAAACTCAGTTGAATGATTTTAGAAAATATTTACAGTATGCACAGTAATCAATGCAACAGTTAAAGAGACAACAGAACATAGGCAATTTTTAAAGTGGTTCAGATCCAACAATCCTACGTCAACTGTTCCGAAAGATCAGGAAGATATATATTATACTGAGGTAGTCTCAGTTGGTTTGTACGCTGGTCAAACACTGGTCTTGAGATTTATACTGAGCAAGTCTCAGTTTACAAAGGATCAAACTAAAGCGTTTGACAAACTCTCCAACTATGAAGGAATCCTTTACAATAAGGATCAGTTCAGTTATGAACTCCTTCATCTAAGCTATGGATAAGATCTGCTGAGCTTAGGTTAGAGGGATAGGGAATGAGAAAATGGCTTCTAGAGAGACGAACGGTTTAAGTATGGACTTAGTTTCGTATTCAGTCGCTTGAATACTAGAGGCTTTATACTCGGGTTCAGCTTGGTTCCCTATGAGTAGGTATGTCGTCTTTTGCCGGAGATTACTCTTTGAACTTCTTGCGGAAGACTTAGGTCGTTTTGAGTTGCTCGTGAATGCTCTTGTGTTCTTTGATTTCTCTGTGTTCGCTCGTAAGGTCGTGAGCATCAATTTGAATTATATCCCTCTATTTATAAAGCAGAGACAAGGATAGATCTGTTGAAGACGACGATCCTTGTGTCTCTCTCTTTTGAGTAGCAAACGGCTCTTTCAAAGATGGTGTCAGAGTACTTTCCCTCAATTTCTGGAAAGTATTGACTTGCAGCTTTAATCAGAAAGTTGACAGCTGGCTGCTCGTCATTGGTCGAGGATGAAGAAAATAGGTGAGATAGAACATACTTCAAGGTAGATCTGAAGCTGACTTCTCTCTTCCTCGTATGACTCTGCTGATTTGACTTAGTAAATTCTGAAAGTTAGAAGACTGTCCAGCCGTTGCTGAGTTTGATCTATATTCACTAGCATGCTCCTGCTGAGTCGGCTCTACTGAAGATCAACTCTGAGTTCGGTGAACTACTCCTGCTGAGTTCAGTTTCACTGACTCCTTTCAGTATACTGCTCCTGCTGATTCCAGTATCACTGAGTCTTCTTCTTCTGGTACTGAGGCTGATAATCTACTGAACACCTGAACCAAATGAAGAGTGTCTACTGAGTCTGAAACCTCAGAGACAGAACAATACAGATTACAATGGAATGGTTCATCCGTTCAAAGTAGGGTTTTGGGATCTTCAAATCTTCAGCAAATATTCAGAGCACTAGGCAGCTGAGTTATCTCCCAACAAGTTGTGGTGCGACTGATTCATCTCCCAACAATTTTCCCCTTTTGATGTTGTCAAAACCTATCACTATAACTATCAGAGACAGAGCTCCTTACAAGTATTACAAGTAGAATCAGTGGAGTTGTTCTTCAAGTTCTAGACTACTGAGGGAATCAGGGAAGAAATATCAGAACCTATACAGGAAAACTAACAGCAATTTCTCCCTTTCTAACAACATTTTCCCCCATCTAAAAGCAATCTAACAGACTAGAATCTAACAAGGTAAAAACTGACAGAATAAATATATTCAGTGAGTGTGTGAGTCAGTAATAACTTGAGTGATTCTGTGTGTTAAGCATAAAGTAAACAAGGCTATATAGACAATCAGGAATTGTCAAGGCCGAACAACAGTGATGTTTTATATATAAGGAAATTCAGTACAGATACATCAGACTGCTATTCTAAGAAAATAGAACAGAAAGGAAATACAGAAGCTATCTATCATCTGAACTGCTGAATCCTGTCTTTGAAGTCCTTTGATTTTGATTCAGGAAGTGGCAGTCCATATATTCTGTAAGTAATCTTCCTCAGCTTCTGTATCTCTGGCAAATCAGCAGGCTCGTCTTCATCTAAGTGTCTTGCTTGGGCAGCATCTTTAATCTCTTTCTCAATCACCCCATAATGAACAGAGCCATCAAGCTTCAGTGGGGGAGGCATGATCCTTGGAGCTGGAACCCTGACATCAATTTTATCTGCTATGGCCTTCTGAACTCTAGCAAATATCTTTGGGTCAGTCTTTAGAAGCCATTCAGCAAATGCGATGGATTTGTGAATTTCAGGCCAGTATCTCCAGAAGTAGTATCTCTTGATGTAGTCTGCCTTCAGTGACTCCCACCTCTGTATTCGTTCCCATGGCATCCATTCATCCACTCTGGGCCATCTGTGAATCTTAAGATCAGTAGGCTTCTTGAGTCTTCTATATCTGTAAGGAATATCTGCCTTCTCAGGAATCCTTTGGCTTGCTTCCTTTTCCGCCTTCAGTCTCAGAGCTTCTAGATCTGCCAATCTGCGCCTTTCTCTTGCTGCTTCTATCTGCCTTGCTTCAGCACCTCTGTCTAGATACCTCTCCATCTGATCCCATATCTCTTACATTTCAAGCTCTTGTTTCTTCGAGGGAACATAGGAGGGTACATGCTCTTCTTATTCTGAATCAGCAAGAGTAGAGGATTTTTCTTTTGAAGTTCCCTGTTGACCAGATGTCTGCTGTTGTTGCTGATGTTCCTCCTCTTTCTCTTTATCAGCTTCATCGCTCAGCTTTATTTTCCATGGAGGCAGCCTTGTCCCAGGCTTCCTACCTCCTGGTGGGGCCTTAGTCTTGCCTTTGGCTGGCTTTTTCTTTAGCTTGTTGGCAGCCTCAGCCTCGGCAATCTCTCTGGCAAGCTTCTCATCAGCAGCTATCTGAGCTTCTTCCTCAGGAGTGATGTATCTATTAGTTTTCTTCGAGGGAGGAGTGGGTAGCTTCAATATTTTCTTGCTGTTTCCTTGCACTGGAGGAGGCAGAGGAACTTCTTCATCTTCTGAGTCCTCCTCTGCATACTCAACAATCTCCTTAATTATATCATTGGGTGTCTGAGTTGCTTGATTAGCAGAATCCTTGGGTCCTGAGCCACTTGGGCCGGTCTCAGCAGGCACTACATCTCCTGCTACTGAGACACCCTAGGCCTCGCCTTGTGCAGTTTGAGTAGAGGAACCAGTGGGAGCAGATTGTTGGCTCTGGGTAGCTCCAGTTACTGTCCTTACTGCCTTAGGCGTGTTATCAATAGAAGTTCTGAGCCCCTTGATCTCCGCACTCTGAGACTGAGTGGTCTGCCTCCACGTCTTGTGGACGGCACGGGCGAGGAGTTTGTTCTGCGTTCCTTGACTCCTCAGGGCCCTGGCCACTGATTTCGATCTTCGGCTTTTAGGACTGGGCGCTACCTCGAATGTAGACTCGAGTAGAAGCTGAGCTGGTTATGTCGCCTTCGAGGTACCAGCCTCCGACTGACCTGGTCCAAGGATGCTGAGAGGAGGTTTAGCAGTAGAAGTTGGTGCATCCTTGTCCAGTTGAGTTCCCTCATCAGACTTCTTAGCGCCTGAATCACGGGGTGGGTCCTGACCATCGCGGTCAGACCTATCTGAGGGTGCCGTTGCTGAGACTGGTTGTCGATCATTCAGCATGGCAAGCATGGAAGCCCTCAAGTCATCTAGGGAACAGATCTCAGAAGGCTCTGAGTAGCCTATCTTGTCCCTGATGATTAGCTCTTCTTCGTGGAGCTGTTCGCATGTGTGGTGGAGGATCAGCTTGTTCAGAGTAGACCACTCCTGGAACTTGATCAACATATGGAGTCTAGCCTGCCTTGCCAGAATGATAAGATCAGTGTGGCTGGCTATCTCTCGGATATGTTCAGCAATCTCTCGGGAGGCTCTTGATTGCAGAGCAGATGCCTCCATCCCGATCAATTTTGACTCAGAAGCAATCTCAAAATCTTCAACTTCAATCGGAGACTGTTACTTCTCAGCAGACGAAATGCTGCTTAGTGGAGGAACATCCAAGGGGCTCTCAGTCGTGGGAATCTGTTCAGCTTTGACCCCTTGGTCCACTGTCTCATCTCGTTCAGTGGAGACGACCTTCTCCACTGACTGAGTTTTCTCTGAGGACTCAGTCTCGTCCCTCAGCTGCAGAGGTGGTTCAGCAACAACCTCTGTTACGACCTCACTGACTTTCTTCAGTCTCTTGGTCGGCGTCTTGGGTGTAGACTTCGGAGGTGACCTCTTCTTCGTAGGAGTGGAGGTCTTTTGAGCTCCAGTTTTGGGATCAGCAGGCCCTAACCCAATCTGCTGAAGGGCCGCTGCCCTGCTCTGGAATCGTACCTTCTTTAGATTGAAATATAGCTTGCCAGTGTACACCACATTGTCAGCTCCGCAGAGGTCTTCTATCATAATAGATAGCTTCGTGCCGTATAACAATTTTCCCTTGACTGACAGGAAGTTGTTTGAATGATCGAACTTCGCAGCCTGAGTCATAAACTCTTTCAGGAAGAATTCAGCCCAGTTAATCTTTGCATGATCATGAATGGCAATCATAAGCTGAATCTTCGGTCTCGATACTTGGTCGAACGAGCCGGCCTGACTCGTCAGTATCTGAGCCACTATGTATGCAAGAGCTCTATACTGGGGAAGCATAGCGTTCTTTGGGAAGGTAGCTCTGAATGTTGTAGGCTTCCCACAGTACACTTCCAAATACTCGTCCATAAGATCGTCCTTATAGCCCACTATAGTAAAGCCTTCGCTCGGAAGTTGGAAGCTTAGCTGAAGCGCTTCCTTGATAGACATCATCTTGATTTCAGGAATGACACGGGCGGGGTCTCCAAGAATGTGGGTGACAAATCTGCGTCGGATGTCCCCATCTACTGACTCAGAGTTCAGATACAGCTCAGCTATCTGTCGAGGAAGGAAGTATGATGGCTTCCTTGACAGAAACTTCTCCAAAACAATCGCCCTCAGCGAATCAAAGATTTCCTCCATGAAATCTAGATCGCAGGAGTCAAACTCCATCAATGGCTCGAACCACACACGGTCCTTCTCGAGGATCTCTTTCATGTTCACCGGTCCCATAACATCTCTTCCTGCCATATTTTACAATCTGCAAAGACACGAAATCAGTATCAAACAAAAAATATTAACAATATCAGATACGATGCTGAATGATCATCAAAGATTTACCATAGAGTTTCTAAGATATTTGGAAATGAGTTTGCAAGGAAACAAAGGCTTTTTCTTAGAAAACTAGGGTTCGTAAAGATTGCAGATTGAAAATGGCGGTTTCCAACTTTGAACGTGTTTATATATGTTAAAGAAAATGAACAGTTAATAATCCATGGTTCAGTTTGAAATAGCTTTATGAGATGGACGGCTAGGATTTAATGTTATAAAATAGGTAATGATCAATTTAGCCGCCTAAGTCAAAATACAGTTGTAAATAGCCAAAGAAGTAACTTGATACGACATGCATTTAATGCGCCGCAGAGTTCAGCATGCTTTTCATAGAATGTCGTGTATTTAATGTAAATCGTTATATTAAATGACATTTTCAAAGGCATTGAATACGAAGCTAAATCTGAATCATAAATCCACAGAATATTTCATTGGCTACTGAGTAGAGATAGGCAAACTTGTCAGCTGATACCTCGTGTAGATGGTTGTTGAGTCTCTACGTACTGAATTTATTTAGTACCGAGAGTGAACATTACCCCTTGCTGAATGCTCCTCTCCTGAATCCACTTACTGACTTGGAGTCAGTAGGGTCCAGCAGACCTAGCTCTACTAAAAGTTCTTTGAATCTGGCTTCAGTTAGAGGTTTGGTCAGTATGAATCTTTTCCATCCTGGTATCCTTCTTTTTGACATGATCACGAATAATGTGGTGTCTGATGTCCACGTGCTTGCATCTCGTATGAAGTACTGGATTCTGAGTGATTGCAATTGCATTGGTGCTGTCACAGAAGATCGGCACTTCATTCTGAATAACATCATAATCGCATAGCTGCTGTCTCAGCCAAAGGATTTGGGCGCAGCAACTTCCGGCAGCCATATATTCAGCTTCAGTAGTTGATGTCGCTACTGAATGTTGTTTCTTTGAAAACCATGAAATCAGCTTACTGCCAAGGAACTGACACGTTCCAGAAGTTGACTTTCGGTCAATTCTACATCCTGCATAGTCAGCATCAGAATAACCAGTTAGTTCAATATTATCATCAGCTGGATACCATAAACCCATGTCAGGTGTTCCTCTGAGATAGCGGGGAATCTTCTTTGCTGAGTCCATGTGACTCGGCTTCGGATTCACCTGAAATCGAGCGCAGACACCTACAGCATAAGTTATATCAGGTCGAGTAGCTGTTAGATATAATAATGAACCAATAATAGCTGGAAATTCAGTACGGTTTACTGATACTCCCTCTTTATCAAGATCGATTTTCATGTTCGTGTTCATTGGGATCTTGATTGGTTTGCCGGATGTGCAACCGAACTTCTTGATGAGGTCTCAAGTGTATTTGCCTTGATTGATGAACGTTCCCCTCTCAGATTGTTTGACCTGAAAGTCGAGTAAATAATTCATCTCTCCCATCATTGACATCTCGAACTTATCCTTCATCATTTTCTCAAACTGTTGACACATGATGACGTTCTTCGATCAAAAGATTATGTCATCTACGTAGATCTGCACAAGTAGGATATCGTCTTCCAGTCGAATGCTGAATAATGTGCGGTCTACTGTGCCTTTCTGAAGAAGAAACTCAGATAGGGTATCGTACCAAGCCCTGGGTGCTTATTTTAACCCGTACAGAGCCTTACTGAGTCTCTATACCTGATGTCCCTGCTGAAAGCCGGGAGGCTGTTCTACATAGACTTCTTCTTTCAGCACGCCGTTCAGGAACGCAGACTTCACATCCATTTGATAAACTCTGAATCTCTGATGTGTTGCGTAGGCTAGGAATAGTCTAATTGCCTCCAATCTTGCAACTGGACTCAAAGTTTCGTCGAAATCTATCCCTTCGGCTTGACAGTAGCCTTTTCCCACGAGTCTTGCTTTGTTCCTTACAGTAACGTTGTTTTCATCTCCCTTGTTCATGAAGACCCATTTAGTTCCAATCACATGTTGATGATGGGGTCTGTCAATAAGCTTCCATACTTCGTTTCTCGTGAACTGATTCTGCTCCTCCTGCATGGCTATGATCCAATCAGCGTCCTTAAGTGTATCCTCAATTGACTGAGGTTCTTCAGTAGACAAGAAGTATGAATATAGTGCGCTTTCTCCCTGACAGAATTTGGATCTTGTTTTTACGCTTGCTGAAGGATCTCCAATAATCAAATCAGAAGTGTGAGCGTCCAACCACAATTTACGATGTTTCAACTCCTCATCTGAGATTTGTTCAACACAGATAGTAGGTGAGTTAGGCATTTTAGTTGTACTATTCTGAGATTGAAGCAATTCAGTTACAAGAGTTGGGTCTACTGTGTCACCAGGTTCAAGGGCATTTAGCTCAGGAACTTCATTTGTTCCCCCTGAATTATTATCCTCAATAGAGGTCTCAGTTACCACTTGGGTTTCTTCATCGACCTGAGTTACCTGGGATTGACTCTGTTTAGTAGAGTCAATCTGTTCAGCTACTTCTGCTGCTGGCTGAGATTCAGTAGACTTATCTTCAGTTTCTTCATCTGAGTCATCATCCCAACATAGCTGGATCTTTTCAACTTTATCTTTCAGGCTTAGATACTATAGCTGCTTACTGATGTCCTCAGATTCTGGTTCAGAGTTGCTGCTCCTGTCTTCAGTAGCAAACTCATTAAAAAAAACATGAGGGCTTTCCTCCACGCAAAGGGTCCAGTAGTTAAAGACTCTGAAGGCTTTGCTGACCCGGGAGTATCCTAAGAAGACTCCCTGGTCTAACTTGCTATCAAAAGTCTTCAACTGATCCTTCCCATTATTATGGATAAAGCACGAACACCCAAAAATATGGAAATAAGATAAAGAAGGCTTCCTGCCATTCCATAATTCATATGGTGTCTTGTTATGCTGCTTTGTCAGTAGAGATCTCTTCTGAGTGCAACACGCAGTGTCAGTAGCTTCTGCCCAGAATTTGGTTGGGAGTCCTGAGTTTGCGAGGAGGGTTCTTGCTGCTTCTTTGAGTGTTCTATTCTTTCTTTCAGCAACCCCATTTTGTTGAGGCGTGTGCGCGGCAGACGTCTCATGCTCTATGCCTTCAGCTTTGCAGAACTCCTCCACCATAAAATTCCGGAACTCAGTTCCTCAGTCAGAACGTATCTTGATGATCTTGGTGTTCTTCTCGACACTGAGCTTTTTCAGAAGCGTTGGTAACTCTGTTTTGACGTCAGACTTGTTGGCAATAAATATGACCCATGTATAGTGCGAGTAGTCATCAATGACCACTAAATCATACTTTTTGCCTCTGATCGTCACTGGAGAGACTGGACCGAACAAATTCATATGTAGCAGCTGAAGGATTCCATCAGTGGAAGGAGATGGAACAGGAGGATTTTGATTCCTTGTTTGCTTTTCCTTCTGGCATGCTTCACACTGAGTGTCTTTGCTGAATACTTCATTCGGCAGTCCTCTTGCTAGAGTGTTTCTAGCTAGCTTGTTGAGCGTCTTGAAGTTGAGATGGCTGAGTCTTCTGTGCCAGAGCCACCCCGTTCTGTTGTCATTCTTTGCCAACAAACAAGCTTCAGGTTCAGCTGAGTTCTAGTCAGCTACGTAGATATTCTTTTTGCGTGAACCTGACAACACTATTTTCCCTGTAGATTTATCAATGATATCACAGAAACCAGCGACAAAAATCACTCTATTCGAGTTATCACAAAATTGACAAACAGAGAGAAGATTATGTTGAAGTCCTTCAACATATGATACTCTTGGAACTGTTGCGGTTCCAATGCTGAGTGTTCCATATCCTCTGGTATAGCCTTTTGCATTGTCTCCAAACTCGATTTGGGGTCCTTGTTCAGTAGTATAATTCTTCAGTAGGTCCTTTTGGTATGTCATATGTCTTGAGCATCCGCTGTCCACATACCAAGGGTCCTTGTGCACCTGCAAAACAAAATTATATTTAGGTACCCTTTATTTTTGATTTTGGGTCCTTAGATGTTAGTTTTGGAAACCCAGATCTGTCTTACGACCCTGGTGGTCTCAGACAGTTTTTTCCCACTTTGATCAACATACTTGACCACTGGACTGGTCGATGCTGACTTCTGAGGCTTAACAGGTTCAGGAGTCCTGATCTTCTTAGTAGGTGGACTGCTGACCTTTGCCTTCTGCGCGGCTTTCTTCTTCTTCTTCTGACTCTTAGGTCCTCTCCTGACTATAGGATCATAGTAATATGACCCATACTGAGCTGGATGTGTCAGCTGCGGAGGTCCATACTGATCAGCCCATTTCGCTTTGCTACTTCCCCCTTGACTGAACTAGGGTGATTTGGAACTGATCTTCTTGTCAGAATGCTGATAGCTGGGATGAGGTGCTTTCATCTTTTGTTTGTTCTTGGCTAGGGGGTTCAGAATCTCTGCGTTGATGGTCTCCCCTTGAACAAATCTATCAGCTAGCCAGTTTTCTGAGCGTACGGTAGAGGAGGAGGCTCCATGGCTGAATTCAAGTCCCTCCTTGCAGTGCTTAGACTTGTTGCTTGCTAGCATCGCCTCAAGCTTCTTTTCAGCGCCCATGTACCGCTCTGTCATCAGGTTTCTCCAGACATCATCACTCTTCTTCAGCATTTCATGCTCGGTCTGACGTCCTGACAACTCTTGCTTTAGTAGACTCAGTTCAGTATCTTTCTGTGTCAAGTCATTGGTCAGTACTGAGATCTGATCTTCTTGATACTGAGACTTGGCCATCAGAGAGTTTATCTCCTCCCTGAGTCTCAATACAAGTCCTTCTGACTCAGTAGCAACCTGATTCTCCTGAGAAAGTCTCTGATTCTCCACTTTCAGGGTATCCAACTCCTGAAGAGTCTTACTGAGCTGCAGACTCATCTGAATTTGCTTGTCGAGTAGTTCTTCATATGCGATAGCGACGTCCAGATTCTCATCTGCACCTGAAATAGTGTCGTGTGTGCAGTGTAAAGAGGAGTTAAATGGAATGTGAGAGTTTACCTCATCCTCTTCTCCTGCCATGAGACACTTTTCAGCGTCTTCTTAACGCTCTACGACCATGAATGCCGCTTCATCATCGGATGAATCCATGAAGGAATCGACTTCATCTGAGTCATCTGAGAGTTCACCAGCAATATATGCTTGTCGCTTCTCGATGAACTTCTCCCTTCGAGCTTTGCGTGCTTCTCTCTCAGCAGTACTGAGCTCAGGACAATCATACTGATAGTGTCCTGGCTTCTTGCAGTTGTAGTAGGTAGTGACTCTCTCTTCTTTGCTTTCGCTGTCTTTCGACTGAGCTGAGTCCTCCTGTTTCCTGCATTCAGAAGTATGTGAGTTTGGAGTGCGTTTGGGTGTATATTCGGACTTACCCTTAGAGTCTCTGACGACTCTTGAGAGTTTTCTGCGCCTCTCCTTCTCCTTCTGATACTTCACGGCAAGCAGTGCGTACTTCTTAGCCAGGTTTCCCTCTTGTAAATTACTGAGTGAAGGTTCAACCTTGCTAGAAGTTGGAGCCGCTGTGCTGACTGATGCTTTGAAGGCATGGTCGACTTGGGTGTCAGTTTCAACTCGCTGCTTCCTTTGAGGTAGACCAAACTTGAACTCCTCATCTTTAAGTTCTGAAAAGATATGGTGAGGAGTAACAATATCTAAATCAGAATGTCTCAGTAAAGTAGCAAAGGGAGTCCAATGACCGTCTGGCATTGCCCTCAAAATCTTGAGATTCATCTCTCGGTTGGAGAACGTCTTTCCCAGCCCAATGATAGAGTTCATCAGATCCGTGAAACTTACGTTGAGATCTTCAATAAAGTCACCAGGCATGAGAGACAGTCTCTCCAGCTTCTGAAGTTCCAACGCCAGCTTGTTTGCTTTGATCTTCTGAGTCCTCCGACTCAGTAGCGCAAAAGCATCCCAGAGTTCCTTCGCGGACTTGCAGTCCTGAACTCTCCCGAGATAAGAATCGCTCAGAGTGGTCAGTATGTCATTTCTGGTGACCCGGTCTAAGTTGTGAACCTTCTTCTCCTTAGGGGTGAAGAGACTTCTATCTTTAGGGATCTTCTTCCCAGTCACCATTCCTCCTCCTTGTGCTAGGTCCTGAGTTACGACACTATCAACCATTGGAATGATAGGTCCGTCCTCCAGTACCTCTGTTATGATGTCGTGGAGGGAAGTCAGATGTGTCTCCATTCTGACCTGCCATACCCCGTAGTTGTCTACTGAGAACATGGGTACCATCCTGATTCCTGACATATCAAACATGGTAGATAATGATATGAATAAAGAATGATATGCAGTGAAAACATTTTCTGGATCCGTTCAAGTAGACCAGTTTTAGAATAACAAGAGTCTTAGAAAACTCCTGCTCTGATACCAATTGTTGGTCTTGAGATTAAACTTTCAGGTGTAGGGGGTGAATACACCTGAAAACAATTTCTCAACTTTAAACACGAACAGTCCTTTTCAGGAGAGTATCGTACTGAACAAGTTCAGTAGACCAAATAAGTTGTTCTGAATCGTGTGGCAGACTGGCTGACTTCACTGAGGCCTGCTAGCTGACTTGAGTCAGAATTCAGTACCGTTCAGTTGAAGTTCAGTATAGTGCGGAAATATGTAGGCCCAAATTCAATTGAGTTTAGAAAATGTTTTTAATAAAACAATTTCAGTAGTTAATGCGATCAATTAAGTTTTCCTGAAACTAAGTTGAATGATTTTAGAAAATACTTTCAGTATGCACAGTAATCAATGCAACGGTTAAAGAGACGATAGAACACATGCGATTTTTAAAGTGGTTCGGATCCAACAATCCTACGTCCACTATCCCGGAAGATCAGGAAGCTATGTATTATACTGAGATAGTCTCAGTTGGTTTGTACGCTGGACAAACACTGGTCTTGAGATTTATACTGAGTAAGTCTCAGTTTACAAAGGAACAAACTAAAGCGTTTGACAAACTCTCCAACTATGAAGGAGTCCTTTACAATAAGGACCAGTTCAGATATGAACACCTTCGTCTAAGCTATGGATAAGATCTGCTGAGCTTAGGTTAGAGGGATAGGGAATGAGAAAATGGCTTCTAGAGCGACGAACGGTTTAAGCATGGACTTAGGTTCGTATTCAGTCGCTTGGATACTAGAGGCTTTATGGTCGAGGTTATGCAATTTCTTCTTATCAAGAGTGAAGAGGCTCTTATCCTTGGCAACCTTTGGGCCGGTTCTGGCACCTGTTGTTCCGTCGAATCTAAGTTCGACTGAGTCGACCATCGAAATAATAAGTCCTTTCTCCAGGACGTTGGTCATGCTGTCGTGCAGCGATGTTAAATGTGCCTCCATCCTCACTCGCCATACTACTCATGGGTACCGTCCGAATCCCTAAAATATCAGCCATTGAAAAAGATAGGATATATGATGCAATGAAGAGAATCAAGATGTAGTGAAAACGGGCTTTCCTAGGATCTTTATTCGAGATAGACCAGTATTAAGAAAACAATGATCAATAAGAACACTGCTCTGATACCAATTGTTGGTCCTGAGACGTGCTTCAGGTGTTGGGGGGGGTGAATACACCTGAATACAACTTCTTTTCTTAAATGCGAAAGTCAGCTCTAGCTGAGTTTGCTACTGAACTGAATCAGATAGCTAGATATGCTTTTAGATTGCGTGGGCAAAGATTTCTTCTACTGAGTTTAGTTCTACTAACTTATGGCAGTCGAATAGTCGTTCAGTATCAGAGTTGTGTGAGGAAGTGTAGGCCCTATGAAACGTCTTGGTTGGAAAACCGGTTTTATGCTGAGTTTGATGAAATACAGTTTTATGCAATATGATCAGTTAAGGAAAGCAGTAAATCAACACAGCGGATTTTTAAAGTGGTTCGGACATACTGGGTCCTACATCCACTATCATGACTAAAGCAAGATACTTGTTATATTTATACTGAGAAAGTCTCAGTGATCTGTTCTCAAGACAGATACAAACTTGATGATTATACTGAGCAAGTCTCAGAGATCTGTTCACATGAAAGATACTCTAGTTATAGTCTTAGTGAGGGTACAAGAGTTTCAAACTTAAAGAGTTTGAGGCTTCTCCAACTATGAGGAAGTTCTTACTATAAGAACGTTTTCACAAGAATGTGAAGTCCCTCGGAGTTTCTAAGCTATAAATATTATAATGTGGCTCGCTTAGATAAGAGAAAGGGAACAAATATTCTCTAGAGAGAAGAACTAAAAGATTCTAATCTAAGTCTAAATTCTTCGCTTGATATGCAGTGAGTTTGCTAGAGATCGTTGTGCGTTGAAAGCTTTTGGTTCCCGGTGTTTTTCTGCATCAAACTCTCCTCTATATATAGTCGTCGATTATGAATAGATCTGTTGGAGAGGGGTCTAGCCACGTGTCAAAACGACAAGGAAAACGGCTCCTTAAAATTTGAACGTTGAAGAGTAGGTGCACTATAGAGATACGTCTCTTTTTCAGTTTCGGAGCAGCTTTTGTCAGAACAAGTAAAGCGTTGTCGGCTCCTTATTGGTCAAGGTAGATTGGTAGGTGAGGCTTGTCAAACATCAAGGTTGACTCTCTCTGAATCCTCGGACCTTCAAATGCAGTGACTTCCTACTGATGTTCTTCTGAGCATTCAGTGCTTGGGCACGAATTCCTGTGCAGATTCAGTTGGTGGTCGGCTGACCAACTGAGTTCTTTGATCCTGAGTTCATCAACTGTATGCAAGGTCTTCTACTGAACTCCACAGCTACTGAACTCTAGCCTACTGAGTTCTTAACATGCTGAACTCAAACTAAGCTATTACATAATCGAAGGGTCATCATTCAGTTAGGGGTTTTGGGATCTTCAAATCTATAAAATATTTTCTATTGAATCTTCATCCCAACATTGAATCATATCAATAGTGTAAAGTCAAATTCTTCAAATTATAATTGATATCCTAGAACTTCATTTAGATTTTTATGTATCTGGAAAAGGAAAATGACCCTACAGACTTGACCATTCTACAAAAATCTTTCCTTTGTTCAATATCTCCTACTTTACTAAGCTACAATGATTTAATGGCGTCTAAAGGCGTGTTACTAATAAGCAATCAAAGTACCTTTAGTTATAAATATTTAACTATTTGATCATGTTTTTTAATGATTAGTAGAATTTATCCTCTTAATCTACATCTATCAAATCCTTAATTTGAAGCGTATTCTATAATTTTATACATTCTAGTATAATAGCAATATTAATTATGATGACTTCCATCCCGACAACGAGTGCATGAACATGAAGAAGAAGAAAAAAAAAAGACAATTTTAGAAAAGAAAGATGGTCAACAGAGCCGACAAACTTTAACTATGAAAATGATAAAGCGGTTGCCTTTATTTAGATAGTGTAAGAAAAAGAAGGCAAAAGTTGCATCTGAAAAAGCATTCAAAATTGCATGCTTACATTCACTGGAGAAGATAAATCCGCATGCATCATCCATAATTTCTCTTCTATCATTTCAACATTTCATTTTCGATTTCTTATTTCTCAAATATCAATGTATGCATGTAAATATGATAACAGATCATATTGAAGTAGAAATCTGGTCAAATTAATTATGCTATATACTATGGAGATTTAATTAAGACGAAGATAAAAATACATCTGTTAAGTAGATCCCAAACCACAACAAACGGACAATATTCATTAATGTACTATATCCATTTTATCTCATAAGAAAGATAAATAAAATGTAAAACAGAAAAAGCAATAAACATGATTAATGTCTCTTAATCATCATTTACCTAACTAGACAAAGGGTGGCAGAGCAGTATCATTAATCATAATCATATCGGCAAAGAAATAAAAATGATTGTGTAAGAAAAGCAGTGGATTGAAGAATGCGGATGTACAGTAATTAGATTATAAAATTACCTTTATATATTTAATGATTTTTTCCAAATAGAAGTGTCGTCTCGTCAACTATATCCTATATTTTATATATGCATCAGAATTAATATAATTATTTCTTTCGCCAGTCTCCACCTCTATAAATTGACATGGGATAGTACAAACGCCATCCTTGAAATATGAAAAATGAGGAAGAAAGAGAGGAAGAGTGAGACGGGTTATGCCTGGCTCCCTGTATGCCACGCGCCCGACGTCGATCCAGACAAGGGATTTGCGGAGGCGAGCGGCGTATGAGGAGCCAAGCATGCTGTAACCGCCGTCAACATTCTCTCCGATCCGCCTTCTCCTTCGACGTACGGTAGTGGCGAGTGTATATTGGCATCTCAACTTTCATGGAAATTAAAAGAAATGTAGATATATGTGTTTTCTTTTTCTTAAAATTAATCAATAATTTCTCTATGCTTATCTTCCATGCATGTTGGAATATTTTGCAATTTGAGGAGCAGCCCAGCAGGTATATGATCGAAACGGGCATGGAGAAAAACATTTTGAAGATAATTTATTCAAGGGGTTTGGAGTCATAGTAAACTAGCTAATTCGAAATTATAATTCATGAGTTTTATTGTGTTAGCACTTAATTAGCACCTACTAATTCTATTTTGGTAGCTCATTCAGAATTATAAGAATAATTTACAAAGCAAGACTATATATATGGAAAGCTCCTTTTCGCATCAAATAACTGAAAAAATTAGTATGGTCAAAGTCGTATTGGGACATAACATGTTTAAAGAGAATAAGGTTTTGCTTATGTTACTGTCAGTCTATAGTGCTGTCTACTTCAAATATGGACAGATAAAAAATATATAAATAGGGTGTGAATTTGGTGAGGTCCTACATTTAATTTGAGAATTATGAATTCTGCGTAATTTTGATATGTTTTATGCATAATTAATATATTTTTTTATGCAAAATAATTTGTAATTTTATATTTTTGACTTCTGAATAAAACATATAAGGGTTGTGCATAATGTAAAATTATAGGTTTTTGCATAAAAAAATATAAAGATTATGTATATATAAAAGATACTCCCTCCATCCCGCTTGACTTGTCTTATTTTCATTTTTGGATTGTCCCGCTTGACTTGTTTTATTTTTTAAAATGAAAATTAATTACTACATAAACTCCAACTTTTTCTTTGTAAGACCTACCTCTTTGTACACAATCACCCATTCATCTATACACAACCACTCGTCATCTTAATCTCCGTGCCAAAAATAAACAAGACAAGTCAGGCGGGACAGAAAGAGTATAATGAATATGCATAGTTCTTAGTTCTCATGTTAAATTTGGATCCTTACATGGTCTACTCCATATATATATATATATATATATGGGAAGGATCAAATGAGAACCAATCTCTATATGAGAACTAAGAACTAATCTAGATCATTTATATATTTTAATCTATGGTTAGTATTGAAACTTTATTTAATGCATTATATTCAATGCAAAAATAGTAAAGGTTATGATTTTAACTTTCAATTCATATGGTAATTAATGAGTATTCTATATTTGGTGATTTTTTTTATTTAGGAATTTTATAATAATTACGCTAAACAAGGAAAGATCTAAAAAGTAATATTTGATAATGTTTCGATGGCATTAATATTTAATGTATTTCTATAATAATTCATATAAATTAAAGTAAATATTACGACATGAATTATCGTAATAATTCTAGGAATTATTATTAAATTCATAGAAATTTAATCATAATTCATAAAAATTTAATAATAATTTATAGAAATTAAAGTAAATATTACGATATGAATTATTATAGAAATGCATTAAATTAAGTGAATCAGTGCATCTATTCATATCCATAATACAATTAGTTCAAATATTTTCTTATAATGCATAAAAAATTGCATTTTATATATCACATTAAAAAAAATTAAATATTTATCATTCATTTTTTTCATAGATATTTAGATCTCAAAATGTTGGTTTTATTGTATAATTTAAGTAGATTATTATTATTATTATTATTCAGAATTGTTATTCAAATGCATAAGTTAGGAATACTTATGCATTAATAATGCATATATATGCATCAAAGTAATATTTGTGTCATGGACCTTTTTCAAGCTATTAGATTGATTTACGGGAATATGCATCACATTATGAATAAGTATGCATCGAACAATGCATACATATGCATCACATGAACAATTTTTTTAATTTACATTGTATACAGTAACTAGTCTATCTTTTATTTTTGGATATCTAATTTTTTCTACGATGATTATCTTTAATTTCCCTAGATATTGCTTTACATTAATTAGAGATTATATACTAATCGCAGTTTTACCATAAATAATATTGTAATTATAGTATTTTTTATATTTAATCAATCAATCTAAAGATAATTTTTTATTAAAGATTTATTAAGATTCAATTAAAATAAGTAGAGATAATGTAGTTTATGAATCATAAAATTTCATTTGATTTTTTTCTTATAAAAATTCGAGTAATAATGTTGTTTAAATGATGCATATTTTATTATATGTAGAGGCATATTTCATTGTACGTAGATGCATTATCGAATTAATTATTCATCTATTTTCATGCATCAACTTGCTGATAGATTATGCATCAAAAATATATTTTATTACCGAGTTATTATGCATCAAATAGTGTCAAGTTATTATGTATCAAATAATATATCGTGTTGTTGGATTGGCAAGTTATTATGCACCAAATAATATATCGTGTTGCATTCATGTAATCTAATTATGCATTAAACGGTATGTAGAAGCTTATGCATACACATGAATGAATCGTATTAAATAAGTGATAATAACATTAGGGTTTCGAAATTAATATGATTTGAGTAGTTGAGATCGGCGATTTTAGAAAACTTTTCACAAATAGAATGTTTCATCTAATAAAATATGTTATGTTATTTTAGCAGATTTCAATTTTACCCATATTTTTTTGTACAGAATTTCCCTTATGCTATTAAAAATTAATTTAATATTTTAGATTTTGGTTTAAATTTCACCGTGGATTGAAATAAGATCTATGATCTATAATGGTTCGTAATTCTCATATAGGGATTGGTTTTCATGGGAACCCTATATATATATGTATATATATATATATATATTAACGCATAATAATCTCAATCTTTTTACAGTTACTAATTATTAATTAAACGTCACTTCACAAATATTATAGCGTAAAGATTCGAGAAATCCGCGTCTATTATTTTTGATGCGCACAGTTTAAGTCTACACATAACGGCTTAGATGGAATTTAAACCTATGACTTTTAGTCACAGACTTTACACCTTGACCGTTATATAATTTCATGGGGATAAATATTCAGTTTTTTACTGTTATAAAATGAATAGTTTTTGTCACCAATTGATATATTGCAAATATATTTACGTACGTAATTTGTACTTTTTGTGTACATCCCACCGTAACTATGGTTGATCTTACTACATCTATGACTTATCGCGGTAGAAGTTTGTCTATTTCGCTACAAATGAAAAGGTGAAGTCTATATTTTTTAAGATTATTTTGGGTTGAATTGGTGATTTTTGTATTAATAGACGTCCAATCCTGGGTCCAATTTCTGTTGGACTATATCTTGAGCCCAATTTGTTTTATCTCTGTTTATTTTATATGGGCCTCCCTTTATATAATGTACATTATTCTTCGTACAAGAATAATATTACTGAAAAAAAGAAAGAAAAGGGAAAGCAATTATCAATAAGTGATTTTTGTTTATTAAAATATCAATATGATCAACAACAAAGTCCTCATATTGAACTAATTAGGGTGATTCTACGTACAATCATTTAAAGATGGGGGGGGGTGGGGCGTGTCTGAATGTTGTTTCACAAAACAAAAATGAGTGAAATTCGACCACCACATGATTTTGATCAATTATATTTTCTTAAAAAACTGATTCTTTTACAAGGTTGGAAGATGGAATTTTCATAGTTAAGGTAATATAATTGGCATGATAACTTGTCGATTCGCATACGGAAAAAAATATATATGAATGTGTGATGTAGTCGGTGAGCACCAAATATTTGCTTAGAATCATGATGAATATAGTAAGAAAAGTAAATATTAATTGCAGATTGGAAGAGAAGTATGTATGGAGGATTTAAGTGACATCCTAGCATGTTTAAGTGAAGCAAAAAGTATATAAATTAAATAAAAGCAGACAGAAATCCAGGACTAATGCCGGCCTCCATCGTGCTAATTAACTCCAGCTAACACCAAATCCATTCTCATTTTTTACTCTCTCACTACAACAAATGCAACTGCTAAGCATTTAATGATGTTCCCTACGTGACAACCTTTCAATTAATCTAAAACTAATTAACCCATATATAAAATCTGCTTACAGTATTTGGTTTTATTATGACTTTGGTTTTCTGGAAATTAATAAACCTAAACCAAATCATACTCAAAGTGAGCACCAAATCTCGAATTCATCAGTGTCACTGAAATTGTGGGAAAAAGCTTTCAACTTGTTTCTATTGGAAGTAAAGTCGTCATTTTGAATTTTGTACTCCCTCCGTCCCATAAATTTTATCTCATTTTTCTTTTTGTTGTTCCATATATCTTGTTTCATTTCCTTAAAAGTCAAGTTTGTGTGGTTAGAATTTATTCATATTTCGAGGGATCACATCTCTATACACACAATCAACAATTCTCCTTAAATTCCGTACCGAAAAGTTATGAGACAACATCTATAGGACATAGGGAGTATTATTTTAGCTTCATATCATATCATTTCTTATACTTGGCCCTAATTACTTTAAGTGTATGTCGTATTTACGAGACGATTATTTGTATCTTTTTTCTACTTTGCATTTGATACGTTTTGTTGAGTGTTACGTTATATTTCAAGATGAGGTTCCCTTGTAGCTATTGATTTTGCTTACTTGAGAAATACAAGTTAAATTTTAGGTTTTCTATGTTTGAATTTAATTAATGAATTCTAAACCTAAAAGTGTTGAGTCAATACGTTAACTTTGTAATTTGGCAAACGCAACATCACACAAGGTGGTCATGGACCCCCACTTTTGACTTGTTTTCTGCGTGGCAAAGCCAAATAAATAAAAAAGAAATTATGGGCTGGCTGGCGGCCGATGAGTCCATGTAGATAGGATGAACGGCCAAGATCGACAAGTAAGGTTGCCGGTAGCTCGACGGCTGACATCAGGAGGTGGCCGCCGTGTCTCACGCGTGCGTATATCCCAAATTACTTGATAATTCTTGCCCATTATTTAATTATTAATAAATTTAATCATCGATGCGGGCTTGTCGTTGTGTGGATTATTAATTATTAATAATCGAAATTGGAAGCTGACTATCATTCTGGATCACATGGATTGATGCTTCTCTCTCTCTCGCTATATATATATATATATATATATATATATATATATATATATATCTCGTAAAGTAAGTAAAGCAAAATTATGACAAATTAGATCAAATAAAATAAAGTGATAATACTCTCTGTTGATCAAAACAGAAAAAAAAAAATACAAATATGGCCGAAAACTTAAATAAAACACAAAAAGAACTATTTTGTTTTTTTTTAGGCGGGGTAGATGGGAGTACGATGGGGGGCCGATGGGTCCATCAGCCCTTCATATTTTTTTATTATTTCTTTTTCACCAAGGGCCGACATTTTGCCTCCATTTTTTTTCTTTCTTCTTGAGGGCCATCGGCCCTCCTTTATTTCTATTTTTTTATTATTATTTTTTTTTTCAGTAAATCCCTCCTTCATTAATTTATTTATTAAGGAAAAAAAATTGTAATCGGCTCCATGTTTTCTTGAGGGCCGATGGCCCTTGGCTCCATGTTTTCTTCAGGGCCAATGGCTTCATTTTTTTTTTTTTTTTTTTTTTTTTTTTTCAGGGCCGATGGCTTTTCATCGGCCCCATCGGCCCAGCGCCGTATAAGGACAAAATGACTATATTTGTGTTTTGTTTAAGTGGATGGCTATAATTGTTTTTCGATTTCTACTATTTGGCTACTGTTGCCAAAGCCCCTAAAATAAACACAACTACACATAAAAAAAAAAAAAGAAATAGAAAATGGAATGGTACTGCACGCGTCCCAACGCGAAACGTGTTGAAGGTTATCCGACAAATGCGGCTACTTGCCGTCTCTTTTATTTTCCATCACTTGTTAATGAAAATTCATTTCCATACCCTCCCTTTTTGATTTATTTGTTAAACAATAAAAAAATGAAAGCCGGGATTATTTAATCTTTTCTCAAAAAACCTGCAATTGGTTTTATAAATTACAAATTAATATTTGACTAATCACTTATAATCTTGATATGCACTATATATATATAACTATCAATCCTAGTAGCTAAGTAATAAAAACAAATCAACAATTATATAACAAATGATCAAATAAAGAAAATTAGAATGGCCTAATAATAAACTTACAAACTCTACAATTTATATGAATTGAATACAATTATTACTAAATTACTTATAAACCCAAATCATAAAGTGATGAATTCTATTTTAACTAAAAACCAAAATACAAACACTAAAGTATTGTAAGCTAGGCCAGTTAAATTATAAATAATTGGCGGTCCAAATTAAGTTGTCGGGTCACAATATATCAAATGTGTAAAAATCAAAAGCCTAGTTCATCGAACAACACAATTATTTTTCCAATATCATGGATATTTTACCTTCATTATATTATTATTACTTAAACTAATTTTGCTCTGTCGACTAAAAAGTAATGTTGAAAAACTTATACATGCCGTAGTTGGAAAAAGATTATTTCTTTGAATATGCATTTATCTAAACCCTAGTATTTTAAGCAATATGAGTAGTATATTAAGTAGTTCATGACCATGAATCTGACCTCTTCACATTTAATCTCTCCCTTTTTCATGTTGCGTATGGGGGTCCAAAGTCAGCGACCCCTCTCTCTCTAAAAACAGCCATTCATCTTAGCTATCTTCCTCACTTAATCGTTCCAAAACCTTGAGAGAGATATATAGTGCATGATCATTCTTGCAAGGAAGGAATCTGCTAAATCTAAACAGATCGAGCTGAGTCAAAGGCGACCGTGGTTTTCTTAATTGCTTGTTGAAGATGATGGAGAATTATGAAGGCGACTTAGGTGATGTTGTCCGCGCCACCACCACAGCCGCAGAAGCTGCAGCCGTCATCCCGGCCACCTGGCAGTATCAAAGGCATTCTCAAGACTTGTGCGATCCATTTTCCTACATCTTGCAGAATATCCATAATGATGCTGATGCTCCTCCAGTCGTCTCAGAATTCTTGTGTAATTCTAATACCAATCTTGATCAGATGAAGAGGCCTGCTGCAAACATGTTTTCAAGGATGCTGCAGATCGCTCCTCTTTCATCATCATCTCATAATTTTCCACCGCCTGTGTTACTATCTAATACTAATAATAATGCCCCTTTGATTACTCCCAGTTGCTCTGCTGGCCACCGGATCTCGTCTCCGCCAAGTACGGGAATCAAAAGAAGGTGCGTTGAATTAATGATTAATTCACTGCAGCAGTTTCAGGCAAATCACGTGCTCCAATTAATGATCTGAAAATAGGGTTTGGGTTAAATTAATATTTCTAGCTAGTTAAGTTCCATATGTCTTTAATGTTGTTATCAAAACTTTGTAACTTGTAAGGAAATAGTATGCAATAACATATATAATATTAACCTGTAGGAAAAGTCAGTCGAAAAAAGTAGTTTGTATTCCAGCCCCAGCTCCCGCAAACAGCAGAGCCACTGGAGAGATAGTTCCATCAGATCTTTGGGCATGGCGAAAGTACGGCCAAAAGCCAATCAAGGGCTCACCTTACCCTAGGTACGTTTACATGGATTGCGATCGATCTTCTTGATTTGCATTGAATCTCGTAACTAAATTCAAAACAAATAAATAATACATGGCTATTGAAGGAATAAAAAATAAATATCCTCCAGTATATAGTTTTTGTTCCCATTCCCATGGGTTAATTGAAAGAGAAAAGTTGAAATGGAAGAATTTTAATTAGGTTTGAACAAACTTCCAATCAGCTGAATCCCTCCCTCCTAAATTAACTTGATAAATGTATGCATTCTGCAGGGGTTACTACAGATGCAGTAGTTCAAAGGACTGCTCCGCAAGGAAACAAGTGGAGCGGAGCCGAACCGACCCGAATATGTTGGTCATCACTTACACTTCGGAGCACAACCATCCATGGCCCACGCAGAGAAATGCTCTAGCAGGCTCCACAAGATCTCAACCATCCAAGGTTAATGAAAAACCTCCCAAACAAGAAATCGAGAATAATTGCGGTGCTGGTGCTGGTGCTGTAGTGGAAGAGGCTGATCACCAGCTCCAAAATCGCGAATCTGGTCAAGGGTTTCCGAAGATGTACAAGCCCACATTCACAGACTCACCCAATCACGAACGAGATAACTTCTTCGCGGATTTGGGAGAAATTGGAGAAGATCCCATGAATTTATTCCAACGAGGGTTTTCCCACAATGATGATTTGGATCCATTTAATTTCTACGATTGGGCAACCAATAGCAGCAGCACTTAATCGCCACGATCGAAGCGTCCAACGGGCATTCTTGAAACAATGCCGACGTACTACTTTCAAGGCTAGGCCATCAGCCATGCATGGGGGAATTTTGTCTTCCTCTATTTTTCTAAAAGAAAGAAAAAGAAAATCACTCTTACCTATTTTATTTTTTATTGAATAGCTTACAGAAAGGATTTTATACCTAGAGAGAGAAAGGATTTAATTAATCTTGGTTGTTGATTAATGTTGGAGTAATTCTTTTTGGTATATTTGCTGGATGGAACAGAAAGCTGAGGAACAGATGGTTTGAATAGTTAAGACAAGTACATTTTTCAGACATGACTGGAAATCTCAATGAAGACTCTCATGATGATGTGGGATGGGACTCTCACTCGATCACTGTAATAGATTATTCATCAAGATGGTTTTAATAGATTATTCATACACTTTCTCAAATTTGTGATAACATTGTGGGTTGTAACATATCTATATATATATATTTCATCCAATCATTATTCTAATGTCTTTTCTTTTGTGAAATGCCATTTTAATTTTTAAGCGTGATAAAATGATCCAACATAAATATTCAAGCAAAAGGAGACCACATTCCACTATTGGATTATGTGGGCTATTTGCTCAAGTAACGATAATTACTTTAATACTACATGTTGGGATGAGTTTATAATAAGATTTAAAGATCCCAAAACCCCTAGCTGAATGATGGGCCTACAATATTATAATAGCTTAGTTGAGTTCAGCTGTTCGGAACTCAGTAGACTAGAGTTCAGTAGTTGTGCGCTTAATAAAAGATTCTGCACTCAGCCAGAGAACTTAATATCGAGCAAGTCAGTTGGATAACTATCGACCAACAGAATCTGCAAAGGAAATTAAGTCTGTGAACTGAACTTTCAGACAAATGTCAATGGAGGTACATCAGGTAAAGGTTCGAGGATTGAGAGAAAGTCAACTCATTGTACTTTGAGTTTGAATAAGCCTCACCAACTCTCACAAACCCTTGACCAACAAGAAGCCGACAACGTCTTACCTGCTCTACCATAAAGCTGCTCCTAGCCGGAAAAAGAGGAAATCTCTACAGTGCCTCTACTCAACGTTCAAATTATCATAGCCGTTTTTCTTATCTTATTCGACACGTGTCTAGACTCCCTCCAATAGATCTATTCACAAATCGGAGACTATAAACAGAGAAGAGTCTTCATGCAAAAAGATACCGGAAACCAAAGGCAATCAAAGCTCAAACACTCTCTAGTGAACTTATAGAGATATTCAAGCGAAGAACTTGCACTTAGACTTAAATCTTCTTTTGTTCTTCTCTCTAGAGAATTATTGTTCTCTTTCTCCATCTAAGCGTGCTTATTGTAATACTCAATAGCTTAGAACCTCGAAGGAGTTCGTTTATTGAATTGTTCTTACTATAAGAACTCCTTAGTTGGAGAAATTCTAACCTTAAAAGGTTAAGAACTGTAAAGTCACTACGACTATAACTAGATATCTGTTTTGCATACAGATTGACTGAGGGTTGCTCAGTATAAGCAAACAAGCAAGAATATGTCATGTGAACAGATCAATTGAGGCTTGCTCAGTATAATTAATACAAGATCTCCTGCTTAGTTCATGATAATAGACGTAGGACCCAGCGTGTCCGAACCACTTCAAAAATCCCCTCTGTTGATTTTAACTGTTGCATTGATTAAATGTTCATTCTGCATCCAACTGAGTTTTAATCTAACAAGCATAAAACGAATTTTCACTGAGATGACTCTTTTTAAGGGCCTACACTTCCGCACACAACCTTTGTTGCTGAACTACTGTTCACTAACAAATGTCAGTAGGACTGTACACAGTAGGAGAATCTCTGTCCACGCGATCGAGAAAGTTTATTTGGCTAACTAACAAGTTCAGTAGCAATCTTCAGCATTAGCTTATGTTTGCATTCAGTTTTGAATTTGCATTAAGGTGTATTCATCCCCCCCCCCCCCCCCCCCCCGACACCTGAAGCTCGTCTCTGGACCAACAATTGGTATCAGAGTGGTGTTCTTCTAGATCATTGTTATCTGTTTACTGGTCTAACTCGAACAGACTCTAAAAACCGTTTTCTCTGCACTTACATCTCTTCATAGCATCCTATACCATATTTTTCAACATGTCTGATTTTTCAGGTATTAGGACAGTACCCATATTTTCGGTAGAAAACTATGCGGTATAGCGGGTGAGGATGGATGCTCACTTAACATCGCTGCATTACAGCATGGCTGACATTCTAGAGAAAGGCCCTATTGTTCCTAGGATCGACAGCGTTGAGATAGAAGGAGCAGCAGGTGCCAAAACTGGCCCAAAGGTTCCCAAAGACAAGAGCATCTTCACACCTGAAGAGAGGAAGTTGCACAACCTCGACCAAGTCGCACGAAATGCGATACTGACAACTCTCAGTGACTTGTATCTAAGCAGGGTGCACGAATGCAAGACAACAAAGGAGCTATGGGATGCTCTAGCTATGCTAAGCCAAGGAACTCCACATATTAAAGAAAATAAACTGGAGTTAGAGCTGTAGAAACTCGAGGCATTTGCTATGCTTCCAGGGGAGTCTATTGATGATTTTAACGTCAGTTCATGAATCCAATCAACATCATCAACAGACTGGGAAGAACATTCAGTAATATGGAGACCCACACAAAGATTCTAAGGCTCTTAGCAGGCCAAAGTGGTACTCTTTTGCTACATGTTTAAAGAGAACTAACCTGAACTTTGTTACTCCTGATTATATATTTTCAGAACTAAAGGCAGAGGAGTTCGAGTTTAATCTCCCACACACCCCCGGTGCTGAGATTGAAGTGCCAATGGATCACGCTTACAAGGCATCAGTCAGCACACCCAGAGCAAGTCCCTCAAGCACAAGTTAGTCAGCCGGAAGCTCAATAACATTACCATCTGCTTACAACTTAGCTGAGAAGTACGCTCTCCTCGCTGTGAAATACCAGAAGGAGAAGGAAAAGTTCCGAAGAATGAAGATGAAGAAATCTTCCAACAGCTATCAAGGTAAGAGAGATAGTAGTCACTTGAAAAGTGAATCTAAATCTTTACCTGAATGTAAGAATACTGAAACTGCCCCTGCTGGAATACCGAGACACCCAAAATTCAAGGCAGGAGCTCAGTATGTTATAACTGCAAGAAGCCAGGACATTACCAGTACGAATGTCCAAAACTCTCAACAGCTGAAAGAGCTGAACGGCAAGCTCGGCGTGACAAATTTGTCAGAAAGAGGCAAGCTTACATAGCTGGAGAGTTATTCAACTGCTCAAGTGATGCAGAACTTTTCATTCAATCATCTGATGATGATGCTTCTTTCGTCGCAATTGAAGTAGAAGACACTGAACTGTATCTCATGGACGGAGAAGAAGCTGAGGTGCTAAAGGACCCTTGGATTGTGGACAACGGATGCTCAAGACACATGATGCATCAGAAGAATCTACTGACCGACTATGTTCAGCAAGAAGGATCCAGAATTGAGTTTGGTGACAACTCCAAAGGCTACACAAGGGGATACAGAACGTTGAAAATAAGGACTGTAACAGTTCTTAAAGTATCATATGTTGAAGGACTTCAACATAATCTCCTTTCTGTCGGTCATTTATGTGATAACTTTAATAGAGTGACTTTTGACGCAGGTTTTTATGATGTTCTTGATAAATCTACAGGAAAAACTATGTTATCAGGGTCACGGAGAAGAAATATTTATTATGCTGAATGGACTATCGCCGAACCTGAAGCTTGCCTACTAGCACACACGAAGTCAGATGACAGAACAACATAGTTGTGGCATAGACAACTAAGCCATCTGAACTTCAAGACTATGAATAAGTTAGCAAGGGATGCTAAAGTGAGAGGACTGCCCAACGAAGTTTTTAAAAGATACAAGAATTGTGAGGCTTGCTTGAAGGGGAAGCAAACAAAGTCAAGTAATCCGCCTATTCCGTCACCTTCCACGATTGGAATCCTTCAGTTGCTTCACATGGATTTATTTGGGCCAGTCAATCCAGTGACAATCAGAGAAAATAATTATGCTCTTGTAGTCATTGATGACTATTCAAGATATACATGGGTGATTTTCATTGCCAATAAATCTGACGTCAAATCTGAACTGCCGAAACTACTGAAACAACTTAGCGTCGAGAAGGATATCAAGATTCAAAGGATACACTTAGACCGTGGAACAAAGTATCTGAACTCAATGATGAACGACTACTGTAAAGCTAAAGGCATTCAACACGAGTCCTCAGCGGCACGTACGTCTCAGCAGAATGGTCTTGCTAAAAAGAAAAACATAACTCTTAAAGAAGCAGCAAGAACATTACTTGCCGACTCAGGTCTACTATTGAAGTTCTGGGCAGAAGCTACTAACACTGGCTGTTACACTCAAAACAGATCTCTACTGACTCGGATGTACATGAAGACACCATATGAATTACGGAAAGGGAGAACTCCTGCTATCTCTCATTTTCATATTTTTGGGTGTTCGTGCTATCCACAAAAGCGGAAAGGACCAGTTAAAGGTTTTGATAGCAAGTCAGACTAAGGAGTTTTCTTAGGATACTCTAGGGTCAGCAAAGCTTTCAGGGTCTTTAACTACCGAACCATTTGCGTGGAGGAAAGCCCACATGTTGTATTTGATGATTTTACTTCTGAGGACAGGAAGTCAAACTCTCAGCAAGAAGTTGAAGAAGTCAGGAGCAAGCTACAAGATCTAAGCTTAAAAGATAACATCGAAAAGATTCAGCATTATTTGGATGATTATTCAGACGATGAAATTCAAAATCAACCAACAAGCAGCGTAGCTGAACAGATTGATTCTACTGAACAGAATCAATCCCAAGTATCTCAGGTCGAATAACAACTCAGGGGTAATGGTGGTCGCTGTTTTCACACCAAATAAAATTCATGCACACACTTAGAATTTTATAATTAGTATAGAACAGGGTCGAACTCAGAGAACAGTGAAAATCAACAATATTTATCCTTTTGATCAGAGTTTTGGTGATGCCACCACGCATAAATTTCGGGTTTACTATCTAGGCAAAGAAAAGTAAATAACAGGAAAATAGATAGAAATAAAAAAGTAGAGAAAGACGGACTCGGCTTCGGGTAACTTGTATGAGACAACTACTTCGATCATCGATGCATAGATTTAATTAATTCCTGAGATCAACCAGTTATATGATACAGTGTTGGTCACGTACATACCCCAATTCCTACTTACTTAGTCGGTAATGGCTTGTTGAACAAATTTCCACTAATCCCTAACCTAACCACAATCTAGCTTGTTGAACAAACCTAGATTTAATGTTTAGATAACATTATGAGGAAGGAACCCAATTTTAATCTCTACCATTGTTGGACAAGATGACATAGATGATTAACCTCCTTAATTCGACTACCGTTACGATAGCTTCGCCACCTAAGTTGTTGAACAATCTGACACTAATCTTCATAACCTAAATTGATCAGGTTTAAGTTAATCCAATTAAATCTTTCTGCCCCGAATTAAGTCGAAACCCTAGTCTTCAATTACTACGAACAATTAGATCTCACAAAGTTTGTATCTCATATTTGTCACCCTCGCCGAAGCCCCAAAAAGTTTATTTACACATACTTAATTTGAACAAGCAGAACGAAACGAACATATTCAGAACAGAATTTAAAGTGCGAAAATAGAAAAGCATGCAATGTAAATAAATTACGAGAAACTTAAAGGAATACCGAAACCTTAAACTGAACGAAAGCTTGAATTAAAACTGGAAATCTGAACAAAGTACCGAAGTCTTGAAGTGTTGAAATCCAAAAGGAACTAAACTTAGAAAGTGATAAAGAAGGTGTTTAAATTCTTGTGCGGAAAATTAAACCTAAACTATGGGACTAAGAATGAGATGGCTTGAAGACGAAGCTAAACTAATGAAGCGCTGAATTGTGGTGTAGGTTGTTGTTAATGTCGTTCGTCTCCAGCCCCTTTATATAGATCTTGAGCTTGATCCACCAAAGGAAAGATTATCTAGGGCAAATGTTTTGAATCTTGATCTTCAAGACTCCTTTTCCTTGTATAACTCCAGCCCTAAAATATCTTCAAGCTCTAAATCTTTGGCAAATCTTTCCTTCTCGATCTAAATCCCGTTTTTATCTCCAAAAATCACAAAAATATCTCCAAATCAGCTCCGGATCGCCACCTCATCATCTGATCATAAACCTGCTGAAAATAGACATGTCTGCGCACAAAACAGCATCAACTTGGACAAGATGAGCGTCAGAACCGGGTGAATTCGAGGGGTATAAAATCGACACATCAAATATCCTCACACTTGAATCATACTTGCCCTCAAGTATGGGATGAACAAAATAATACTCCCACTCGAATCACCATTCCCCAAGACTCAAAACAGACTCAAAGAACGAAAAAAAAAAAAAAAAAAAAGACTAAGACACGAGACTCAGATTCAAAGAAGAGAAATAAATCAAAAGACTCAAACACAATAGACTAAACATTGAAACATATCAAGCAGCCATGAAATGTCCATGATTCTCAATCTCTGCCCAAACATGCAATGCAATCAAAACCTTCATCAAACAAGTCAAGCAACATAATTCTCAAACCATGGATTCATATATCAGCTTAGTCAAAACATAAGCATAACTGAACTAGCTCACCGATTCACTCATCTCTCTCTAATCTAGTCTAGGCAAGCCGCTCATAAAACAACATAGTCATGCAGTTACAATAGCAAGTGGTCAATCTAGCAACTCAAAGAGGTCTTTCTCTTGGATGTAATGGGGCTTAAGGACTCATTCAAATATATGACATGGTAGGGAATCCTAGGGGTCCTAAGCTTCTGAAAATTAAGTATAAATATGCAACATGCTATTCACTGAGGCATTTGATTAGGCAAGCAGATAGTAAGCACAAGAGATATACAGTTCAGCACTGGTGGAGATTTATTTTCACATACAGACTTGGGCAAGACAGAATATAAACATTCAGACTTCATCCTTCCCTTTATTTTTTTCAACGGGTGCTCTTTTTTTTCTTTTTTTTTCTTTCTTTTTCTGCACCTTCAACTCTTTTTTTAGCCCCCCTTCAATATTGTTTTCTTTTCAGTACAACACTCTGCCTGGCCAAACTGACTGCCGGCAAAGTTCAGAATGTAAAACAGCACAACTCCAGGGGGGGGGGGTATCAATTCAAACTCTATCTCCAACTATTCATAAAATCTCTTCAATAAAAATTGCCTCAAATTATGAATATCCACAGCAAACACATGCATGCATAAGGTCAAGAGAAGGGCTTTGAAAGGCTTGGCTTCTTTAAATAACTCATGAAAGAACAAAGTCAAGGCTTCAAAGTGGCTAACTAGGGGCTGAGCGAAGGTAGGAATTGAAAGAATTAAAAGCTCAAATTGGTTAACCCTAATTTGCCTCCTATCATCTGTCACACATGATCACAAGCTATGGAGACTTTGCCACACATCACTCACAAGAAAATAGTGGGAAGTGTCCCACTTTTAAAGGCTCAAATCTCTCTTTAGTGATGGGGTTTAAAATTCAGTTTTATCATGCTTAAATTTCCTCATCCCAAGCCACATACAAAATCCTCCACGGAAAGAGAAAATACACTCCAATCATACAGAATTCAGTCAATGAAAGCACGCAGAATCTGGGCAGATTTATCCTAAAATCACATCAACAAATCATATAAACCTAGCATGCTTCGACCTAGGACGAAAGACACAAACCTAAAATAACCTCCTCACACTTCAAACTTGCTTGCCCTCGAGCAAGTAACAGAGAAAATATAGAAGCATGCAGAGGAAACAAACATAGACGCACAAAGACTGAAAACAAATAAGACAGAAAAAATAAAATTAAAAAAAAACTGACTGACTAGGGGAATGGTTCACCGGTTCTTCAGCTCGTCCAACCGAGCTATCACTTCCTTCTAAAATTCTTCCAGCTGTTCAGCAATCTTCTCCAACCTGGCTTCTATCCGGCCGAGCCTGTCCTGCTCCTCCTCCTGTTCTGCACCCACAGATTAACTCGGGACACCAGGTCCCAGCCTAAAGAACTTGTCCAGACTGTCAGTACCAACATAGGTCAGCTTGGCTGACCTCAACCGACTGAGGCTCATAGTGGGTGGATCACACATAGACAGTGGTACACGGGATATTAAAGCAAAGTTGCAAACAAAGAATGTGGCAAGCAAATGACAAAGAGTATGGTGCCGATTCGGCCTAGCAGCTATGCTCTCCAAACAATGCGCTATCCAATACCCTAAATCTAGCTTGGTTCCTGTATGCATGCACCATAAAAAGTACAACTCCGTAGCACTCAGTTTAGAAAAACCCGTGGTAGTTCCAGTCAAATTATAAGCAATGTAGTAATGACACATCCTAAGAACAGGGCTCTCAACATGATAAACATGAGAACGTGAGGCATAAAATTCATTCGGATCAGACGGAGCAAGCAACTTCCATGCATCCCTAGGACCTATATAAGCTGCATTCGACTCAGGCAAACCACGTAAATAAGAATCAAACACATCATCACAATAATCAGCATAATCTAACACACCCAATCTTATGTTCCAATCCAGCAAGGAAGTATGAAATTCATGCCCACCCAACCGGAAAGCAATGCAGTCATTATCCATATTACCAACATCAACAAAGTGAAATGAAGTAAAGAATTTAAGAGCAATATCTTGCGGTAAAGAGCAATGATGTGGAACAAGTAACCAACTCCAACCAATAGCACGAAAGTAGGCAAAAAATTGATCACGGATACCCAAACTAACCAACACCTTAGAATCAACAAACATACCTGACTTACATGCCCGAAACTGCCGCTTCTCACACTTCGTGGCTAACTCCTCTTCTTCAAAATGGCGAATGCGGAGACGATCTTCTTCATTCAAGATGCGGATAACAAACATGTTGGCATAACCGTCTTCGGCTGGCTCGGAGTCAGAGATATCCTCCTCGGCTTTGGCATATTTCTGAAATAGGGTTTGGTCTTTGGGATCTAGTAACATATCGGTTGGGCAATCAAGATCCGAAACGTAATCTTCATCGTCCTCGTCCTCAGGGTACACGCCATCCATTATCAATCTCTCCCATGGAATATGTATAGACCCATCTTTCCTAACAGTACCTCCCATAGAGGCAGCGCGGGCTTGAAGTGCTCGTCTGGCAGTGTCGGTGGAAGGTTCCGGAGATTCTGGAAGTGGAGGTGACGGAAGAATAGGCTGATCTGCAGGAGAGGCAGACTTCTCTGGCGGTGGAGTGGAAACCTTAACCGGCGACGCTTGTGGCGTAACAATAGGAGTAGTAGAAACAGGGGTTTCCTCCGGCACTTCAGATGGAGATGGGGATGGAGATTTCTGTACTTCTGGCGAAGTGGGCTCTGCATGGGGTATCGGCGGTACCTCGAGAATCGCGCGGGAAACAACCACCTCTTCAATGGGCTCCTTCGCCGCATCCGGTGGAACTTCAGCGTGCGTAGGCACCTCTTGTTGGACCTGTGGTGGAGTGGGTTGCTTTCGGCGGCTTGCTCTTAGATGGCGAGCTGTCGGCTCAAATGGAGAAGAAACAGGGATGGTCTTCTTCTTTGCGGCAGAGGAAGTAGTCGTTTGCTTCTTGTGAACCATGGATTGTTGTAGAAAATGATGTAGAAAGGAGGAGATGACGAGTAGCTTGGTTGAAGACGAAGTTTTGCAGAGAGGGGAAAAACATGGAGCGCGGGAACAGTTATGAGGCCCCCCCCTTTCTCGATTCAATCTTAAAGCATCCAATTTCTGAGGGTTTGCGATTGAGTCCTTCAATTTCTTTTAGTGAACAAATACACCCCTGCTCGCTTCAACCTCCTCACACTTCAACTTTTGTGTCAATTTGACCACAAAAGTTTGAAGTATTTTGCAATTAGGTCCTCGACCTATACTTGAGCATATTTCCTCCTTCAAACTCCTTCCTTAATTCTTGAAGTTTATTTCCTAAAGTGACGAATTTCTTCCACAATTATCTAGATCTCCTGCATAAAAATAATTAGCACAAGAATCCAACACTAAAAACCAAATATGAAAAACATAAAATGAACCTAGACTATGAAATAAAATGCGGAAAATAAAGGATACGTGTGGGGTGCCTCCCACAAGCGCCTTGAGTTAGAGTCGCAGACTCGACTCTTCCAAGCTGATCAAGTGTATGTTGGGAGGTACAATGGAATCTCGTCTACTATTTTTATTTGGTGAAAGTGATGATAGAGCTTTAGCCGATGACCATTCACCACGAAAGTAGAGTTCGTTGCGGGATCCTCTAAATCGATCACTCCGCTTGGCCGAACTGACTTGATAACAAATGGCCCTATCCATCTTGAGCGAAGCTTCCCGGGCATGAGTCGAAGTTTAGATTGGTATAAGAGTACCAATTGTCCAACTTTAAATTGTTTAGATCTCAGATTACGATCATGCCAAGCCTTGGTTCGATCCTTGTACCACATAGAGGCATCATAAGCTTCAAGTCGAAGCTCTTCTAATTCTTGCAATTGATACTTGCGTTCCTTCTCACACTTGAACAAGTTCGTATTCATTGTTTTCACGGCCCAAAATTCCTTATGTTCGAGCTCAACCGGTAAGTGACACATCTTCCCGAAGATCAAACGATAAGGGGACATACCAATAAGGGTTTTGTATGCGGTTCTGTACGCCCAAAGAGCATCCTCCAACCGTGTACTCCAATCATTTCGAGATGGATTAACCGTATTTTCCAACACTTGTTTGATCTCCCTATTAGATACTTCAGCTTGGCCGTTTGTTTGAGGATGATACGGAGTAGATAGATGATGTTGACATCCGTATTTCTTCATCAAAGCTTCAACGGTACGATTGCAGAAATGAGTACCATTATCACTTATTATGGCTCGAGGAACACCATATCGGCTAAAAATATTAGACTTAAGAAATCCAACAACGACTTTTGAATCATTGGAGCGAGTTGCCTAGGCCTCGATCCAATTGGACACATAATCCACAGCCAATAGTATGTATAAATTTCCGAACGAGCTAGGGAAAGGTCCAACAAAGTCCATACCCCATACATCGAATATTTCGCAAAACCGCATTGGATGTTGTGGTAGTTCATCTCGCAAGCCAATATTACCAAGCATTTGGCAACATTTGCAACTCTTGCAAAATTCATAAGCATCTCTATTCAAAGTTAACCAAAAGAATCCACAATCGAGAACTTTTCGTGCAGTACGCTTTAGTCCTCCATAAGGGGATGAATGACATCGCTCTAAGATCTCAAATTGTTCCTCTTCGGGTACGCACCTTCGAATAACTTGATCGGCTCCAACTTTCCAAAGCGTAGGATTATCCCAAAAATAATACTTGCATTCACTCATTAAGTTCCTCTTTTGAGCCATGGTAAAGTCTGGTGGCAGCCTCCTTGAAGTGAGATAATTCACAATGTTGGCATACCACGGAGTTTTACCATCTTTTCCTTCAATTGCATAACATTCTGCCTCAGTTTCGTACTTCCACTTGGACAAGCTGATAGTAGAATTTTCTTCAAATGGCTTGGCCAAGTTGTCAGCATCTGGGATGACAGAATAATAGAGATGTTCTTCTGGAAATTGTTCCTTGATTGGTTCAGCATCTTCTGAATGAACTAAACGACTCAAATGATCAGCTACATTATTTTCAGCTCCTTTCTTATCTCGCACTTCCCAATCAAATTCTTGCAGTAGCAAAATCCAACGTATAAGACGTGGTTTGGTTTCTTTCTTTGTGAGTAGATGCTTCACGGCAGCATGATCAGTGTAGACGATCACCTTTGACCCAAGCAGATATGATCGGAACTTGTCGAAGGCAAAAACAATAGGGAGTAGCTCCTTTTCTGTAGTGGTGTAATTGCATTGGGCTGGATTGAGCGTCTTTGAGGCATAGTATACAGTATGACTATCCTTTGCATTCTTTCGGGCCAGAACAGCTCCAACAGCGTAGTCACTGCATCACACATAAGCTCAAATGGAATTTTCCAATTAGGAGCTTGCATAATAAGAGCTGTGACCAATTTTTCCTTGAGAATGTCGAAAGCTTTCTTGCAGTCATCAGTTAGGACAAACGGAACGTCTTGCTGAAGTAACCTTGTTAAAGGTTGAGCGATCTTGGCGAAGTCCCGAATGAATCTTCGGTAAAATCCAGCATGGCCTAAAAATCCTCGAATCTCCTTGATATTTGTTGGATACGGCAGCTGGGCAATTAAATCAACCTTCGCCTTATCAACTTGGATACCTATTTCTGATATTATATGGCCAAGAACAATTCCTTCCCTCACCATGAAATGACACTTTTCGTAATTAAGAACCAAGTTCTTCTCCACGCATCTTCTTAGAACCACATCTAGATTTTTGAGACATCGATCGAAAGAATCTCCATAGACGGTGAAATTGTCCATAAATACTTCGATGCATTTTTCAATGAGATCGAAGAAAATACTCATCATGCAACGTTGGAAAGTTCCGGGAGTATTGCACAATCCAAAAGGCATGCGGCGATAAGCATAAGTGCCAAACGGACATGTGAAGGTGGTCTTCTCTTGATCATCCTTGTTGACATAAATTTGAAAGTATCCAGTAAATCCATCAAGAAAACAAAAATAGGATTGACCGGCAAGTCTCTCAAGCATCTCATCAATGAACGGTAAAGGAAAATGATCCTTTCTTGTTGCCATGTTCAATTTCCTATAGTCTATGCACATTCTCCATCCGGTTACTAACCTCATCGGTACCAACTCATTCTTTTCATTCTCAACAACTTGAAAACCTGATTTCTTTGGTACAACATGTACCGGGCTGATCCATTTGCTGTCCGAGATCGGGTAGATAATTCCCAAATCAAGTAACTTCAAAATCTCCTTCAAGACAACTTCTCGCATGTTAGGATTTAACTTCCTTTGTGGATCTCGGCTTGGCTTACTATCCGGCTCCAATAGGATGTAGTGCGTGCAAATATCCGGACTGATTCCGGTGATATCGGCTAACGTCCAACCAATAGCTCGAGCATGTTTCTTCAGAATTTCGACCAATCGCTCTTCTTGTTCTTTTGATAATTCACTGCTGATAATCAAAGGGAGAGTCTTATCTTGGCCAAGGTAAACATACTTTAAGTTGGTTGGCAGCTTCTTAAGTTCCAGAACGGGCGGTTTGACATGTGATGGAACTGGTATGTCTTCCACATTCTGCTTAGGCAAGCAGATGCCGCTACTGGAGGTAACGACTTCTGGAACTATATATAGAGATAAGATGGCTTCCTTTACTTCTTCATCTAGCATACCTTAGACATCCATCTCAAAGAGGTTTTGTGTCAATGCTAACTCTAACGTATCCTGCATTAATGTCGTCTCAAGATGTTCTTGGACAAGAGGCTCAATAACGTCAATAGAATAAGCATTTTCACAATCAAGGGGTTTTTTCATAACATCATCAATACTATAAGTAAACTTCTCACCATGATAATCCAAACAGATAGTACCCTTACAAACATCAATTAATGCTTTAGCCGTTTTAAGAAAAGATCGACCTTGCAAAACTCCCGAAGTTCCCTTCTTTCCCTCACAAGTGTTAATCACATAAAAATCCGCAGGATATACGAAATCATGGATTTTAACAAGAACATTTTCTAAAAGGCCTTTAGGGCATATGCATGATCGGTCTGCTAATTGAATAACAACTTTAGTATCGGTTAACTCAACCCCAACTAAGTTAATAAACACAGATAAAGGCATCACATTGATTGAGGCTCCTAAATCACAAAGGGCTTTTGGGATCATCTTAGTTCCAATCAAACAGGGTAAGGTAAACATACCTGGATCATGGCACTTCTCGGGAAGCATATTTCGAATACATGCTGAGACATTTTCGTTTACCATAATTTTACTTGTCTTTCCAGCAATGAACTCTTTCAGAAACTTCCCAAGATGTGGGATCTTGATAGTATGAAGAAATGGCAGATTGACTTCCAGCTTGCCAAAGATGGACATGTAATCCAGCGTCTGCACCATGGGCTTTGGTTTCCGCACCAATGCTTGTGGATATGGTGGATCGATCAGTATCTCTTCTTGGATAACCTGCTTCTTTTCTTTCTCCTCTTCATCGACTTTCTCCTTGTCTTTCTTTGAGTTGGATGACTCAGAGATATTTGGCTTGGGCAAGTTGACAGTGGTAGCTGTACCATTTTCTTCAGCCTTCTTTGGTGTCTTGCTTGGCGGATCTGGAAGATCTCTTCCACTTCTCAGAGTAACATGGCTAACATTCTTGGGATTGATCTGGACCTGAGAAGGTAGCTTTCCTTGATTCCGTCGAATCTCATTCATTGAGGCTGATAGCTGCCCTATCTGTCCGGCTAAGTTATCTAGTCCGATATTCTGCTCCTTTTGTGAATTTTGGATGTTCAGGATAGCTTCATTATGAGTCAGAATACTCTGCTGCATGGTTTGTTGTGAAATAGCCATCTCTGTTAGAATTTCTTAAATAGTCTTGCCAGGCTTTGCTTGGGCAGGTGGAGGCAAAAGTGGTGGATTTGTTGGGTAAGTCCTTTGATTAGGAGGGCGATAGACTTGCTGTTGTGGCTGTTGGTGGAACATCTGCGATTGATGCTGGGCAAACTGCGGCTTGGGATGATTATCCCACTTCAGATTTGGATGACCCTTCCATCCAGGATTGTAGGTGTTGGAGTAAGGATCTCTTTTCTGCTGGTTGTTGTTCCAGTTCCCAATCGCGTTGCAATCTTCAGTAGGGTTTGCTTGGGTATTACATTGCAACGAGGTGTGTCTAGACTATCCACACGCTCCACATATTTGTTCAGCCGAGCTGGCTGAAGATGTTTTTTCCAACATAGAGTGCATCAGTTTCTCCAACTTTGAGTCCATCATCCTTTCCAGCTTTCTCAAAATGATTATCCATCCTTTCCATACTAGTATCCAGCTTGGTCTCCAGATCTACAGAATCAGCTGAATTTGCAGATTTTTTTATGATACGAACTTCTCCATAATCTTTAGTTGCATTAGCCAATTCTTGAATAATCTTCTCGGCATCATTGACTTTGCAACTGGAGAAATTTCCTCCACTTGATGAATTGACAAGATTCTTTGTAGTGATTGTCATTCCTTGATAAAAGTAGGTCAGCAAATCTCCCTTGGAGAAATTATGATTTGGACAACTTTCGATGAGAGCTTTGTATCAAGTCCAATATCCATTTAGTGTTTCATCAAACTCCTGTTGGACTCCAGAGATCTCCTTGCGCAAGGCATTGGTCTTTGTAACTGGAAAGTAGTAATCCAGAAATATTTGTCTCATCTCTGTCCAAGTACTGATTGAGTTTGCGGGTAGACTTGTGAACCAGTTTCCTACATGGTCCGTGAGAGCAAATGGAAAAGCAGATAGTTTGAATTGTTCCTTTGTTCCATGTGAATTCTTTTGAGCATTGCAGAATCTCACGAACTCATTCAGAAAGCGGAATGGATCTTCATTCTTCATTCCATGAAACTTTGGTAGAGCTTGGATAAGCCCATACTTGATCTCAATCGGCTCAGTGAGCCCATTAATTTGGATTGGTGTTGGAAGATCTTCACCACCATGCTTTCCAAACTGATCTAGCCTCGAATTATTCGGATCGTCGGCCATCTTCTCGAGTTCAGTCTCAAGTTTTTCTTCAGAAAAGACTTCTGCTAGGTTAAGCAGAATGTCTTCAGAGTCAGCTTCTGCTTGGCCAGACGAAGTGTCCTGCTTTGGCAGTTGCTGTTGTTGCAGCTTTGTCGCCTTCCTTAGCCTCCTTGCGGTTCTTTCGATCTCAGAATCAAATACGAGGTTCGGGTTGGAAGACCTGCTCATAAACTACTTAAAGCACGAAAAATCAAAAGGTAAACATGGTTAATTAGAAACACCGTCCCCCGGCAACGGTGCCAATTTGGTGGTCGCTGTTTTCACACCAAATAAAATTCCTGCACACTTAGAATTTTATAATTAGTATAGAACAGGGTCGAACTCAGGGAACAGTGAAAATCAACAATATTTATCCTTTTGATCAGAGTTTTGGTGATGCCACCACGCATAAATTTTGGGTTTACTACCTAGGCAAAGAAAAGTAAATAACAGGAAAATAGATAGAAATAAACAAGTAGAGAAAGACGGACTCGGCTTCGGGTAACTGTATGAGACAACTACTTCGATCATCGATGCATAGATTTAATTAATTCCTAAGATCAACCAGTTATAGGATACAGTGTTGGTCACGTACATACCCCAATTCCTACTTACTTAGTCGGTAATGGCTTGTTGAACAAATTTCCACTAATCCCTAACCTAACCACAATCTAGCTTGTTGAACAAACCTAGATTTAATGTTTAGATAACATTATGAGGAAGGAACCCAATTTTAATCTCTACCGTTGTTGGACAAGATGACATAGATGATTAACCTCCTTAATTCGACTACCGTTACGATAGCTTCGCCACCTAAGTTGTTGAACAATCTGGCACTAATCTTCATAACCTAAATTGATCAGGTTTAAGTTAATACAATTAAATCTTTCTACCCCGAATTAAGTCGAAACCCTAGTCTTCAATTACTACGAACAATTAGATCTCACAAAGTTTGTATCTCATATTCGTCACCCTCGCCGAAGCCCTAAAAAGTTTAGTTACGCATACTTAACTTGAACAAGCAGAACGAAACGAACATATTCAGAACAGAATTTAAAGTGCGAAAATAGAAAAGCATGCAATGTAAATAAAGTACGAGAAACTTAAAGGAATACCGAAACCTTAAACTGAACGGAAGCTTGAATTAAAACTGGAAATCAGAACAAAGTACCGAAGTCTTGAAGTGTTGAAATCCAAAAGGAACTGAACTAAGAAAGCGATAAAGAAGGTGTTTAAATTCTTGTGCGGAAAATTAAACCTAAACTACGGGACTAAGAACGAGATGGCTTGAAGACGAAACTAAACTAATGAAGCGCTGAATTATGGTGTAGATTGTAGGTAATGTCGTTCGTCTCCAGCCCCTTTATTTAGATCTTGAGCTTGATCCCCCAAAGGAAAGAATATCTAGGGAAAATCTTTTGAATCTTGATCTTCAAGACTCCTTTTCCTTGTATAACTCCAGCCCTAAAATATCTTCAAGCTCTAAATCTTTGGCAAATCTTTCCTTCTCGATCTAAATCCCGTTTTTATCTCCAAAAATCACAAAAATATCTCCAAATCAGCTCCGGATCGCCACCTCATCATCTGATCATAAACCTGCTGAAAATAGACATTTCTGCGCACAAAACAGCATCAACTTGGACAAGATGAGCGTCAGAACCGGGTGAATTCGAAGGGTATAAAATCGACACATCAGGTAACTATTAATGTTCTTAATCTGAATACCCCCTGAACCTAGTAACTTTGTAGAACCTCATCTTGTTACTGAATTGCTTCAATTACAGAATAGTACAACTGAAATTCCCAATACTCCTACTATCTGTGTAGAATCAATTCCAGATAAAGTAACAAGACGTCGTCGTTCATGGTCAGATGCTAATAGCTCAGATTAAATAATCGGCGATCCTTCAGCTAGTGTTAAGACAAGATCCATATTTTGTCAGGGAGAAAGTACTTTATACTCCTGCTTCTTGTCTACTGAAGAACCTCAAACGATTGAGGATGCACTGAATAATGCTGACTGGATCACTGCTATGCAAGAAGAGCTGAAACAGTTTACCAGAAATGACTTATGGGCACTTGTAGACAGACCTAGACATCAACATGTGATAGGAACGAAGTAGGTCTTCAAAAACAAGCGAGATAAAAATAACATCATCGTCAGGAATAAAGTTAGACTTATTGCCAAAGGATACTGTCAAGCAGAAGGGATACTCTTCGACGAAACGTTCGCTCCGGTTGCAAGATTGGAAGCCATTTGTCTATTCCTAGCATATGCAACACATCAGCAGTTCACAATATATCAGATGGATGTGAAGTCAGCTTTTCTGAACGGCGTACTGAAGGAAGAAGTCTATGTTGAACAACCGCCGGCTTTCAGCAGGGACATCAGGTTTACAGAGTCATGAAAGCACTATATGGGTTAAAACAAGCACCCATGGCTTGGTACGATACCCTATCAGACTTTCTGCTTCATAAAGGTCTTTAGAAAGGAATAGTAGATCGCACCCTGTTTAGTATCAAGTCAAAAGCTGACATCCTACTGGTGTAGATCTATGTGGACGACATCAAGTTTGGATCTAGGAATCTGACAATGTGTCAGAAATTTGAGCAGATGATAAAAGAGAAATTTGAAATGTCGATGATGGGAGAAATGACTTATTTCCTTGGACTCCATGTCAAACAATCAAAGAAGGAAATATTCATTAGTCAAGCTAAGTATACAAGAGACCTCATCAAGAAATTCGGTTGCGAATCCAGCAAATCAGTGAAAATACCCATGAATACCAATCTCAACTGATTATCGTACTATTATTGGGTCATTAATAATAGCCAGCAGACCTGGCATAACTGATGTTGTAAGTGCATGCGCGAGATTTCAGGCGCATCCCAAGTGGAGCCATCTAGATTCAGCGAAGAAAATTCTTCGTTACTTGAAGGGAACACCTGATGTTGGGTTATGGTATCATGCTGATGATAATCTTGAACTGGCTAGTTATTCTGATGCTGATTATGCGGGATGTCGAATCGACCGAAAGTCAACCTCAGGAACTTGTCAGTTCCTCGACAGTTTGCTCATATCTTGGTTCTCCAAGAAACAACACTCAGTAGCTACATTCACTACTGAAGCTAAATGCATGGCTGCCGAAAGTTGTTACGCCCAGATACTGTGGCTCCAACAACAGCTGAGAGACTACGACATTCATCAAGAAGAAGTGCCTATCTACTGCAACAGTACCCATACAATTGCAATCACATAGAATCTTGTTCTACATACTCGATGCAAGCACGTGGACATAATGCATCACTTCATCAGAGATCATGTCGAGAAGAAAGACATCAGGATGGAAAAGATCCACACTGATAAGCAACGAGCTGATATTCTGACCAAACCTCTAGCTAAGATTAGATTCAACGATCTCTCAGTAGAACTAGGTCTACTGGATCCTACTGACTCAATTCAGTAATACGATCCAGAGGGTACTAAGTGAGGGGGAACAAACTCTCAGTACTGTTGAAATACTCCGTGTCTTCATAGTGGTATTAGCTAACTACTATGTTTAGCTGATAGGTTACGAGTATTTATTCAGCATTTGGTGATCAGAAGGATATAACATTTATTTCCCGCCATTAATGTTCCTCGTATGTCATTAAGCATATCGTTATCATTAAACGCACGACATTCCATATGCTGACTGCGGCACATTAAATGCATGTCATTTCACCTTACCTATTAAGTGATAGAGATAAGTAGGCCGAGATTATAGGCGGCCAGTAATCATAACCTCTTATAATATTTAATCTGAGCCGTCCAACATTTCAAAAACTGATTAATCTCAACCGCATAAGGAATATACCGTTCATATTCAATTTCATTTATATTCTTGTGTATATCTCATCTAAGTCACTTTTTCGCCATTAACGAACGATTTGTGCTTTGCAAACATACTTACACAGAAATCCATTATGATCAAGCACATATCTTTCGGTAAACTTTTCTAAAACTGCTTCTGATATTCACTGACTCACTCTATTTTCGAGTGCTAACATTATTTTTGCAGATTCAGTTTTATCATCCTCAATGGCGATGTCCCCAAACAATGAAGTCCTCATCCCCACCGACGTGCAGGAGATCCTCGACTCCAAGAGAGTCTGGTTCGAGCCGATTCTCTCCTTCCATTCCTGCAAGGTCGCGTGTATGGACGGCATCTTTGATGCCCTGGCTACTTATGGTCTGACGACTGTTCTCTCGTGGTCTCTACTGCACTGCCTTTTGAGGCAAGTCGCTGAGTTCTTCATGAACATCCGACAAGACGACGACCATACTGACATCACTTACATTAACTTCATGCGCAAGACTGCTCCTAATGTCTGAACAGAGCAGATTGCAGACATTAATATCGCTGAATGCATACATTAGAGCTTCAGTCTGTCTGATGAAGGGGTCTTTCCAATTGGCTACAAGGAGACTTCTATTAATCAGTATCTCCGCAAGTTCAGTGGTCAGAAGGACGTGGTGTTCAAAGCATCGTTTCCTAAAAACTAGCTGCTCCATGAGTACCGAGGTCTGGCCTACATAGTGAATCACGTACTGACTAGCTCAGCGGGATCGTATGATCAGTTATCCCGGGTCAGGATTCACCTGATGATGGCCATTATGTACGGAGTTAAGGTCAACCGAAATGCCTTTTTCAGATCAGAATTTAAGGTTCAGCTCTAGAAATTCACTGTAAATGAAGACAACTCCGTCCTTCAACTCATTCCCAAGGGCAAGCTACTCTACGGCACCAAAATTTCTATTCTTCTAGAAGATCTTTGCTAGGGAAGAGTGGTATTTGCTGATGCATTCCCATTCAACAAGAAGAACGTGAAGTTCTTAAATGCAGCAGCAGTTGAGAAGTCCATTGGACGAGGACCGCATGACAAGCGTCCTCTAGAGATTAGTCAGGATCCTCATCTAACTCAACAGAAGAAGCGGAAGGTGCTAAAGAAGTCAGAACCTTCTGTAGTGATTCATGAAATAGACTCTATTCAGGACTCAGAGTCAGGTCAGGAGGACGTGAATCTTAGGGAGAAGGTCAAGAGGATTAATTCTGAGGAGACTCAGTCAGATATTCCAGCTGACATTCCACCGACTGAGTTCTCCACATTAGTTCCAACCTCAGTACTGCTAGCTCAGAGCACAGCTACTGAGGAAGTAGCTGATGAAATCCACGAGATCCTCGACCCTGTAGATCTCGTAGATATAGCCGTCAGAGCGAGGGTGCAGATTCGTCTAAGGTTCCTGGAATGGGATCTGTTGGAAGACACGATCTACCTAAGGACAGTCTCTGAACTGGTTAAAGACGAGCAGATTCTAAGAGAGGAGATTGGCTATTGCGAGCCTACTAACATCACCTCCATGGAGGATCTTAAAGCCGCCATGTTGATGCTCCTGCGTCAGAAGGGGCACCACTCAGCCCACGACTCAATCTGACTCGCACCACAACTCACCACCCAAGGATGCAGACCAGGGAGGATCTGCTGGGGGAAGATCTCCTAGGGATGACTCGCCACCTCCTCCTCCATCGTCAGGCGCCATCATCCATGCGCCATCCAAATCTCAGCCTAAGCAGCAATCGCGGTATCAAGCTGCTGACATTAAGGACCTGAATGTGACGAGGATCAATAAGTGCATCAAACGTCAAGGTCATAAGAACCGTCTCCTCGCGGCTGACGTGAACAACAAGTGGAGCCCATTCACTAAGGCTCAGACAAAGACTTTGGGCTACTTATCTGCTAAAATGCAGAGGATCAGCACTCCCACTGGTATCAATGCTGAAGCAATCCACACTAAGGCACTTGAAGCACAAAGGACAGATTTGACAACACAGTTTCAAATCATATTGCAGACTCAGGCCCAGACATTTTCTGACGAAATGGCCTCTGCAACAGATCGTGTCCTGAAGATTATTGAAGAGCGACATAAGCTCGCCACTGAAAGTGTCACCAAGGCACTGGTGGAACAACATGTTACATGCTCACAGATCATGAAAGAAGCAGTGGAATCTGTTGAATCATACATTAAGCGTATTGAAGCTTCCAATTCAGCTCTACTGAAAGCCGTAAACTCAGAGCATGACAAGAGATGGACTTCATACACAGACGCAGCTAGAGATGTTGCAGCTTTTCTAGAATCTATCAGTACATCTATCGGAGAGCTGACCAACAAGGTGACTGCCCTGGCAACTATGTTCGATGATGCCAAAAAGGGGTAAAGTAGTAGATCAGCACAACTACTAACCCTCTTGAAGTCTGAAGACCAAGCTCAGCTGCAGCAGCAAGCAAGGGGGGAAATAAAGGGAAAGAAGCACAACAGGCTGAAGGCTCAAGAGAGCCGACTGACGTGGCAATCATTGAACTGGCCAAGTACCTCGAAACTATAACTGAAGAAGAACCACCACAAAAGTCAGCAGCAGCCGAAGGCAAAGGCAAAGCCCCTGCTTCCCCAAGTCCTCCGAAAAAGCTAAGTTCAAAACACGCGAAGAGCAAATTGCATATGATGAACAGCTGGCGCGCGAACTTGAGAAAGAAGATGGGAAGCAGACAAAAGCTAAGAAAAGTGTGTACAGATCCGCACTCCAGTTCCCACACGACCTCGATTAGTACTGCCTAGGCAATCTAGGTCTGCAGCTGCAAAAACTCCTCCAAAGTCTAAACAAGATGAGAAGCCTAAAACTCCAAAGTCCAAATCAGCAGAACCAAGCGACTAAGAACTGCAACTTATCTCTACAACTGAGCTCTCGAAGAGACAGGAAGCTGAGATGAACGAATTATGGGATAGGTGTGAGAGAGGTTTTGATAGGACAGCTGAAGTCAGACAGATCAGTGAAGCCAAAGAGAGAATCGTCTTGCTGATCTAGAGGCACTCAAACTAAGGACGGAGAAGGAAGCTCGAGAGAGAGTCCTTGTGAAAGACAGGAGTATCCCTACAACCTCCAAATTCTTCAGGAGAAGGGTACCCGTAAATGAGGTGAAAAGAGTTATTTACAAAAGGACTGATGAGTGGGTTCCTTACAAGATCAATCAACGATGGAAACAAGTGAAGGCAGACTTCATCAAAAGATTCTACGTCTGGAAGTTGTTTGATGAGCAGTCTGACCCTGAGGAGCTATTCATAGAAATTCTGAAAAAATTAGATCCCTCACTCTACGTTGAAATTCAGACTCTACTGGAACAGTCCGGTAAAACTCTTAAGGCACATGAGTTCAGAACCTTGCCTCCTCCTCTCACACATCAAGACAATATCTGCAAGAAGGAGATTGAGGAAGAGATCTTAATGCTATCAATAGCTAAGGTCTGGACAAGAATGATGATGAAGATAAGGAAGAGATTAAGGCCCTTAGGAACCTTGTTTATTCAGCCTACTTGAACTTCCCGAGAAGAAGTCTTCGGACTTCAAAGTGCGGATGGAACTATTCAAGAAGAAGTCCAGCTGATAGACTTCTTGTCTTCTAGCTCATAGAATTAGATAGTCATGTACTTGTAATATCCTTATCTCATATATGACATCTTTTTCTTTTGGCCTTCGACATCTACTCATTGTCACTTGGCTGTGTTTTTATCATTCAGCACTACTAATTACTGAAGTAATCAGGTCACACACTCACATACCTGTTTCTCTCTGTGGTTCAGTTATTTGACATCCTTTATTAGGGAATTTTTTGTTAATTATGATAGGGGGAAACTATTTCTTTTTCTCTTCAATGGGGGAGAATTGTTAACTTTTGTGTTGATTAGATAGTCAGCCTTGCTGATAGATATAGCTTTATTATGAGAGCTTCATCGCTATATTTTTGTTGTTGTTGCTCTGGTACTATGCTTAGATTACCTTGTAATATTGTTTGTAGCATAGTCAGTAGCAGTAGTTGTTTGTAAAAGGTTTTGGCATCATCAAATAGGGAACATTGATGAGATGAGTGTATGATAAGATTTGAAGATCCCAAAACCCTAGCTGAATGATGGGCCTTCGATATCGCATTAACTTAGTTGAGTTCAACTGTTAGGAACTCAGTAGGCTAGAGTTCAGTAGTTGTGCGTTCAGTAGAAGATTCTGCACTCAGCCAGAGATCTCACTATCGAGAAAGTCAGTTGGACAACTATCGACCAACTGAATCTGCAAAGGAAATCGAGCCTTCGAACTGAACTTCCGGATGAATGTCAATGGATGTACATCAGGTGAAGGTCCGAGGATTCAGAGGAAGTCAACTTATTGTACTTTGAGTTTGAAAAGGCCTCACCAACTCTCATAAACCCTTGACCAATAAGGAGCCGACAACGTCTTACCTACTCTACCATAAAGCTGCTCCTAGCAAGAAAAAGAGGAAATCTCTACAATGCCTCTACTCAACGTTCAAATTATTATGGCCATTTTTCTTATCTTATTCGACACGTGTCTAGACTCCCTCCAACAGATCTATTCACAAATCGGAGACTATAAACAGAGAAGAGTCTTTATGCAGAAAGATACCGGGAACCAAAGGCAATCAAAGCTCAAACACTCTCTAGCGAACTTACAGCGATATTCAAGCGAAGAACTTGCACTTAGACTTAGATCTTCTTTTGTTCGTCTCTCTAGAGAATTATTGTTCCATTTCTCTATCTAAGCGTGCTTATTATAATACTTAATAGCTGAGAACCTCGAAGGAGTTCATTTAGTGAACTGTTCTTACTGTAAGAACTCCTTAGTTGGAGAAATTCTAACCTTAAAAGATTAAGAATTATAAAATCACTACGACTATAAGTAGATATATGTCTTCCGTATAGATTGAGTGAGGCTTGCTTAGTATACGCAAACAAGTAAGAATCTATCCTGTGAACAGATCAACTGAGGCTTGCTCAGTATAATTAATACAAGATCTACTGCTTAGTTCAGGACAGTGGACATAGGACCCAGAGTGTCCAAACCACTTTAAAAATCGCATGTGTTGATTTTAATTGTTGCATTGATTAACTGTCCATTTTGCATTCAAGTGAGTTTTAATCAAAAAAACATAAAACGAATTTTCATTGAGATGACTCTTTTTAAAGCCTACACTTCCGCACACAACCTCTGTTGCTGAACTAATGTTCACTGACCTAAGTCAGTAGGACTGTACTCAGTAAGAGAATATATACCTACGCGATCGAGAAAGTTTATTTGGCTAACTGACAAGTTCAGTAGCAATCTTCGGCATTAGCTAACTTTCGCGTTTTGAGTTTTGATTTTGCATTCAAGTGTATTAACCCCCCCCCTACACCTGAAGCTCGTATCTAGATCAACACTACACAAAATATCAAGGACATTTTGAACGTTGGTAGTTATACTAAAGTCCTTAAAATGTATAAACTCTAGTGTAGAATATGAAGGACATGCATTTTGATACTGTCATAAGTATTATGATCATATTAAAATATATAAAAAAATACTAGTACCATAATATACTATGTTATCAAACTCGGCCAGGCCGATTGACCCAGTTCAACCGTGACCCGGTGAAAAATTCTGGCCGAGCCAATCAAAAACCCATTTTTCCCTTTGACCCGGTGCGACTTGGAAGAACCGGCCGGTCGACTCAGTAACCGGTACCCAGTTAGTTCGGTTGACTCGATCACATTTATAAATAAAAAATAAAAAAAATAATTTACTGATTTAATCCCTCATCTAAATATCTGATTTCCCTATTTTTTTACTTCAAATTATGTTAATATTAGTTTTTCTATATTTTTAAGTTATTTATATTATTTATTAGTATTATTAAAAGATATGTAATGTATTATTGTGTTATACCGGGTTGACCTACCGGTTCGACCGATTTGATCAGTTGAACCACTAAAATTAATTTTTCCGGGTCAATGACCGGGTCTGGTTTGATAATATAGATAATATATAAATACTCACATTTTTTGTTAATTTACATAATGAAGACATATTTTAAGAATAAGGTGAAAGTGGAAGGTCGTTGATTGGGCGAGAAGCAGTGTGATTTGATATATCTTGTGCGCATTTGAGTAGTTTATAATGGACAAACTGTTTGTGATGGGAAAGAAATAGCACACAAAGTTGCCATTTCACTAAATTTCAGGCTTTTAGATTACATCAACAGATGGAGCCAAATTGGTGCCACCACAATGTAATAATTTCACGCCATCTCTCATTAATTAAAAAGAACCATTCAATTGTATTGTATTTTGGTACACATAAAATTATTTGGTTTAAAACTTTTGATAGTAATGAAATTATGTAGCAGCCCACTTTGGAAGGTCCGTGGGGGACGTTGCTTGAGTCAATCACCCTTTCCGTTCTTTTCAAACAAATACGGAATACAGTTAATTATCATTTAGTTGATAAATTAATATACAAATAAAATTAAACTGTATATAGAAGAGATTACTTATCATCTACTTTTGAACTAAAAATGAATATTATTTTTGTAAATAATCTAAAATGAGTGGTGCTGGTTATGAACCAATTCCTTCTAACATTTCTGTAAATTACTACGTACGCTACTAAATCCAAGGCACCTACATATATATATATATATATATATATATATATATATATATATATATAGGGTGTGAATCTAGGGAGATCCAACACTCAAAAGAGATATGAGAACCGATCATAAGCGTCGATCGGTCCTAATCTAATGGCCAATATCAACCCCTTCTTTCTTAAAAAAAAAAAGGAGAAAAGAGTGTTTTGGGCATAGAATTCAATTACAGATTTGGGCGCTAGAAAATATTTCGTTCATTCCACCAATTTCAAAAACATTTCGAGTTCGGCGGTTCCATTCCATCCACAACCTACAAGAACCACTACTCCAAAACTTCCATCCACAACCGACATATAGAGAACCGAGAAGACCCAGTTTTCCTCCATAACTAACCACCGAGAAGAACCAGTTTTCATTTTCGTTTTTCAATACAAAATTCGAGTAAGAAATCGCAGATTTAGAGTCGATTTCCTCGAATCGACGAGTATTCATGTATGTTTTACTTATTCGTTACTTAAATTAGGAAACCCATGGATTATTTGGTGTTGTAGAGATATGATTGTTAATGTGAATGAAACCCTATGCCAACCAAATGAGATTTGTGAATATGAAAGGGTACGAATTCGTTATTTGAAGGAATTAAGAAACAAATGAGCAAATTCTGAAACCCTAAACAGCAGGTTAATCTTATCAAAGTATAGATTTGTTTTTTTTAATGGTGTAACTGATGCTCATATAATGTTTTTACCCTGTTCTTTGCTTGTTTTCATTGTGAAATTCATGCTGATGTGAATGTAATCGGTCTGTTAATTTAGTTTGGTTGATTTCAGGTCTCCAATATTGAATTTCGCATTCCGATTGCAACGGTCATAGTATGGACGCATGTATGTAATTTTAGGCATTATTAGGTGTAATATTTTCATATTATAATTGTGTTGTAGCATTATTTCAATGAAAATATGAGCATAAATTCTGCGTCTTCTGTGGTATAATTGTGTTGTAAAATTTGTCTGTGTGCATAAATTATGCATTGTATAAGCACGAAATTATACAATTTATCTATGTGTGCATAAAATTTGTCTAGTTTGTTGTTATGTTAAATCAGTTTCGTATATATGCATAAAGTTTATACTGTGTATGAATAAATTATTTATTGTATAAGCAGAAACATATTTAACTTGGAATTACAAAATTTTGTGGTTGAATTTGAGTCTTGATATGTCTGAAAAAGAAATGATATGATTATTGAGGATCAGCATTATTGTAGAGTTCTATGAGCATGAACATATGTATTCGGTAGCATAAAATAAAATTCTTATGCTACATATAATACTTGTTGTCTGTGATTCAAAATTTAGAATTGGTAAGCATAAAAATATAACATTGTTTGCATAAAATCCGTTTGCTGTTTGCATAAAATCCGTGAGTCATGTGCATAATAAAATAACATGGTTTGCATAAAATCCGTTTTATGTATGCATAAAATACGTTAGTCATGTGCATAAACTATGTTATAATTGCAGCCGGATCGAGCGGGAAAGGAAAGAGGAAGAGAATCAAACAGCCGGAAGAGGATTCAGGTAATATTTAATAAGCATAACCTAATAACACTGTGTGCATAAATTAAGAGAATGGTAAGCATAAATATATTTGCGAAAATACTACTTGATAAATATGAATGATTTCTTGCAGGAGTTTATTTGATGAGACACATGGAGACGTTCAAGGGTGATTTAATCAACTGGGGCACGGGATTTCTAAGGAAAGGTGTGAAGCAGATAAAGCTTTTGAGGATGCGGTATTGTTTGAGCATAGTTAATTTCGATGACAACAAAATGAAGGAGACGGTTGAACTAGAGGCGGTTGGACATGCAGATGAGAATGAACTTGATTCAAAAGAATGTGTCAAAGAATTGCTTGATAGTTAGAATGTTCGGGTTGTGCGACTTAGTCATTTGGATGGTCTTTATGTTTTTTTAAGGATTAGGTAGTGGAAGCAATGTAGTGAAAAACATCTTTTGGTATATTAAAGTATTCTAAGTTATGCATTCATAATTTGATCATATGCCAAAAACAATTGGGGAGTATGCAGATATGTAAACAATCTTGTAGGGAAAAAACGTATATGCACAAACAAAACATAACATAAGCATGAAAATACAATACAATATGCATGAAATATAAAATCTTAACATATATAGATAAGCATGAAGTCATAAAACAAAAGCATTAACAATTGGGTATGCATGATATATAAAACCTTGAACATAATCAGTACCATAAAGGTTGAACTTGAGAGGTATAGTATATATGCATGAAAATCATAAAACATAAGCATAAAAAATAACGGTGGTATGCATGAAAATAACATAACATGAAGTAAACCGATTCAGTTAATACAAATTAGTCCAAATAATGCAAATGGTTCAGTGCATAGGTCTCTACTAAGTTCTGTATAAAAACTTAACATGAATCTTCTACATCCTTAACGTTAGGGCAGTTTCTTGAATCATGATGTCCCATCTGGTTGCATTTCCGACACATCCTCTGAGGCTTCAACTTAGCACGCAATGCCGCCTCCTTCCTAGACTGTAGTCTACTGCCCGATCCCTTGGTTTTTACTTGATCTGGTGGTAGAATCTCGACATCTTGAGGGATATGTGAGCCATAAACATACGGTTTCAATTCGGCCGGGCAATCAGGAATGTAAATGGATTCAACATACGGTTTCAATTCAGCCAGGCAATCAGGAATGTAAATGGATTCAACATACGATTTCAATCTCGACATTTCCGTCCAACATACGGTTTCAATTCGGCCGGGCAATTAGGAATGTAAATGGATTCATCGGATTCAAGAGACACAATTGACTGACACGGTTCAGCCATTCCACAAACTGCATGCATGAATATTACACAGTATCAACATAAACTAACAAATACATATGCATGAACATTGTACTTACGTATGCAAAAATTATAATAGTGAATCTACAACATAAAAATAATACTTAATCGATACATACATCTCATAAATAAAGAAGAGAAACCCTAATCACTTGGAAAAACAACTACTACCGTATAAATCGAAAAAACTCTACGAAAAAAATATGAAATGACATCGAGCTTCAATAATTTGAACCCAACAAAGCATTCCACAAATATTGAACTACAAATTTTCGAAAACCATAACTAATTCTTACCTTCGTAGCAAAATCTGTAAAAATTCGAAAAATGTGCAGAAATCAATCTTCAAAATCGGCAATAATCGGGATAAATAGACAAGGAAAACGAGCTTAAATGACTCAAGAAACATAGAACTTCGAAACCCACCATAAATAATCGACTTCCAAGTCTTCGATTTGAAGAAAAGCTTGAGGCACTCGTGAGTTCTAGGGAGAACGAAAATGAAGAGTGAAAATTCTATTACACAAACAACCGAAAATGGAGGGTTAGGGAAAAAGAAAAGAGAAGTTTACAAATTTGCCCTTAATGAGGCTATTTTTTTCTTTTTTGATTTAAATTTAAATGCATTTGGGATAAAATGAGAGCCTTAGATTTGCGAAATGAAGGGACGAGATCGGTTCTCGTATCTCTTTTAAGATTTGGATCTCATAATATCCATTCCCTATATATCTATATATATATCCAAACACTAATTTACTTACTATAAATTCTGTATCAAGTATTTAATAATATAAAAACTAACACTATGACAACCTTTCGTTACCTTCAAAGACAAGTTGACAACATCCTTAAAATTTACAATCAATAGAGAAGTCAAACAAATATTCTCACACTTACTATAAGGTACTCTTATGGCTGTAAGATCGATCGGTTACCACAAAAATTCTCTACTTTTGAAAGATTTGATTGCCTGAAGTGAAACATGAATGATCAACCAAACCGACTAATGAAAATAAGCCTCAAAAAAGCAAAAACTGGGAATCTTGAATGATGATTAGGATTAAAAGAAGATAAATAATAGTAATGCATTTGATTTTATGATAAAATATAATGTATAGTAGTATTAAATCATATTTCTTGTCAGCGTGAAGACATCCCATCAAGATGAGGTTCATTAATTCCACAGTACCATCCCATCCAAATATCCAATCCAGGGACGTTCAGAATGCATACAAGCCTAATTTTGTTTTTTCCTCGATTAGTCAGAAATTAGTCTAAGAAAGTTACATTAATTTTCTGTGATTTGGAGATAAAAGAGTATAAGCTACTCCTCCGTCCCATTAAAAGTCCTGTATTCTATTTTAGATTGTGTCATAATTTAAATCTCCTATCAAGTAAGGAAGAAAATGAGTCTATCACAATTAATTAAAATAAGTGGTATTGTTTAATTCCTATGTAAATCCATGCCGAAACTCCATAAAACATGTTTAATGAGATGGAGGGAGTACAATTATTATTTGACCTTATCCAATAGAATGCATATTAATATAAATCTTATACTCTCTCTGTCTCATTATTACTAGCAACCTTTTCCAATTTGATTGTCCCACATAAGTGGAAACATCCCAAATTGGTAAAAAATTACCACCTCCCTCCTACTTTATATTTTATCTCTCATGCTTTATCATCTACTCTCATTATTTTACTAATTTCTCTTTCCTACTTTATCATCTGAACTTTATTACTTTATGATTTATTCTTATTATCTTATTCATCTTCTCTCTCCTACTCTCTCATTATCACAGTCATCTTCTCTTTCGTATTTTATTATCTATTCTTCTCTCCTACTTTATCACATATTTTATTATTTCACGTGCCAAAAAGAAATTTGTCACTAACAATGAGACGGAGGGAGTATATCCAAAAGTCTATCTCCACCCATAAATCTATTGTTTAGCGCTAATCTATTACAAAACTTACCACGAAAATTATGTCACCTAGCTTGTTACTAGGTTAGGAGAGAAACCGATTTCTCCATAGGATCGTACATCATTGGAATTAGGTATTCTTAATTCCTCTCTCATGCCGTCAATTAGTTTGTATATGAGCTTACAATATTTGCATCCGTTAATTATTAATATCTCGATTGAAAATGAATAATCAAAACAAACCTATTTTTCCCAAAAAGAAAAAAAAGGAGAGTAGATATAGAGCAATGCGATATCCAGCTTAGATATAAAACATTCACACTCAAATGAAATTAACACTCTTTCACTGATTAGGTACGAGTGTTTTATTTCATCTTGTACTTAAAATATGATTGTTTTTTTTTTTTTTTGTCATTTCATTCTTTCTTGTGCTGGTGGTGTGGGATTTGGTCTACTCGTACACTTTGGAACTATTTTTATGTTCACAAATTTGATAATACTAATTAGAACTGAAAAGATATAAAAAATATGGGTATGGATCCAATAACTGATGGTTGTTCATAAAATTAAATCTACTCTTAATGGGCCAATAAGCCCAGACAGAAACAAATGTCCGTGTTCGTAATTTACCGCTGTCAATAACTATGCTGGACTGATGTCCATTGTTCATTTGTTCTATTTTGATAGTGAGGCTTTCGTAATATGTATTTCCCAATTTCTATTATATAACACTCAATAAAATTGGTAATAGCTATAATTCGTATATGCATTTATGGTATCCATCACATGTTACAAACAATTAACTACACATGGGCAGATAATTGCCGAGGAGATCTGGCATCCATCGCAATATTATTGGGTTTTGTACTAAATAAAATTAACAGTATCAGTTACAATAAATTAGATTTTGATTTTTTTTTTCATCAAGAGATTTGTAAGTAAAAGAAGAATAGGCATGCAGCACTATTCAATACATATATATGTAACATGGATACATATATATAAATCGGATTGTGCATGCAAACTAAAATTTTCTCAAATCCCATAATATATAATTTCATTTTAACAATTACTTTCCAATTCTTAGAAGTGAATACACATAATTAATCTCAATATTGTTAAGTCAAACTACTTCTAGAAGTATTTAAATTGCTGTTTGCAGCAGTGCCCAACACCAAGAGTAAAGTACCAACACCACGAATCACTCTTCCTCCATCGTATACACGTAAAATGCCATTCTCAATGATCCAGCTGCTTCTTCTTCTTCCACTGCTGTTTTATTGCCTAAATTGTTCATCAAATGCAGAAACAAACTGTTAGTCTAGAGACAATTCTTCAGGTGTAGAGGGGGGAGGTTGAATACTGCGAGGTCTAAGTTCTAACTCAAACGCGAAAGTCAGTCTTTTACTGAATATGCTTATTGAATAGTTCATTTCGTCAATTAAGCTTTCTGATACTGAACACTGTTTTCTGACTTCAGTCAGTCCACAGTAAACTCAGTAAAAGAAGTTGTGCGTAAAGTGTTGGTCCGATTTTATTCGTTTCTTTTAAAAAACGTTTTCACTGAAAACTGTTTCAGTTATGCTTGTACGTGTATTAGGCTTTACAGAAAATCCAACCTTATGATTTTGAAAGATAATTTTATGCATAATGTACAGTTAATCAATAAAAAAAAAATGAACACAAGCAGTTTTTAAAGTAGGTCGGATACGCAAGATCCTACGTCCACTGTCCTGAATTACCAGGAGGTCTTGAATTAATTATACTGAGCAACTCTCAGTCGATCAGTGCAATGGACATATCACTATAGTCCTAGCGACTTTACGAGGGTTCAAACACAAGGTTTAAGATTCACCAATTCAGAAGGAGTTCTTCAATAAGAAAAGTTCAAGATATGAATTCCTTCGATATCTAAGCTTTTGATCTAACAAGGTCTACTTAGAATAGAGAATGGGAACTAAGATACTCTAGAGTGAAGAACTGTTTCGAATGTCTATCTATTTAAAGAGTTTTTCGCTAGGTTTGCTTTGAGATCCGCAAAGCTTTGAATACTTGAATGCTTGGTTTTCCCAGTGTCTTCAACGCTTGAAGATCGATCTCTATTTACAGTCTTAACTCATGTAAAGATCCGTTGGAGGGGACCTAGCCACGTGTCAAAAACGACAGGAATAACGGTCATCTCAAATTTTGAAATTCATTGTAGAGAATTTCTCTTTTTTAGTCTTGAGGGGAACTTATGTCAGTGCATGCACAGTGTTGGCACATTGGTCGAGGTTGATTGGTAGGTGAGTTTTGTTCACACTCCAAGACTGATCTTGAGTTAACTTTCTCTAATACCTCGGACACTTTAACTTAGTTATCCTCTACTGATATTCTTTTGAGAGATTCAACTTGTGGAACGATTCCCTCTGTACTAATGTCCAACACACATTCAGTAGATTCAACAGAATCCTACTGAGTCTTCAAACTCAGAGTCCAAACAACAGCCGAGAATGATAATCTACTGAGCCTATCAGCTACTGAACTCTATCTAGCCTACTGAGTTCCTATCATGCTGAGCTAAACTAAGCTATTAAATCATATTAGCTCATCATTCAACAAGGGGTCTTGGGATCTTCAAATCTTATACTGAATCATCACCCAAAACAAACTCATTTCTCACATGTCTGTCTGCTCAAGAATCCCACAATCTATAATATACTCACCACAAAGCAAAAACTACACCTTCCTCTTGGAAGACTGCCTCAGGAACACCCATTCGAACGCTTCGAACACTCTTAAACAATCCTTGTTGGATATGAGTCAGTAGATGATACTCAGCTATTCACGGTTAAAAGAAAATTGGGGGAAATCATAGTAGTACTATGGAATTGAAGATCCCAAAACCGAGCTGATATCAGTAGTTTAGTGTGTCGTTAGGATTAGCTGATGTATAGGTTAGACTTGTTGTAATCGTTTTTATATTTTGTCTAAGTCCTGTACGGGGTAATTGTTGAACTGATCTTCTGCCGAAGATACTTTTCAGAACCCCACGTCATCAGTGTAATCGCTTGCGTTCTTCAGTCATCAGCTGAGTAGACCTCAGTAGAAGCCAACCCGAGTAGGCGAAAGTCACGCAGAAGAACTCATGCAAGCCCAGTACCTTCGCGATCGCCGGTGACTTACTACGAAGTTACATTCCTTGTCAGCCGACTCAGTCGAAGAAGACAGAGACTTAGCGCATCACGTATCCGACGTAAAGCGACCCAACTACTTAAGTCTTTTCGAAAGTTCGGCGAGAAGATCATACGAGGTTGTTTGAACGGTCAACTCGACATTCTCACCAACCACAAACCTCGACCAATGAGAAGCCGACAACGCCTTACCTGCTCCAAACAATAAAGCTGCTCTCATGTACAGTAATTAACTGCCCTGCTGCAACAAGTTCAAATTAATGGCCGTTTTCTTTGGAAGCTTGTGACACGTGGCATCGTCGTCTCCAATGGACATATGCCATAGCTCACAGCTATAAATAGAGATGATTTCGAAGCTCCAAAAAAGAGGAGAAACACGAAATTAAAAAGGGAAATTGCTCAAGCTCTCAAACACTCTAGCAAACTCATCAGAACATCCAGCGAAGAATCTGCATTTATTAGAATATTTTGTGATTCTTCTCTCTAGAGTCTTTAGATCCCTTTCTTCTCTACCTAAGCTCATTGTCAGATTTATAGCTTAGATTCGAAGGAGTTCATTTTTTAGTGAACTGTTCTTATTGTAAGAACTCCTTTATTAGTTGGAGAACTGTTTCGCTCCCTTTCGAACTTAAGTTTGAATTGTAAAGTCGCTAAGGACTATAACTTAGAAGGATCTGTCCTGTGCACAGTTTCCTTGCTGAGACTTGCTCAGACTAATCAACAAGTTATCCTGCTCTGTTTAGGACCGTGGATGTAGGATCTTGCGTATCCGAACCACGTTAAACTGCTTGTGTTCTTTATTGCTTTAGTGCATACAAACCTTTGAAAATCATAAGTTTGCATAAAACGTATTTCTAAAGTAGCACAGCCAAAAGAATTTAATCTGCAAAAACACGTTTTCAAAAAGAGACAAACTCCGGGCCCCACACTTATCCGCACACTTAAGTCTCCGACTGAGTTTCAAAAATCTTGACAAAAGTCGGTAGGAGAGCTCGATGGCCGACTCACTCTGTCCCGTGATCGAAGGTTTATTTGGCACTGTTCATCAGTTGCAACCAACATCTTCAGCTGACCTTCACCGAGAAAAAGAAACGGTACTCAGGTGTATTCACCCCCCCCCTCTACACCTGATATTTGTCTCCGGACCAACAATTGGTATCAGAGCACACGGTGTTCTACTGATCACCTGTTCTGTATTACTGGTCTTCTCGAACTGATCCTGAAAATGTTTTCTCTGCACAAGCATCTCTTCTTTCATCCTTATACTCGTACACATAATGTCCGACATGTCAAGTATTAGGATGGTGCCGATGTTCTCGATAGAGAACTTCACAGTATGGCGTGTAAGAATGGAGGCACACCTTACGTCGCTGCATGACAGCATGACTAAAGTACTGGAGACCGGACCCATCATTCCAATGATAGACAACGTTCAGTTCACTGAAGTGGAAGGTGAAGGTGCTCGTATCGGTCCGAAGATTCCCAAGGACAAATCAACCTTCACGCCTGAAGAGAAAAAGCTACATAACCTCGATCGAGTCGCACGAATTGCTATACTGACAACGCTCAGTGACTCACACCTCCAGGAGGGTGCAGGACTGCAAAACGGCGAAAGTACTTTGGGACGCCCTGGCTGTACTGAGCCAAGGAACTCCTCAGATCAAAGAAAACAAGCTCGAATTAGAGCTTCAAAAGTTCGAAGCCTTTGCGATGGAGCCCAGTGAAACCATTGACGAGCTGAGCGTCAGATTTACGAATCAAGTCAATGTGATAAATGGGCTGGGAAAAGTGTTCTCAAACAAAGAGATGAACACAAAGATCATAAGAGCGCTAACTCGACAGAAGTGGCTTCCTTTTGCTACTTATTTACATCGCTCTGATCTTAATACTCTAACTCCTGATGTTATATTTTCAGAATTAAAGACGGAGGAATTTGAGTATAGTCTACCTCAAAAGTGCTCCAACACACAGTTCGATCATGCCTTCAAGGCAACTTTCAGCAAAACTGGAGGCAAAAATATTTCTTCCAGCAAGGCAGTAGCTGCTGCAGATACAAAGACCTCTGAAATACCTGCTACTGACCAACTCGCACTAATGGCTCTCAAATACCAAAGAGAAAAGGAGAGAGTCAGAAAGCTGAAGAAATACCACAGAGATTCTCCCTCAGGTAAGAAAGATTATCAGAGAAGGGAAGAGTCTAATCCTTCTACTGAATGCAGGAAAACGAGAACGCTTTGCTAGTCCATCAAAAAACTTCGGCTGAAGAAAAGCAGCGAGCATCAACATGCTACAACCGCAAGAAGGAGAGACACTATCGCACGACTTGTCCCGAACTCTCGGTGCTCAAAGAGCAGTAACGGCGAGCCGAAGAGACAAATTTGCCCCGGAGGAGGCGAGGCCTATATAGCCGGAGAGATATCCGACAACTCAATTGAAGAGGATACATTCATGTACTCTTCGAGGACGAAGCTGCATTCGTAGGCTGTTGAAGTCGGAGAGACGGTTCCCGAAGAATCGGTGAACAATCGTCGATGGCCGAAGAAGAGGCCGAGGTAAATTCTAAACTTAATATAACCTCCTCTTCACACAACACACACGATACTTGCTCGGTCTCGGATGATCCTCCGGACGTAGTACAAGCATATGACGACTGCTAGAGGAACAAATTCGGTGAGAGAGAGTTCAGCGAGAACCATCCGGGGAACTTGAACGGGTAAAAGCCGAGAATCGGAGACTTTCTTCGATTGTCGGGTCTCTACTGAGTCAGTGGATCTAGTTGCGAGACTCAAGGAAGACATCGAATCTCTTATGACTAAGTCTCAGCTTCAAGAGACTCAGATCTCAGTCTTGACCAAGGATAATTCGGAGAAAAAGACTGAAATAGCCCAACTCAGTCAGAAACTCTCAGACGTACAGAAGGATTATGATTCTCTCAGGAGAAGTGATGAGGTCTGGAGAGGACTGATGACTGAACAATACCTGGGAGCTAAGGAGAAGCTCGAAAGCATGCTCAGAGCACAACGACCAACTGCTGTGAAAGAAGGCCTTGGCTATACCCACGAAGCTTCTACTTCCAAAAGCTCAGCAACACTGGCTGATAGGTTCGTCAAAGGAAAGGTGCAAGCTGTTGACACCACACCTCAGGCGAAGAACAAACAGAAAGTAATCGCACCTCGGCCCGAGCAAAGCAACAAACAACTGACCAAAGGCTCCAGCCCCAGGACACCGAGATCAAACTCAGGGGGAACCAAGAAGGTCAGATCGGCAGAACAGTACAAGGAGCCACTGTATGAGCACCCGGCTCAGTACGGCTCGAACTATTATGAGCCCAGGGTCAGGAGAAGCGCAAAGACTCAGAAGAAGAAAGCGCCTGAACCCAAAATCATCAGCAGAAAGTCAGTATCTCCAAGTCCTGTGGAGAAGAAAGCTGACAAGGTTCAGAAGAAGAAGTCTCAGACTTTTAAGGTCCCGAGACAGATTTGGGTTCCGAAATCACCCACTAACCAGTAAGGACCCAACTGAACCAAAGGGTACCTAAAGATGCTTCTGTTTTGCAGGTGCATAAGGACCCATGGATAGTGGATAGCGGCTGCTCAAGACACATGACATATCAGAAGAGCCTGCTGACCAACTATGTACAAGAAGTTGGTCCCAGAATTGAGTTTGGTGACAATTCAAAAGGCTACACAAGGGGATACGGAACGCTGAACATTGGGACTGCCTCAGTTCCAAGAGTAACATATGTTGAAGGACTTCAACATAATCTCCTTTCTGTCAGTCAATTCTGTGATAATCTTAACAGAGTTATCTTTGACGCTGGTTTCTGTGATGTTGTTGATAAATCTACAGGGAAAACAGTGTTATCAGGATCGCGGAGGAAGAACATCTATGTTGCAAACTGGAAAACCGCAGAACCTGAAGCTTGCTTACTCGCACAGACAAAATTTGGTGACAAGTCAGGATGGCTATGGCACAAAAGACTCAGCCACCTGAACTTCAAGACCATGAACAAGCTAGCCAAGAACTCCAAAGTCAGAGGACTGCCCAACGAATCGTTCGTTAAAGACAGAAATTGTGAAGCATGTCTGAAGGGAAAGCAAACAAAGAAAAGCAATCCACCTATTCCGTCACCTTCCACTGATGGAATCCTTCAGCTACTGCACATGGACATATTCGGGCCAGTCTCTCCAGTGAATATAAGAGGCAAGAAGTATGCCCTCGTCGTTATTGACGACTACTCGAGATATACTTGGGTCATCTTCATCGCCAATAAATCTGATGTTCAAACTGAGTTGCCCAATCTGCTGAAGAAGCTCAGTGTGGAAAAGGACATCAAGATTCAAAGAATTCGCTCGGACAGAGGAACAGAGTTTCTAAACGCAGTAGTTAAGATATACTGTGATAAAGAGGGAATTAAGCACGAGACATCAGCTGCATGCACCCCTCAGCAGAACGGACTTGCTGAACGAAAGAACAGAACACTCAAAGAAGCAGCAAGAACGCTCCTCGCAGATTCTGGACTACCCTCGAAGTTACGGGGCGATGCTACCGACACCGCCTGCTACACTCAGAATCGCTCACTATTCACTCAGCAACACATGAAGACACCATATGAATTATGGAAAGGGAGAATTCCTTCTATTTCTCATTTTCATATTTTCGTACCGTCCTTGCTTTATCCACAATAACGGGAAAGATCGGTGAAGGTCTTTGATAGCAAATCGATCAAGGAGTTTTCTTAGGATACTCTCGAGTCGGTAAAGCCTTCGAGTCTTTAACTATCGGACTCTTCGTGTGAAGGAAAGCCCTCATGTTGTTTTTGATGAATTTGTTATTGAGAACAGGAAAGAAACAGAGTCAAATACTGATTATGTCAGCAGCAAGCTACGGGATCTCGGACTTCCGATAAAGGCGAAAAGATCCAGCATTGTTGGGATGATGAGTCGGACGATGAACAAACTCGGACTCAACCAACGGTCGACGTAGCGACCTAGTTGATTCTCCCGAACGGGAATCAACAACGGGTAACATCGGTCGATGAGGAAGCCCCCGATGTAACCGAGACCTCTACCGAGAATATAAACTCGGGGGAACGATTAATGTTCCCGAGCTAAATACCCCGAACACGGAAACTCGGTAGATCCTAACCTTCTTGCGAAATATTGCAATCTCGAAACGGTACTACTGAAATGCCTAACACTCCCTACCGATTCCGCGAAGTTGTATTTGAAGAAGAAGCCAGACTCAGACGATCATGGCTAGATGCTCATTCTTCAGATCTTATCATTGGAGATCCATCAGCAACGATAAGAACAAGATCTAGATTTAATCAAGGCGAAAGCTCACTATATTCTTGTTTCTTGTCTGACGGAAGAACCTCGATCGATAGAGGACGCACTTAATGATCTTGGACCGGATCATCGCCATGTAAGAAGAGCTGAACCGGTTCGTTCGAAATGAAGTTTGGGAGCTTGTAGACAGACCTAGACATCAGCATGTCATTGGTACTAAGTGGGTCTTCAAAAACAAGCGAGATGAAAACAACGTCATTGTCAGAAATAAAGCACGACTAGTTGCAAAGGGATATAGTCATGTGGAAGGAATTGATTTTGATGAAACATTCGCTCCAGTCGCTAGATTGGAAGCCATTCGTCTATTCCTAGCTTATGCAACACATCAAGGCTTCAAAGTCTATCAGATGGATGTAAAGTCGGCTTTTTACGAACGGGCGTGCGAAGGAAGAAGTCTACGTGGAACAACCGCCCGGCTTTCGGCGGGGACATCGGGTGTACGAGACTTAGGAAAGCTACGTATAGCTTAAAACAAGCACCCGGGGCTTGGTATGATACCCTATCAGAACTTCCTACTTAAGAAAGGTTTTCGAAGGGGACAGTAGATCGCACCCTATTCAACATAAAGTCAGGAGATGACATCCTACTGGTGCAAATCTACGTGGACGACATCATTTTCGGCTGCAGAAACGAGATCATATGTCGGCGGTTCGAGAAGATGATGAAAGAGAAATTCGAGATGTCCATGATGGGAGAGATGAATTATTTCCTTGGATTTCAAGTGAAGCAATCACCGAAGGAATCTTCATCAATCAAGCCAAATACACTCGAGACCTTCTCAAGAGATTTGGCTGCGACTCCAGCAAGCCAGTCAAAATCCCCATGAATACGAATTTTAAAATCAATCTAGACAAAGAGGGAGCTTCTGTTAACTCTACTGATTATAGAGCTATTATTGGTTCTTTATTATATTTAACGACTAGCCGACTGGCATAACTTATCTTTGTAGGTGTATGCGCAAGATTTCAAGCGGATCCCAAGCGAAGTCATCTCGACTCGGCTAAAAAGATTCTGCGCTATTCGAGAGGAACACCGATCTTTGGGTTATGGTATCCTGGCGATGATAATCTAATACCGACGGAGTTATTCGATGCCGATTATGCAGGATGCAGGATAGATCGTAAGTCAACTTCCGGAACGTGTCAGTTCCTAGGCAGCAAGCTGATATCTTGGTTCTCAAAGAAACAACACTCAGTAGCAACGTCCACTACTGAAGCTGAGTACATGGCTGCTGGAAGTTGCTGTGCCCAGATCCTTTGGCTTCGACAACAACTGAGAGATTATGGTATCATTCAGAATGAAGTGCCCATCTACTGTGACTCCACAAGTGCTATTGCCATAACTCAGAACCCAGTTCTACATACGAGATGCAAGCACGTGGATATCTGACACCACTTCATCAGAGACCATGTCGAGAAGAAGGATATCAGAATGGAGAAGATCCATACTGACAAGCAAAGGGCGGACATACTGACCAAACCACTAGCTGAGAACAGATTCAGAGAATTATCAGTTGAGCTAGGTCTACTGGATCCTACTGAAATGCATCAGTAGAAGACAACTACTGATAGCAGCCCTTGGAGACAATTGGAAATATTTGGTGTCAGTAGATGGAACAAGTACGAAAGGTCAGTAGACTCCGTACAGTGATTCAGTGGGAAGAATCACACTGTACACAACAAGGGGGAACGTGCTTATTCAGTACTTCAATCACCCTCCTGCGATATAACGATAACCAGCTGATCGAAAGTTCAGCTGAAGAGGTTTGCGTAGTATCATATACTTCATTTCTTTTCAGAAGCATGTTTGCACTTATTATATCAGTCGCACGTAGTCAGCAGTTAATGTGCATTTATTTCCCGCCTTTAATAGTTTAAGGAAAGGTTAGTAGGAAACCTTCTCATTTGAATAACTGAGTAATTAATGCTGTCTGTCCCGCATTTAATGCATGTCTTCTCACTTACCTTTATTACGTAAATCTATGTTAGAGGCGGCTTTGGTAATCATTCCTTTTTTTAACATTTAATCTCAGTCGTCCATAGATTTGAAAGATTAAAATAAGATCGTTGGATCTAAACTTATAATCAGTCAATATATACAAATCTTTCATCTTCTATCCATTTCCTCACTATCCGCCATTTTTCAACTTAAGAGCTATCTTCAAGCGTTCAGTTTCTTTCTCAAAAATCATCTTAACTGTCTCGCTTTTTCATCTCTCAAGCTCTTTAGTACTCGGTAATGTATTGAAACCTGCTGAATACTTACTAACTTACTCTATTTTCAAGTGCTAACAAATTATTTTGTAGATTTCAATGGCGACATCTCAAACTCCTGAGAATATAGAGGAGATTATGTCATCTAGGATTCAGTTTGAACCGAATTTGGCCTTCCGTCAAGTAGATATCTCTTATTTGGAGCCGGTGTTTGATGCTCTGGAGTGTTCTGGTCTTCAGGAGCTGGTGACGAAGCACCCAAGATCATATCTACCAAGGCAAGTGGTAGAAGTGTACTACAACTGGAGGTCACTCGCGTCTGGAGGCGAGGAATCTTCCTTTGTCTACATGAAGGAAGTTGATCAGAGTTGTTGGGATGCTACTCAGAGAGTCTTCAACGTCAGGGACGCTCTGATGCTGACGTTTGATCTTCCAGACTCTGGTATTTCTCCTATCGGATACAAGGAGAAGGAGATAAACGAGTATGTCCATAAGTTCTGCGGACGAACTGACATATCGTTCAATCAGCTCTGCAGAAGAACCTTCTGCTTCCCCAATACAGAGGACTAGCCTACATAGTCTCTCATATCCGGACGAGCTCAGCTGGATCATACGATCAATTATCCAAGCCAAGGATTCAGCTGATGATGGCGATAGATGATGGAGTTGAAGTGAACTGGGCCGACTATTATGTTTCGGAGATGAAAGCCCATGCCCAGAAGTTCACTACCCTACCCACTGGAGAGAGGAAGTTAGCCAGTGTAGGTAAATTACTCTATGGGACTAAGATGTCAGTCCTCATAGAAAACTCTGTTCAAAGGCACTCGTCGTTTGTTGATTCTAAGTTCTTCGACGTAAAACTGATTAAGTTCAAGACTAAAGCAGCGACTGAGAAGTCTATCAGTAAGGGGCCACCTGAGCCGAAGAGAGCTGCATCCACTCTGCCCCCTTATACCGAAGTGCCTAAGAAGAGGCGGCTGACTAAGACCAGACCAGCTGAGGTCTCAACTGCTCAACCCCTCTCTGTTATTGAACCACCTCCTCCTCCTCCTACTCAAGAAGAGCAAATCTTGGACTCTGATACTGGCATTGAGGGTGCGACCCTCAAAGATAAAGTCCAGGTAATTAGCTCTAAGGAGACACAGTCGGACGTCAGGGAACCGACTAAGGAGACTGCGACTGAGTGGACAGCTATTCACACCACTCGTCTCCATGCCACATCTGAAGTACACGATCATATTCCTGAGATCGCTGGGCACGCAGACTTAGTCGACATAGCCATCAGGGCTAGGGTTCGAATGCTTCTAAGATTTCTAAGTTGGGATATTCTAGAAGACATAATCAAAACCCACTCAGTCATCTACTTGCTCGATGAGGAGCAGAAGCTACAAGAAGTAATAGGGTACGGAGAACCAGCTGACTTAGCTACTCTTGAAGATCTCAGAGCCGCAATGCTTTACCTTCTAAGCTTGCGAGAGTCAGTCCCTGGTAACACTCCTCCGCCCCCATCTCCTCCTGCTGATAAGAAAGACGATGATAAAGTTGATGATAACAATCAGAGGAAGGATCAGACACCTAAGGATACCGAGTTGGGAGGCTCTGCTGAGGGTTCAACTCCCCGTGAGAAGAGCAAATCACCACATCCTGATACATCAGGTGATGCTCAAGGTGCTCCGAAGTACAGTAGGGAGCAGCTCCTCACGTTTTCTGAGCAGAGGCTCGGAACTAGCTCGTACCAGATACAACCTATCGGTTCCGTGTCCTCGAAGTCTGTAAATAAAGCCATTCGATGCCAAGGAGAGAAAAACAAACTTTTGGCTAAGGACGTCAATCTGAAATGGACAAAGTATACAAAGGCTCAGACACAGAGCTTAGAAAGAATAGCTGCAGGCATCTCAAAGACTCCAGTAGCTCCTCCTCAACCCAACTTTCAGGAGATTATTGAGGTAGCCTTAGCAGCTCAGAAAGTCGATCTAGAAGCTCAGAGTCAGCAGTTGCTCCAGAATCAGCAGAAGATATTTTCGAGAAGCGGTGACTCGAAGCTCTCGCAACTGTTAAGCTTGAAATCAATGAACGGAATAAGATTGCCACCTCTAGCCTTCAGAAATCTATTACCCAACAGGCAGAGGCTCTGAAACTTATTCAGAATGAAATGACAGAATCGCAGGATCAGGCTCTGCTGAAACTCCGTCTGGAGTCGGTTGCACATGACTTAAAACATCTAGAGCCGATCGAGAAAAAAGCTGGGAATTATATTGCGATCTCGTCAAGGACTTCGAATCCACAAAGAACTCGGATTAAGGATTCAGTCCACAATGTGGAAAGAGACATTCAAGCCATCCGCACCCAACTCTCTAAGGCAGATGATGCCAAAAAGGGGGAAGGTATTATGAAGGATGAACCTGATACGGATATGGCTGATGTCCAAATAGTAGAGGGTGGTCAGGAGGAAGGACCCTCAAATGCTCGGACTCGGGGGGGAAGGTATTCGGGGCGGAACAACCCTCACTTGCTCATGCTCAATCCTCGGCCGCTCGAGTGAAGATACTCGGGGGGTTCTGCTGCTCGAATTTCCTCTAGAACCTACCCTCATCTCATCTTCTGCTGCTCACATAGAAGATGTTGCTCACTTCATTGAGCAAGAGTCTGAAGAAGAACAGGCTCCTCCGCAGAGGCCGGGGAAGGAGACTGCTACCGCTACTACTCCTCCTTCCTCCCCGGTCTGAAAATTCAAATCTAAAGCGGAACAAGAGGCCTTCGACCTCCGCGTAGCCCAACAACTACAAGACAAGCTGGACCATGAGCGTCAGCTGGAAGAAGCTCAACTTGCTAAAAAGCCTGAGGGCAAAGTTGTTAAGGGCAGAGGTAAGAAGAAGCAAGAGTCAGTGGACGAAGAAAAGAAAAAGGCTCCAGGAGGAGTTCGCAAAAACTCTTTCTACTACAGGTCAAGCTACTGCTCAGTCACTATCAGACCCATCTTACACCTGAGCAGGAAGCCGAAGATAGAGCCACTTGGGAAGCCACGCTGCGAGGCCTGAATCTCAAGAAAGGAGATTGTAAGGCAGCGGCTCTCCGAGAAAAGAAGAGAATGACTGATATGGCTAAAATGATTAGCTTATCTCAAAAGCCAGCAGCTGATCCCAGAAGACAAATCCCACGAGGATCAAGGAAAAGAGCGCCTTATGTCAAAAAGGACCCTGTGCTTCATTTGGATAAATGGGTTCCTGCTCTGGTTAATGATCAATGGCAAGAGCTCAAAGAGGAATTTATCAAAGGCTACTACGTATGGAAATTCTATCCAAGTGAGCAGACTATCGAACAAGCCTTTGACGAGTTTATGTTCAATTATAACTCTGAGCTGAGGGAACAACTTCTGGAGATTATGAAAAGAGAGAACATTCCTTTCAGAGCTCCGGCTTTCAGGCGCATCCCACCTCCTAGAACTGCGCGTGGACTTCTATGTACAAAGGATATAGAGGATGAGATCAGAACTGCAGCTTCTCGCTTCGACCTGAGTGTCGACCTAGCTGAAGACGACGAGGATGTCCAGACACTGAGGAAGAGAATCTACTTATACTATGGTCTGCAACCTCCTGTCGAAAGATCTGCTGATTTCAAGAAGCGTACTCAAGGCTTCAAGCGTCAGTAGTTTTTATCTCCTCTCTTTTGTAATAGTGATAGGAACTTGTAATTTCCTGATCATATATGCTATCGTTCCTATTGCTTGATAGACAATTACTCATTGTCTTACAACATTTTGCTTTGTGTTTTCACAACTGATCACTAAGTGATCTGACACACACTCACAATCAGTTTCTCTGATTTTGCCTATCTCTCACTCTCGATGTTTTGAAGTCATCATATCAGTTTGTTTTCCTCAGATGGATTAAGGGGGAAATTGCTGTCAGTAGGTTAGCATATCTTATAAGATGTTTAGAGTTTAGAAGTAGAGGTTTTGGCATCATCAATTAGGGGGAAATTGTTGGATATGAGTCAGTAGATGATACTCAGCTGTTCGTGGTTAAAAGATAATTGGGGGAAATCATAGTAGTACTATGGAATTGAAGATCCTAAAACCGAGCTGATATCAGTAGTTTAGTGTGTCGTTAGGATTAGCTGATGTATAGGTTAGACTTGTTGTAATCGTTTTTATATTTTGTTTAAGTCTTGTACGGGGTAATTGTTGAACTGATCTTCTGCCGAAGATACTTTTCAGAACCCCACGTCATCAGTGTAATCGCTTGCATTCTTCAGTCATCAGCTAAGTAGACCTCAGTAGAAGCCAACCCAGCAGCTGATAAGTCATCAGCAGAAGGACTCATGCAAGCCCAGTACCTTCAGTCGCCAGCTGACTTACTCAGAAGTTACATTCCTTGTCAGCCAGTCAAAGAAGACAGAGACTTAGCAGTCTACTGTATCCGACAGAAAGCGACCCAGCTACTTAAGTCTTTTCGAAAGTTCAGCAGAAGATCATACGAGGTTGTTTGAACGGTCAACTCTGACATTCTCACCACCCACAAACCTCGACCAATGAGAAGCCGACAACGCCTTACCTGCTCCAAACAATAAAGCTGCTCTCATGTACAGTAATTAACTGCCCTGCTGCAACAAGTTCGAATTAATGGCCATTTTCTTTGGAGGCTTGTGACACGTGGCATCGTCGTCTCCAACGGACATATGCCATAGCTCACAGCTATAAATAGAGAAGATTTCGAAGCTCCAAAAAAGAGGAGAAACACGAAATTAAAAAGGGAAATTGCTCAAGCTCTCAAACACTCTAGCAAACTCATCAGAACATCCAGTGAAGAATCTGCATTTATTAGAATATTTTGTGATTCTTCTCTCTAGAGTCTTTAGATCCCTTTCTTCTCTACCTAAGCTCATTGTCAGATTTATAGCTTAGATTCGAAGGAGTTCATTTTTTAGTGAACTGTTCTTATTGTAAGAACTCCTTCATTAGTTGGAGAACTGTTTCGCTCCCTTTCGAACTTAGGTTTGAATTGTAAAGTCGCTAAGGACTATAACTTAGAAGGATCCGTCACTGTGCACGGTTTCCTTTGCCGAGACTTGCTCGGACTAATCAACAAGTTATCTCGCTCTGTTCGGGACCGTGGACGTAGGATCTTGCGTATCCGAATCACGTTAAACTGCTTGTGTTCTTTACTGTTTTAGTGCATACAAACCTTTGAAAACCATAAGTTTGCATAAAACGTATTTCTAAAGTCGCACAGCCAAAAGAATTTAATCTGCAAAAACACGTTTTCAAAAAGAGACAAACTCCGGGCCCCACACTTATCCACACACTTAAGTCTCCGACCGAGTTTGGAAATCCGGCAAAAGTCGCAGTAGGAGAGCTCGATGGCCGACTCACTCTGTCCCGTGATCGAAGGTTTATTTGGCCTGTTCATCAGTTGCAACCAACATCTTCAGCTGACCTTCACCGAGAAAAAGAAACGGTACTCAAGTGTATTCACCCCCCCCCCCTCTACACCTGATATTTGTCTCCGGACCAACAATTGGTATCAGAGCACACGGTGTTCTACTGATCACCTGTTCTGTATTACTGGTCTTCTCGAACTGATCCTGAAAATATTTTCTCTGCACAAGCATCTCTTCTTTCATCCTTATACTCGTACACATAATGTCCGACATGTCAAGTATCAGGATGGTGCCGATGTTCACCGAGAAAAAGAAACGGTACTCAGGTGTATTCACCCCCCCCCCTCTACACCTGATATTTGTCTCCGGACCAACAATCCTTGATCATGATTCCTCTCATTGAATCCCAAGTCCCACAACTCGTGAAGTGCGCGAAACAGATAGAGCTACAACTCAGAATCCGAAGTGGCAGCCATGACTTTGAGGGATTTTCCTACACTTCCAGGAGTACCCCATTCACCATCCTTGACATGTTCAACCTCAGAGCTATCAAAGTCGACGTTCCAAACGCCACCGCTTGGGTCCGGTGCTATGGTCGGTGAACTGTACTACAAAATCTGGGAGAAGAGCAAATTCCATGATGTCCCACTATGGGTGTCGGTGACCACTTCAGTGGAACTGGCTACAGTAATATGATAAAGAAGTATGGCCTCTCCATCGGCAACGTCGTTGATGCAAAAATAGCCGATGCCAATGCAAGAACCCTAAGCCGGAAGGCAACGAGTGAAGATGATGCATCAGGATTTCATCGTAAGAATCGCGTGACCAAATAAATTTCGTAAGAACACCTGCAGAGAAAATATACTTAAACAAGCACAATGATAAGCAAGAGGTTGATCATCAGGGAACGGGCGATTAAACTCATTATTTCTGGTGACCTAAGGGTTTGGCTAGCAGCCACCATTAAAATAGTTTTTTTCTAAAACTAGGCAGGTTATGTAAACTTGATAGAAGATTAACACGCAGTAAATAATGGTTGATTAACAAGATAATAAAGGCAATCTAACTAAGGTAATTTCACACGACCCCTATCCGATCCTAGATTACTAGATGAATAGGTTTAGCTAAGGCAACCTGTCCAGGATGTTGTGTCGAGCACAGGGGCGTCCAATCCTTCTACACAACCAGGACTGCCATGTTGAGCATAGAAAAAGTCACCTACCCAAGGATCTAACCTACATTATTGAGCAATGACTAGGTCAACACTAGGGAGCATTAAGAATAAGGAACCAGGTCAAGGTCTTTACCGATGTTGAGCATTCAAAGCAGAAACCAAGCTAATCTACATCTGCCCAGAGAGAAGATACCTACCCAGATTGGTCAGATCTAAGTAGTTCATGACTATCTAACATAGATTGTGATTACTCGAACAAAGATCATAGAAAACCCATTTTCACTGCATCTTGCATCTCTTCATTACATCATATATCCTATCTTTCAATGGCTGATATTTCAGGGATTAGGACCGTGTCGATGTTCTCAACTGAAAACTATGCGGTCCTATTGTTGACACATTTGATCTCGCTGCACGACAGCATGACCGATGTTCTGGAAAAACTCTTAACACTCTCAACGAAGAATCCAATGAAGAACAAGCATTCATAGAAGAACCCCTTTAGTTCATCACTTAGAGTTGTATGTGTTCCCCTTATCTTATCTAAGCAAGCTTCATTGTAATATCTTTAGCTTAGAAACTTTGAGGAAGTTCACATCCTTGTGAAACTGTTCTTATATGTTAGAACTTCCTCTTAGTTGGAGAAGACTCAGACTCTTAAAGTTTAAAACCCTTGTAAAAGTTACTACGACTATAAGTAAAGAATCGGTCCAGCGCACAGATCACTGAGAACTTGCTTAGTATAAGCTTCAAGTTACATTTGTCTTGAGAACAGATCACTGAGACTTGCTCAGTATAAATATAATAAGTATCTTGCTTTTGTTAGGACAGTGGATGTAGGACCCAGCGTGTCCGAACCACTTTAAATATCTGTATTGTTGATTTACTGTTTTCTCTAACTGTTCATATTGTATTAAAATTGTATTTCATCAAACACAGCATAAAATCGGTTTTCTAAACGAGACGTTTGATAGGGACTACACTTTCGCACACACTCTAATACTAAACGACTATTCAACTGACTAAAGTCAGTAGAGCTGAACTCAGTAGAAGAATTTCTTGCCCTCGTGATCTGAAGTATATTTGGATGTCTGACTCAATTCAGTAGCAAACTCAGCTAGAGTTGACTTCGCGTTTGAGAACGAAATTTGTATTCAGGTATATTCAACGCCCCCCCCCCCTACACCTGAACCACGTCTCAGGACCAACAATTTGGTATCAGAGCCCAGTGTTCTTAACTGATCACTGTTCTCTGAAAGTGGTGCATCTCGAACAAAGATCATAGAAAACCCATTTTCACTGCATCTTGCATCTCTTCATTACATCATATATCCTATCTTTCAATTGCTGATATTTCAGGGATTATGACCGTGCCGATGTTCTCAACTGAAAACTATGCGGTCCTATTGTTGACACATTTGATCTCGCTGCACGACAGCATGACCGACGTTCTGGAAAAAATCTTAACACTCTCAACGAAAAATCCAATGAAGAACATGAAGAACCCCTTTAGTTCATCACTTAGAGTTGTATTTGTTCCCCTTATCTTATCTAAGCAAGCTTCATTGTAATATCTTTAACTTAGAAACTTTGAGGAAGTTCACATCCTTGTGAAACTGTTCTTACATGTTAGAACTTCCCCTTAGTTGGAGAAGACTCAGACTCTTAAAGTTTAAAACCCTTGTAAAAGTCACTACGACTATAAGTAAAGAATCGGTCCAGCGCACAGAACACTAAGAACTTGCTTAGTATAAGCTTCAAGTTACATTTGTCTTGAGAACAGATCACTGAGACTTGCTCAGTATAAATATAATAACTATATTACTTTTGTTAGGACAGTGGATGTAGGACCCAGCGTGTCCGAACCACTTTAAAAATCTGTATTGTTGATTTACTGTTTTCTCTAACTATTCATATTGTATTAAAATTGTATTTCATCAAACACAACATAAAATCGGTTTTCTAAACGAGACGTTTGATAGGGACTACACTTTCGCACACACTCTAATACTAAACGACTATTCAACTGACTAAAGTCAGTAGAGCTGAACTCAGTAGAAAAATTTCTTGCCCTCGTGATCTGAAGTATATTTGGATGTCTGACTCAATTCAGTAGCAAACTCAGCTAGAGTTGACTTCGCGTTTGAGAACGAAATTTGTATTCAACGCCCCCCCTACACCTGAACCACGTCTCAGGACCAACAATTTGGTATCAGAGCCCAGTGTTCTTAACTGATCACTGTTCTCTGAAAGTGGTGCATCTCGAACAAAGATAATAGAAAACCCATTTTCACTGCATCTTGCATCTCTTCATTACATCATATATCCTATCTTTGAATGGCTGATATTTCAGGCATTAGGACCGTGCCGATGTTCTCAACTGAAAACTATGCGGTCCTATTGTTGGCACATTTGATCTCGCTGCACGACAGCATGACCGACGTTCTGGAAAAACTCTTAACACTCTCAACGAAGAATCCAATGAAGAACTAGCATTCATAGAAGAACCCCTTTAGTTCATCAATTAGAGTTATATTTGTTCCCCTTATCTTATCTAAGCAAGCATCATTGTAATATCTTTAGCTTAGAAAATTCGAGGAAGTTCACATCCTTGTGAAACTGTTCTTATATATAAGAACTTCCTCTTAGTTGGAGAAGACTCAGACTCTTAAAGTTTAAAACCCGTGTAAAAGTCACTACGACTATAAGTAAAGAATCGGTCCAGCGCACAGATCACTAAGAACTTGCTCAGTATAAGCTTCAAGTTACATCTGTCTTGAGAACAGATCACTGAGCAAGTCTCAGTACAAATATAACAAGTATCTTGCTTTGGTTAGGATAGTGGATGTAGGACCCAGCGTGTCCGAACCACTTTAAAAATCTGTATTGTTGATTTACTGTTTTCTCTAACTGTTCATATTGTATTAAAACTATATTTCATCAAACTCAGCATAAAATCGGTTTTCTAAACGAGACGTTTGATATGGACTACACTTTCGCACACACTCTAATACTAAACGACTATTCGACTGACTAAAGTCAGTAGAGCTGAACTCAGCAGAAGAATTTCTTGCCCTCGTGATCTGAAGTATATTTGGATGTCTGACTCAATTCAGTAGCAAACTCAGCTAGAGTTGACTTCGCATTTGAGAACAAAATTTGTATTCAGGTGTATTCAACGCCCCCCCCCCCTACACCTGAACCACGTCTCAGGACCAACAATTTGGTATCAGAGCCCAGTGTTCTTAACTGATCACTGTTCTCTGAAAGTGGTGTATCTCGAACAAAGATATTAGAAAACCCGTTTTCACTGCATCTTGCATCTCTTCATTACATCATATATCCTATTTTAAATGGCTGATATTTCAGGGATTAAGACCGTGCCGATGTTCTCAACTGAAAACTATGCGGTCCTATTGTTGGCACATTTGATCTCGCTGCACGACAGCATGACCGACGTTCTGGAAAAACTCTTAACACTCTCAACGAAGAATCCAATGAAGAACTAGCATTCATAGAAGAACCCCTTTAGTTCATCACTTAGAGTTATATTTGTTCCCCTTATCTTATCTAAGCAAGCTTCATTGTAATATCTTTAGCTTAAAAACTTTGAGGAAGTTCACATCCTTGTGAAACTGTTATTATATGTAAGAACTTCCTCTTAGTTGGAGAAGACTCAGTCGTACTTGCATTAGACGGAGCAGAAGGTGCCTGAATCGGTCTTAAAGTCGCGAAGGACAAAAGCCTCTTCACTCCTGAAGAGAGGAAACTGCACAACCTCGACCTAGTTGCTCGCAACACTATACTGATGACACTCAGTGACTCTTATCTCGGAAGAGTACATGACTGCAAGACTGCAAAGGATCTATGGGATGCTCTCGCGGTGCTGAGCCAAGGAACTCTATAGATCAAAGAAAACAAACTGGAGTTAGAGTTGCAGAAACTCGAGGTATTCGCTATGCTTGCTGGGGAGTCCATAGATGATCTCAGCGCTCGATTCACAATTCAGATCAACATCATCAACGGATTGTGGAAAACATTCAGCAATAAGGAGACTAAAATCAAAATTCTAAGGGCTCCTAGTAGACCTAAGTGGTATTCTTTTGCTACGTGTACGAGGAGAACTGACCTGAATTCTTTTACCCCTGATTATATGTTTTCAGAACTTAAAGCTGAGGAGTTCGAGTTCAACCTTCCACACACCCCCGGTGCTAAAGCTGAAGTGCTAATAGATCATGCTTACAAGGCATCAGCTAGCACTCCCGGAGCAAGTCCCTCAGCAATAAATCAGTCAGCTGGAAGCTCAGTGACCATACATACTGTTGACAACTTGGCTGAGAAGTATGCTCTCCTCGTTGTGAAATACCAGAAGGAGAAGGAAATGTTCAGAAGGAAGATGAAAAAGGCTTCCCAAAAATACCAAGGTAAGAGAGATAATCATCACACGAAAAGTGAATCTAAATCTCTACCTAATTGCAGTACTGAAGCTGCCCCTCGTGGAACAAAAAGAAATACCTCGAAAGGATGGCAGAACCTCAGTATGCTACAACTGCAAAAAGCCAGGACACTATCAATACGAATGTCCTGAACTCTCAACAGCTGAAAAAGCTGAGAGGAAGGCTCGACGCGATAAGTTCGTTAAGAAGAGGCAAGCCTACATAGCTGGAGAGTTGTCCGATTGCTCAAGCGATGAAGAACTAATTATGGAATCGTCAAACGATGATGCCGCATTCATGGCAATCGAGACGGAAGATGCTGAACCATGTCTAATGGCCGGAGAAGAGGCTGAGGTAAATTCTGAACTCACTATATGCCCCTCTTCACCTTGCACACGACACAAGCTCTAATGCAGGAGAACAACTAGATGTGGTTCTTGCATACGAAGATTTGCTTGAAGAGCAAATTCAGATGAGCCAACAGTTCAGCAAGACGATTCAAGAGATGGACGTCCTGAAAGCAGAGAATCAGAGACTTTCAAAGAGAAGTCAGGACTCTACTGAGTCTGAAGGACTTGTTCTGAGACTGAAGAAAGAGATCAACTCTCTGATGACTAAATCTCATGACCAAGAAGCACAGATCTCAGTTCTCTCCAAAGACATATCTGAGAAAGAGACTGAAATTGCTAATCTCAAGGAAACTCTCGCACATGCCAAAATAGAGTATGAAGCTCTAAGTAAGAGTGATGAGATGTGGAGAACCTTGATGACAGAACAATACATTGGAGGAAAACTACAAAAGTCTAAGAAGTCAGCTACTCCAAGTTCAGTGGAGCAGACTACTGATAAAAAGGAAAAGAAGAAGTTTGAAGCTATCAGGGCTGTTAGACAAGTTTGGATCCTAAAATCTAACCATTAAGGACCCAAGCTGAACCCAAACGGTACCTGAATCTATTTTTGTTTTGCAGGTGCTACAGGACCCTTGGATTGTCGACAGTGGACGCTCAAGACACATGACACAGATTCTGCTAGACCAAACAGGTCAATCGTTGAAGGCACCTCCTTTCCGAACTCTTCCTCCTCCGATGACTCATCAATACAATTTATGCAAGAAGGAGATCGAAGAAGAGATTAAGAATGTCATTATCAGCAGAGCTCTATAGAAGGATGATGAAGAAGACTTGGCTGAGATCAAGGCCCTGAGAAGCAGAGTCTATGCAGGATACGACCTTGAGCTTCCAGAGAAGAAGTCTGCTGATTTCCGATTCCGCATGCAGCAGTTTAAGAAGAAGCCTAACTGACTCTCTCCTCTCTCCTTAGTCTAGCTTCATAGTGATAGAAAGTCATGTACTGTAATTTCTCTATCTTATATGACATATCACTTTTTGGCCTCGACAATTACTCATTGTCTTTACGACTTTATTTACTTTTCAACACAACTGATCACTTAGGTGATCAGATATTTATCTAACTGACCCTATGTGACTTATGTGCTTATCTGCCTTAGAATTATTTCCTACTGATTACTTGTGTTTGCTTTATTCTTCTCTGATACTTTGATAGTACTTAGGGGGAAGGGCTCTTTTATATGATATAGAGGGAAATTGTTTATTAAGGGGAACCTGCATTTTAGGGACATGATTGATAACTGCTGAATTGACTTTTGATGATTAGCTACTACGAAATATGATCTATTCTTAGCTTTGACTATTTCTGAGCTTCCGATTCTGCATGCAGCAGTTTAAGAAGAAGCCCAACTGACTCTCTCCTCTCTCCTTAATCTAGCTTCATAGTGATAGAAAGTCATGTACTGTAATTTCTCTATCTTATATGACATATCACTTTTCGGCCTCGACAATTACTCATTGTCTTTACGACTTTTTTTTTATCTTTCAGCACAACTGATCACCTAAGTGATCAGATACTTATCTGACCCTATGTGACTTATGTGGTTATCTGCCTTAGAATTATTTCCTACTGATTACCTATGTTTTCTTTATTCTTCTCTGATACTCTGTTAGTACTTAGGGGGAAGGGCTCTTTTATATGATATAGAGGGAAATTGTTTCTTAGGGGGAACTTGCATTATAGGGACAAGATTGATAACTGCTGAATTTACCTTTGATGATTAGCTACTATATAATCTATTTTGAGCTTTGACTATTTCTGTATCGGCCCTGATAGCTGTGCGAATGTGCTGAATTTGCCTTTTAGCTCTAATAGCTCTGATACCTGTCAGTAGAATCCCTGATAACCACACCATGCTATGACTATGTTAATTGCTTTAATTTCCATAAGTTCTGATACATTCAGCATTCCATAACTGGTTTGGTTCTTAACTTGGCTCTGATACATTACTTAGTATCATAAGTCAGCTCTGATATTCTTTCTTTTCATTATCTTAGTCAGCTTTGATATGTTGACTGGAGCATTCCTTATAATATATCTTTTATTCAGTAGCTATAGCTCTTAACCATAGCATATTTCTGATAGAAGATGTAATAGGTTTTGGCATCATCAAATAGAGGGAAATTGTTGGGATAAGGATTCAGTAGATGAATTGATAGATTTGATAGATCCCAAAACCCTAGCTGAATATTGTACCTTCGTATATGTAATAGCTTAGTCGAGTTCAGTTGTTAGAACTCAGTAGGCTAGAGTTCAGTAGCTGCAGAGTTCAGTAGACGATCCTGCACTCAGCTGTTGTACTCAGGATCGAAGAAGTCAGTAAGTCAGCCAACCACCAACTGAATCTGTACAGGAATTCATGCCCGTGCACTGAATGCTCAGAAGAACGTCAGTAGGAAGTCACTTCAGTTGAATCTGTACAGGAATTCAACCTTGATGTTTGACAAGTCTCACCTACCAATCTACCTGGACCAATAAGGAGCCGACATCGACCTATCTTTTCTGACAAAAGCTGCTCCCAGAATGAAAAAGAGGAGAATCTCTACAGTGCAGCTACTCACCAACGTTCCAAATGAAGGAGCGTTTTCCTTGTCGTTTCGACACGTGGCTAGACCCGAGAGATCGTGGCGGGAGGACTATGTCAGCTTCTGCTGGGCGTGGAGCCACCCCTTCATCTTCTGGGCTTAGGTTCAGTCCTCCACCAGTAGAGTCCACGACACTTAGTGGTTCTACTAGCTCCTCCTCACTTGATAACAGCCGCGGCTTCGAGGTTTCAGTTGCGGGGTATGTAGTAATTACCTTTATCTATTGAAATATATCAACTATAACTTGTGTAAACTATTTTGCAATAATAGGAGATTGCTTGAGCCATCTGGATTGACTCACACTATTGTTGAGTGTTTCAAGAAGATTAATAACCCGACGGAGTTCAATTGGAAGCTGACGCCCCCTGAAATTAAGAAGCAGTACTTGAGGAATTTAAGGTAATACTATTAACAAATGTTCACAATCTTAATTTAACATTCTAACGTATTTAACATGCTTAATTTTGTAAATTACAGAAACAATTCCATAGGCCTGCTGATCGGGATCATGTTGTCTGCCAAATGTCGCACAAGAAGGCGGCCAAAAGGTTAAGTGATTGGCAATGTGACATAAAGAGGGGGGCGGCCTCACAAGCCAGACTATATTAACACAGAGCTTTCTTCACAAGTTCTCTTTGTAGAAGTAATGTCATTCTTTTCTTTCTTTACCTCTTAGGGAATATAAACTCAAAGAAAAAAAATGTTTCTTGATTCTATATATGATCATTCCGTCATTTATATCTTGTATTTCTGACTTGTGTATAAAAATCTATATGCGCTACTATTGTATGCATATCCTATAAAAAAATCTAAAACATAGTTTTAGGTCTTAGCTTTACTTGTTTTGGTTTAGCTACTTCATAGGATGGCCTCCAACCTTTCCGTAGTTCATATGGAGTTTCATCTTGTTTCTTTGAAGGCAACTTATTTAAAATTTTATTTGCCGAAAGAATAGCTTCCCCCCACATGTTATGTAGTAAGCCCGAACATATCACCATATCATTCACCATTTCATTTAACGTTCTATTCTTTCATTCAGCAACACCAGTTGATTGTGGTGAATAAGATGCAGTTGTTTGATGGATAATGTCGTTTTCACGACATAAGTCCTCAAAAAGTGCAACATATTCACCACTTCGATCACGTTGGTTCACATTCCCCAATGTCGTACAACCGCTGCTTCTTATCTCTTACCCCTTCCAATCGCAAATAATCATGTTTTTATCCGCGTTTGGGCCTTCTTCAGCAGCAACCTGGTCAACCTCATAATAATATATAACATAAAATAAAAAAAGCTAAATTTAAGGTTTATAGAATAATATTCTATATATTGTAATTGGGGTACTTAAATAAAGTCTCTCTGCCTTGTCGTTGTAGAAGTGGCCATTTTTAACATGGAGATTCTGGAAAGTATCAAAGATGGTCGACTCTATGGAGCATCCCCGCTCGTTGGAGAGGTGCATAAACAAAATTGTGTTAAAACAAACACTTTGTGACTACTTGGGTTATTAATTGGGTGAATATCGGCTAATCCAAAAGGAATGATTAATAAGATAAGGAAAATATCTTATTTTTCCTTATATATCCACCTTCCTTCCTTCTTCTCCTATTTCCAGTCAAATTCGATCATGAACACACCAATACAGCTGGGATTCATGACAAGACCTTATTTCCACGTCACATGCCTAATCAGCCCTAATTCCTATAAAACTGCCAATAAAAGTGTTTCGCCTGCGCATTTAAGTGACATTCTGCAAAACTGCCAATAAAAGTGTTTCTTCGTCCCAAGTGAGATTAGGTAGAAGTGTCTGAGTTTCTTTGCTGTTCAGATTCAGTTCTTCCATTATTTTGCTGAGTTCCTCAGGGTTTAGGATCTTTGCTTCTTTCCCGAGCTTATTAGCAAACTCATTAAATACAACATGAGGTGTTTCTTCAATACAAGGAGTCCAACAATTATTGACACGAAAGGCTTTCCTAACTAATGAGTATCTAAGGAAGACTCCAAAGTTAGACTTGCTTTCAAATGCTTTATGCTGATCTTTCCCATTATTATAAATGAAACACTGCAACCAAGAATATGAAGGTAAGAGATAGAAGGTTTTTCTCCCTTTCCATAATTCATATGGTGTGCTTTGATGAAGTTGAGTCAGAATGGATCTGTTCTTAGTATAGCACTTTGTCGCAGTAGCTTCATCCAGAATTTTTTTAGGAATGTTAGATTCAGCCAGCATAGGCCTGACTGCTTCCTTTAGGGTACGGTTCCTTCTTTCAGCTAAACTATTATGATCAGGTGTCCTTGGAGCTGAGGTTTCATGCTTGATTCCATGCTCTTAGAGATATCCACTAACATGTGAGTTGATGAAATCAGTTCCTCGGTCGTATCGTATCTTCTTAATCTTGATGTCTTTTTCAGTACTCAGCTCAATGAGTAGTTCTGATAGTTTTGTCCTGACATCTTTCTTCTTTCTTAGGAATATAACCCATGTGTATCTAGAGTACTCATATACTACCACAATGGTATATTTACTGCCTCCAAAACTGATAGGACTAACTGGTCCAAACAGATCAATGTGTAGTAGTTCCAATATCCCATTTGTGGAAGGAATTTCCTTGTCTTTGCGAGTGGATCTAGTTTGTTTTCCTTTGAGGCATGCTTCACAGTCTCTTTCCTTGTTGACTACCTCATTTTACATTCCTCGTATGAGGGATTTTTGAGAAGTTTGTTCAACGCCATGAAGTTCAGATGATTCAATTTTTTGTGCAATAGCCAGCTCACATCTGAGCTGCTTCCTGCGATAAGGCATGTATCGGATTGGCAGCTTGGCCAATCAACTACAAATGTCTCATTTCCTATAACCTGACAACACAACATTTCCAGTAAACTTTTCCAACATATTAGCATAACCGGAATCAAATAAGATTTGATGATTATTATCACAGAACTAGCTAACAGAAAAAAGATTATGACTAAATCCTTCAACATAAAAGACTTTTGCTATTGAAACTGTCCCAAAAGTTAATGTACTATAACCTCTAGTTTTTCCAGAGGAGTTATCTCCAAAGATGACTTGAGATCCATTCTTCTCTTCATAGTCAGTCATAATATCTTTCATGTATGTCATGTGTTCGGAGCATCAACTGTCCATATACCAAGTCGACTTCTTCAGGGCATTGATCAGTTGTTGGGTAATCTTCTGCATCCGCAAATAAAATAGGTTCAGGTACCCTTCGATATTATTTGGGGCCTAACAGTTTTGTTAGTTCTTTCAATCCAAACTTTTCTGATGACCCTGATGGTCTCATATGTTCATATTTTCTTGCATTTCTTGTTGGTGGTCCTCTTGCTATCTTGAAGCTGAGGTCTTCTGAACTGATACCACAGTCTAATATTGTGTGATGTGTAAATTCTGGTCTGATTTCTAGTCTCAGGTTGGCTTTGTCTTTTTTCGTAGATCATACCCTTTTCTTTGTCTGCCCTTTCTGGCGACGGTTCAGATTTTTTTGTGGCCTTGATGAATCTGACTTGAAGATCAACCACTCGGGTATTTTTTTTGCCATTCTAAGCTATATCATATACTTTGGCATTAGTTTTTGTGTTATAGTCAATCCCTTCTCGGTTTCCATGATGTCATTGATGTTTTAGCATCTCATCGAACATCTTTTACACAACATCATATTTGTTCGTTAAAATTTTGCGATCATGTTCTGATCTCATCAGCTTGTTATAATTGCTCTGAAGGTTAGAGTAGTTTAACTTGAGCTCTTTCAAGTTAGTATCCTTCAGATTGAGGTCTTCGGTGATGGTTGATAGCTTATCTCTAAGCGTTTTAGACTGAGATTGTTGTTCCTTCAGCTCATGTTTAAGCTTCTTGATGAGCTGATCTTTGTCAGTCTGATCTGATGACTTCTCCTCAGTTCTCATACATTGATTCGTTTTGTTTACTAGTGAAGAGTCTCTCTAAATTCTTGTAGCTTTCTAGCAACTCGTCATATGCAGCTTGTAGTCTTCTGCAACTGAGCTATAATCTTGTGTGTGCAGTGTGGAAGAATTAACAAAAGAGTATCTAGAGTTTAACTCGACTTCATCATCGGCCATCAGATGTCTGGAATTGATGCTAAGTCTCACTTTGGTTCAGTCTCTGCATGCATGGCGAGGTAGCCTTCGTCAGCGTCAGTTTCGCTGAATACTTCGTCGCTCTTTTTCTCTTCTTCAGTCTCGCTGTCAGATGACGATGAGCATGAAGTCCCATTCTCAGCAATGAATGCCTTTCGTTCTTTGAGGAACTTGTCTCTTTTAGCTCTTCGTTCAACTCGTTTCATTGTGCTAAGTTCTGGACAGTCATACTGATAGTGTCCAGTCTTTTGGCAGTTGTAGCATGGCTTTGGATCATCGTCTTTCTTTTTGTATTCCTTCTTTTGAGGATGATCCTTCAACCTTCTCTTTTCTGACTTCACCTCTTCTCCGGTGATACTTGCCACTTCGGGAGGACTTTGAGTAGTACTTGGATTTTTCCTTTCTCCTGTTCTTTCATTCCTCTCCTCGTCTGGAGTTACCAGAAAGTAAAACAAACGCTTTTAGTAACTCTTCATGTGACCATTCCTTAGGATTGTCATAACTTTTAGAGGCTTTTAAGGGGATTGTCTTTGAGCTGGCTTTCTTCTTCTTTGATATATCAGGTCGCTCAATCTCGATCTCAGTAGCCTTCAGGTTAGAGAATTGCGATTAAGGTGATTGCGTGCTGAACTCCTCAGATCACTGGATGGTGTAAGTTATGTGCTTCCATTCCTCTTGGGGTAGACCCTGAAGGATATTCTCATTTAGCTCCTTATTTGAGAAGGTCTTTCTTATAGTATTGATCTCGTTCATCGGGTTCGTAAATCTGATGTGCATGTCCTCGATCCGCTCTCCATCCTGCAAAACAAAATCATCAAATATATGTATGGCAACTTTAAGCTTGTTGTCCTTGATCTTATTGTTTCCTTCACTCAGCTCCTTGAGCGTATCCCACATCTCTTTTGCGGTTTTTCATGATGTGACTCTTCCGAGATCTCCACCACTCAGAGTCAGTAGAATCTTATTCATGGCAACCTTGTCCAGATTGTTTATCTTTTTTCTTCAGCATTGAACTGGACCTTGGCTTTTGGGATTTTATTCCTAGTGACAGTGGTCTGCCCACCTTTAATGTTATACTGCAAGGTTCGGATACTGGGAAATGTGATACCAATATGACCATCATTGATAACGTCCCACATGCAGTCATGGATGGAGGACAAGTGAGACTCCATTCTCAGACTCCAAATATCATGTGTGGCAATAGAGATCATGGGCATTTCCAGAGTTTGTAGTTGTTCTTCCATAATAACAGATGGTGAGAAGCTGGGGTGAAGATAAATATGATATGTGAAAAGCGAGTAAGATCTGATCAAATAGAACAAGTAAACATAAATAGTAGTCGGTCTAACTACTGCTCTGATGCCAATTGTTGGTCCCGGTAAGATTTCAGCTGTATGGGCCGGGGGTGAGGGGGGATTCACTTGATGCTAAACTTTTGTCTTTTTAGATCAGAGATTAAGACTGGTTCTTTGCTTTGAACATGCTTGAGCTTCTTTGAAATTCCATAATCTCTTAGAGAGAAGTCTTCTAATATTTATAGACGAGCTAGGGGAAAAATCTATTGAACAAGACCGATCTCTCATTAGCTCCGTGTTGACAACGGTCTTATACATTAAATGCATGGAAACGTGTCCCCTTCCACATAGCTCTGCAGATTCTGTACAAGGTACCGTTCTGTCCCCCTTTGACTATAGGTGACATGGCGGCCTGAGATTGGTCGATGTTGATTTTGTATTATCGTCTTCCTCTGTTGACAATCAGCTTTGAATATCGCGCCTTGTACCTTGTACAATCTTCACATTTGAATCTTCAATATGGTCTGGTGAAGATTCTGATCCAATAACAGTTCAGCCTGAAAGGCGTCAGCTTAGAAGCTAGACTTAGTTGGTTCCACCAGCTAAACTATCATAGTAGCCTAAGAACTAAAAACATTAGGACTAACTATACAGACACGGGATGAGGAAAAACCTATCAAATTACACCCGACTAATTCATCAATCAAATAGTAGTTTCGGATCATTCAAAACTTATACTATTTCCGAACACCAGGCTTAAAGATACCTGCACGAGCTCGTGTGATCATAACATGAGTGGATATAGTTGGCCTTGATGAACTAACCACATGAGGATCCTGCAGGCTGGTACAAAGACAAGAAGCAACGGATTCAGGAGCAGCAATAGGGGATGAACAACTAGTATGAGGCGGGCTAGAACGGGCCATGCAAGGACTGGAAGAGGATGGCCTAGGAGCGGCACTAGTAGTAGAGGCGGAAGTGTGATTAGCAAGAGAAATAGCTTCCTAAGGCTAAAAAAGACTGATCAAATCCAGGCAAGAAAGTGACGAGCCACTAGGTGAAAGAAAGAAATTTACCTGCCTCCTTCATATGTTGTAGTAGCTTGGATTATTGCTCCTGTTCAGATATTCTGATCTGTGTCCCGACCTTTTTCTTCCTCCACATGCTAAGAGATCTCAGGAAAAATATAAATATTGTCTCTCTGTCAACAGCACATTATGTGTATGAGGTGTGTGTGTAGAGATTATGAACAGAATACTAATATATATAGGCTCTAAAACTATATAATATATTAATATTTGTAGCCCGTTAATTAATTTTACTTACTATGGGTTTCAACATCAATTAGTCCATAATATAACAAATTAATCAGCTTGGATACTTTTATTTATCAATTAATTGGCTCAGTCAATTAATTTCAGATAAATATTATTATTAAATAATATAGAATATATTAATCTATTAATATTGATTTATTAAAGACAATAAATAACTAGACAACTAATTGGGCCAGACCAGGGATCTAATACTTGAAATAAAGATGGGCATCAAATCAATTAATCATTTATGCTCAGCCCATAGCAAAGTCAATTAATAAACATAGATACATCCCACTAGATAATCCATGCTGACTTATCCTTTTATCACAATTTGAGCATGGACTTGTATTTTAGACTTAATCAATCCACGTATTTAAGATAGAAATATCCGTTAATTAATTAAGTCCACTGACAACTTAAATTAATCAACATCTTATTATGTTCATGAGTAGTACCACTTGACCTTATTAATACACCTGAACTTAATCAACCTGCCGGGTGTAATGTGTTAATCCTTACGAGTTGCTCAGGGGATATTATCAACCCATTTTGCAAGAACCATACTTACAAGAACCATGTCACATTCAATCTGATTTAATTAGTCATCCTATTTAATTATTATCTTCTACAGTACTCACGTTTATAAGGCACACAAGCCACGCAGGTGGACGTTTACCGCTTCGCTCCAAGTTCTCAATAAGAATTAAACATTATTCTGGAAACCTCATCTCACAAAACTTGTACCTCGAAAATGCAAGCAAGCTACGCAGGTGGATGTTTACTAACATAATTTTACTACTCTTGTGTAGAGTCTAATTAAATAGAGATCCGATTAAATGTTTAATATACAATTTAATGGAATCTAATTAAACATTTAATTTTAAGTCTTGCTTAGTCTTTTTGTTCAAAAGATTTTGTTGGTCCTGAGACGCGGTTCAGGTGTGTGTGTGGGGGGGGGTGAATATACCTCAATACCGATTCTTTTCTCGAACGTTAAAGTCAGCTCTAGCTGAGTTTGCTACTGAACTGAGTCAGATAGCCAGATATACTTTCAGATCGCATGGACAAAGATTTCTTCTACTGAGTTTAGCTCTACTGACTTGAGTCAGTCGAACTATCGTTTAGTATCAAAGTGGTGTGCGGAAGTGTAGGCCCTATTAAACGTCTAGGTTAGAAAGTCGATTTTATGCTGAGTTTGATGAAATACAGTTTTAATGCAATATGATCAGTTAAGGAAAGCAGTAAATCAGCATAGCAGATTTTTAAAGTGGTTCGGACACACTGGGTCCTACGTCCACTGAATAGACCAAAGCAGGATACTTGTTATATTTATACTGAGCAGGTCTCAGTGACCTATTCTTAAGATAGATACAAACTTGATGCTTATACTGAGCAAGTTCTCAGTGATCTGTTCGCATGACAGATTCTCAACTTATAGTCGTAGTGACTTTACAAGGGTTTCAAACTTAAAGAGTTTGAGGCTTCTCCAACTATGAGGAAGTTCTTACAATAAGAATGTTTTCACAAGAATGTGAACTTCCTCGGGGTTTCTAAGCTATGAGTATTACAATTAAGCTTGCTTAAAGAAGGGAAGGGGAACAAGGATAACTCTAACTGATGAACTAAAAGGTTCTTCTATGAATGCTAGTTCTTCATTGGATTCTTCGATTGAGTGTTAAGAGTTTTTGTGCGTCAATAGCTTTGGTTCCTGGTGTTGTCTCTGCATGAAGACTCTCCTCTTATATAGGCATTGATTTTGAATAGATCCGTTGGAGAGGGGTCTAGCCACATGTCAAAACGACAAGGAAAATGGCTCCTTTAAATTTGAACGTTGATGAGTAGGTGCACTGTAGATATACGCCTCTTTTTCAGTCTAGGAGCAACTTTTGTCAGAAAAGATGAAGCGATGTCGGCTCCCTGTTGGTCGAGGTAGATTGGTAGGTGAGACTTGTCAAACATCAGGCTTCCTCTGAATCCTCGGTTGGGCATGAATTCCTACTGACGTTCTTCTGAGTATTTAGTGCATGGGCATGAATTCCTGTGTAGATTCAGTTGGTGGTCGGCTGACCAACTGAGTTCTTTGATCCTGAGTCCACCAGCTGAGTGCAAGGTCTTCTACTGAACTCTGCAGCTACTGAACTCTAGCCTACTGAGTTCCTAACATGCTGACCTTAAACTAAGCTATTACAAGAGCGGAGGTTCATCATTCAGATAGGGGTTTTGGGATCTTCAAATCTATAAATATGGTCTACTGAATCTTCATCCCAACAGGTTTGTTAAATCCTGCATCACCACATAATTCCTAAAGCATGATTTGCTAAACGCATAAAATAAAATGTGCTCGCGAAAATTAAACATGCTTAGAACGAGAAAAATATTATAATTCAATACATAATCGCATGCTAAAGTATAAGAATAAATAAATACAAAAATAGGAATGTAAAACGTCATTATCGAGCTTAAAAATACGTAATTCCTATCTATTACATAGCCCAAACAAATACAGTGCTTCGAACTCTTCAAAATCTTCAAATTTGGAGCTGCCAACATCACTGCCACATCATTAGGGTGCGCAACCAGTCAACAACTATGGCTGACGTCAATGGGCCTAGGGCTAACGTCAGCCCTCCTTCTTCAGCAAGCAGTTTCTTCGCCACCGCCTGCATCGCCGTCGCCTCTGCTTGGCGGCCTCCTACCGCCTCCCCTAAGCTACCCGTAGCCACGCCGATCTCTGCCACATTCGCCGCACCGCCTGGAGCGGCCTGAAAACATTGCCACTTCGTGTCTGCCTGCAAACGCGATGGGCAAATGCGGCGTCCTTCGTCTTCCCCGTCGAGTCGCCGTCATCTGGACAATCCGAGTCTGTATAACCAAAAAGCACATGACTGTCTGACTGCTAAACAATTCTATAATCCTTAGTCCGGTTAAGGTACTTGAGAACATTTTTGACCGTAGTCTAGTGCGCTTATCCAGGGTTAGACTGATATCGTGAGACCATGCCTACAATATATGATATATCTGGTCTCGTACAAAGCATTGCATACATGAGGCTACCGACAACGGAAACATATGGTACTGACCTCATACTTTCTATCTCTTCAGGTGTTTTAGGGCACTGATTCTTTGATAGAAAAATGCCATGTCTGAAAGGTACTGAACCTCTCTTGGCATTTTGCATGCTAAAACGAGCAATAACAATGTCAAAGTAGGACGCTTGTAACAAGCTTAACATCCTTTTCTGGCGATCTCGGATAACCTTGATCCCAAGGATGTAAGCAGCTTCATTTAAGTCCTTTATTTTAAATTGCTCAAATAACCACGTCTTTACATATGATAACACTTCAACATTGTTGTCAATGAGAAGGATGTCATCGACCTAAATTGCAAGAAACACCACTGATCTGTTAACCAGATACAGTATACACTCACTTTGTTAGGACATGATACAAAACCATACGATTTGACTACCTTGTCAAAATGCTGGTGCCATAACCGGGAAGCTTGCTTAAGTCCATAAATAGACTTCTTAAGCTTCCAAACTAGATGCTCTTCGCCCTCCTTCACATAACCTTCTGGTTGTTTCATGTAGATGTCTGTTCCTTTTTCAAGGTGACCGTTTAGGAATGTCGTCTTGACATCCATTTGCTAGATCTCTAGGTTCATGTGAGCAGCTATGGCAAGGAGAAACCGAATAGACTTGATCATTGCTACAGGTGAGAAGGTCTCTTCATAATCGATACCTTCTTTCTAGGAAAAACCCTTCGCCACTATCCTGACCTTAAATGCCATGATATCTCCATTTGGTCCTCTCTTTCTCTTGTATACCCACTTACTACCAATAACCTTGCAGCCCTCAGGTAGTTCTGTGATTTCGTATTCATCCATATCAGTTATGGACTCAAATTCTGAGTCTATGGCGATTCGCCATGAATCTGCATCTACATCTCCCACTGCTTCGTTGTAAGTCTAGGGATCCACTGTATCTTGTTCATCTGCCGGGAGATGATCAGACGTCTCCCTGGTGAACATATACCGATCAGGTGTGAATATCACCCTCCCACTACGTCGAACAGTGTCAGGCTCTGTGTTAACACATTGTGCAGTTACTCGTGGAGTACTATCTTACACAACTGGTTGTTCAAGTGGAACTCAACCACCTTGTAATTCCTCAAGGATGATGTCGACTCGAGACTTGTGGTTACTAATATAATCCTTTTCAAAGAACCGAGAGTTAGTGCTAACAACGATCTTCTGTTCTTTAGGATCATAAAAATATCCACCCTTCATTTCCTTCGGATACCCTATTAACAACATCACTTCTAAATGTGATTCCAATTTGTCGGCCTGCCTATTTAGCACATAAGCAGGACAACTCCAAATCCTTAAGTGGTGCAAACAATGCTTATGCCTGTTCCACAACTCGAAAGGGGTCTTTTGTACCGACTTGGAAGGCACACGGTTCAACAAGTATGCTATAGTCTCTAGGGCGTATCCCTAAAAGGAAATTCACAAAGTTGCATAATTCATCATCGATCGAACCATCTCTTAGAGAGTTTGATTCCTTCTCTCTGACAGACCATTCTGCTGCGGCGTGCCCGGTGCTGTCATCTGGGATGTAATCCCACATTCTGTCAAGTAGTCCTTGAACTCGTGGGACATGTATTCCCACCACGATCAGATCGCAGTGTTTTGATTTTTATTAATTTTTTTATTTTTTTACCTAACTTCTTCTCCACTTCTGCCTTGAATTCCTTAAAGGTTTCAAAGCAATCCGACTTGTGGCAAAGAAGGTAAACATATTCATACCTTGTGTAATCATACGAAATACTCATACCCTCCATGAGCTTATGTAGACATAGGCCCACACAAATCAGAATGTATCAAACTTAATGCTTCTGTGACTCTATAACCCTTTGCCTTGAAAAGCATAGTCACCATCTTTCCTTCCAAACAGGGTTCGCAATTTGGAAATGGTTGAACTTGGAGAGATTCCAATGATCCATATTCCACCAACCTTTGAATCCTATTCTGGTTGATGTGACCTAGTCTTAAGTGCCACATATAACTTTGGTTTACCTTAGAAGATTATTTCCACTTCTTAGAATTTGATGATGAGGAAACAACATTAAACGAATTACGCGGTTTAAAAGTAATAGTATATAAAGATCCATTTAATAGCCCACCACAGATAAAATCATCGTTTTTCATGATAGAGATTTCACTATCAAAACTTGATTTATAACCATCCATGGTGTTGAGTTTTGAAACAGAAACAATGTTTCGCCTAAACTCAGGCACATATAAAACATCTTTAAGTACTAAAAAAGAACTATCAAAAAATAGATGTAAATCTCCAATGGCAATTGCAGGCACTCTCGATCCATTACCCATTGAGACTACCACCTCGCTATCGCTCAATTGTCTTTTCTGCAAGAAACCTTGCAAGGTGTAACAAACATGATTTGTTGCCCCCGAATCCACTACCTGTTTGTGGATAGAAGAGGAAACTAGAACAGTCTCAGTTACAAGAGCGACTCACGTCTTTTTCTGTTTTGCCTTGACATCTGTAAACAATTCATTCAGGTCCTTTCTTACCATACTTGAATAATCTTCCTTTCTCCTTTGGCTTTCGCATGCCGCCGGTAAGGACCGTCTTCTTACTCTCACTGTTCTTCTTAAATTAACCACCATTTCTGCTATTTTTCTAGTTTCCGCCTTTAGGAGGATTCCTTGAGCTACTAGGGATTTTCAAGACTTGAGCACTCTTGCTCGTTCCTATAACCTCTTTGACCGCTACCAAAGATTTGAGTAACTTACTCATAGTTAACTCATTCTTAGACATAGCGGTCCTAAAACAGAAGTTCTTATAGGACATTTGCAGAGCACTTATTGAGAGGGTAAGATATCTCTTCCACTTTTTAAAATTTGTTAAACCCGTTACGGTTTGGTTGGTGAGACTGTTTAGGCACTCGAAAATATTTCGAACAGACATATCCGAAAAATATAATTAAAAGCATGTAATAAACTTATATTTGCGCATAATTCTTAATTAATCATCATTGTTACCTTTTGAAAAATACATCGCCACCTTGCGTCCTCGCCATACGCCACATCACCCTTTTTATTTGCAAAACTGCCAATATAAAGTGGTCCAGCTGCGCAGTTAAGTAACATTTCTGCCAGAAATAATTAGTTATAGAAATGACTTATCAATCTTCTTGCCAGATCTGTGTAGATGCTATCTTAGGATAACATATGATTGATCACCCTAGGTTTGCTTGGTTGGTGTTGAACAAGCAGGGTAGACATTAGGGTTATTTGCATGCTCAACATGGGCAACTTTACTAGTTCGATATCTTGGATTTTAATGCTTCGTAGTTGTAGATCTATGCAATGCTCAACATGGTAGATCGAAACTTGGGTACAGAGTAGGTTATTGCTCAACATTCGTATTCCACTTTAAGAATAAGATCTAAATGTGTTCGTTCTCAACAGAACATCTTAACTGGACAGCCTTAGAGAACCGATTAATCTTATAGTCAAGGATTGGAGGCAGATTAGTGAGGATCTACCTAAAGTCGGGTTTCCTTTGGTATTTGTTTCATCACTTGTTTAATTGTGCAGTTTATGATTTATTGCCAAGTGTTAGTCAAACTCAAGTTAATGGTGGTTACTAACCAAACCCTTTTCAGTCTTTAGAGATAAATTGCTTAAATCTACCCTTTCTCTGTTGATTCGATCTCTGCTTGCTAACTGTACTAGTATTAGTCTAGTTGCCTGTCGCAGGTATAATATATATTTTATTTGTTTGCCAGTTTTACAATGAAATCGCGCGACCATGCATCAAATCTTGGCTGCAACAGATATGGTTGCTGGCTCCAAAATCTATAAGCCAAACATCAGTTGCTCTCAAATCAACATACAACGAGAAATATAATGCTTCTCAAAAGCATTCAGTGGGGTATAATTTTGCACAACATTAACTCTAGAAGTGTTGCTTAAGCCTTTCAGTTTATTTAGTGTTTGTTTTACTTCTAATATCAACTGTCTCACATTAAAAGAACCACTAGCATCTGTAGGAGCAGGAACTGCAGAAGCATCTCCTTGAGGCACACAGTGTGCTTGTGTTGATGCTCTGCCATCTTTCATCCTTTTAAACTAGTCTAGAACTCCAGTTTGTTTTAAAAAATCACTCCTCTCATGGCATGTACCACCATAATGATTGAATTTCAACCTATGTTTTTTTTTCTAATGCTCATTCTACGCTTAAATGTGGGTGCTCTGTCTCTAGACATTTGGTTATTTGGTTTAGGATTTACATTCATAATTGTAGGCTCTGTAAGAGGTAGTGGAGTACTAGGCACTGCATTGATATGCATTGTAGAGGACATACTAGAAGAAATCCTAGCCTTCCTTAGATCTTCCTCTGAACAATCTTGACATAGGCACGAATAATAGTCGATAGAGGCTCCTGTAAAAGGATTTGGCTACGCACTTTCTCATATGTATCATTTTAGCCTAAAAGGAATTGAATTAACTTCTCAAGATCCCACACAATCTCGATTTCTAGCAACAGAGTTGCAAGAGCATAAATTGACAGCACCACACTTGTAGTAGAAGATAAAAGCAACTTCAACTCATTCCAAATAGCATTCAAGTTTAAGTAATAAAGCATCAACGACTGATCTCCCTGGACAAGACTAGCTAAATTCTTCTTAATTAGAAAAACTTTGGGGTCATTGCTTTGGTCATATTGCTTTCGTAATTCAACCTAAAGTTGGTGAGTATTATCAATCAATTTAATTAAAGCACATAGTGTAGGAGAAATACAATTTATAATCTACGAATGGACCATATAGTCAGCTTGTATCCATATATTATGTTGGGAAATAATACAAGTTTTGAATAATCTCAAACCTCTATTTGATTGATGAATCAGTCTAATGTATTTGATAAGGGGTCTCAGCCCGTGCCGGTACAACCATGATGAATGTTTTATTTTTCAGACTAGGTAGTTCAGATTGTGTTTGGTCAACCCATAAATCGTTTAAGTCTAGCTCTTAAGCTGACACCCTTTAGGCTGAACCACTCTGAGGTTAAGATTATCAACAGGACCGCTTTGAAGATTCAAATATGTGAAGATTGTACAATGTACGAGGCGCGATATTCAAAGTTGATGGTCAACGGAGCAAGACTATAATATCAGAATGAACATTGACCAATCTAATGTCACCATGTTAGCCCTAGTCAAAGGGAGACAAAACAGTACCTCGTACAGGACCCACAGAGTCAAGCGAATTTCAACACGTGTCCATGCATTCAATGCACAGGACCGTTGTCAACACAATGTCAATGAAAGAAAAATCTTGTTCAACGGATCTTTCCCCTAGCTCTCCAATAAGTAGCAGAAGACCTGTCTCAGAGCGGTTATGAAATTTCAAGAAGCTCAAAGTATACTCTCAGGCAAAAGAACAAACATTTACTCTACTCATCCTAAAGTTCTCTTGCTAGAAATTCCTACTACTTTTCTTACTCCAAGTATTTATAGCTTATCATATGCTTTGAGTAGAGAGTGTTTAATACTCTTGTTGTTGAACAAACACCAAACCCCCACCTTTTATCTTGTTAGATAGATCGAGGATGAGTGATAGAAAGTTTGATAGATAGTTTGATAGTTTGTTGGTCCAGAGACGAGCCTTCAGGTGTAGAGGGGGGGGGTGAATACACCTGAGTGCATATTTCAACTCAAACGCGAAAGTTAGTGCTACTGAATATTGCTACTGAAAAAGTCAGTTGGCCAATTAAACTTTCTAGATCGCGTGGGCAAAGTATATGTCTACTGCGTCCTATTTACTGACTTATGTCAGTGAACAATAATTCAGTTTAAGATGTAGTGTGCGGAAGTGTAGGCCCAAAATATATCCGTCTTAGTTTGAAAACACGTTTTTATACTAAGTGATTTAAAGTCAGTTTTATGTTGTATGAGCAGTTAGTCAATGCAACAGTAAATCAACACAAGCAGTTTTTAAAGTGGTTTGGATACGCTAGATCCTACATCCATGGTCCTGACCAAAGCAGGAGTTCTTGATTGTTTATACTGAGTAAGTCTTAGTCGATCTGTGCATTGGACAAATACTCTAGTTATAGTCTTAGTGAGTTTACAAGGTTCAAACACGGGGTTTGATATTCTCCAACTAGGAAGCAGTTCTTACAGAACAGTTCAGAAAGTTGAACTCCTTCAAGGTCTTCTAAGCTTATGATATTATAATAAGTGTACTTAGAATAGAGAGAGGAAACTAATGAATCTCTAGAGTGAAGAACTAAGATGATCTCTCTGTGTACGAGTTCTTCGCTTTGATATGCTTTAATTTCGCTAGGGTGTTTGTGAGCTTGAATGCTTTTGTTCCCAATTTTCTTCTCTGCATGAAGACGCTTCTTTATTTATAGTCTCAACTCATGAATAGATTCATTTGAGGGAGTCTAGACACGTGTCAAAAACGATAAGAAAAATGGTCATTTCAATTTGAATGTTACTGTAGAGATTTCCTCTTTTTCAGTCTAGGAAGCAGCTTTTGTGGCAGAGCAGGTACAGTGCTCGCAAGTTCTCATTAATCGAGGTTAGAGAGTCGGTGAGGTTTGTTCAAACTCCAAGAGCATGCTGAGTTGACTTCCTCTGATTCCTCAGACCTTCTACTAAATCATCTTTTATGACATTCTTTTGAGATATTCAGTACGTGGCTCGAATTCGTTTGTAGATTCAGTGAGTTCTAACATTCCTAACTGAGGTCCTTGATGTTGAGTTCTTCCTGCTGACATTTGATATCCTACTGAACCTATCAGCTACTGAACTCTAGCTAGGCTACTGAGTTCCTAACATGTTGAACTCAACTAAGCTATTACATTAATAAGGCTCATCATTCAGATAGGGTTTTGGGATCTTCAAATCTTATCATGTTGAATCTCATACACAATAATTTCCCCCTATTTGATGATGCCAAAACCGTTACATTCAATAAATCTATCAACACAGTTTTCCTCTTTATCACAAACAAAAGTCTAAGAGATAAAACAACTAAGAATAAAGAGAGAGAACACATACATATAACATGAGTGTGTTTTGATCACTGAGGTGATCAGTAGTGTTAAGACAGAAAGAATAGCCAGGTGACAATGAGTAGTTGTCGTATGCCAAAAGAGATAGAATATCATAGATGATAAGAAGTTACAAGTACATGCCATTCTACTCTATCAGAGCTAAGACTAATAAAGAAAAAAATGAAAAATCAGCTGGACTTCTTGAATTTCTGCAGTCTCGCCTTGAAGTCAGCTAACTTCTTCTCAAGAAGTTCAAGACCATAGGATCTGTAGACTCCGCTTCTCAGCTTGTTGATCTCGTCCTTGTCTTCAGAATCATTCATATGAAGTCATATTCTCACAATAGCAAATTTGATCTCGTCCTCAATCTCCGTTGTGCATATATTTCCTCTAGCATGCAAGGAGGCGGTAGAGTCCTGAATTCAGGTGACTTGAGTAGGGCCATCAGGATTTCAGCATAAACTTCATGATCTGAAATCATCAAAAATTGTTTGAAGCTTCTATGTGGATCCGTTATCTCACTCACAGACTTCCAGACATAATAGCTCTTGATGAAATCGACCTTGATCTGCTCCCGCTTCGGATTAATTTTCCAAGGTATCCATTGGTCAGCCCTGGGATAAATTATACTCATGATGTTATTTCACTGTTCCTTGCGTCTGAAATTTTTTTAAGTTGTACGGATACTCCTATCCTTTCAGGGATCCTTTCCCTTACTTCTTTCTCAGTCCTCTGCTTGAGTGCCTCAAGATCTGGTAAGCTTATTCTTTCCTTTGCAGCGTGAATTTGGCAAGCCTCAGCAGCAATGTCTAAACCTCTTTTGCAGGCATCCCATATAGCTTTGATCTCTGCTTCTTGCTATTTAGATAGCTTAGTGGTAGGAATGGTCTGCTATGTTTCAGTGTCAGCTTCACCTTCAAACGGTTCAGCTGACATAGACTAGGATTTTGAAGCTTCAGGCTCCTTCTCAGTAGACTTGGATTTTGATGACTAAGCCTTTGATTGCCTAGGCACTACAGATCTCATCTTCTTAGGCACTGGAGTCCTGATCTTTATGCCCTTCTTTTTGGCTCTTTCCTTGCCTTCCTCCTATTCTTGTAATTCCTTAGCCATTTTTTCGTCGCAATCAATTTGTTCATATGTCATTTGGAATTTTAGCTTTATGGCTTTTGGATGATGCAGTCTAAGACACAAGTCCAATCCGCATACCCGCGGGAACCGTAATGAGAGCAAGAACAAAGAAGTTCAAGGAAGCCCTTGGATTATTTATTCAAGACGTGACAGCTGAGGAGGAGGGCTGAAGGCCCATTGGAGATGAGCATCCCAATTTGCGAGTTCTCAATCTCGTGGAGCATACGTGGGTTTAGGAGTACGTGATTTTATTTAGGTCCATATCACACTATGTTTAGTGATTGGAGCCAGCTTTATAGTCAGACTTGATTTATTTAGGCCCACCAAATATCTTCATGGGCCATAGCTTCTAGTGTTTTCTAGTTGGTATTCCCTTATAAAAGGGGATGTAGTAAGACTTTGAGGAGAACTTTTTACTCAATCTTTTGTGAGAATTATCTCTTGAGCTTTTACGAATCGTAGCGACATCACGCGAGATTCACCCTTCGATTTATCAATCAGAATATCAGCCCGATTATAGCGTCCTCATCCTTCAACGTTAGATTCTTCGCACACAGCCTAGGTCGAGCCCATCGTGAGGTTTTGGTTCGACTGTTCGGTGGAATTTGGGTCATGGAGTTCCATCGCACGACTATGTGAACTGGGGCTTGTATATGGTATCAGAGCAGGAGATAGTTCCGACATCATCGATGTTCGTATCAGGTTTTCAATTATGTCGAACATCTTGTTCGTGAATTATTTCTGAAATTTTTTTGTGGGTTGGTTCTGAATTTTGTTCATGGTTTGTTTTTGAAATTTGTTCGTGGGTTGTTTCTGATCTATTTTCGTGGTCACATCTATTTCAATCTGTCAGTCTGGGAAGCCTCCTAGGGTTTCGTTTAGAAACTGGTGATTATCTGGGGTTTAATCTTTAAATTCCGTATTAATTGTTCATTACCAGTTAGTATTTTGGCGGGAAAATATATGTTATTTCCGTTAGTTTTCATAGTGTTTACTGGGTTCCTGGAGTCGTGAATATAGGTTGGGCAAAAGTCATTTTTTTTAGAAAAATTTGTAGTCAAATATATTGGGAAAATTCAGTTCTTGTTTGTGGTTGACAGAAGAGTTAAGCAGGTCTAGCTTGTTTTGTGATTGTCGAAGAGAGATTTTGAGTGGAAAATGGCAGGAGTGAGTGAGATTATTAGAGTGACAAAAGCCATACGTTGAGTGATACACGAGAGTGAGAGATCAAAGACTTGAGTGGAAACTGTGAGGGAGTGGCGAGGTTCATTCTTACTTTATTTTTTGTTATTTCTTTTCTCATTCTGCAGGTACGATTATGTCTAAGCAAGTGGACGACTCTGGTAACATTGAAAGGTCTAGTAATCAGATTAGTGTGATGCGAAGTTCATAATGGAGGCGTTGACGTCTGAATTGACGAACGTGATTACACGACAATTAGATAAGGTGTATGACCAAATTACTGAAATCGAGAAGCCTCCATTTCATCATAACGATGGGGAAGTTGGGGTAGATAGGGATGATAGGAGGGCTAGGTCAGTTCGAGGAGATCGAAGGAATAGACTAGTTAGAGGCGATAGGAGGGATAGCGATGGCCGGACAAATAGAGGGGGTAGAGTATTTAGAGGTGGTCGAGGGGCTGGAAGAACGATCAGAAGGGATCAAAGAAGGGATGAGAGATACGAGGAGTCAGAAGAGTCCAATTTTACCTCGGATGCATCTGAGACCGAGGACGAATATCAATATGATAGACAGAGGGGTGGAGGAGCACGACGCGGGAAGGATGACAATCTCGGAAACATCAAGATGAACATTCCTTCCTTCAAAGGAAAGAATGACCCGGAAGAGTACCTCGATTGGGAAAGAAAGATAGAGATGATGTTCGATTGTCATAATTATTCAGAGATGAAGAAGGTGAAGTTAGCAGCCGTGGAATTTTCAGACTATGCCAGAGTATGGTGGGACCGCTGCAAACTTACCGACGACAGAATGGAGAACACTCCATTCGAACTTGGAGACAAATGAAGGTCGTGATGCGGAAACGGTTTGTGCCAGCTCACTACTATCGCTATTTGCACATTAAGTTACAAACCCTGAGACAAGGTCGTAGAACTGTGGATGAGTATTTTAAAAAGATGGAGGTAGCTATGATTCGAACTAATGTGGAGGAGGATCGAGAGGCTACCATGGCAAGGTTCTTATCGGGTTTACAAGAAGAAATTCGAGACAAAGTAGAGAGGTAGCATTATGTCGAGCTGCAGGATATGGTGCACACGGCCTTGAAAAATGAGGCACAAATCAAGAGAAGAAGTTACAAAGATTGTCTAAGTAACTCGAATTGGATTTTGAATCAGAACACCAATACATCCTCTTCGAAGCACAAGCCCGAAGAACTATGGAAGAAAGAGGAGAAACCATGTGATGTGAAGCCGAACCCGAAAATGGCTCCTCGTCAAGGCAACAATGAAGCAGCCAACTCGAGGAACCGAGACATCAAATGTTTCAAGTGTTTGGGTCGAGGCCATATTGCTAGTCAATGTCCGAACAAAAGGGTAATGGTGGTTAAGGACAGCGGTGAAGTTGAGACGGAAGGAGACGAGACTAAACCCTGACATGCCTCATTTGGAAAAATGGCGTAGTGACGATGAAGAAGAGATTGAAGCACCAGCTACATTAAACATTGTAGCTAGGAGAGCTTTGAGTGTACAGTCAAAGAAGCACAAAAACGAGCAGTGGGAGAACTTTTTTCATACCTGCTACCACGTGAAGGATAAGATGTGCAGTATGATCATTGCCGGAGGGAGCTGCACGGATGTTGCTAGCGCGGTGTTAGTAGAGAAGATAGGATTACCTTTGTTGAAGCATCCAAAGCCATACAGGCTGCAGTGGTTCAATAATAGTGGGGAGACGAGGGATGTAGTAAGACTTTGAGGAGAACTTTTTATGCAATCTTTTGTGAGAATTCTCTCTTGAGCTTTTACGAATCGTAGCGACATCACGAGAGATTCGACCTTTGAGTTATCAATCGGAATATCACCCTGATTGTGGCGTCCTCATCCTTCAACGTTCGATTCCTCGCACACAGCCCGGGTTGAGCCCATCACGAGGTTTCGATTTGACTATTCAGCGGAATTTGGGTCGCGGAGTTCCATCGCACGACTATTTGAATTGGGGCTTATTATTAGAGGACTAGGGGGAGCTGGTGTCTTGCCTTTAGCAGCTGATCGAATAGGCTCATCCTCAATGAGCTCTTCTATGTATTGAGCTACTTCGGCAACTACTGCATCAGTAGGCTCTCCTAAGCCTTCCCCTTTCTCTTCTATCTCCTTGCTCTTGTCAGTAGCCTCTTTACATTGATGAGGGTCAGTAGTTTTTTCCTCCGACTTCCTTCCCCCTTTTTGGCATTATCAAACTAAGTTGCCAAGGCTGTGACCTTTTTAGTAAGGGCAGATACTGAGAGACTGATTATCTTGAGGTTGGCCACAACATCCCTGACGGCATTAGTATACTCATCCCAGTAGTTATCATACTTAGTCTGAGCGACCTTGAGTATTTTAGATTTTGCAGCCTAAGTCCGTCTCAGATATGCTTCGACCATTTCAGTAGCTTCTCTCTTAATAGTTAGGCCAGTGTTGTGTTGTTCCACGAGTGCTTGACATACACTTTCAGTGGTTAGCTTGTTATGCTCTTCAACGGCCTTGAGGACTTGATCCAGTGCAGTAGCCATCTTATCAGAAAATATATTTGCATGAGTCTGCATGATTTACTGAAACTGAGAATTCATATTAGTCCTTTGTGCTTCAAGTGCTCGGCGGAGGATCCTATCAGTATCAGAAGTAGTAGGTGTACTGATCCTCTGCACTTCAGCTGTCAGGTCACTCAGTTTCTGGGTCTTAGCCTCAGTAAATTGGCTCCATTTGGAGTTCACGTCTTTAGCAAGAAGATGTTTCTTATGACCCTGAAACTTAAGGCACTTGTTAATTGACACCACTAATACGTCTTTGATCTTGACAGCCTGATAGTTGGATTATCTTGGCTTTTGCTGAGACGTAGAGGGCACGGAGATGATGGCACCTGATGAAGGCGGTGGAGGCGGTGAATCATCATCTCTGGGAGATTTTCCCTCGACAGATCCTCCCTAGTCTGCTTCCTTGGGTGACTCATCATGATCTGAGTCAGGTTAAGTCTGGGGCAGAGTACATTGTTCAGCAGTGCCCCTTAGACTCAGGAGCATGAGCATTGCTTAGCGAAGATCATCCCTATACACTATATCTGCTGACTCTCCATAGCCAATCTCTTCTTTCAGCGTCTGCTCCTCCTGCATCAGTACAGGGCAGTTCTGAGGTTGATGGTCTCATCCAAGATATCCCACTCAAGGAATCTGAGTCACATCTGGACCCTAGCCCTGACTGTGATATCTACTAGATCAGAATCATCTAGTATCTCTGGCATTTGTTCCGCTATCTCTTCAATAGCTACGATTTGAGCTGTCAGAACTGACGAAACTGAAATGGAGACCTCAGCCTGAGGTAATACAACAAGTATATCCGACTGAGTCTCCTCTGAGTGTATCCTCTTTACTTTAATAATCAGAGTCATGTCCTCTTTTCCGGACTCTGAATCTTGAATAGATACATGCTCAGGAATAACTACTTGTTCAACTTTCTTCAGTAGTTTCCTTTTCTTTTGCAGAATTGAGCGCGGGTCCTGAGTGGACGGAGCTGGTCGCTTATCATATATTCCACGCCCTATTGACTTCTCAGCTACTGTCGCGTTTAGAAATTTTATGTTCTTCTTATCAAAGGAGAACGCGTTAGCAAAAGCTACCCTTCCATGGTAGAAGTCCTCGATCAAGATTGTAACCTTGCTGCCATAAGGAAGCTTTCCCTTCGGAATCAATTGGAGTGAGGTCTTGTCCTCATTTACGACAAACTTCTGGAACTGAGCCTTGAACTCAGTCACGAAGAACTTAGTCCAGTTGACCAGAACACCATCTATAATGGCCATGATTATCTAGATCCTAACCCGAGATAGTTGGTTGAATGAGCCGGCGGAGCTGGTTAGTATGTGGCTGATGATATATGCCAAGCCCCTGTATTCAGGGAGCAGCCTATTCTTGGGAAATGCTTCTTTGAACACTCTATCCTTCTACCCACTAAATTGGCAGAGGTACCAATTATAGAGGTCTCCTTATATTTGACTAGAAAAATCCCCTCGCTGGGAAGATCGAAGCTGCGCTGAAGGCATTCAGCAATGTCTATGTCTGCGATCTCCGCTTCCTATACGTTGTTCCCGATTTCTTGCTGATATGAGATGCAAGAAATGTCATGGAGATCTTCATTCTCACGAAGATTCATGAAGAGCTCTGTCACTTGCCTGGGGAGGCAGAGGTGAGGAACCCTAGAAAGTAGGGTCTGAAGTCCTGTCGACTAAAGTGCGTCAAAGATCTACTCCATGTAGTCGATGCTGCATGATCTGAAAGCGAGTACTAGCTCGAAGCATACTCTTGTTATTTAGAATCACTTCCATAGCTAACGGAACGAGAACCTCATTACTCTGATAACTCGCCATTGATAATATACCAAATCTGCAAAATAAGTGTTAGCACTTGAAAATAAAGTAAGTTAGTTACTTGCAGATAAAGTTTAAGAGATTTACCGAAGAAATAGTGCTATATGAGAAGTAGATTTCGTATGTAGTTTAGTTATAGAGCACTTACATGTTCGATAATGGCGGAAAATAGAGTTTTACATCATGGATACGTACATATATATCTAATATGAATATGAATAGTTTATTTAGTATGTTGTTGAGATTAAACTGAATTTGAAAGACAGACGGCTAAGATTTAATGTTATAAGAGGTTATGATTACTTTGCCCCACCTATAATCGCGACCTACAAATCTATCATCTAAGAGGTAAGGTGAGATGGCATGCATTTAATGCGTTGCAGTCAGTATATGGAATGTCAGCTAAGATTTAGTATTTATCATACTGAATCTCATACCAACCATAGTTCGTTCGTATGTGTTGATCTGCACTCGTCAGTCTATGAGTACCTTTAGCGGATTCATGCTGAGAAAGCAGAAGAGTGGACGCAGGATCTTGTGAATCCGAACCACTATAAAATCTATGTTATTTATTGTTTCATTGGATCAGCTTACTGTTCACTTTTCATATATCCGGATAACTATGGCATTCAGAAAAGCATATCCATTTAGGGCCTATCGTATTTCTGCATACTTTCTCTAACTGACTCACTATCAGTCAGCCTTTGATTTGAAAAAGCGAAGTTTGGCATCAGTTGTATCCCCGGCATCAGGTGTATCCTCTCCTCCCCACCCCCTCGTACACCTGAAATTATACCGGGACCAACAATTGGTATCAGATTAGTGGTCAGACCGACTACTATTTTTTTTACTTGGTCAACTTGATCAGATCCTTACTTTTCTGCATACTTACTATATCTGCACCTCTGCTTCTCACTATCTGTTACTATGGCAGAACAACTATAAAAGTCCAGAATGCCCATGGTTTTGATCGCTACATATGATATCTGGATCCTGAGGATGGTGTCAAACTTCACAACTGCATTTGGGACGTCATTTCTTGTGGCCCTATTATCATCACGGTTCCAAGCATTCGCACTCTGTAGACTGAAAATATGGGAGGACAAACTACTTTTACTGGCGATGAAATTCCAAAAGCCAAAGTTCAGCTAAATGCGGAAGAAAGAAAAATCAACAATCTGGACAAGGTTGCCAGAAATCAGATTCTGCTGATTCTAAGTGATGGAGATCTCAGAAGAGTCAGATCATGCAAAGCGGCCAAGGAGATGTGGGACACGGTTAAGAAACTGAGCAAGTGGAATTATAAGATTAAGGATAATAAGCTTTAGGCTACCATACGTAAACTTGACAATTTTGTTTTACAGGATGGAGAGCGATTTAAAGACTTGCACATTAGATTCACCAACCTGATGAATGAGATCAACGCTCTAGGAAAGACAAACAAGGAGCTGAACGAGAAGATTATTCAGGGTCTAGCCAAGGAAGAGTGGAAATACATAACCTACACCATCCAGCGATCTAAGGAGTTCAGCTCGCAATCACAAGAATCTCTTTTCCCTTACCTGAAGGCTGCTGAGATCGAGATTGAACGACCTAATATATAAAAGAGGAAGAAAGAAAGCTCATAGACGATTGCCTTCAAGTCTTCAGAATTCTCCGAGAATCCAGAAGACTGGTCTAATAAAGAATTACTAAAAACCTTTGTTCTTCTTGCAGGAAACTCAAGAAGGGGAGACGGAAGGAAGAATTGGAGAAAAGACTAATCTAAACACTACTCAAAGTCCTCCCATAGTGGCAAAGATTACCAAAAAAGGGAAGTCGAAAAGGATAAAGCTGAAGAATCATCGTCTCACAAGAAGAAATACAAAAAGAAAGATGACGATCTGAAGCCTTACTACAATTGCCATAAAACTACACTATCAGTATGATTGTCCAGAACTCAGTGCAAAGGAACGAGCTAAACATAGAGCCAAACGAGATAAATTCCTCAAGGACACTACATGCTCATCATCCTATGACAGTGAATCTGAAGAAGAAAAGAAGAGTGATGGAGTCTACAGTAAATCTGACGCTGATGAACGCTACCTGGTCATGCACGCAGAGACTGAACCCGAGTCTGACTCAGAATCAGTTTCAGACATCCGTCTGATGGCCAATACTGAAGTTGAGGTAAAATCTAAGTGCTCTTCTGTTAATTCTTCCCCATTGCACACACAAGAAAATAGTTCAGTTGCAGAAGACTTCGAACTCCAAGTTGCATACGACCAGCTACTTCAAAGCCACAAGAGTCTGGAGAGACTTTTCACAATCCTCAGTAAATAAAATGAGTCGATGTATGAGTGACGCGCGGGTATTTCTATCTTAAAAATACTCGGCAAATAAATAAATTTATAGAACACTTGCACAGGAACTATACTAGACAAGTACAGTCAAGTAAGAGGTCGATCCTTAGGGAACAGGTGATTAAGCTACTATCTCTACTGACCTAAAGGGTTTGGCTAGTAGCCACCATAAACTTTGGGTTTTCTAAAACTAGGCAAAAGGTAACATACAATAATTGAAAGGTAAATAACAAGTTATAAAAGCAATCCAGCCAAGGTAATTCCACACCTTCCCCTGTCCGATCTTAGATTACTATGTGAATCGGTTTAGTTAAGGTTATATGGCCAGGACCCTGTGTTGAGCACAAGGGCGTCTATTCCTTCTATTAAGTTGAGATTGTCATGTTGAGCATAGAAACAGTCCCCTACCAGGTGACTACCCTACCTTGTTTAGCAATAATTATGAGGCACTAAGGAGCATTAAGAACAAAGAAACCAGATCAAGGCATCTATCGATGTTGAGCATTCAAAGCAGATAATCCAACTAGTCTACATCTGCCCAGAAAGATGGTTACCTACCCAGATTGATCAGATCTAAGCAGTTCTCAACTATCACAAATAAAGTTCGACTAAAACTTTCACTAAACCAATTATCAAGCACTTTTTCACATCTCACGGATTCTTAGGAATGGTGCCTCATTACCTCGGCCAGATCTGAGGGTAGCTACACATATTGACTAAGGGTACAAAACTAAGCATGTAGAAATAAGGCATGAAGCAGATCTGGGAACTAAAACTGGAATAATAAACTTTCCTAAAATGGTACGAAACTAGCATGAATGTTTAACTAAAAATGGCAAAGAACAACATAGTATGAAATCGAAAGCACTCGGATCTAAAAGCTTGTTATATTCGCATGAAAAGAAGTTAACATTATTCTAAAGGTGATAAAGACAGAAAGCATGGAATAAATAAAGTCACTAACTTGTGAATAGTAAAGAAACTTGTTAACAAACATGAAGAAATAAATGCAACCATTCAAGACTGAAATTTAATGCTGAAATTAAAGCTAATCGATAACATATATAAAAGGAAGTCTTCTCCTCTGGAGAGCATTGAGCTATTCAAGGCAGAAATATAAAGAGTATTCTTGAATTACATTAATGGCGAATTCTGAAGTATTTTCAGAGGGAGAGAGCGAGCTCAAGTAACTATGGAAGTGTAAGTATGAAGATGATGATAGATTAGCTCCCCTCCTCTCTCTTTTAGCTCTCAGAAAATATCTGCATTGGTCGGTGGGAGGACATTGTGCCAAGTATGGTCTACTGGTCAAAGTCGGCCAAGACTATAGCTTCTAGCAGTCTACTTCCCGCCATAGTTTGACAAGAAGTTGTGGGCTAGGTTTGTGGGCCTGCTTCAGCTTAATTCTTCATATTTCTGGCCCAGTGGACACGGCAATGATTCTGGCCTCTTTTCAGGCCCTTTTTCCTATATTTTGGGCAATTTCGGCCTAGAGTCTTCCATTATCAGTTGCATCTTCTTTTCTCCCATTTTCTTCTATTCTAAGCTAAAAATCTGAATTTTCACAACACTAAATACACGAATTAAATAGATAAATGAGCTACAAATCTAGGCTCATCAATGAGAAACTGAAAAACAAGTCTGCACCAGATCAGACTGACAAGGATCAGCTCATCAAGAAGCTAAAATAAGAGCTTAAGGAACAATAGCCTGAGTCTGAGGTCCTCAAATCTCAATTGATGAGTCTCATTGAAGAACTGAATCAAAAACTACAACCTGTTGGAGCTCAGAGTGAAGTATTCCAACCTTTAGAAAGATCATGACAAGTTGATGAAATTAGAACGCAATCGCAAGACATTAACCGAAAAATATGATGTTGCACAAAAGATATTTGCTGAGATGTTGAAGCATCAATTTTATCATGGAACCCGAGAAGGAATTTGATACAATGTGAAGACTGATTCAAAGGTGTATAATAGAGCTCAAAACGGTAGCAAAATTACCTGAGTAGTGGATCTTAAATTAGATTCATCAAGGCCACGAAACAACTTGAATCATCTCCAAAAAGGACAGATGAAGGTAAGGTAAGATGTATGAATAAAGACAAAGTCAACCTGAGATCAGACCTAAAACTAGAACTTAGACTAGAGCTCAGACTTCACGCAACTATCAGTCGGCACCATCAGCTCAAAGGACATCAGCTATAAGATCAGCTCATGCAACATAGAGTACTACCAAGAACACTACCAATAAGAGTAAGAAGATTGAAACAGTTGAGACCAACAAGGTCATCAGACAAGCTTGGGTTCGAAAGAACTGACTAACCTATTAGGACCCAAACAAAAATAAAGGGTACCTGAACCTATTTTCTTTACAGGTGCAGAAGATTCCCCAACAAACAATCAATGTTCTAAAGAAGACGGCGTGGTACATGGACAGTGGATGTTCCAAATACATGACTTACATGAAGGACATCCTGACTAACTATGAAGAGAAGAATAGATCACAAGTTACATTTGGAGACAACTTATCTGGACAAACTAGAGGATACAGTACACTGACTTTTGGAACTATTTTAGTACCAAAAGTTTCTTATGTTGAAGGACTCAGTCATAACTTATTATCTGTTAGACAGTTCTGTGATAACAATCATCAAGTCTTATTTGATGCTGGCTATGCTAACGTTTTGAACAAGTGAACTGGAAATGTTGTCTTATCAGGTTACAGGAAAAGAGATATCTATATTGCTGATTGGTCAAGCTGTCAACCTGATACCTGTCTAATAGCCAAAAGCAGCTCAGACGTAAGCTGGTTGTGGCACAAAAGATTGAACCACATGAATTTCAAGGAACTAAACAAACTTGTGAGAAAATCCCTCGTCCGAGGAATACCGAATAAAGTATTTAACAAGGAACGAGAATGTGAAGCTTGCCTCGAAGGGAAACAAACAGATCCACTCACAATGACAAAGAAGTTCCATCCACAAGTGGAATATTGGAACTACTACACATGGATCTGTTTGGACCAGTTAATCATATCAGCTTAGGAGGCAGCAAGTATATAATGGTAGTAGTAGATGACTACTCAAGATACACCAAGAAGAAGGATGTCAAGAATAAACTTCCAGAGTTGCTCGCTGAACTGAGTACCAAGAAAGACAACAAAAGTAAGAAGATTCGATCTGATAGAGGAGCTGAGTTCACTAACTCACTTGTCAGCAAATATCTTAAGGAGCGTGGAATCAAGAATGAAACCTCAACTCCCAGAACACCTGAGTAGAATGGACTAGCTGAATGGAGGAACCGTACGCTAAAAGAAACAGTTAGATCCATGCTGCCTGAATCCAACATTCTGCAAAAATTTTGGCTGAAGCAACTGCAACAGCCTGCTATACTCAGAACAGACCCATTCTGGCTCATCTACATCAATGCACGCCATATGAACTATGGAAATGGAGAAAACCGTCTATATCTTATTTCCATATCTTTGGTTGTCAGTGTTTCATTCCTAACAATGGGAAAGACCAGCATAAAGCATTTGAAAGAAAGTCTGACTCTGGAGTATTCCTTGGATAATCCTTAGCTAGCAAGGCTTTCGCGTCTTTTACTATCGTACTCTTTATATTGAAGCACCTCATGTCATTTTTAATGTGTTTTCTAATGAGCGCAAGAAAGAAGCAAAGATCCTAAACCCTGAGACACTCAACAAAAGAATGGAAGAACTGAACATGAACAACAAGGAAAGTCAGACCCTCCTACCCAATCTGACTTGGGACGACGATGAACAAGCTCAGACGGAACCTGAGTTCTAAAGCCCAAGGGATAAAATTGAATCTACCAAACCGATTCAATGTCAGGTAATCTCAGCCGATGAAGAAACACCCCAATGGTAACTGAGACTGCAACTGAATTCATAAACTTCGGGGCAACACCCAGAAGCTGACTCAGTTATCTCTAAACTCTACACCTAATAATGCTTCTCAAACTCATGTTCAAGACAACAATGATGATAATTTCATAAGAAAGAACAAAACATGGAAAGATAGTCATCATCAAAGAGATATTATTGGCAATCCGAATACTGGAGTGAAAACTCACCATCAGATTGATTATGCATTGATACCCTGCTATTTATCTATGAAAGAACCTAAAACCATCGAAGAAGCACTAAGTGATGTAATTTGGGTCAACACCATGCAGGAAGAGCTTAATAAATTATAACGAAGCAATGTGGGAACTAGTGGACAGACCAATCCATCAGGCTGTTATTGGAACCAAATGGGTTTTCAAGAACAAACGAGATGAGAACACCATTATCATCATAAATAAAGCTAGACTGGTAGCGAAAAGTTATTGCCAATCTGAAGGAATTGACTTTGATGAAACCTTCTCTCTAGTTGCTCAAATAGAAGCTATCGGGATCTTCATAGCCTTCGCAGCTCATCATGAATTAAAGGTTATCAAATGGGCGTCAAGTGCGCCTTTCTTAATGGAGATCATAAGGAAGAAGTGTACGTCGATCATCCCCTAGGGTTCATTAGAGGTATTCAGGTTTATCGATTGAAGAAAGCTCTCTATGGTCTGAAACATGTTCCCTGAGCCTGGTATGATACTCTATCAGCTTATCTTCTCACCAAGGGATTTCTAAAGGGTACAGTCGATCGGACTCTATTTTGACGAATCAAGGATAACCATATTCTATTGGTTCAGATCTATGTGGACAATATTATATTTGTATCTACGAATGATGGTCTCTGCAAGGAATTCGAATCTATGATGACAAGTCAGTTCGAAATGTCCGCGATAAGCGAAATGAACTACTTTCTTGGACTTCAAGTCAAACAAACTGCTGACGGGATATTTATTAATCAGGCCAAATATGCAAGGGACTTAATTGCCAAGTTGGCCTGACCAACAGCAAGCCAGTTTGGATACCTATGAATACTAACTGGAAGATGGAACTTCATGTTAATGGTACACCAATCAATCAGACTGAAAATGGCATTATTGGGTCTCTCCCCTATCTTACGGCAAGCCGGCCTGATATTATGTTTGCGGTTAGGGTCTGTGCCCGTTATCAGGCTAACCCCAAATTGAGTCTCATAGAAGATGCCAAACGAATTATTCATTACATCAAGAGAACCGTTAATCTTTGTCTTTGGCATCCTTTAGATGAGAATCTTGATTTATCCGGCTATTTTGATGCAGATCTTGCAGGCTGAAAGATTGATCGCAAATCCACTTCGGGAACTTGTCAGTTTCAAGGTAACAAGTTGATCTCCTGTTTTTCAAAGAAGCAAAACTGAGTTGCGACATCAACAACTGAAGCTGGATATATGGTTGTTGGAAGTTGCTGCTCACAAATCTTATGGTTAAAGTAATAATTACATGATTATCAAGTTATCACTAATAATGTTCTCATTTACTATGATAGCTCCAGTGCCATATCAATCACTCAAAATCTAGTGCTTCACATACGATGCAAACATGTTGATATCCGACATCATTTCATTCGAGATCATGCTGAAAAGGGTTATATCAGACTCGAAAAGATTGATAATGTACATCAACAAGCTGATATTTTCACCAAACCACTATCTGAAGCAAGGTTCCTTCAACTCTCCATGGAACTAGGTCAATTAGATCCAGGCGTACAAAGTTCTACACTTTAAGCAAGAGGGAACCTATTTGAACTAAAGCTAATCAAGAATCAACATGAGTCTGGCTTTCACCGAGTGGTATTAGTCAATATTTGACTAAGAGGTTTGCATATTACACTTAGTTTATACTTATTGAAGCATTTCTTTCTCGTTCGCATTAAAGTCATTTATGTGGCCTGATATTCTCAAGCATTTAATGCACATCGTATCGCCATTAATGCGCCGCCCATTTATAGGATATAAAATTATTAAACTTATAAATCAACTTTATCATCATATCTTAATTTATCAATTATAATCCAGACTGTTCATTTCAAATTTCCTGATTAAATCTGAACCGCAGGATCTGATTGTGAACCGTTTCATATACCGGTTTCCGCCATTTTCAAACCTTTACCGATTCTCATCTCTCTGCACTCAAACTCTCTGCAGTCTATTATCTCTCAAAGTTTTTCTGCAAATTTTACCGTAATGTATTCACTTGTTCATCTGCGTTATACTTGAGGTATCGATTGTTTATATGTTGGTAGCTCAAAATCCATACCCATTACTAACTCTATTTCTTGTTTTACAGAAACATGTATCCTAAAGTACAACATCGTGAAGCCACTGTTCGTCCAGGAGTTTTCTCTTTGGGTAATGAGGACACTCTCCTCTCGAGTGTCATCTACGACTCACCCTACTACTTCAATATGGGTGGTGTCGACGCCATGGATCAGGCATTTGAATATCTCAGCAAGTCCGACCTGAAGTGGTTCGTCTCTACGTAACCTGATATGCTTCTCCCGGCACACGTCATAGAATTCTATTTTTACACGAAGAATGAAGGCAGTAAAACTCTATCCAAGTTCACTATCGCTTGCGACCAGCATCGTGAGGGCAAGGTCGTTGAATTCGACATAATGGAGGTTATCCAGAAATACCTCCATATTCCTAACGACGGCGTTCTTCCGCTCAATTATCAAATTTCAAAGGAAGACTCTTATCTCCAGCGGTTCTCTGGAGAGAAGAAAGCAGTCTTCCGGATGCAAGTAAAGAAGAACTCCCAAAAGACCAAGTATAGGGGTCTTCTCTACATCCTGACTCATTGTATCTTGTGCAAGTCGGGATCGCATGATCAGCTTTCAAAGGATGGCCTCAGGCTGATGATGGCCATTGCCGATGGTGCTAAAGCTTAATGGGCATCCTATTTCCTCCAAGATTTGTAGACCATTGCTTCAGGCTGCAAAATAATGGAAACTGACAAACCACTGGTTTTCACAGGCGGTTTAGGTCCACGTATCTACCTTCTATGGGCCTCGAATATATCGTATCTTCTAATCCGATTGGCTAAAGGTATGGGGTTTACAAACATTCAGTTGAGGTCTGTTCAGCTCTACTACTTCACCAAAATGCTGAAGTTCGCTAACAGTAATAAGATGATGCATGCCATTGGAGTGGCTAAGTCTTCTCTCCCGGCTCAACCGAAGCCCAGATTGTCTAACGCTGAGAAATCCAAGGCTGTACCTCTAAAGTCGAGAAAGTTCAGGTTGCTAAGCCTGCAAAGAAGAGTTCTCTCAAGTTCTCTGAGAAAGCACCTCAGCCTGCGATGGAGGCTGCAGGTTAAAAACGAAAAAGAGTTGAGTCTATGCTTGAGCTATGTTGGTTCCGAGATAAACGTTCACGTGTAGAGGGGGGGGGTGAATGCACCTGAAAAATTTCTCAACTTAAACGCGAACAGTCGTTTTCAAGAGAGTGTCTTGCTGAACAGGTTTAGTAGACCAGATAAGCTGTTCTGAATCGTGTGCCAGAGTGACTGACTATACTGAGGCCTACTAGCTGACTGAAATCAGAATTCAGTGTCGTTCAGTAAGAGTTCAGTAGAGTGCGGAAATGCGTAGGCCCAATTCAGTTGAGTTAGAAAACGTTTTCATTAAGACTGTTTCAGTATATTAGTGCAGTCTTTTAAGCTTTGCTGAAACACAGTTCAATGATTTTGAAAGATATTTTCAGTATGAATAGTAATCAATGCAACAGTAAAACAGAGCACACAGAACACAACGATTTTTAAAGTGGTTCGGATATCAACAATCCTACATCCACAGTCCCGAAAAGATCAAGAGGGTATTTTATTATACTGAGTTAGTCTCAGTCGGTTTGTGCACTGGACAAACACTGGTCTTAGTGATTATACTGAGCAAGTCTCAATTTACAAGATATCAAACTAAAGCGTTTGACAAACTCTCCAACTATGAAGGAGTTCTTTACAATAAAGAACAGTTCAAGGATGAACTCATTCGATCTAAGCTATAGATATGGTCAGCTGAGCATAGGTTAGATGGAAGGGAACGAGAATGAGGCTTCTAGAGCGACGAACGGTGAGGTATATTCTCTGGGTTCCTATTCAATCGCTTGGATACTAGAGGCTGTAAGTCTAATTCAGCTCGATTCCCTTTGAGCAAGAATGTCGTCTTTCGCTTGAAGTAATTCTCTAAAGAACTTGTGGAAAGCTTAAGTCGATTTGAAGTTGCTCGTAATTGCTCGTGTGTGTTCTTGAATTTCTAGGTTCGTGAGATTCAATTTGAATTCTTCCCTCTATTTATAGAGAAGAGACATGGAAAGATCCGTTGGAGACGATGATCCATGTGTTACTCTCTTTTGGGTAGTTAACGGCTCTTTCAAGGAAATTTGGTAGAGTCTTTTCCCCCCATTTCTGGAAATATGTTGACTTGCAGCTTTAATAAGAAAGTAGACAGTTCGCTGCTCGTCATTGGTCGAGGCTGTAGAAAGTAGTTGAGACAAACAAACTTCAAGGCAGATCTGAAGCTGACTTCTCTGTACCTCGTATGACATTACTGATTTGACTTACAGATCACTGACAGTCAAGACACTGTCTGGCCGTTGCTGAGTCTGATCTATGGTTCAGTGGTATCCTCCTGCTGAGTCCAACTCTACTGAAGATCAGCTCTGAGGTCAGTGAACTGCTCCTGCTGAGTCCAGTTTTACTGACTCCTATCAGTATGTTGCTCCTACTGAGTCCAGCACTACTGAATAGAAAGCCTCTCAGTATGTTGCTCCTACTGAGTCCAGCACTACTGAGTCTTCTCTCCATGGTACTGAGGCTGATAGTCTATTGAAGGGTCAACAAACAAAACTGAGCGCATGAACCATGCTGAAAGAATGTCTACTGAGTTTGAAACTCTCAGAGATAAAGGCAAAAAAATTACAACTAAATGGTTCACCAATCAAAGTAGGGTTTTGGGATCATTCAAATCTACTAGCACTAAGCTACTGAATCATCTCCCGACAATTTCCCCCTATTTGATGATGCCAAAACCTAACACTACAAACTATCAGAGATAGTCTCCTTACAAATATTACAAGTAGAATCAGTAGAGTTGTTTATCAAGTTCTAAACTACTGAGGGAATACAGGAGAGAAATATCAGAACCTATACAGAAATCTAACAACAATTTCCCCCTATACATCTTGTACAGTAAATTTCCCCCATTCTTCAAACACAGACAGATCTATCAGCTAAGCAAAACAGACAGACACAGATGTCAGCAGTGAGTGTGTGAGTCAGTAATCACTTAGGTGATTCTGAGTGTTAAGCTTAAATAAACAAGGCCATGAAGACAATAAGGTATTGTCGGAAGGTATCTAAGAAACAAAAATAATATACAAAGAAGCAATCCATACATCTGGAAGGTATCTTTCCTGAGCTTGCTATTCTAAGAAAAGAAATTCATCAGGAAGGTATATATGAAAAGAAATTCAGTACATTACATCACTTGCTATTCTAAGAAACAAAAATAAGATACAAAGAAGCAATCTATCTCCTGAACTACTGGATCCTTGCCTTGAAATCTCTGGACTTTTCTTCTGGCAGAGGCAATCCATACACCTGGAAGGTGTCTTTCCTGAGCTTCTGTATCTTCAGCATATCAGCAGGGTCAGACTCATCGAGATCTACGGCTTTGATAGCACTACTGACTTCTCCTTCTATGGCTCTAATAGGTAATGATCCATCAAGCTTCTGTGGAGGAGACAAAGGTCTAGGAACAGGGACTCGGACATCTACTTTTTCAGCTAAGGCTTTCTGGACTCTGGCATAAATTTCAGGGTCGCTCACCAGAACCCATTTAGCAAATGCATTTATCTTACTCATGTCAGGCCAGTACTTCTAGACGAAGTACCTCTTAATGAATTCTTCTTTGAGAGTTTCCCATATCTGAGTCCGCTCCTATGGCATCCACGTGTCAATCCTTGTCCATCTGTATATTTTCAGATCAGTGAGCTTCTTGCCTCGTCTATACCTATCAGGAATTTCAGCTTCCCTATTTGGTACCCTCTCTCGAGCCTCTTTCTCTGTCCTCAGTCTTAAGGCTTCTAAGTCAGCAAGCTTGAGCCTCTCTCTAGCTTCACTGATTTGCCTTGCTTCAACCGTTCTGTCTAGAGCCCTCTCCATCGTATCCCATATCTCTTTCATCTCCAATTCTTGTTCTTTTGAGGTGACGTAGGAGGGAATGTGTTGTTCTTCGTCTGACTCAGCAGGTGAATGAGATTTAGATTTGGTTTCACCCTGCTGGCCAGTCTCCTGCTATTGTTGTTGATGTTCAGTTTCCTTCTCTTTGTCGGCCTCATCGCCGATTCTGAGTTTCCTTGGGGGAAGGCCTAGTTCCAGTCTTCTTTCCCCCTGAGACCTTGGTCTTACCCTTTGCAAAAGCTTTCTTGAGTTTGTTGCCAGCTTCTGCTTCAGCAATCCCACGGGCAAGTTTTTCGTCGGCCTCAATCTGAGATCTTTCCTCAGGGCTTATATATCTTTTAGCTCCTTTATGTGGTGGGGTTAGGAGTTTAAGCTTTTTCTTCCCCGTACCCGCCACTGGAGTAGGCAGAGGAGTCTCCTCCTCGTTTGAATCCTCCTCAACGAATCTAGCAACCTCCTGAATATGCTCTGGAAGGGTCTGGGTTGCTGAATCCTTCGGTCCTGAGCCGCTTGGGCCGGTCTCAGCAGGCTCTACATCACCCGCTGCTGAGACACCCTGGGCCTGACCTGGAGTCCCTTGGGGGTCAGTGGGAGCTGATTGACTTCCAGCTGCTCCACGTACTGACCTTGTTCCCCTTGGAGTCCTTAGTGTCTTTCCCCCTTTTTGGCATCATCAACTGAGCTAGGGGTAGGGACCTGAACTTTCTTGTTCAGACCATCGAATGCAGTAGCCAGCTTATCCAGAGCTGTCTGCATGGTCTCAAGTCTTTGGTGGAGGTCGTTCATTCAGTGATAAGATCATCGATGTACTTCTTATGAGAGGAATCCACCAAGGTCTGAATATTTTGCAACTTAGCATCCATCTTTTCTTCAAGCGTCTTCTGAATAGATAGATGTCTGAGCTCTGAAGCTTGACTCAATGAAGAAACGGATTCAGTATGGGCTGAGTGAGTTGCCTTAAAATCTTCCAATAGTTGCTTCTGGGCAGCTTCCAGCGATGCTTGTTGCTTTTAGAATTCTGCTCTCTGATTGGATAAAGCATCTGTGAATATAGATGAGAAGTCAAGAGATGGTGAGGTTTGGATGGAAGTCCTCAGCTTATTTATCTCCTCACTCTGTGCAAGAGTAGACTTCTTCCATGTCTTATGGACTGCCTTGGCCAAAAGTCTATTCTGAGCTCCTTGACTTGTTAAGGCCTTGGCAACAGTGTTAGACTGTCGACTCTTCGGGTTGGGCGATACCTCGAAAGCAGACCCCAGCAACAGCTGTTCTGGCTCCGCGGCCTAAGAGGTACCAGCCGCCGAATTGACTGGAGGGAGGATACTGGGTGGTACTTCAGCAGTTGAGGGTTGGGCACCCTCCTCTAGTTAAGTTCCCTCAACAGGCTTCTCAGGGCCTGTATCACTGGGCGGGTCCTGACCCATCAAAAGGCGCGGCTGCTGTCGTAGGAAACGATCATTCAGCATGGTCAGCATTTCCGCCCTTAAATCTTCTATAGAGCTGATGTCTGCAGGCTTAGAATAGCCTATCTTCTTAGTAGATGATCAACTCCTCTCCATGTAGTTGGTCGCAGGTATGGTGTAGGATCAGAGAAAACCATTCCTAGAACCTGATAAGCATATGAAGCCTGGCCTGTCGTGCGAGAGCAACCAAGTCAGAGTGACTTCATATCTCCGATATGGCCTCTGAGACTTCTCGGGAGGCTCTGGTTTGAAGAGTTGCAGCCTCTATCCTGATGGTCTCATTTTTGAATCTATCTTCGAATCTTCTACTTCAATTGGAGACGCAGTCTTTTCAGCAGAAGGAATGCTGCTGATGGGTGGAACGTCCAGTGGGGTCTGAGTAATAGGAGTAGTCGGCTCAGCATCGGACCCTTGTTCCACTGTCTCTTCCCTTTCAGCAGATACTAACTTCTCTGTTGAGACAGTCTTCTCAGAAGAGTCTGCTTCATCGTGCAGTCTGAAGGGAGTGACAATCACTGCCTTAGAAACCGTCTTCTGCTTCTTCGATGGAGTCTTCTAAGCATCTTTGGGTGGCGACCTCTTCTTGGTCAGAGTGGACTTCTTTCCTTTCTTAGGCTCAACAGGCCCTGCCCCAATCTGTTGTAGGGCTGCTGCCTTAATGTGAAACCTAACCTTCTTAGGATTAAAATAAGCCTTGTCAGCGTAGGTGATGTGATCAGCACCACAGAAGTCCTCAATCATAACTGTCAGCTTTATCCCATAGAGAAGCTTGCCCTTGACAGTTAGGTTGTTCGTCACCTTTTATCAAACTTGGCAGCCTGAGTCATGAATTCTTTCAAGAAGAATTCTGTCCAATTGACCTGAGCTCTGTCGTAGATTGCCATCATTATCTGGAGCTATGGTCTGGACACTTGGTCAAAAGAGCCTGCCTTGCTAGTCAGAATCTGAGTGACTATATAGGCCAGTGCTCTGTACTTCGGCAGCATGGAGTTTTTCGGGAATGCGGCTCTGAACGAAGTCGGCTCGCTGTAGAAAATCCCCAGATATTCATCAAGTAAATCGTCCTTGTATCCAGTCATACTGATCCCGGTGCTGGGCAACTGAAAGCTCCGCTGAAGAGCTTGCTTTATGGACATCTGTTTGATTTCAGAGTCAGCATGGGCAGGGTCTGTGACATGGTGGATGATGAACCGCCCCACAATGTCTCCATCAACTGAATTAGAGTTCAAGTACAGCTCTGAAATCTATCGCGGAAGAAAGAAGGACGGCTTTCGAGATTAGAACCCTTCGAGGCCTGACGCCCTCAGCGCCTCGAATATCTCTGCCATGAACTCCAGTTCGCAGGAATCGAACTCCATGATTGACTCGCACTAAACATGTTCTTTCTCCAAGATCTCTATGATGTTGGCCGATGTAGCAACAACAACATTCTTTGATGCCATGACTATGATACGCAAAATGAGATATCAGTCTCGAAAAAAATTACAAATAAACATGGGATGCTGATTATGCATGTAATTTTACCGTAATAATTTCTGAGAAATTGTTTGAAACAGTTTGCAAAATGATAGACTAAGTTCTCATAAAATTTTAGGGTTTTAAGTTGCATAGCGAAAATGGCGGTGTTTCAGACTTTGAACGTGTTTTATATGATCAAGAAGATGAACAGTTCCATATCAACGGTTCAGTTTAAATCTACTTCATGAGATGGATGGCCAAGATTCAATGTTATAAAATAGGTAATGATCAAACTAGCCGCCTAAGTCAACTCATAGTTGTAAATAGCCAAAGAAGTAACTTGATAAGACAAACCTTTAATGCGCGGCAGAATTCAGCAAACTTAGCATAGAATGACGTGCATTTAATGAAAACTATTTTATTAAATGACATTCTCTTAAGGCATTGAATACGATGCTGAATCAGAATCATTAATGCATTAAATATGATATAGGCTACTGAATAGAGATACGCAAAGCTGTCAACTGAACATCGTAGTCAACTGATACCTCGTGTAGATGGTTTATGAATCTCTATGTACTGAATGAGTCTAGTACTGAGAGTGAACATTCCCCCTTGCTGAATGCTCCTCTCCTGAATCCACTTACTGACTTGAGTCAGTAGGATCCAGCAGACCTAGCTCTACTGAAAGTTCTCTGAATTTGGCTTCAGCTAGAGGCTTGGTCAGAATATCGGCCCTTTGATGGTCAGTATAGATCTTCTCCATCCTGATATCCTTCTTTTCGATATAATCACGAATGAAGTGGTGTCTGATGTCCACATGCTTGCATCTAGTATGAAGTACATGGTTCTGAGTGATTACAATTGCACTGGAGCTATCGCAGAAGATCGGCACTTCATTCTGAATGATGTCATAGTCACATAGCTGCTGTCTCAGCTAAAGGATTTGGGCGCAGCAACTTCTGGCAACCATGTATTCAGCTTCACTAGTTGACGTCGCTACTGAATGATGTTTCTTTGAAAATCATGAGATCAGCTTACTGCCAAGGAACTGATAAGTTCCCAAAGTTGATTTTTGGTCAATCCTGCAACCTGTATAGTCAACATCAGAATAACCAGTTAGTTCAATATTATCATCTGTTGGATACCATAAACCCATGTCAGGTGTTTCTCTGAGATAGCGGATAATCTTTTTTGCTGAGTCCATATGGCTCTGCTTAGGATTCGCATGAAATCGAGCACAGACACCTACAACATAAGTTATGTTTGGTCGAGTAGCAGTTAGATATAATAAAGAACCAATTATAGCACGAAATTCAGTATGGTCTACTGATACTCCCTCTTTATCAAGATCAATTTTTATATTCGTGTTCATCGAAATCTTGATTGGTTTGCCGGATGTGCAACCGAATTTCTTGATGAGGTCTCGAGTGTATTTGCCTTGATTGATGAACGTCACCTTCTCTGATTCTTTGACTTGAAATCCGAGGAAATAATTCATCTCTCCCATCATTGACATCTAGAATTTATCCTTCATCATCTTCTTAAATTGTGAGCGTCCAGCCACGATCGATGATGTTTTAACTCTTTATCTGAAATTTGTTCAACATAGATAGTAGGTGAATTAGGCATTTCAGTTGTACTATTCTGAGATTTAAGTAATTCAATTACTAGAGTTGGGTCAACTGAGTCACCAGGTTCAGGGGCATTCAGCTCAGGAACTTCAGCTGTTCCCCCTGAATTATTATCTTCAGTAGAGGTCTCAGTTACCACTTGGGTTTCTTCATCAACCTGAGTTACCTGGGATTGACTTTGTTCAGTAGAGTCAATCTATTCAGCTACGTCTGCTGTTGGCTGAGATTCAGTAGTCTTATCTTCAATTTCCTCTTCTGAATCATCATCCCAACACAGCTGGATCTTTTCAACATTATCTTTTAAGTTCAAATCCTGTAGCTGCTTACTGATGTCCTCAGATTCTGATTTTGAGTTTCTGCTCATGTCTTCAGTAGCAAACTCATTAAAAACAACATGAGGGCTTTCTTCCACGCAAAGGGTCCGGTAGTTAAAAACTCTGAAGGCTTTGCTGCCCCGGGAGTATCCTAAGAAGACTCCCTGGTCTGACTTGCTATCAAAAGTCTTTAACTGATCCTTTCCATTATTGTGGATAAAGCACGAACACCCAAAAATATGGAAATAAGATAAGAAAGGCTTCCTGTCATTCCATAATTCATATGGCATCTTTAGTAGGGATCTGTTATGAGTGTAACATGCAGTGTCAGTTGCTTCTGCCCAGAATTTAGATGGGAGTCCTGAGTCTGCGAGCAGGGTTCTTGCTGCTTCTTTGAGTGTTCTATTCTTCATTTCAGCAATCCCATTTTGTTGAGGCGTGCGCGTGGCAGACGTCTCATGCTCTATGCCATCAGCTTTGCAGAACTCTTCCACCATCGAATTCAGGAACTCAGTTCCTCTGTCTGAATGTATCTTTATGATTTTTGTGTTCTTCTCGACACTGAGCCTTTTCAGAAGCACAGGCAACTCTGTTTTGACATCAGACTTGTTGGCAATAAATATGACTCATGTGTAGCGTGAGTAGTCATCAATGACCACTAAAGCATACTTCTTGCCTCTGATCATCACTAGAGAGACTGGAATGAATAAATCCATATGTAGCAACTGAAGGATTCCATCAGTGGAGGGCGATGGAATAGGCGGATTTTGCTTCTTTGTTTGCTTTCCCTTCAGACATGCTTCACACTGAGTGTCTTTGCTGAATACTTCATTTGGCATTCCTCTTTCTAGAGCGTTTCTAGCTAGCTTGTTGAGCGTCTTGAAGTTGAGATGGTTGAGTCTTCTGTGCCAGAGCCACCCCGTTCTGTTATTGTTCTTCGCCAGCAAGCATGCTTCAGGTTCAGCTGAGTTCCAGTCAGCTACTTAGATATTCTTTTTGTGCGAACCTGATAACACTGTTTTCCCAGTATATTTGTCAATGATATCACAGAAACCAGCATAAAAAATCACTCTATTCGAGTTATCACAAAATTGACTAACAGAGAGAAGATTATGTTGAAGTCCTTCAACATACGATACTCTTGGAACTGTGGCGGTTCTAATGCTGAGTGTTCCGTAGCCTCTGGTATAGCCTTTTACATTATCTCCGAACTCGATTCTGGATCCTTCTTCAGTAGTAAATTTCTTCAGTAGGTTCCTCTGGTACGTCATATGTCTTGAGCATCCGTTGTCCACATACCAAGGGTCCTTGTGCACCTGCGAAATAGAATTATATTCAGGTACCCTTTCTTTTTGATTTTGGGTCCTTAGATGTTAGTTTTGGAAACCCAAATCTGTCTCACGACCCTGGTGGTCTCAGACAGTTTCTTCCCACTCTGATCAACATACTTAACCACTGGACTGGTCGATGTTGACTTCTGAGGCTTTACTGGTTCAGGAGTCCTGATCTTCTAAGTTGGTGGACTGCTGACCTTAGCCTTCTGAACGACTTTTTTCTTCTTCTTCTGACTTTTGGATCCTCTCCTGACTATAGGATCATAGTAATACGACTCATACTGAGCTGGATGTGTCAGTTATGGAGGTCCATACTGATCAGCCCACTTAGCTCTGCTAGTTCTCCCTTGACTGAACAGGGGTTATTTTGAGCTAATCTTCTTGTCATGATGCTGATAGCTAGGATGAGGTCCCTTCATCTTTTGTTTGTTCTTTGCTAAGGGGTTTAGGATCTCAGCATTGATAGTCTCCCCTTGAACAAACCTATCAGTCAGCCAGTTCTCTGAGCGTACGGGGGCAGATAAGGAGGCTCCATGGCTGAACCCGAGTCCCTCCTTGCAATCTTTTGGCTTGTTGTTGGCTAGCATTGCCTCAAGCTTCTTTTCAGCGCCCATGTACCGCGCTGTCATCAGATTCCTCCAGACATTATCACTCTTCTTAAGAATTTCATGCTCGGTCTGAAATCCTGACAACTCTTGTTTTAGTAGACTCAGTTCAGTATCCTTCTAAGTCAAGTCATTGGTGAGTACTGAGATCTGATCTTCTTGATGCTGAGACTTGGTCATCAGAGAGTTAATCTCCTCCCAGAGTCTCAACACAAGTCCTTCTGACTCAGTAGCAACCTGACTCTCCTGAGAAAGCCTCTAATTCTCCACTTTCAGGGTATCCAACTCCTGAAGAGTCTTACTGAGCTGTAGGCTCATCTGAATCTGCTCGTCTAATAGTTCTTCATATGCGATCGAGACGTCCAGATTCTCATCTGCACCTGAAATGGTGTCGTGTGTGCAGTGTGAAGAGGAGTTAAATGGAGTGTGAGAGTTTACCTCATCCTCTTCTCCAGCCATAAGACACTGTTCAGCATCTTCTTCAAGCTCTACGGCCTTGAATGCCGCTTCATCGTCTGATGAATCCATGAAGGAGTCAACTTCATCTGAGTTATCTGAGAGTTCACCGGTAATATATGTTTGACGCTTCTTGATGAACTTCTCCCTTCGAGCTTTTCGTGCTGCTCTCTCAGCTGTACTGAGCTCAGGACAGTCATATTGGTAGTGTCCTGGCTTCTTGCAGTTGTAACAGGTGGTGATTCTATCTTCTTTGCTCTCACTGTCTTTTGACTGAGCTGAGTCCTCCATTTTCCTGCAATCAGAAGTATGCGGTTCAGGAGTGCGCTTGAGTGTATATTCAGACTTACCCTTTGAGTCTCTGACGACTCTAGAGAGCTTTCTGTGCATCTCCTTCTCCTTTTGATACTTCACGGCAAGCAGTGCATATTTCTTAGAGAGGTTTCCTTCTTGTAGATCGTTGATTGAAGGCTCAGCATTGCTAGATGCGGGAGCTGCTGTGTTAACTGATGCTTCGAAGGCATGGTCGATTTGAGTGTCAGCTTCAACTCCCTGCTTCCTTTGGGGTAGGCCGAACTCAAACTCCTCAGCTTTTAATTCTGAAAAGATATGATCAGGAGAAACAATATCAAGGTCAGAATGTCTAAGCAATGTAGTGAATGGAGTCCAATGTCCGTCTGGAAGTGCATTCAATATCTTGAGATTCATTTCTCGGTTGGAGAAGGTCTTTCCCAGCCCGTTGATGGTGTTCATCAGATCTGTAAATCTGACATTGAGATCTTCAATTGTGTCGCCAGGCATGAGAGAAAGTCTCTCCAGCTTCTGAAGTTGCAGCGCTAGTTTGTTCGCCTTAATCTTCTGAGTCCCCCGACTTAATAGCGCCGCATCCCAGAGTTCCTTCGCAGACTTGCAGTCCTGAACTCTTCTGAGATAGGAATCACTCAGGGTGGTCAGTATGGCGTTTCTGGCAACTCGGTCTAGATTGTGAATCTTCTTCTCTTCAGGAGTGAAAAGGCTACTATCTTTGGGGATCTTCTTCCCGATCACCATGCCACCTCCTTGTGCTGGATCCTGGACTTCGATGCTATCAATCATAGGAACGATAGGTCCGTCTTCCAAGACCTCTGTCATGTTGTCGTGGAGGGAAAGTCAGATGAGCTTCCATTCTGACTCGCCATACCCCGTAGTTCTCTATTGAGAACATGGGTACCATCCTGATTCCTGACATATCAGACATTGTAAACTGTGATATGAATGAAGAATGATATGCAGTGAAAACGTTTTCAGGATCCGTTCAAGTAGACCACTTTCAGATAACAAGAGTCTTAGAGAACTCCTTCTCTGATACCAATTGTTGGTCCCAAGATAAACGTTCAGGTGTAGAGGGGGGGGGGTGAATACACTTGAAAACTTTCTCAACTTAAACGCGAACAGTCATTTTCAAGAGAGTGTATTGTTGAACAGGTTCAGTAGACCAGATAAGCTGTTCTGAATCGCGTGGCAGAGTGACTTACAATACTGAGGCCTGCTAGCTGGCTGAAGTCAGAATTTAGTGCCGTTCAGTAAGAGTTTAGTAGAGTGCGGAAATGTGTAAGCCCAATTCAGTTGAGTTAGAAAACGTTTTTATTAAAACTATTTCAGTATATTAGTGCATTCTTTTAAGCTTTGCTGAAACACAGTTGAATGATTTTGAAAGATATTTTCAATATGAACAGTAATCAATGCAACAATAAAACAGAGCACATAGACAGTATATGCATTAGTAATCAATGCAACTGTAATCAATGACTCTACTGATTTCTTATAAGATTACTGACAGTCAAGAGACTGTCTGGTCGTTGCTGAGTCTGATCTATGGTTCAGTAGTATCCTCCTGCTGAGTCCAACTCTACTGAAGATCAGCTCTGAGATCAGTGAACTGCTGCTGCTGAGTCCAGTTTTACTGACTCCTTTCAGTATGCTGCTCCTACTGAGTCCAGTTCTGGTAGCTCCTTATTGGCAGCTTTGTGCCTGTGCAAGTGCAGTTTTGGTAGCTCTTTATTGGCCGAGGTTGAATGTAAGATGAGAGGTTTGTTCAAACTCCAAACCAGATGCTGAGTTGACTTCCTCTAGTTCCTCGGACACTTTAACTGACTTATCCTCTACTGATATTCTTTTGAGATATTTAGCTTGTTGACCGATTCCTTCGTTATTCAGTTGGTTCTGAGCAATCATATTGAGTCTTCAATGTTGAGTCCACCCGGCTGACAAAGAATAAGCTACTAGCCTATCAAATACTAAACTCTAGCTAGTAAACTGAGTTCCTAACATGCTGAACTCAGCTAAACTATTACATTATAAGGTTCCATAACTCAGCTAGGGGTTTTAGGATCTTCAAATCTTATTATATTGGTCTTACCCCAGATTTTACGAGAACAATGATTAATATTTAGTTCTTAGTTTCATCTTTTCGTGATTTCTCATTAATTATGAATATTTTCTTCATTACTTGTGCATATTTTTTCCAGTAATTGTGCAATTTTTTCCTAATAATTATGCATTTTTTTGCCATTAATTGTGCATATTGTCCCCAGTAATTGTTCATTTTTTCACATTACTTGTGCATATTTTCTCCAGTAATCGTGCATATTTTCTCGCATTACTGTGCATATTTTTTCCAGTAATTGTGCAATCAACAACATACACATCCAAATTTGAAGCAACTCTGAACGGCAGGAAGCACCCTCTGCACGTTGTGTATTTTTAGACCTACAACAGTTGAATTAACATAATTTACAAAGAAGAACCAATTTATATATCATTACCCATAAAATTTAAAAATCAAGTGGGAAAATGTATATAAAAACATAAATAAAAGTGCAAGAATCAAACATACCAGGAACCAATTCGTCGATTTCGATAGCAAAATCAAGGTTTTTCAAACAATTTCACTTCTCATATAAAAACGTTGCCGATGGAAATTAAACGTAGAAGATGAAGAAAATTCATCACCAAAATGTTTTAAAATCGAAAAAAAAAACTTGCTATTAAATTCTTCCGGCCATGGACAAACAACGTAGGAAAAGATTCAGAAAAAAAGGAACGAATGCCTCTGGTTGAAGGGAGGCAGTTTTTTCTTTCCTACAATATATTTGAAATGAAGGTGAAGTGGAACAAAATAGGTTTTAGTTCTTTTAATAATGTAATTTGACCACTGTGACCTTTGTTCAGATTTCATTATTGAATTGTACAATTCGCAAATTAAAATACAAAAATCAATCTAGTCCATCTATTTCCAAGATTTAAAGACTAAGAAATGTTCATATTTTTTACTTTATGGGGTGTTCCTATTTGAATAAAGTAATCTGACAAATAAAGACAAATATACTGCACTTTAAAGACAATGTACTACACTTTCAAAATGATCCGACTGCACTTAAAGGGTATTTTTGTAATATGAAAAATAAAGTGCAGTATCTTTGCCTTGAAAGTGCAGTACATTTGTTTTTAAAGTGCAATATTCACACTTTCACACGATAAGAACATGTTCACATTCGAACCCCCTCATATCTATATCATATATATATATATATATATATATATATATATATATATATAGCGGTTCCGGTGATAACGTCCATTGTTGTAGGAATAAGAATAATTATTAAGTCATTGGATCAATGCATTCTACAGTTGAGATTGAGTGTTAGGGAGCTGAAAATTCGGTGCACTTTCTTTGTAAAATAAAGCACGAAGGTTAAAAGGGTAAAATTCAATGTTAGCATAAAAATAATGTGCTACACTTTCTTTACAAAATAACTGCACAAAAGGATAAAACTATAGAAATTCAAATTGTTTTCGCACACCTTCCGCCCCATATTCTCCTAAACAACAAAAAACTACAGAACTCATCCCAAATCACAATAAAATTGCTCCGATTGTAAGGCACAAACCCTAGGCGGCGGCGGAACCCTCGACTGCGGTTGAATTCAGAGGGATAAATCCTCTAAGGCGGCAGAACCCTCGACGGCGACGGAATTGTGAGGCACAAACCCCTAGGCGGCGGATATCACAAGAAACACCCCTTCTTACTTGTGTTGTTTTTTATTTTTGTTTGGTTGGTTTCATCTTCATAGTATTATAATCGATCGTCAATGTCTTAATTTTTGTGAATACTTTAGACGACAAAGACGCACTAAGATGATGAGATGGATACGACGACACTCGCTGCACATATATGAGCGGTGTAGAAAGATAGGCGGGAGAAGATGAAGAGAATGATCGGGAACGAAAATCACTGCACAAATTGCATTCATTAAGTGCACTTTTTTAATATTTACTGCACATATTTAGTGGATGGTGGTTTGCAATGTAGTTTCATAGCCAGTGCATAATCTGAATAAATTAAATGCACGTCTATTTGTAAGGAACTGCACAAAAAACATTAAATACGTGCACTTTCTCTGAATATTCAATGCACAACACTACTGGAATTCTGTTTTACAACGCCCTTTGTCTTGGTTCACAAATTGATACTCCCTCTGTCCCAACGAGCTGTGCTCGTTTTCCTTTTTAGTTTGTCCCACTCATCTGTTCCAATTTTCAAAAAAGGCAAATTTTTACACACAATTACTCACTCTCTTTTTATGGGACCCACCACTTCACTCACATCTAACAACTCTCCTTAATCTACGTGCAAAAAAGAAATGAGCACAGCTCAATGGGACGGAGGGAGTATATTTTACTACACGTTTGTTTGCGATTAACCGCCCAAATGATTTAGCTCAATGCACTTTCTGGACAGATTTCTCCGCAATTATGACTTGGAGTTATTAGTAGTGGATTGATCGAATTGCGATACTCTCTATTTTGGTATTTCGAATTATCTTTGAACTTCACTCTGTATTTTGGTAGTCTTAGACTAGTGTTATGATGATAGTAGTAATGACACTTTTATGTGCATTTTAATTTTCCACTTTGTTCCTACAACGACACTTTACACGTAAAACGTATACACTGTTAACAAAAGTTCACTTTTCATATACGTATCTAATACTCAAAAATATCATAAATTAACTGCACTTTTTTGAATATATATATAGGGTATGGTTCTAGGAAGATCCCCCTTAAAAAGAGATACGAGAACCGATCCTAACCGTAGATGCATCCTAATCTAATGGCCAAGATTACCCTAATTAATCTTTTTTTTTAAAGTGTAGAAAGGGCCTTTTGGGAAAAGCAAATTGTTTCATTTGAAAGGGATCGGAATTGGGCGGGGAAATAAAATCAATTTTGCTCTCCTCGTTCTTATTGGTCTGCGTCGTTCTTGGAGGCGAATTCTACCCTAACCATCGCCAGTTTTCAACTTCGTTCGAAAAATTGGAGATAACTCGACCGTAATTGACGAATTAAGAGGTATGTTTCTTATTTTTTCTTGTTATTTTCGTTTATCCATGGATTAAATTGTGGTTCTAGTTTCGGTTTCTGCAAACCGCCGCTATTTTGGGCGATATTTTTGCAAACCTTCGTTTATGTTTGCGTGCGGATATATTGTTGTTTAAAAGGAAGTGAACTCGTTCGAAACCGCATTAGGTATATTAATTGTTTTTGTGAAAATTTTATGGTGGATTGACTTGAGATTTAGGGTTTTTTATGGTTTAAGGACCATTTTTGGTTGTTTATTTCATGCTCAGAAACCGGATTGACCTGCGTGGAAAGCTATTTGGTCCCCGTTTGTTGATTTTGATTTCGGTTAACATTTCGATTATGGTAACAATTACTGAAATTTGGATGGACAATCGTTGTTTGTGGATATCAGTAATTGAAGACAGCGAGTCGGATTTTGGTTTATTCGGTAAAGCATGGACGAAGGTAACTAATTCATATTCTGATTTGGTTTTAGTATTTCATATATTACCAGTTATTTGTTTTTCCGGTTTGATTGATATGCATGAATCTTGTGGCTTATATGCATGTAACTGAGTGCCTGTGTGCATGAAAGTTATAATATTTATTAAGAATTATTATTGAATATTAGTGTACTCAAAATTGGTATGGAACTTTTTTCAGCGTAAGCATAAAGCCGTTTACATATAAGCATAAAAAGCTTGAATTGTATGCATAAATATTTCTAGCAGTGGTACATATTTTTTTGGATTGATATGCATGAATCATATTGTTTGTGTGCAAAACTATGTCGATAGGTAAGCATAAAAGTCATATCCGTAAATGTTTTGTTTATGGACAGGTTGATGTGGTTTTAGTATGCAAATAATATGATACTTATATGCATAAAATATATAACGCGGGTGCATGAAATTGATATGCATTACTGGATTACTGTATTAAAAAATTTGATAGTGGTGTGTGCATATATATCTGAGTTTATATGCATAAACAGATTGAATAAAATGCATTAGTAATCACAAAATTTTGTACGAACGCAGGAACTTCGCGATCAAAAGGAAAGAGGAAGAGAACGACATCCTCGGACGAGAATGTTCTTATAATACAGTTGGTGAAGAAAGGGAAGGAGAAAGTGAAAAATAAGAAAGGGAAGGAGAAAGGGAAAAACAAGAAAGTGAAGGAGAAAGGGAAGGTGTTGGCCAACGCAAAAGGTAAGAAGATAGATGATCTTCCCGAGCCACAGTAAAAAGGCAACCAAAAGAAGGCTAAACATGATGACCAAGGTCAGCAAGCTAACAAAGAAATAAAGGCAAAGATTGATGATGAGGTGAATCAATTGACAAGTCGTTGTTGTCCTCATTCACTAATGGAAGCCATCAGCAAAATGAATCTTCCCAGGTAGCAATGGTAAGAGCTATGGGTTTTGGTGGAATATTGGGGTTAGATGTAAGTAGGTTACCCAATAAAATGTGTTATTGGGTAGTTGACAATTACGACCCAAAAAGATCCGAACTTGTAATATCGAATGGTAGGAGAATAGATGTTAACGAGTTGGATGTTCGTCGTGCTTTTGGGTTTCCTAGGGGGGGTTTAGTAATTGGGACGAAAAAATTTGACGAGCGAAGTGATGTAGTGGACGAATGGGTAGCGCAATTCACAACAATTGGACTTGTTGATAGCAGTGTTCTTAAAACCGGCCCGGTCATTGACCCGGAAATTTTTTTTTTATCGGTTGAACCGGTCGAACCGGTTCAACCGGTGGGTCGACTCGGTGTGACGTCATAAATATATGATTAAATTATATAAATATATAGCTATTTTAATATATGATTAAATATAAATATATAGCTATTATTATTAATAATTTTAATTATTATTATTATTATTAATTAACGAAAAAATTTAAAGAAAAAAAGGAAAAAGTAGATAGTTATATATAGGCTTATGTTGTCTCTCATTTCTCATATATTCTATGTAGGATGGAGGAAAGAAATAAATGGGTGTTGTACACTTCTTTTGTTCTCACTTCCAAAGTGTTGTCATCCCACATCGAAAATGAATGGAAGTTGAGAACAAAATTTTTCTATATAAATCATATCCCCTCCTTTCATTGCTAATCCCACTTGAGTGAAGTTTAGAGCTTTGGTACCGAATTTGAGTACCGAATTTGAACTTCTATATCGAATTTGAGCTTTTGAGCTTGAATTAAAAAATTAAAAATTATTTTATTTTTATATTTAATCAAATTTTTGAACCGAGCTCGAACATTATAAATTTTTATCGAGCCGAGCTCGAACCCATATTATCGGTTCGATAACAGCCCTACATAAAATAACACATTAAAAAAAAAAAAAAAAAAAAAGGAAAACCGGGTCGACCCGGTCACCGGTTACCGGTTCAACCGGCCGAACCGGCCGGGTCGCACCGGGTCAACCACAAAAACGAGCCAACATGACACCCGGCCCGGATTTTTGACCGGGTCCGAGCCAAACCGGTCGAACCGGCCGGTCCGGGCCGGGTTTCAAAACACAGGTTGATAGTTGTCATAAGATAACTGTAAACCATGTAACTGCCGCATTGCTAGGTGATAAGAGCGCTGGAAAAATGTTTAGGATGAATTTTCTTGTCTTGCTTTCGAGTTCTCTTATTCAATCGAGCTCGAACGGGTACCTTTATTCATTCTTTTCCGACCCGTTGGAGGAGCACAATGATGCAACAATGGAATTGGTGTGAGTTGGTAATCTGATGCCTCATTGAAAGCACGCGGACATGGAAGGAAAACAAAACCAAACCATTTTTCGGACCATCACTTTTCCAATTGGTATGTTCATTGTCGGAGTTTATGCATTTGATTAATTTAGTCCGTGCTTACTATTTAACACTTTTATGCACATCATTTATATTTTCAGCTGTTTTATGTGGATCGTGTGGTGATGTTCAATCAGCACATGGGGAGGCATCTACCATTGATAACTAATTGGGATAGAGTACAATTGAGAAAGAGGCAACAGACGGAGTTGGAGAATGGTGGATTCGGTTAGGGTCGCATATTAGAACCGGTTGATATTGCGAGTATGGATGAAGAAAATCAAAATAATGTTACAGCTGGGGCCGGAAGCAGCCGCAAAGTGGGAGGTCCTTCAACGCTTGAAGAACCGTCGTTGAAGTGTTCTTCGTTAATAATGAAACAGGCCGAAGTGGTTGCAGGGGAAATGGTGAAACTGATTAAGCTCATTGAGGAGGCACCATCTGACTTTTTTAACAACAATTCATTTAAGAAAACGGTAGATGCGGCTTCTAGGATAATTGCATGAAGTGTTCCAGAATCGGTATCATTGGTTGATGACCAGCTTGAAGAGATAGATGGGGAATTCTGGAATTCCGAAGAAGTCAAGGAAGCCATGTTTGCGATTGACACGACAAGGATTATGGTAAAGAATTACATGGATAAATCACCGAGTTTCAGTTTGGGGATGACACAACTTTTCCGGCCTACACAACTTGATAAGGTAAAAATAATGTTATTTCAGATTATAACATATAAAATACCATGACATGTATGTTGTTTTTTTATGTTGAAGGGAAATTTGAACGAAGACAAGGTTGAGTCTCCTGCAACTCGGCAAAATATAGACAGTGACAATCAGGGAAATTCGAAAGAAGACAAGGTTGAGTGTCAGGGTTCAGACCTTATTCCGGACCAAAGTGAGGCAGAAATGGCTACGACAAATGAGGCTATAGCGGTAGTTGTCACAAGCTTAAATGAAGAGCACGGTAATATGGAGAAAGATGCAAGCTAAAAAGAAGAGCACATTAATACAGAGAAAGAAGTAATTCGTACCAGTACGAATCAATATATTTGAGTTACTAATTATTTTTTTTTCCTTCATTGTTTTTTTTCTTCGTACCAGATGAATGTGGGTGATTAGACCAATGAAGGAGTTTAGTTTGCAGGCAATGAAGGAGTTCAGATTGAAGGCATAGTTACTGATATTGATGAAGCCCAGGTTAGTTTTCTATTTTGGAAAATTTATTTCCTGGATATACATAAAATTTGTTTTGTGTATGCATGAAATATTAATTGGATAAGCACGAAACAAAATCTTCAATTAACATATTTATAACTACAATGTTTGGTGTGAATATTTTAAAGATGGTTTGTGCTTTAATATGGAAAATTTCTTGCAATATGATTTTACCAGTTGCAATGTCATGGTCTATTTTGCAGGGATGAACCCCTTTATGTATTATAATGAAGTAGTTATAGCATATGTAGTTAATAAATTATGCACACCTTGGTATATATTCATGCTTATTGTTTTCATAATGTTTAACTTGTATTGATAAAAATTTCAAGGGTGGCAATGATAACGAGGAAGATGAGGTAGAAACTAATTCCGAAAATAAGGGTGAAGGGAGTTCAAAACCAGCGGTAAAAGATATATACGACGCTTATTAATCGTTCATCTTGACATTGATAAATTAATTAGATATTATGCTTATGATTTATAGTACCTAGGTTACAAGCAGAATGCCTTGTCGGAAAAAATCGTCAATGAAAAGTGCAAAGGCAAAAAAGTCACCCTACATTATGCGTTACATGGATGCTTCGAGAAATTTGACAAAAATGGAGATTACAGTGTATTGGTTCAGCATTTTTGTGGCTGATGATGATTGGTATTGTTTATCTTTACTCAATTTCTAAAAATTAATCTTCTTTGATATGTAGTAATAACTTGTTTATCTTTGTTGCTTTTGCAAGTCTGCTCTTTGATTGGAAAGAAATAAAGATTTATGCAAAAAAGTTGCAGAGCTTGAGGCAAAACAACTGGGTTGATAATATGATAATTGATGCATGGGGTGCTATTCTAAATGACAATGAGCAAGTTAAGTCGGATGAATCACCACTTCGGTTGTTTGCTCCATTGATGATACGTATAATTGAATTAAATTTGGAACTTTACCATGATTATGTAGATGGTGAAATATTAATTAAGAATGTTCAATAAACACAGAGTGGAACAGTTGTTTGTCCCGAAAAAAGACATAGATTCATTTAAGAAGCAAGAAATTTTCAACCTTGGAATGGCAAAGACGCTGACATCACATAAAGTTGCTAATCTGAATAAGATCTAAATGGTAATCGCAGTTACACGCCCCAAACTTGCACTTGTTTTTATTCTGCCCATGTTGGATAATTGAAACTTATTTCTTCTTATGTAGTATGTTTTCCCGATTGAGAACGACGAATGCTACTTCATGATCTGTTTTGATTTGAGGTTGAAGAGGACTTTCATAATTGACAATACCACTGATCACAAAAGCATTGATATGAAAGTCAAGTATGGAAACATACCCAATGATTTGGTGAGCAAACATTCTATTATTATTTTTTGTTGGTTTCAGAATTTATAATGTTCTGAAATGATAGTTGAAATGGTCTATATTGTTTCGTTCTTATACATATGTGTGCTGGCACGATACCTGACGGAGATGAAATGCACGAGTCGTGCAAAAATGGTTGAGAAATGCAAGGCAGAAATGATCATTCCAGTCTAGGGGAACCGATCTAAAGATTTAGATTCATGTTCGTATTTAGTAAGCATAAAATTATATAACTGTGTGGATGATTTCGGAAAAAGGTAAGCATAAGTCATTTTGTAAAGGCAAAATTTAAATATGAATGATTTCTTGCAGGAGTGTATTTGATGAGGCATATGGAGACGTTCAAGGGTGACGTAAGCAACTGGGACACAGGATTTTTAAGGAAAGGTGTGAAGCAAATCAAGCTTTTGAGGATGCGGTACTGCTTGAGCATAGTGAATTTCGATGATAACAAATGAAGGAGACAGTGGAACAAGAGGTTGTTAGTCATGCCGATGAGAACGAACTTGATTATAAAGAATGTGCGAAAGAAATGCTTGATAGTTAGAAGTTTGGTGTGGGAGTTTTTGGTTGGAAGAACTTGGGATGTAGGACAGACAGCATGTTATTGGTTATGGTGGTACTTTTTTTTTTTATTATTGATACACTAGTTGAACTAATGTAGGCGAACACGTGTTTTGGTATATTTAAGCATTAGAAGTTATACATATATAAGTGGTATTTTATGCAAATCTAAATTGGGCATTTTGCAGATATATAAACTCACATGTACATAAAAAGGGATATGCAAAACAATTACATACCATAAGCATAAAAATACACTACGGTATGCATGAATATGAAAGTTAAAAAAATTACAACACTGGCTACTTTTGTTTTTTATTGATAAAGCTTGAACATGACTACGAAAAAATAGCCAAGGAATACAACCAGAAATATACGATAAAGGTTGAACATGAGTACGAAAAAACATATGCATAAATGTGACAAAACACATGCATAAAAATAAACCGTTGTATGAATGAAAATAACATAAGAAATTATCTAGAGATTCAGTTTTGACAAATTAAAGCATACAAAGCCAAGGTTCAGTGCATATGTCTGTAGTAAGTTTTGCATAAACACTTAACACGAATCTTCAACATCCTTAACGGTAGGGCAGTTTCTTGAATCGTGATGTCCCATCTAGTTGCATATCCTACACATCCTCTGAAGCTTCAACTTAGCACGCAATGCCGCCTCCTTCCTAGACTGTATTCTACTGCCCGAGCCCTTGGTTTTCACTTGATCGGGTGGCAGCACCTCGACATCTTGAGGTATGTGTGAGCCATAAAAACTCTCAAACGTGTTTTGGTTACCCTTACTAGTTGCCCCGCCTTCATCCCGTATCTGATATTTGATGACCAAAGCATCAAAATCAGACAGTAGTTCGTTCATACGTGCAAGGTTGCCTGCAACCAAATCCGCACATTTGAATACTACGTCCAACAACTTCTTAGTGGCATCTGCATTTAGTTTGTCCTGTGTGTGGCGTTGAGCATTTATTGCACTCTCATACAACTAATAAAACATCAGCAGATTGCCCTTCGATTTTAAGTAAATCCGGAAAAAAATGATTCTCACTCTCGGACATGGATGTTGTGCGAAAAAATCCAGACATTGGGAAGTCTCTGAAATAAGAAGGAATCCAATAATGGCGTAGTTCAAACATCCCATCAAGCTAATCACGACCAACCAAATCAAAATCTGATAAAATCGCTTTCCATTTCTCGTCAAACTCCTCCGGTTGCAGGTCGCTATTCCACACAATGTCATTAAATCTTTTGGTGAAATCAGTTTTTTTTCTTAATAACACAAGAATCTTATCAGGAACTTTCAGCATGATGTGCCACATACAAAAGTGATGACGCGTTTCGGGCATAACATTGTCCATTGCAATCTTCACAGAAGGATCCTGATCGGTTATTAATAACTTCGGAAAAACGCCCATGCAAGTTTTGAATATGTTAAGTAACCAAGAATAAGACTCCACTGTCTCCGAAGACAACAAACCCGCAGCAAAAGTAATACACTTGTCGTGGTTGTCGAGGCCGGTGAATGGAACAAAAATCATGCCGTAACTGCAAGAAAATTATATAAATTTCAATTAGTTTATTTGCATGAAATATAATCAGTATGAGCGCAATTACAAGGAATCATAAGCATGAAATCGGCAAACGAACTGATCTATAGTATATGAATGTATATGATTATGTGCATAAAGGATATGTACAATGTGCATAAACACAAGGTTTCGTATGCAAAACTATAATTGCGAACAATAATTATTTGATAAACATACTAACTCGTATCAACTACACACAAAAACAAATACCTATTGGTTGAATAAGTTGCATCCATTAATAACGAATCCCCAAAAATCTTGTAATTGCCAATACATATATCATCAGCCCAAAATACATGCTTCAATTTATCCCCTTCGTCCGTAAAATATTTATAAAAGAAATCCGGGTTCCTATCACGAGCTTCCTTCATTTTATCCAACATCATTTGTGCAGTCGCGCCCTCAACACATATACGAAGATCACGGTGGAAATTTTTAAAAACTACTCCATCACAACCGATGTTCTAAAATCGAGAACGAATTCTTACCTTAGATGCAAATTGGAAAAATGAGCAGAAAGAATGAATCTTAAAAACGGATGCAAAATCGGAAGAAATCAGTCTTCCAAATACACCGAAAATCCGGCTGAAATCAGGCAACAAACAAAGAAATCGGAACCCACGACAGATATTCGACTTCTTACTCCCACATTCACGATTTCAAGGTCGTCTGCTTCTTAGTGAGTTTGCTCATCTGTTTCTTTCGGCTTTTGAAATATTCAAATCGAGGAAAAAAAGAAGGGGAAAAGAAATGAGGGAAGATTACAGTTTTGCATGTGTTAAGTAACCAAGAATAAAACTTGTTGGGTTATGAGTCAGTGGATGATTAAATCATAACTTAGAGGGTACTTTGTTTTTTCATCAGTAGCTCTTGCATTAGGACTTGCTTATTTCGGTAATGGGGGAAATCATAGTGATTTAATGCTATGGAATTGAAGATCCCAAAACCTGTCTTGTACCCTTAGTGTAGTGTCTTCCGGACTAGATGATGTAATAGACTAGACTATTTTTAATTTCATTATCTGTTTTTGTCTAAGTCTTGTAAGGGGTAATTGTTGGTCTGAACTTCAGTAGGAAGTTAAATTCCAGAACCCCATGTCATCAATATGTAAGAGCTCATGTTCTCAGGTCTCCAGCTGATCCTCACCAGTAGAAGATTATTCATCAGCTGGCCCTCAGTAAAAGAACACAGTATAAAGCACAATACCTTCAGAGTCATCAGCTGACTACACTAAGTAGAAGACCTGTTATCAGTTGACTCAGACGAAGAAGACAATTGATCGTGTCAGATCTACTGTATCCGACAGGAAACGACCCGACTTTTAATGACATTCGAAGTCAGCAGAAGATCATACGAGGATAAGTGAGAGTCAACTTAGATGAAGACTGATGTCTGACAAGTCTCACCTACCACAAACCTCAACCAATAAGAAGCGATACAAGCCTTACCTGCTCTGACCAACCAAAGCTGCTCTCATGCACAGTGACCAACTACTCTGCGACACAATTTCGAACTTATGGCCGTTTTTCCTGGACGTTTGTGACATGTGGCATCGTCTTCTCCAATGGACAAATGCCTGGGTCACGACTATAAATAGAGAAGCCTTTCCGAGCTCAACGCATGAGATATCAAAGGGATTACACGCTCAAGCATTCAAACTCTCTAGCGCATTCAAGAAGATCCAACGAAGAATTTGCCTAGTTGAAAATCTTTAGTTCTTCTCTCTAGAGTTTTCTTTAGATCCCTCTACTCTATCTAAGCTCTACTATTATATCCATATCTTAGAATCTTCGAAGCAGTTCACTTTCTGTGACTGTTCTTATTGTAAGAACTCCTTCATAGTTGGAGAAAATCCCCTCCCCTTCAAACTTCGGTTTGATTTGTAAAGTCGCTAAGGATTATAACTTAGAAGGATCTGTCTAGTGTACAGATACCTTGCTGAGGCTTGCTCAGATTAATCAACAAGACTTCCTGTGCAGCAGGACCTTGGACGTAGGATCTTGTGTATCCGAACCACTTTAAAAATCGCTTGTGTTATTTACTGTTTTATTGCATCCTTCTCAAACCTTTTACAAACTCATACTTTGCATAAAACGTATTTAAAAGTGCACTAGCCAAAACTATTTTGGTTTGTGAAAAACACATTTTCAAATCGAGACGAAGTCTATCGGGCCCTACACTTTTCCGCACTAACTCTCCGCCTGAGGATTTAATACTGACAAAAGTCAGTAGAAGAAACTTAGTAGTTGAGTCACTCTAACCCGCGATCAGAAGGTTACTATTTGACACTGTTCATCAGTTGCAACCTACATCTCAGCTGTCCTTTGCGTTTGAGAAAAGAAACTTGTACTCAGGTGTATTCCCCCCCCCCCACCACACCTGACACTCGTCTCCGAACCAACAATTGGTATCAGGGCATCGGCTTCTGATCATCTGTTCTGAAACTACTGGTCTACTCGAACAGATCCTGAAAATGTTTTTCACTGCACAAGTATCTCTTCATACATCCTTAGATTCTCATCTATAATGTCTGATATGTCAGGTATACGGATGGTGCCGATGTTCTCTGTAGAGAACTACACGGTATGGCGCGTGATAATGGAGCACACCTTACATCGCTACAGGATAGCATAACTGATGTCCTTGAGACAGGACCCATCATTCCCATGATCGACAGCGTTCAATATGCCGTTGTGGGAGGTGTAGGAGCACAGACTGGTGCTAAGGTTGCTAAAGACAAATCTGCCTTCACGCCAGATGAGAAGAAGCTGCACAACCTCGACCGAGTAGCGTGGAATGCAATCCTGACTACGCTCAGCGATTCACACCTCAGGAGGGTGCAAAATTGCAAGACAGCAAAAGAACTTTGGGATGCCCTGGCGGTACTGAGCCGAGGAACTCCGCAGATCAAAGAGAACAAGCTCGAGCTAGAGCTTCAAAAGTTCGACACCTTTGCCATGGAGCCCAACGAGACCATTGACGAGCTTAGAGTCAGATTTACAAATCAGATTAATGTGATCAATGGGCTGGGGAGGACGTTCACCAACAAAGAGATGAACACCAAGATCTTGAGAGCGTTGCCTCGAATGAAGTGGCTTCCTTTTGCTACTTATTTATGTCGTTCAGATCTTAATTCTTTAACTCCTGATGTTATCTTTTCAGAACTAAAAACGGAGGAGTTCGAGCACAGTCTACCCCAAAGATGTTCCAGTGCTCCAGCTGACACCCAAATAGATCATGCTTTCAAAGCAACAGTCAGCAAATCTGGAGCCAACCCCATTTCTTCCAGCAAGACAGTAGCTGCTTCAGATGCTAAGTCTTCCGAGACTCCCGCTATAGATCAGCTTGCGCTCATGGCTCTCAAATATAAAAAAGAGAGAAGGAAAGAGTCAGAAAGCTGAAGAAATACCGCCGAGATTCTCCCTCGGGTAAGAAAGATCATCGAAAAAGGGAAGAATCTAAACCATCTACTGATTGTAGGAATGCAGAACCTACTGCTAGTCCATCCAACAGCTCAGCTGGAAAAAGCGGCAGAGTAACTGTGTGTTACAACTACAAGAAAGAGGGACACTTCCAGTATGATTGTCCCGAGCTCTCAGCTGCTCAGCGAGCAGAACGGCAGGCCAGGCGCGAGAAATTTGCCCGGAGGAGGCAGGCCTACATCGCCGGAGAGCTATCCAACGACTCAATCAAGTAAGATACTTTCATGTATTCTTCTGAAGACGAAGCTGCATTTATTGCCGTTGAGGTCGGAGAAACAGATCCTGAATCAACGACTGAATATAGTCTGATGGCCAGAGAAGAGGCTGAGGTAAATTCGAAATTTATTATGACCTCCTCTTCACAGAGCACACACGACACGTGCTCAGCTACAGACGAACCTCTAGACGTGGTGCAAGCATATGATGATCTACTAGAGGAGCAGATTCAGTTAAGCAGAGAATTCAGCAGAACTATTCAGGAATTGGAACAGGTTAAGGACAACTCTGAGAAAGATACTGAAATGGCCCGTCTCAGTCAGAAACTCGCAGAGGTTGAGAAAGATTATGAATCACTTCGGAAAAGTGATGAGGTTTGGTGAGGACTTATGACTGAACACTACATGGGAGCCAAAGAGAAGTTAGAAAGCATGCTTAGAGCTCAGAGGCCACCAGTCATGAACGAAGGACTTGGCTACACTCACGAAGCTTCCACCTCTACTTCAAAAGGCTCAGAAATCCTGGCTGATAGGTTCGTTAGAGGGAAAGTTCAGATCTCTGAACCAACAACTCAGGGGAAGAACAAATAGAAGATGATTGCACCTCAGCCGAGCAACAAGAAGCAACTGACCAAATGTTCTAGCCCCAGAACACCACGATCCAATTCAGGGAGAACTAAAAAGGTCAGGTGGGCAGAGCAGTATGGCGAGCCACTGTATGAGCATCTAGCACTGTTTGGTTCGTACTATTATGAGCCCAGGGTCAGGAGGAGCCAAAGCCTCAGAAGAAGAAAGCTCCTGAACCCAAAACTGCCAGGAAAACATTATCTCCAGATCTAGTGGAGAAAAAGACTAACAAGGGTCAGAAAAAGAAGTCTCAGACTCCTAAGGTCGCAAGACAGATCTGGGTCGCGAAATCACCAACTAACGCTTAAAGACCCTTGGATTGTGGACAGCGGCTGCTCGATTTGGGTCTCAGACTCCCAAACTGAATCGAAGGGTACCTTAAAATGTTTATGTTTTGTAGGTGTATAAGGACCCTTGGATTGTGGACAGCGGCTGCTCGAGACAAATGAGTTATCAGAAGAGCCTGCTGACCAATTACGTGTAAGAAGATGGTCCCAGAATTGAGTCTGGTGACAACTCTAAAGGCTAAACAAGGGGATACGGAACACTGAAAATTGGGACTGCTTCAGTTCCAAGAGTAACATATGTTGAAGGACTTCAACATAATCTCCTTTATGTCAGTCAATTCTGTGATAATCTGAATAGAGTTATCTTTAACGCTGGTTTCTGCGATGTTGTTGACAAATCTACAGCGAAAATAGTGTTATCAGGTTCGCGGAAGAAGAATATCTACGCTGCAAATTGGAATACCGCAGAACCTAAGGCTTGCTTGCTTGCTCAGACAAAATCCAATGATTTAACAGGTTGGCTGTGGCACAAGAGACTCAGTCACCTGAATTTCAAGGCAATGAACAAGCTAGCCAAGAACTCTAAAGTCAGAGGACTGCCCAATGAAGCTTTAATCAAAGACAAAAATTGTGAAGCGTGTTTGAAGGGAAAGCAGACAAAGAAAAGCAATGCACCAATTCCGTCACCTTCCACTGATGGGATCCTTCAACTGCTACACATGGACTTGTTTGGGCCAGTCTCTTCAGTGACTATAAGAGACAAGAAGTATGCCCTCGTCGTTATTGATGATTATTCGAGATATACGTGGGTCATCTTCATAGCCAACAAATTTGATGTCAAGACTGACCTACCAATACTGTTGAAGGAATTCAGTGTAGAGAAGGACATCAAGATTCAGAGAATTCGCTCAGACAGAGGGACAGAATTCCTCAACTCATTAGTTAAAGAGTACTGCGATAAGGAGGGGATTCATCACGAGACTTCAGCAGCTCGCACCCCTCAGCAGAACGGACTTGCTGAACGAAAGAACAGAACATTAAAAGAAGCAGCAAGAACGCTCCTAGCAGACTCTGGACTACCCTCAAAGTTCTACGCTGATACTACTGACACCGCCTGTTACACTCAGAACCACTCACTACTTACAAAGCAACACATAAAGACGCCATACGAATTGTGGAAAGGGAGAATTCCTTCTATTTCTCATTTCCATATTTTTGGATGTCCTTGCTTTATCCACGATAACGGGAAGGATCAGTTAAAGATTTTTGATGGCAAATATGATCAAGGAGTATTCTTAGGATACTCTCGGGTCAGTAAAGCCTTTAGGGTCTTTAACTACCGGACCCTTTGCGTGGAGGAAAGCCCTCATGTTATTTTTGATGAGTTTGTTACTGAGGATAGGAAACCAAAGAAGACAAATCCTGAAGATGTTAGCAGCAAGCTACAGGATCTCACACTAAACGATAAAGCTGAGAAGATTCAGCATTGTTGGGATGATGAGTCAGACGGTGAAGAAATTCAGACCCATCCCACAAGCACTGTAGCTGACCTGGTTGATTCTACTGAACAAAATCAACATCAGGTAACAATGGTCGATGAGGAAGCCCCATTGGTAACTGAGACCTCTACTGAGAATAAAAACTCAGGGGGAACGACTAATGTTCCTGAGCTAAATGCCCTTGAACCTGGAAACTCAGTAGATCCTAACCTTCATACTAAATTGCTTCAGTCATAGAACAGTACTATTGAAATGCCTAACACTCCTGTTGACTGTACAGAAGTAATCTCAGACGAAGAAGCCAAACTCAGACGTTCGTGGCTAGACGCTCACTCTTCTGATTTATCATTGGAGATCCATCAGTAGCAGTAAGGACAAGATCCAGATTAAGCCAAGGAGAAAGTGCTCTGTAATCCTATTTCTTGTCATCTGAAGAACCTCAGACAATAGAGGATGCTCTCAACGATGTTGACTGGATCATTGCCATGCAAGAGGACCTGAACCAGTTTGTCCGTAACGATGTTTGGGAGCTTGTTGACAGACCTAGACATCAACACGTGATCGGTACTAAGTGGGTCTTCAAAAACTAGCGAGATGAAAACAACGTCATCGTTAGAAACAAGGCTCGACTTTTTGCCAAAGGATACTGTCAAGTAGAAGGAATAGACTTTGACGAAACATTCGCACCAGTCGCCAGATTGGAAGCAATTCGTCTGTTCCTAGCCTATGCAACACATCAAAGATTTAAAGTATAACAAATGGATGTTAAGTCAGCATTTCTGAATGGCGTACTGAAGGAATAAGTCTACGTGGAACAACCGCTCGGCTTTCAGCAGGGACATCAGGTGTACAGACTTCGGAAAGCTCTGTTTGGGTTAAAACAAGCACCTAGGGCTTGGTACGATACCCTATCAGACTTTCTGCTTCAGAAAGGATTTCAGAAGGGGACAGTAGATCGCACCTTGTTCAACATCCAGTCAGGCGATGACATTCTACTGGTGCAGATCTACGTGGACGACATCATTTTCGGTTGCAGGAACGTGACTATATGTCAACAATTGGAGAAAATGATGAGGGAGAAGTTCGAGATGTCTATGATGGGGGACATGAACTACTTCCTTCGATTTCAAGTGAAGCAATCACCTGAAGGAATATTCATCAACCAAGCAAAATATACTCGAGAGCTCCTGAAAAGATTCGGCTGCGACTCAAGCAAGTCAGTTAAGATCCCTATGAACACGAGTTTTAAAATCGATCTAGACAAAGAGGGAGCTTCTGTTAACTCTACTGATTATAGAGCCATTATTGGTTCTTTATTATATTTAACAGCAAGCAGACTTGACATAACTTATGTTGTAGTGTATGTGCAAGATTTCAGGCGGATCCCAAGCGAAGTCATCTAGATTCAGCAAAGAAGATTATGCGATATCTGAAAGTAACAACTGACGCAGGGTTATGGTATCATGATGATGATAATTTGATTATTAACGGGTTATTCTGATCCTGGTTATGCAGGATACAAGATAGATCGAAAGTCAACTTCCGGAACATGTCAGTTCCTAGGCAGCAAGCTGATATCATGGTTTTCGAAGAAACAACATTCAGTGGCAACGTCCACTACTGAAGCTGAGTATATGGCTGCTGGAAGTTGCTGTGCCCAGATCCTTTGGCTTCGACAACAACTGCGAGATCATGGAATTAGTCAAGATGAAGTGCCCATCTACTGCGACTCCACCAGTGCGACTGCAATAACTCAAAATCCAGTTCTCCATACGAGATGTAAGCACGTGGACATTCGACACCACCTCATCAGAGACCATGTCGAAAAGAAGGATATCAGGATGGAGAAGATCCATACTGATAAGCAAAGGGCATACATACTGACCAAACCGCTAGCTGAGAATCGATTTAGAGAACTATCAGTCGAGCTAGGTCTACTGGATCCTGCTGACTCGAGTCAGTAAGAGAATTCAGTACGACAGGTCAGAAGTCAGACTCAGTACTTTGATTCAGTTGGGTGAATCATACAGTACACAGTAAGGGGGAACATGGTACCATCAGTACCACGAAGATTCTCCTGAGTCATTACGGTAACCAACTGATCGTAAAAGTTCAGCTGAAGAGGTTTGTGTAGTTAGATTCTTTAATATTCTCAGAAGCATGCTCGCATTTAATAACTCAGTCGTTTGCATTCAGTATTATTACTTGCATTTATTTCCTGCCATAAATATTTAAGGTTTAAGTAAGTAGAAAATCGTTCTCATTTAAAATGCTTATCCTTTAATGCTGCCTGCAACGCATTTAATGCATGTCTTCTCACCTTACTCTATCTGCGCTTATCTTATGTGGGTCTAGATTAGAGGCGGCTAAGTAATCATTCCTTTTATAACATCAAATCCGAACCGTCCCAGAAAAGCGAGATTTTATAAAAACCGTCCGATCAAAAACCTTTGATATTCAAATCTTATAAAATCTTACCCTTTTCACTATAATCTCAAATTTTCGCCATTTACATAATCTTAGAGCTTTTCAAGCATTCCTGTTTACTGAACTCTCTCTCTCGACTGCTTCTATTTCCTCTTAAGCTCTTTGATTACGGTAAACTTTCTATTTCTCTGTCTAACTTACACTATTTTCGAGTGCTAACTCTTATTTGCAGATATCTATTCCAATGGCGATCGTTTCGACCCCTTCCAATATTGAAGAAATCATTCTCTCCAGGATTCTCTTCGAACCCACGATGGTTTTCCATCAGGCGGAGTTTCCCTTCATGGAGCCAATCTTCTCGGCTCTCGAAGAGTCCGGCCTGAAGCTTCTATTGACGAAGCACCCTAAGGCGTATCTGCCCCGGCAGGTGGCAGAATTCTTCTACAATATGAGGTCTATGGAGGATATAGACGCGGAGGTAACCGTCATAGGTTACATGAGGGAAGTCGCTCCCCAGAAGTGGGAAGCTAGCAGTGCCGACATCAGCGTGATGGAGGCTTTGAAGACTGCTTTCGATCTACCAGATTTTGGGATTTCTTTGGTGGGTTACAAGGAGACCGAGCTAAACGACTACGTCCATCGCTTCTGTGGACGAGATGATATCTCCTTCAAATCTGCTTTACCGAAGAACTAACTCCTTTCAGAGTACAGGGGCCTCGCCTACATCGTCATCCACATATTGAAGAGCGTCGTCGGTTCGTTCGATCAGCTGTCCAAGCCTCGACTCCAAATTATGATGGCCATTGTTAACGGAGTCCATGTGAATTGGACTAAGTTTCTTACGGCTGAGCTGAAGGCTCAGGCGCAAAAGTTTGCATCCACTGAGTCAGGAGAGAGAAAACTGATCAATGTGGGCAAGTTATTGTACGGGACCAAGGTGTTCGTACTGATAGAGGATTCGGTGACGAATCATGCGTCATTCACTGATTCCAAGTACTTCGACCGCAAGCTGATCAAGTTTAAGACTAGAGCAGCGGCCGAAAAATCTATCGGACGTGGAGCTACTGAGCTCAAAAGATCATCCACTGATCTGCCTCCTCAATATGCCGAAGCGGAAGAAGCTCTCCAAGGCTGGAGCTTCTAAGGCTCCCGCCAAACCTGCTTCCCCTCCACCACCTCAGGAGGAAAAACTACTGGACGCTGATACCGGAATTGAAGGTGCCACATTGAAAGATAAGGTACAAAGGGTCAGTACGGAAGAGACTCAGCCGGAAGAAGCTGACGAGCCGACTGCTGAGGTCTCCTCTGAAAAGTCGTCGACCGTTCAGATGACTCGTCTCCGTGCCATAGGAGAAGTCGCTGCACATATTCCTGAGATCTCTCAGCATCAGGACTTGGTCAACATCGCGATTAGGGCAAGGACTCAGATGTTGTTGCGGTTCCTTAATTGGGACATCCTTGCAGAATTTATCCAGCAGCACTCTGCACTGTCCCTACTTGCCGAAGAACAGAGTCTGCCGTCAGCAATTAGGATTGGGGAACCCACTGACATCGCCTCTTTCGAGGACCTACGCTCAGCTATTTTGTATCTTCCTGAGCTGAGCTCCTCCCCGCAGACTGCCAGAAGCCCATCGCCGCCTTCTCATCACAGTGATGGTGATGATGAACAGGCACCGCCCAAGGATGCAGAACAGGGAGATTTTGCTGAGGGAAAGACTCCCAGCGAGAAGGGCGACTCACCACCACCACCTCCTGAATCTGGTGCCGCCCTAGTTGCTTCAACTTCCAGGAAGCAACAACTTGCCGCCTCAGAGCAGAGGCTCGGAACCTCGTCTTATCAGATCAAACCCATAGGTTCCGTGTCCTCAAAGTCTGTCAACCGCACTATCAGAAAGCAAGGAGATAAGAATCGTCTCCTGGCTAAGGATGTCCATCTGAAATGGGCTCAGTACACCAAAGCGCAGACGGAGAAGGTTGACGACCTTACGAGCGCAGTCAAGAAGGTCTCAGACGCTCCTACTCCAAACATTCAGGAGATCGTCGAGGCTGCGCTGGCAGCTCAGAAGGCAGACTTGGCTGCTCAATGCCAGCCATTGCTCGAAGCCCAGCAGAAAATATTCCCTGAGCAGTTGTTTGCGAGCCTAGCCACATTCCAAAATACTATGGATGAGCGCAACAGGATGGCCACCTCAAGTGTTTAGAATGCCTTACAAACTCTGGCGTCCGCCCTCAAGCTTATCCAAAAAGAGATGACTGATTCTCATGACGCATCGCTTCTGAAACAGAGGAACGAAGCAGAGGCCCACATCTGCCAAATCCGCAAGGACCAGGAGGAAGACTGGGTCCACTACTGCGATGTCGTCGGAGACTTCAACACCACCACCACTTCCATTAAAGCAGCAGTCTACGACCTTCAGAGGGAAGTAACAGCTCTCAAGGCCCTTCTGTCCCCGGCTACTGATGATGCCAAAAAGGGGGAAGAAAGGGAAGGAAGAGCTCAGGTGGAAGGTCAGTCAGCTGAGAGGGAAGCTCTCAAGGGGGAAAGTTCAGCACAGGCTGGAACTAGCTCTGTTCCCCCTCCCCAAGTCCAAATCCCTCAAGTCTAAAGTCAATCAGAGGCGCAACCCTCTGAAGCTCAGCTGCCCGAGCCGGACGGAGGATCAGGTGAAGGATCCTCGGCTCAGGCGCAACATATTGAGGACATTGCTCAGTTCCTTGATCAGGAGAATGAGCCCCTGCCCACTCAAAGGCCCAGGAAGGAGAAAGCAACTGATAGCACTCCACCTCCTTCCCCGACGCCCAAATTCAAATCTAGAGCAGAGTAGAAGGAGCATTATAAAAGGGTGGCTCAGCAGCTCCAGGATCAAATAGACCATGAGCTGAGGATGGAAGAGGAGGCTCAGCTGAAAAGGAAGAAGAAAGTGCCACGGGTCAGGATGTCCAAGAGTCAGCCAAGCTGATTCTAGATCAGCAAAAGAAGAAGGCTCAGCAATTTGCTTATCAGCAGCCGGCTGATGACTCGGAGACTGACACCCTGCCGCTTGCTCAGAGGACGAAGAATATCTCTACACTTACACCTGAGCAGGAGGCAGAAGATAAGGCAACTTGGGAGGCTATGCAGCAAGGGCTAAATCTCCGGAGAGGAGATAAGAGAGCTGCAGCCTTAAGGGAGAAGAAGAGGATGGAGGATCTGGCCAAGATTATTGATCTCACTGATAGAATCGCCAGAGAGCCAATCCTCGACAAGAGCAAGCATATCCCGAGGACATCTATGTTCTTCCGGCGAGGTGCCCAAAAGGCTTATCTCAAGAAGACTTCGCACCGCCGCATAGACAGATGGATTCCTTGTAATCTAAACGAGGAGTGGAAGGAGCTGAAGATAGAATTCATAAAGGCATATTATGTATGGTAGTGTTATCCTGCTGAAGTTTCGCCAGCTGATCTTTTCGATAAATTTCTCTATCAGTACAATGTGAATTTCAGGGCGCAGATCAAGTTACTTCTATTCAATGAGAAGCTGCCCTTCACCGCTCCTGCCTATCGCCAGCTGACTCCTCCCAAGATCAAGATGTTTAGACGATAGTAGTAGCTGCTCCTTATCTTCTCATTGTATAGAGCATAGACTGTTGTAACCTCATTTCTTATATATAATACATCAGTTCTTTGCTTGGCCAGAAAACTACTCATTGTCTTATGGCTGTGTTTATCTGTTTATCACAACTGATCACTGAAGTGATCTGACACACACACACGTAACCTATCTTTCTCTGATATGCCTATCTTTTATCTGCTGATTACCCTGTTTTCACTGCTCAGTTTTTTACTGAATTCCTTTGGGTCAGTAGTTTAGTACTTAGTGATTTTGGCATCATCAATTAGGGGGAAATTGTTGGGTTATGAGTCAGTGGTTGATTAAATCATCACTTAGAGGGTACTTTGTTTTGTCATCAGTAGTTCTTGTTGTTGGCCCCGAGAGTAAACGTTCAGGTGTAGAAGGGGGGTGAATACACCTGAAAACCGATTTCTCAACTTTAAACGCGAACAGTCCTTTTCAGAAGAGTGTCTTACTGAACAAATTCAGTAGACCAAATAAGTTGTTCTGAATCGCGTGGCAGAGTGACTGACTTTACTAAGGCCTGCTAGCTGACTAGAGTCAGAATTCAGTACCGTTCAGATAATGTTCAGTAGTGCGGAAATGTGTAGGCCCAAATTCAGTTGAGTTAAGAAAATATTTTTTAATAAAACAGTTTCAGTATGTTAGTGCAGTCGATTAAGCTTGTTGAAACTCAGTTGAATGATTTTAAAAATATTTTCAGTATGCACAGTAATCAATGCAATAGTAAATAATGAACACAAAGAACACAGACGATTTTTAAAGTGGTTCGAATCCAACAATCCTACGTCCACTGTCCCGAAAGATCAGGAGGCTATGTATTATACTGAGATAGTCTCAGTTGGTTTGTACACTGGACAAATACTGGTCTTGAGATTTATACTCAGTTTACAAGGTATCAAACTAAGTGTTTGAAAAACTCTCCAACTATGAAGGAGTCCTTTACAATAAGGATCAGTTCAGATATGAACTCCTTCGTCTAAGCTATAGATATGATCAGCTGAGCTTAGGTTAGAGGGATAGGGAACGAGAAAGTGGCTTCTAGAGTGACGAACGACTAAGTATAGACTTGGGTTCGTGTTCAGTCGCTTGGATACTAGAGGCTATGTAATTCTTGTTCAGCTTGGTTCCCTATGAGCACGTATGTCGTCTTTCGCCGGAGATTACTTCTTCGAACTACTTGCAGAAGACTTAAGACATTTGTGAGTTGCTCTCTGAATGCTCTGTGCTTGCAGTTCGCTTGTGTATCGTTGGTTCACTCGTGAGCTTCAATTTGAATTGTATCCCTCTATTTATAGAGCAGAGGCAAGGATAGATCCGTTGGAGACGACGATCCTTGTGTCTCTCTCTTTTGGGTAGCTAACGGCTCTTTAAAAATATGGTTGCAGTGTCCTTTCCCTCCATTTCTTGAAAGTTGTTCACTTACAGCTTTAATCAGAATATGGACAGCTGGCTGCTTGTCATTGGTCGAGGTTCAGGAAAAGTAGGTGAGACAGAACAGACTTTAAGGAGATCTGAAGCTGACTTCTCTCTTCCTCGTATTGACTCTGCTGATTTGACTTTAGAGAATCCCGACGGTCGAAGACCTCCCGGCCCGTTGCCGAGTTCGATCTCTATTCAGTAGCATGCTCCTGCTAAGTCCGCTCTACTGAAGATCAACTCTGAGTTCAGTGAACTACTCCTGCTGAGTTCAGTTCAACTGACTCCTTTCGATATCTTGCTCCCGCCGAGTCCAAGATCACCGAGTCTTCTACTCGCACCGAGGCGGGTAATCTGCGAGCGCCTGAACCAGATGAAGAGTGTCTACTGAGTCTGAAACCTCATAGATAAAAACAAACGGGTTACAACTGAATGGTTCATCAGCCAAGATAGGGTTTTGAGATCTTCAAATCTTCAATGAATATTCAGAGCACAGGGCTACTGAGTTATGTCTCAACTGATTGTGAGAAGACTGAATCATCTCCCAACACTTGTATTAGGACTTGCTTATTTTGATAATGGGGGAAATCATAGTGATTTATTGCTATGGAATTGAAGATCCCAAAACTTGTCTTGTACCCTTAGTGTAGTGTCTTCCGGACTAGATGATGTAATAGGCTAGATTGTTCTTAATTTCATTATCTGTTTTTGTCTAAGTCCTATAAAGGGTAATTGTTGGTCTGAACTTCAGTAGGAAGTTAAATTCCAGAACCCCACGCCATCAGTATGTAAGAGCTCATGTTCTTAGGTTTCCAGCTGATCCTCATCAGTAGAAGATTATTCATCAGCTGACCCTTAGTAAAAGAACATAGTATAGAGGACAGTACCTTCACAGTCATCAGCTGACTACACTCAGTAGAAGACCTGTTATTAGCCGACTCAGATGAAGAAGACAGTTCATCGTGTTATATCTACTGTATCCGACAGGAAACGACCCGACTTTTAATGACATTCGAAGTCAGTAGAAGATCATACAAGGATAAGTGAGAGTCAACTCAGATGAAGACTGATGTCTGACAAGTCTCACCTACTACAAACATCGACCAATGAGAAGCGGTCTAAGCCTTACCTGCTCTGACCAACTAAAGTTGCTCTAATGCACAGTGACCAACTACTCTGCGACACTATTTCGAACTTCTGGCCATTTTTCTTGGACATTTGTGACACGTGGCATCGTCTTCTCCAATGGACAAATGCTTGGGTCACGACTATAAATAGAGAAGCCTTTCCGAGCTCAACGCACGGGATATCAAAGGGATTACATGCTCAAGCATTCAAACTCTCTGGCGCATTCAAGAAGATCCAGCGAAGAACTTGCCTACCTGAAAATCTTTAGTTCTTCTCTCTAGAGTTTTCTTTAGATCCCTCTTCTCTATCTAAGCTCCACTGTTATGTCCATAGCTTAGAATCTTCGAAGGAGTTCACTTTCTGTGACTGTTCTTATTGTAAGAACTCCTTCATAGTTGGAGAAAATCCCCTCCCCTTCAAACTTCGGTTTGATTTGTAAAGTCCCTAAGGACTATAACTTAGAAGGATCTGTCCAGCGTACAGATACCTTGCTGAGGCTTGCTCAGATTAATCAACAAGACCACTTGTTCCGTAGGGCCGTGGACGTAGGATCTTGTGTATCCGAACCATGTTAAAAATCGCTTGTGTTCTTTACTGTTTTGTTGCATCATTCTCAAACCTTTTACAAACTCATATTTTGCATAAAACGTATTTAAAAGTACACTAGCCAAAACTGTTTTGGTTTGTGAAAACACGTTTTCAAATCGAGACGAAGTCTATCGGGCCCTACACTTATCCGCACTAACTCTCCGCCTGAGGATTTAATACTAACAAAAGTCAGTAGAAGAAACACAGTAGTTGAGTCACTCTGATCCGCGATCAGAAGGTTACTATTTGGCACTGTTCATCAGTTGCAACCTACAGCTCAGTTGTCCTTCGCGTTTGAGAAAAGATACTTGTACTCATGTGTATTCACCCCCCCCCGTACACCTGACACTCATCTCCGGACCAGCAAGACTCCACTGTCTCCGAAGACAACAAACCCGCAACAAAAGTAATACACTTGCCGTGGTTGTCGAGGCCGGTGAATGGAACAAAAATCATGGCGTAGTTCAAACATCCCATCAAGCTAATCACGACCAACCAAATCAAAATCTGATAAAATCGCTTTCCATTTCTCGTCAAACTCCTCCGGTTGCAGGTCGCTATTCCACACAATGTCATTAAATCTTTTGGTGAAATCAGTGTTTTTTCTTAATGACACAAGAATCTTATCAGGAACTTTCAGCATGATGTGCCACATACAAAAGTGATGACGCGTTTCGGGCATAACATTGTCCATTGCGATCTTCACAGAAGGATCCTGATCGGTTATTAATAACTTCTGAAAAACGCCCATGCAAGTTTTGAATATGTTAAGTAACCAAGAATAAGACTCCACTGTCTCCGAAGACAACAAACCCGCAGCAAAAGTAATACACTTGTCGTGGTTGTCGAGGCCGGTGAATGGAACAAAAATCATGCCGTAACTGCAAGAAAATTATATAAATTTCAATTAGTTTATTTGCATGAAATATAATCAGTATGAGCACAATTACAAGGAATCATAAGCATGAAATCGGCAAACGAACTGATCTATAGTATATGAATGCATATGATTATGTGCATAAAGGATATGTACAATGGGCATAAACACAAGGTTTCGTATGCAAAACTATAACTGCAAACAATAATTATTTGATAAACATACTAACTCGTATCAGCTACACACAAAAACAAATACATATTGGTTGAATAAGTTGCATCCATTGATAACGAATCCCCAAAAATCATGTAATTGCCAATACATATATCATCAGCGCAAAATACACGCTTCAATTTATCCCCTCCGTCCGTAAAATATTCATAAAAGAAATCTGGGTTCCTATCACAAGCTTCCTTCATTTTATCCAACCTCATTTGCGCATCCGCGCCCTCAACACATACATGAAGACCACAGTGGAAATTTTTAAAATCTACTCCATCACAACCGATGTTCTCATAGCTGCCCACCAACTCACTAAACATTCTATATGACCTCACCGGACCAACATTAGAACGCGCACAACTAAGGACGAAATTCTTAAGAACGAAAGTCATGGTCCGATTGTATCTCATGTATTGCTTATGAGTTGAGAATAAACAAGAAGGTGTGTGTGCCTCGTGAAATAGATCAACCACAAAACCTTCGGGGTGGGATTTAAATACGACGCGTGCCAAGCATGATGACCGTTTTGAATTACACCTTCGCTTTGTTCTTTTGGAATCAACATTATCACCATCCATGAATTTCTCCCCTTCTCTACTGCACACCAGATATCTACGCATGATAGACCCATCCCCATGACGGTTTATGGATCACTTACGGATATCGAAACCGCATAAACCTCCATATTCTCTATAGAAACTTTTCGCCTCATCCAGAGTATCAAATTTCCGTCCAACATACGGTTTCAATTTAGCCGCACAATCAGGAATGAAAATGGAATCATCGGGGTTAAAAGACATATTTGACTATAACGATTCAGCCATTCAACACACTACATGTATGAATATTAAAGAGTATCAGCATAAACACTAAAAAACATATGCATGAAAATTATTTTTGCGTAGAAAATGAAATCGAATAGTGAATTCAGAACAGAACAACACTACTGAATCTATCCATAAATCTCATAAATACAACACAAACCCTAATAAAAAAAAATTCGACCAATGAAATCAATCCAGAAATGTAAAAAAATTCAGTATAAATTGAAAACGAGTCGAAACAAGTGGATAACAAAAAATCAATCCACTAATCTCGAACAACAATATTTTCAAAACGAGAACGAATTCTTACCTTAGATGCAAATTGGTAAAACGAGCAGAAAGAATGAATCTTAAAAACGGATGCAAAATCGGCAGAAATCAGTCTTCCAAATACACCGGAAATCCGGCTGAAATCAGGCAACAAACAAAGAAATTGGAACCCACGACAGATATTCGACTTCTTACTCCCACATTCACGATTTCAAGGTCGTCTGTTTCTTAGTGAGTTTGCTCGTCTGTTTCTTTCGGCTTTTGAAATAGTCAAATCGAGGAAGAAAAAAAGAAGGGGAAAAGAACTGAGGGAAGATTACAGTTTTGCTCTTAATGAGAAGATTTATTCCTTTTTTGATTTATTTGTAAATGCCTTTTAGGGAAAAAATGATAGTCTTAGATTTACGAAATGGAGGGACGAGATCGGTTCTCGTATTTCTTTTGAAATTAGGATCTCATTTGATCCATTTCTTATATATATATATATATATATATATATATATATATATATATATATATAGTATTGGCACCGAAATCCAGCATCTACTTGGATGCATCAGGTCATTACCATGTGATACTTCAAATGGGGGGCCCTTCATGAATTCCTTGGAGAACATTTGGGTCTGACGGTGGTGATTAGAGAAGTAATTAGGAAGGGATTCTGAATTCGAACATTAATTAAGGCGAATTAACTCAACAAACGTTGCACAGGGAGGAGGATGACGGAGCATGAGGATATCCTCAACTTTATCATTTTTTAATATTTATTTTTACCAAGAAGAAGTACAGTTAAACTTTTTTTAAGTAATACACTTGTGACCTAATAACAATATTTATTTCGCGAAGTTATTTATTTATCGTAAATGAATAAATGAATATTTATTTAGTTATTTATCGATAAATGAATACTTATTACATTAGAGATATAAAACAATTTAAATGTGTGTTAAACTTAACCATTTTAGTGACTTAGTTTGTGTAAACATAAAAAAATAAATCTTTTTAGTATTTGCTTAAGTAAAAACATGTTAAAAAAGTACATTTAATATGCGCCAATTATAAACTAGGTCAAATTATTAAATTTTACAAATTTTACGAAAGAACAAAGCTTATTTACATAAAACAAATGAAAAGTTTATTTTTGCTTATAGTAAAATTACCTAGAAGTATGTTTTCGATATTGTAAGATTCGTTTAACAGAAAATGATCTACTGAAACCGAAGTCTTTGAATTAGATAAAGTTCTCAAGGACTATGTAATGTTATTTCTAATTTACGCTATAGAAATGCTATGAATGTTCAAGATCTTTTAGATATCGAGAATGATGCAACTATGAAATTACCGATGAAGAAACTATTGAAACACGTATGGACAGTAATGATGATGAAGAAGATGATCCTAAACGAGATGATAGTAAATTTATTCCTATTGTGTCATTAAAAGAAGTATTGTTGGGTTATGAGTCTGACTGATTCTAATCATCACTTAGAGAGTACTTTGTCTTATTTATCAGAAGTTCTTGTAATAGGACTTCTCTATTTTATCGGTAATGCGGAAAATCTTAGTAATTTATTACTATAGAATTGAAGATCTCAAAACCCGTCTTGTACCCTTAGTGTAGTGTCTTTAGGACTAGATGTTGTAATAGGCTAGACTGTTCTTATTTTCATTATCTGTTTTGTCTAAGTCCTGTAAGGGCTTCAGTAGGAAATTACATTCCAGAGCCCCACGTCATCAGTTGTAAGAGCTCGTGTCCTCAGGTCTCCAGCTGAACCACATCAGTAGAAGATTCTCATCAGCCGTCCCTCTGTAAAAGAAGACAGGACAGAGCTCAGTACCTTTAGAGTCATCAGCTGACTTCACTCAAAAGAAGATCCCTTTATCAGCCGACTCAGACGAAGAAGACAGTGATCGTGTCAGATCTACTGTATTCGACAGGAAACAACCCGACTTTTAACATCATTCGAAAATCAGCAGAAGATCACACGAGGATAAATGAGAGTCAACTCAGATGAAGACTGATGTCTGACAAGTCTTACCTACCTACCACAAACCTCGACCAATGAGAAGCGACCTAAGCCTTACCTGCTCTGACCAACTAAAGCTGCTCTCATGCACAGTGACCAACTACTCTACGACAATATTTCTAACATATAGTCGTTTTTCTTGGACGCTTGTGACACGTGGCATCGTCCCCTCCAATTGAAAAATGCCTGGGTCACAACTATAAATAGAGAAGCTTTTCCGAGCTCAACGCACGGGATATCAAAGGGATTACACACTCAAGCATTCAAAACACTCTAGCGCTTTCACGAAGATCCAGCGAAGAACTTGCTCATTAGAATATTTCTAGTTCTTCTCTCTAGAGTTTCTTTCTTTAGATCCCTCTTCTCTATCTAAGCTCCATTGTTATATCCATAGCTTAGAACCTTCGAAGGAGTTCACTTTTCGTGACTGTTCCTATTGTAGAAACTCTTTCATAGTTGGAGAACATCCCCTCCCCTTCAAACTTCTGTTTGGATTGTAAAGTCGCTAAGGACTATAACTTAGAAGGGTCTGTCCAGTGTACAAATACCTTGCTGAGGCTTGCTCAGATTAATCAAGAAGACCTCCTGTTCAGCAGGACTGTGGACGTAGGATCTTGCGTATCCGTACCACGTTAAAAATCGCTTGTGTCATTTACTGTTTTGTTGCATTGGTTTCAAACAATCTTACAAACTCATACTTTCCATAAAACATATTTAAAAGTGCACTAGCCAAAATTATTTGGTTTACGAAAAACACATTTTAAATCGAGACGAAGTCTATCGGGCCTTACACTAATCCGCACTAACTCTTTGCTTGAGGATTTAATACTGACAGAGGTCAGTAGAAGAAACTCAGTAGTTGAGTCACTCTGACCCGCGATCAGAAGGTTACTATCTCGCACTGTTCATCGTCGCAACCTACGGCTCAGCTGTCCTTTGCGTTTGAGAAAAGAATTTGTACTCAGGTGTATTCAAACCCCCCCTACACCTGACACTCGTCTGCGGACCAACATGTATTTCAAGCAATAACCAAAATAATTACTTACTACAATACGGACAAAATATTCAAAAGTTGTTTATACTTTACAGAAAGTTAATGATGGAGTTACTTTGTTTTATGTAGGAAGAAAAATAAATATATATGAAAGTATATATTCATAAAAATGATTATTGTACTATTGAATTATAATTGTTTTTTTAGTATATTGATCCAAATTGGAACATAAAAAAAATTATTATCTGAACGAGGTTATTAATCTAAAATCAAGTGATAGGTATAGAATTTACCATATAAAAAGCATCGAACCGTTTATTACATCTTTATCGTTTCGTATTATTTGTATCTTCACAAACTCGTAAGTGTTGTGAGTGGACTAACGCTGCTATTTAAATTAAAAATGATGATTTGGAACACAGATAAATTACTACGCTCATGGAAACCGCTTTCTCCCCAATTTTACACGCTCTCCGCTTTCGCGGTGGCTCCTCCCCGTTCCCCTCCATAGCCGCCGCGCATGCCGCTACTACTCTTAAATTCTACTGCCACATACACACCAACCGTCCCTGCGCTACTTCTCTACTTGCTTCTCGCCTTTTAAGCACAAGATTCCAGAAGAATTTGCAATTTGATCGGTTGATTTGTGATGCTTCCTCAATGAATTTAGCTGAAACTGACCAATATCAGAAATTTGCGGTTCTTTTTGAAGTCGAAGGGTGTGTATTTTTAACCTCTATATTGCTTCTTTAATAGCGGATTGGATATTCGCTCAGGTTTCTATTGAATCTGTGAAACTAACTTTAAGGACAAGTGACGGTGTCTTGATTAAAACACATTTTTATGCCGTCTAGTGGTGGAGCTTAGGCATTGTTGAGCGGTATGAATTTGTCGATATGTACGGCTGGGGATTTTACGATTGTGATGAAATATGTTAGATGATCTGTTCATTTGCTTGTTTCGTTTCTTTGCTTCCTAGTATTGAGCTTTTGAGCAATAATGCCGCCACTTTATGATCGATGACTATGAGAGGCTAATGTTAGATGTGATTTCACGTTCTTGACTTTTTCCCCATGGGATAACACCATTGACTAACTTTTGTATCAATTTGTCCCTCATCCTGTTGGTTCCTTTGTAATGCTTATTAAATGGTATACCTTCTTAGTAAGGCGGCAATAAATTCCTATTAGTTATGGTTGTACTGATACTTTCTTTTCTTCAGGGTTTTAATGGATGTCTATCGGTTATGTAACCGCCAAGCCTTTAACACAGGTCCTGCATATACCTCTAACTTGTATTTTCTTCTAACTCGGACTTACTATTTTGTATTTTCTGACCTTTGTTGACTTTGTTCCACGTAATGCTTATGTGCTTTCTTTTGATAATTTCAGCATTTAAAAAGTTGGGATTGGACTGTGCGAATTGGAGTGAACCAGTTTACTTAGACCTTCTAAGGTAAGATTATGTATTAAATATTCATCAGAAGTTGTGTTTCACCTCATGATATCATTTTACTTATTGCATGTTTGCTTATGTAAAGCTAGGCATTTTCTTACTATCCTCCCTCCCTTTCTCTCTCACCCAAAAATCAGCATTACTCCTGATAGTTTCTATCTAATTTCTTGTCAAGTTCTTTGGCTGTGGCCTGGGTTTCTTTTCTTCTTTCCCAGTCTTCTAATACCGTTGGGTCGTGGCCAGAATAAGAAAAGTTACCCCAGGCACTAACTAAAGACGGGTATCTGCTTGATCATCAAAGTGAAGGTTCTTGTTTTTCCACTGAGAACTCAATCCAATAACTGAAAGATGTCTCTTTTCCTTCAGATCATTTGCCTATTATCATTCATGTTCATAGGTAACATAACTCAAATAAGTCCAAACCTGAAGATGCAGCTCTTAAACCTTTAAAACTTGGTGCCTATAAACAAGTCTGGCAACATAACTTACAATAGCCTGTTCCTTAATGCACAGGAGAAGTGCTGGTGATGAGGAAAGAATGTTAATATTGTACTTTAACAGGGTGAGTTATTTTTTATATACTTAAGCAATTGGCTTGTGATTCACTTCACTTATTCGTACTAGTAGATTTTCACGTCTCTAATCTAATGGATTGTGGCAGATCGGGTGGCCCACATCAGTTGCCACAAGTGAGAAGGGATCTTTTATGAAAAATGTTCTTCGCGAGAAGGTATTTCATACAGTTATTCTTTAAGCAGCTGGTCATACTGTATTCTTTAAAAGCACTTATTTAAATAGCATTTCTGCTTACTCTATCCTTCTTCCATGGCACTGAAGCCTGGTGCCTTTTGGAACCAATGTTTTGTGCATAGCCTACTTTTCATGATATGGTTAAGGTTTTCTCTTAAGACTATCAGTTCCAAGGATAATCTTGTATGAAGTTCTGCATATTTGGTTTATAAGGATTAAGTACATTGTATATTTACCTGAAATGTCGTAGTAGAAGTCATCTTTGTTACATATTTCTTAGAATGGATTAAATCCAGCTTGATGTTTACATTTTAGAAACTGCATTACATTTTTCAGCTTTTGGTATTAGATTGTCTGTAAAAAATCATTTTCTTATCTTGCTCAGTTCTTCTAGTGTTTGCAGTCATGATACATTTAGTTCTATGTTATGACTTTTGTGTTATGGTTTGAATTTTAGCTTTTTAGCAAGGGAAACTTCTACTAGATGTTTTTGTATTAGTAATTAAAATATTAGTTCTTCTGGGAATAGTTTATTTGTTTGTGTGCAGAAGAATGCATTGGATGTTCTGGTCGTATCAAAATCTTTTCCATTGAGACCTGGCGCTGAAGAGTGAGTAGTATATTCTGTTTTTTCTTGTTTTAGTGTAATTTCAAGAATCGGGCATGGTAACCTTTCTCTGATAATGATTTGTATATTGTTATCTCCTCTAATATGTTAATACGACAAACAAACATGTTGATGATATACATGGTTTTAAATGTGTGTAGTTGGATTGGTTTTTATTTTTTTGTTTATTTATAGAATTGTTAGCAGTCGTCTCTCACTTGCTGGTGATTTGTTACACGTTAGTTCTTCTCAAGCAGCCTGCATTTTATCATCAGAATTTATGTAGCTGAATCAATAGCTTTATGCTGTAAGCAAGTTTGCAACTTGTTGGAGATGCTTTAAAAACTAACGATGACACCTGTAAACTTAGCTTGAATAGTAAACTCCCACTTCTTCAAATATAAGGCATGCATTTGCATCTTGAGATTCACAACATGGTGTTAAGTTGTTGGTAAATTTAGTGATTTGAGTTATATATATCACTTTGCTGTTGTTATGGTGCTTGATAGCTTTTTCATCAGGTAAATCTATTTACCTTTCTTCCTTATGGTGTTTTCATCCTAGTTTCATTGACAAGGCTATTGAAGAAGGCATGCCAGTGGCTATTTTGACATCATACAGTATTAGTGGGGAAAAGGTTGCAAGGTTTGTTAGTATTATAAATTCTTTGAGCTACATTCCTTATATTTGCTAGTGTTCTCAAAGAACACGATAAGAGAGATTTAAGGGGAAAGGGAACGAAACCATAAGTCAGCATAAGTAGCATGGGAGATCGGAGTAATACTTTAGTTAATGAAGTTGTTAATGAGTACATGATATTTCTTAGACAATGCAGAAGTGCATTTAAGGGGTTTGTGTCTTTGTTGAAATTACATTATGGAAAGAAATTTCTTATATGAATTGGAACAATGCCAGTAATTACTGACTAGAAATATTGTCGATTATTAGATTGATTGTTGAAAAGCTTGGAGCTGAAAGAATATCTAAAATAAAGATTGTTGGAGATAATGAGGTAAAGAATAGCTTTTATGGCCAACTTGTATTTGGAGAAGGTGTATCTTCCAGTTTGGATGAACAGTTAGCTAAGGAAGTGAATAAAGCAGGTAGGCTCTGTTTCTACATATGTACATGCTTGATGATGAGATGAGTAGTAATATTTTGGTTTTTGATTCAGCTTCTGCGGAGAAACAGAGAGTGGCAGAGGAGGTTGCTTCCATATTGAAATTGAAAGTGGAACTTAATACTGGTTCAAGTGAAAGGTGATCTCATATTGTTCAATGTTTTTTTGAATTTTGTTTGAGCTTGAATGCGTATCTCAACTACTTACTGTATTGGTACAGCTTTCAAAATATTGTAGCTTCACTGAGGGCGGGGGCAGAAATGGCAGAAGTGCCAATTGACAAGTGTGTTCTTGTTGCTGGAAGCCAATCTGGAGTTGCTGCTGCTGAGCGGATTGGCATGCCTTGTGTGGTTCTGAGGAGCAGGTACAGTTAGTTAGTTGATGACTAGTGTATACTTTTGGATGCTGATATTGTCAGACTTTTCTTTCCTGAAGTTGGACATCAAGAGCTGAATTCCATTCAGCCATTGCTGTAATGGATGCATTTGGCGGCGCAGACCTAACCATTTCCAGAATTCGCAAAAAGTTGTTTCAGTAGAAAGATGAAAGAAGTTGGAGATGGATACATCTCAAATCATTCATTTTGTACGGATATACATACGTATTTTGTAGGCCATCATGCCCTTCATTTATCACTACTGCCATCACAACTCCCATTGCTTCTTGCCTAGCCATAATTAACATCAAAAGAACTCGACTAGTTTTCAGGCAACTAGCCTAAATACCAATATTAAAGCCCACATGAATTGTGACAGTTTGAACTGAACTTATTTCTATTTGTATCTATAACGGCTTGACTTTGTGGGAACATGTCGATAGTCATAACTCACTCGCAATACAAAGTTCCAGTGGTTCTATAAGCTCTCCATGCATATCCCTTTAGTCTGTAAGCATAAATGAGTTTGTAATGTCACATTAGCCTGGAACATACAAGTAGTTCGAATCTATAGCTTACTGTTTCATCTAATTTTAATGCACTAAACGTTTTGATCTTAACTCATTTTCTCCTAAATTTGTACTTTAAGAACTCAAGGCTAAAGAGTTCGAGCACAACCATCCACAACGAAGTCTGAGTGTTCCTGCTGACACACCTGTGAATCACGCATATAAAGCAATTGTCAGTACCTTGACGGAAAGTCAATCAGCAGAAAGCATAATGTCAAATACTACTACTGAAAACCTTGTTGATCGCTATGCTTAACTAGCCTTGAAGTATTAGAAGAAGAAAGATAGAGTCAGGAAACTGAAGAGAATTGCTAAAGGCTCACAAGGTAAGTAAGATACATACAATAAGAGAGAAGAGTCAAAGTCGCAACTTGAATGTAGGAACATTGAGAATGCCGCCACTCCATTTAAAGAAACACCTAAAAGAGAAGGCAGGACCTCATCGCGTTGCAACTGCAAGAAGTCTGGACGTTATTTGTATGACTTTCTAGAGCTCCCAGCTGGAGAAAGAGCTAAACACCAGGACAAAAGAGACAATTGTGCCAAGAAGAGGCAGGCCTACGTAGCCGGAGAGTTGTGAGATTGCTCAAATAAGAAGATATATTCATGGGTTCATCTGAAGATGAAGCCAAATTCATGACAATCGAAGTTAAAGAGCTGAACAATGTCTAATGGTTGGAGAAGAGGCTGAGGTAACTTCTCATTTCAATATGAACTCCTCTTCACCACGCACACACCACACATGCTGAGTTGCAGGAGAACCCCTAGATTTTGTTCTAACATATGAAGATCTACTATAAGAGAAGATCCAGATGAGCACTTAGTTCAACAAAACGATTGAGGAGTTGGAACTCCTATGAGCAGAAAATTAGAGACTTTCCCTGAAAATTCGAATGTCTACTAAGTCAGAATAGCTTGTTTTGAGACAAAAGGAAGAGATTAATTCTCTAATGATTAAGTCTTAGCTACAAGAAACTTAGATCTCAGTACTGACTAAGGACATTTTTGAGAAAAATACTGAAATTGTCATTCTAAGTCAAAAGCTTTCGGAAGTCAAAGCAGACTATGAAGCACTCAGGAAGACTAATGAGGTCTGGAGAACCTAGATGACTGAGCAATACCTAGGAACTAAAGAAAAGCTTGAAGGGATGCTAAGATTTCAAATACTATCCTTCACTAAGGGAGGACTTGGATACACACACGAGGCATCAACTTCAACACATAAAGGCTCAGAAAAGTTGGGTGGCCGATTTGCTCAAGGGGAAACCCAATATGCTGAACCTATCAACCCCTAGGCAAAAAACAAACATAAAATCAAAGCACCTCACCCAAGCTATCAGCAAATGATCAAAGGTTCAAGCCTCATAACTCCCCCGTCTAATCAAGGGGAAACAGTGTGGTCAACCGCAATGGATTCATCTATCAAGGTATGGATCATACTACTATGAGCCCAACGTCAGGAGAAGTCCCAAGATTCAAGAGAAGAAAACTCCTGGACCTCAATCAGCTAAGAAGTTAGTATCTCCCAGTTCAGCAGTGAGATACGTGGACAACAAAGGATAGAAGATGTTTGAGACCACCAGAGTTGTCAAACAAATTTGAATCCCAAAATTGACTTACATCTTATGACCCAACTTGAAAATAAGGGCACCTGAATTTATTTTTGTTTTGCAGGTGCACAAGGACCCTTGGATTTTGGATCGTGGATGCTTAAGGCATATGACAAATCAAAAGAATCTATTGACCAATTATGTACTACAAGAAGGACCTAGAATTGAGTTTAGTAACAACTCCAAAGGGTATACAAGGGGATATGGAACACTGATGATTGGAACATCATCTCCTTTCAGTCAGTCAACTCTGTGATAACTTCAATGGAGTAACCTTTGACGCTGGTTTCTGTGCTATTCTTGATAAATCTAAAGGGAAATCATCGTTCTCAAGATCGTGGAAAAATAACATATATATTACAGATTGGAATACCATGTGAACCTAAATCCTGCTTGCACAAACACCTGAACTTCAAAGCAATGAACTAAATGGTAAAGGACTCAAGAGTCAGAGGACTATCTAATGAAGTATTAAAGAAACATACAAATTGTGAAGCAAGCATGAAGGAAAAGAAGACAAAAGTAAAGTAATCACCTATTCCATCACCTTCTACTTATGGAATCCCTCAGCTTCTTCACATGGAATTGTTCGGACCTGTCTCTTCAGTGACTATTAGAGGCAAGGAGTATGCCCTTGTGGATATAGATTACTACTTAAGATATACATGGGTAATATTCATCGCCAACAAATCTGATGTCAAGACTGAGCTATCAAAGATACTGAAGAAACTCAGTTTAGAAAAGGACATCAAAATTCAAAGAATTCGCTCAGATAGAGGCAAAAAATTTCTTAATTTAATGATAAAAGAGTATTATAAGACTGAGGAAATTCAACATGAGACGTCAGCTACTCGCACACCTCAGCAGGATGGACTTGTTGAACGGAAGAACGGAATACTCAAAGAAGTAGCAAGAACGCTCCTCACAGACTCAGGCCTACCATCGAAATTTTGGACAGAAGCTACTGACACAGCTTGCTACACTCTTGCTCACTACTGACAAAGCATCACATGTAGACATATGAATTATGGGAAAGGAGGACACCTTCTATTTCGCATTTCCATATTTTCAGTTGTCCTTACTTTATCCACAATAATGGAAATGATCAGTTAAATATATTTGATAGCAAGTCACACCAAGGAGTTTTCTTAGGATACCCAACGGTCAACAAAGATTTCATGGTGTTTAACTACCGGACACTTTGCATGGAGGAAATCCCTCATGTTGTATTTAATGAGTTTATTACTGAGGACAAACAAGAAGATACAAAGAAGGATACTGAATATGTCAGCAGTAATCTACAATATCTGAACTTAAATGATGACGTCGAGAAGTTCCAGTATTTTTGGGATGATGATTGAGATGATGAAGAAGAAATTCACATCCATTCAACAAACAGTGTAGCTGAACCGATTGATTCTACCGATGAAGAAGCTCTGGTAACTCTGGTCGATGAAGAAGCTCAAGTGGTAACTGAGACCTCTATTAAGAATAACAACTCAGGGGGAACTAATGATGTTCTTGAGCGTAATGCCTCTAAACCTTCAGTAGATCCCAACCTACTGAATTACTTCAGTTACAAAACAACACTACTAAAATGCATGATCATCATATTGTCTATGCCAAAGAAACTTCAAAAGAAGAAACAAGGAGAAGACGTTCGTGGAGATCCATCAGCTAGTATAAAGACAAAATCCAGATTCTATCAAAGAGAAAGTGGTCTATCGAGGACGCACTGAACGATGCTCACTCTTATGATCTTATTACTCCTACTTCTTGTCTACTGAAGAACCTCAAACTATATTGGACGCACTGAACGATGCTGACTCGATTACAGCCATGCAAGAGGAACTGAACAAGTTCGTCAGAAACAAAGTTTGGGAGCTTATAGACAAACCAAAACATCAACACGTGATTGAAACAAAGTGGGTTTTCAATAACAACCGTGACAAAAACAATATCATTGTCAAGAATAGAGCTCGACTTGTTTCAAAAGGATACAGTCAAGCTAAAGGAATAGACTTTGATAAAACATTTGTCGTAGTCCCTAGATTTGAAGCTATTGCCTATTCCTAGCCTATGCAACACATTAGCGCTTCAAAGTATATCAGATAGATGTAAAGTCATCTTTCCTGAACATAGTACTGAAGGAAGAAGTCTACATGGAACAACAGCCCGACTTTCAGTAGGGACATCAGGTGTACAGACTTAAGAAGTCTCTATATGGGTTAAAACAATCACCAAGGGCTTAGTACGATAACCTTTCACAGTTCCTCCTTCATAAAGGTTTTCAGAAAAGAACATTAGATCGCACCCTATTCAGCATCAAGCCAGGAGATGACATTCTACTTTTGCAAATTTATATGGATAACATTATCTTTGGATCTTGAAATATAACTATGTGCCAAGAAATGGAGAAGATGATGAATGAGAACTTTGAAATGTTTATGATGGGAGAGATGAACTATTTCCTTGGACTTCGGGTTAAATAATCAGAAAATAGAATCTTCATCAATTAGGCCAATTACACTCGAGATCTCATCAAGAAATTTGATTGCAATTTGGTTTGCTGAATTGCACCAAATAAATCGTACACAAGCTAGAGATTTAAATCGATATAGCTAACAGGGTATCGAATATAGGGAACGAAGACTAATCATTATTTTCCTACTTATCTTTGGGTTTTGGTTAGCGATCACGTAAAATTTGGGATTTTACTAAACTAAAAATTGATTAAAACTGAAAATGACACAAAAAATGTTAACTAGGCAATTAAGAGACAGGTCCAAAAAAATATACCACACACACATATTCCCAATTCTTGGCACTAAATACTAAGTAATCTTATGAATCAACTAGTTATAGACTGCCGTAATTAATCTAACACGACTCCCACTTACTTAGTCAGTAGCCACCATGTTGGGCATCAAAACGACTACTTCTCTAATTTAGTTACAACCTACGTTGTTGGGAAATCAATAGATTTCATAACAAGACAATTTTAAGTTCTAAGGAAGCTAGTTTAGGACCCTACTTGTATGTTGGGCATCAAATAGTCTCCTATCGGTTTAATTCAATTACTCTTTTGAATCCTATGAATCAACTAGTTATAGACTGTCGTAATTAATCTAACACAACCCTTATTCCCACTTACTTAGTCAGTAGTTGCCATGTTGGGCATCGAAACGACTACTTCTCTAATTTAGTTACAACCTACGTTGTTGGGAAATCAATAGATTTCATAACAAGACAATTTTAAGTTCTAAGGAAGCTAGTTTAGGACCCTACTTGTATGTTGGGCATCAAATAGTCTCCTACCGGTTTAATTCAATTACTCTTTTGAATGCCCTTGCTAATTTCCTAGCCTTATTCTATCGGAAACAGTAGAAGTACTAGGTTAGCTACAGACTAGGCAACCTAAGGTGATTAAGCCTAAATTACTAGTCAGATTAGATAAATAAGAATTGACCCGAAACCTTTTCGATTATTCTTAAGCACATATGCTCACGTACTATCATTGCGTGTGTTTCACATCCTGTCGGACCACTAAAAACTTAGCTACTCATGATAACGTCCTGACTGCGCAAGCCAGACACTTTATAAAATAGAACAGTTAACATTCGTAACCTAGGAACTAACATGCACGAAAATTAAGAAACAAAATAGCAAATATAAAATATGAACTATAAACAAAAAAAAAATTGAATGATTAAATACGAGAATACCGATACAAGCGTCTTCGATCTCTCCTAACAACGAGGGTATTAAAAAGCAAAAATTGAAATTTTCTCCAAACGAACAAGCACGAAGACTAAACTAAATGTTTCTTCCTCTATTCCTCTTGAAAACATGAAAATAAAACGAACAAAACTCTTATCAGAAATTTTCTTCGGCTGATTGGTAGTGATGGCGCATGAATTGTGAACTGTCGGATATGAAAAGTGTAAAAAGAAGTCTCTCTTTCCCGCGCCCCTTCTCCATTATATAGGATGCAATTTTTATCAAGAAGGTATCTTGGGTAAATCTTCGGATAAGGAAAGATTTATAAAGATAAGAAAATATCTTATTTTTGGAAAATAATATAAGTTTTGAATGATCCCAAACCCCTATTTATTGATGAACCAGTTCGATGTATTTTCTAGGATCATTTTTAGCCCGTGTCTGTATAGTCAGGCTGAAGTATTCTCTCAGACTGATTGTTTAGGTTGTGATAGTTCGGCTAGTGGAGGCTGTTGAGTCGAGCTTAGATAAGCTGACAACTCCAAGGTGAACTAATCCTCAGATTAGGATCTTCACCTGACCGTCTCGACACATTCAAATGTAAAGATCGTACAAGTTACACGGCACGATATTCAAAGTAGATGGTTAATGGAGGAAGATGACTATATATAAATAAATATTGACCAATCTCAAGCTGCCATATCAGCCCTAGTCAAAGGGAGATAAAAAAGTACCTCGTATAGAATCCGCAGAGCCAAGCATAGCGCGACACGTGTCCATGCATTCAATGCATGAGACCGTTGTCAACACAGAGCCAATAGGAGATCGATCTAGTTCCACGGATCTTTCCCCTAGCTCATCCATAAATAGCAGAAAACCTCTCTCTAAGATTTTACGAAATTCCAAAGAAGCTCAAGCATATCAAGCAAAGACCAATCCCTTACTCTGTTCACTTCAAGGTTCTATCGCTAGAAATTCCCTATTGTTCATACTCTAAGTATTCATAGCTTATCACAAGTTTGGAGTGGAGAGTGTTTCATACTGTCGTAGTTGAACAAAACCCAGACCCACCTAATAACTTGATAGATAGAACCTAATCGATTGGTTGATAGTTTGTTAGTTCGTTCGATATATTGATTGTTTGTATTGATCAGCACTCGTTAATCTACGAGTATCTTGTAGTGGATTCCTGCTGAGAAAGCGGAAGAGTGGACATTGTATCTTGTGAATTCAAACCACTACAAAATATATGTTATTTTCCATTTTATTGTATTCATCTTACTATTCACTGCATACTTATCAGTTTGATTGCTGCATTTAGAAAACCATCTTTATAAAATGGCCTAACATATTTTCCGCATATTCTCTAACTGACTCACTATTAGTCACCCTCTCTGATGTGAAAAAGCAAAGTTTGACATCAGATGTATTCCCCCTCCCTAACACTTGAAATCGTATCGGGACCAACAATTGGTATCAAAGCAGTGGTGAGACCGACTATTATTTTTGTTTACTAGGTCAACTTGATCAGATCCTTGTTTTTCTACATAATATTTATTTCTGTACCTCAACTTCTCAATCCCATGTTCTCAATCACCACATATGATATCTGGAGCCTGATAATAGAGTCTCACCTATCCTCTATTCACGACTGCATGTGGGTCGTTATCACTGATGGCCCTATTGTCATCAATGTTCTAAGCATTCGCACGCTGCAGTCTGACAGTAAGGGTGGATAGACTACCGTCACTGGTTATGAACTTCTAAAAGTAAAAGTCGAGCTCAATGGTGAAGAAAAAAAAAATCAACAATCTGGACAAGGTTGCTAGAAATCAGATTCTGTTGAGTTTGAGTAATGGAGATCTCAGAAGAGTTAGATATGCAAGACAGACAAGCTCAAGAAACTGAGCGAAAAGAACGGTAAGATTGAGGATAATAAGCTTAAGGCTGCCACACATAAACTTGACAACTTTGTTTTGCAGGATAGAGAGCGAATCGAAGACATGCATATCAGATTCACCAACCTGATGAACGAGATCAACGCTTTGGAAAAGACCTTCTCAAATAAGGAGCTAAATGAAAAGATAATTCAGGGTCTACCCAAGGAGGAGGGAAGCACATAACCTATACCATCCAGCGATCTCAGTTGTTCAACTCGATTTTACCTGAATCACATTTCTCCAATCTAAAGGCTGCTAAGATCGAGATTGAGTGACCTGAAAATTAAAAGAAGAAGAAAGATAGCTCAAAGACGATCACCTTCAAGGCTTCTGAGAGCCCCGAGAATCCGGAAGAGTGGTCACATGAAGAATTGCTGAAAGCTTTTGTTCTTCTTGCAGGAAACTCAATAAGAGAAGATGAACGAAAGAATGGGAGAAATTACAAATCCATACACTACTCCCGAAGCGGCAAAGACTACCGAAGGAAGGAAGTTGAAAGGACAAAGCTGAAGGGTCATCATCTCACAAGAAGGAATATAAGAAGATGACGATCCAAAACCATGATACAACTGCCAAAAGACTAGACACTATCGATGATGACAGCCCGAACTTAGCACGAAAGAACGAGCTGAACATAGAGCTAAAAGAGACAAGTTCCTTAAGGAACGAACGACATTCATTGCTGAGAATGACACTACATGTTCATCGTCATCTGACAACGAGTCTGAAGAAGAAAAGTAGGGCGATGAAGTCTTCAACGAGTCTTACATTGATGAAGGATACCTTGACATGCATGCAGAAACTGAACTTGATTATGATTCTACATCAGACCACGATGTTTGTCTTATGGGAAATGAAGAAGTCGAGGTAAATTCTAAATGCTCCTCTATTAACTCTTCTACACTGCACATACAAGACTACTGTTCAGTTGCATAAGACTTTGAACTCCAAGCTGCATACGACGAGCTGCTTGAAAGCCACAAGAGTCGAGAGACTCTTCACAATCCTCAGCTAACAAAATGAGTCAATGTATGAAAAACTGAAGGATAAGTCAAAATCATATCAGACTGAGAAAGCACATCAAGTAACAACAGTCTGATTCTGAGGTGCTCAAAGCTAAGCTGACAAGTCTCACATAGGAACTCAACCTGAAGGATCTTTAAGCTGAAAGAGATCAAGCTGAATTACTTTAACCTTCTGAGTAATCATGAGAAGTTGATGAAATCATAACGTAATCCTGGTGATCGTTGTATTGCACCAAATAATCCTGCAAAACTCGAGAATTATATCAGTATAGTTCACAGGGTATCGAACACAGGGAACGGAGGACTAGACATATTATTTTTTCTACTTATCTTGGGTTTGGTTAGCAACCACGCAAGTTTTGGGTTTTTATCTAAACTAAGAACCTGTAAAAAGACTGAAAGAAATGTAGAAACTGGAAACTGAATAAAACTGTTTTAACTAGGCAGTTGAGAGATGGGTCCAGAAGAATATTCACACACACGTAATTCCAATCATCGGCACATAAAATGAATTAATCTTAAGAATCAACTAGTTATAGATTACCGTAACTTAAACTGCGTAATCCTCACTCCCACTTACTTAGTCGGTAACCGCCATGTTGGGCATCAAAACGGCTACTTTCCTAATTTAGCAACAACCTATGTTGTTGGGCAATCAATAGATTTAATAGCTAAATAGCTTTATCGAACTAAGGGAGCCTAGTATAGGAGTCTACTCGTATGTTGGGCATCTAATAGTCTCCTACCGGTTTAATCCAATTATTCTAATGAATAACTTTTCTACTTACCTAGCCTTGTTCCACGAGAAACGATGGAAGTACTAAGTTAGCTACAAACTACGCAACTTAGGGTGGCCAATCCTAAATTACTAGTCAGATTAAATAAACCAGAATTAACCCGAAACCCTTCAATTAATTATTAGAACCTAAGCATCATGTACGGTTCACGTGTGCGTTCTACATCCTGCCGGACCACTAAAAGTTTAGCTACTCATGAAACTGTCCTGACTGCACAAGTAAGACACTTTACAAAACAGAACATACATCATTCGTAACCCTAATCCTAGCATGCACGAAAACTTAAAATGAAATAAAGATACGAACTAAAACTGAAAACGAAACACAAATTAAATTAAAACTAGAAATGAAATAAGATCAAGAGTACCGATTAGTCTTCGATCTCTCAAAACGAACGAAAATTGGAAGCAACGATCTAAACTAAAAGTTCGAATATTGAAAAGCTGAATTACGAAAGTGTTATTTCCTTCTACCTAAACTAAACGGCCAACATGAAGTAAATGGAATGGTTGTTGGTTCTTCTCCTCGGCGGTGGTGGAATATCGGCGACGGTGGCGATGGCTTCAGTCGGCGGCGGCGGTGGCTTCGGAAATGGATCGATCGGAAAAGGATTGATGTGTCGTGGTTATGAGGAGGTCGAGAGCAGTCGAAGAGGTGTCTAAATTTCGTGCCTTCCTTATCCTTTTATAATGCTCCTAGGAATTAGACCACATCTAGGGTTCCTTTTTGGATAAGGAAAGGATCTATGAGATAAGGTAAATATCTCATCCTTCCTTATTTATCTCCTTTCCTTCCTTCCTTCTTTCCTTTCTTCTCTTCTTCTTTCCTTCTATCTTTTCTTGGCCAAATCCGCTCAAAATCTCGCCATTCCAGCTGGAAACTCGTTGCCACATCATTTCCACGTGTCGTACCAAATCGGCCTATTTTCCTGCATAACTGCCAACAAAAGCGTCTCGCCTGCACAGTTAAGAGACTTTTCGGACAGAAATAATTAGGTACAAAATCGACTCATCAAATCTCGTTACACTTGAACTATACTCGCCCTCGAGTAAAAGAAGAACAAAAGATAAGTACCTAATTATTTTTGGTCTTCCCTAAGACCCAAGACACAAAAGAAAAGACTCAAGACTCGAACAAGAACAAAAAAAAAAGACTCGACACGGACGAAAGAAAGAAAATAACAACGGACTCACAAAATGAAAACAAGAAGCCGTACAAATCAATTCGAAAATCTCCACACCAATTAACTAGCCAAGCAATGTCAAATCATGCAATCATGATCTCATCCAACAAGTAGACAATGCAAATTTTGAAACTAAGCACACATATATCAACTTGGTCAAAATCTAAACAATGTGGATCTCCTCAAGTTTCACTCAACACTCAACTAATCTAGGTCCGGTCCAAGCCACTCAAAGGAAAATAATCCATGCAATCACGATAAGAGATCATCACAATAGCAATATCAAGGTGGCCTTTCTCAGTCGGTTGTAATGGGGCTTATGACTTAGAAAAATTGATGTTGGTAAGGGTCCTAAGGGTACTAAGCTCCATAAAAATTTAGATTCAATGTTATGCCTGTAAAACTCTCTCACCTGTGCAATCAAGTCATTCAAACTCCCACCAATTTAGAAAATTCACTTCAATGCTACAACATCAATACTATGCACCCATACTCTTTCTTTTCTGCCACGTTTAATATTCAGAATTTATTTATTTATTTATTTTATTTTTTATTTTTTAAAAAACTGGGTCAACATCGTGGCATATACTTTCTTTAAGCAAACTGGGCACAAACTATCTCAACTGTACAGATAGGACACTTTCAATTCTGCTTATATAGAGTAGTTTTTACACTTAGACTTCATATCCAATCTGTTTTCTGCAGCATGTCTAGACTGGGCAAGTAGGAGGCATATGTAAAACTTCAGATTTTAACTATCATGCACAAAAGAGTTCGTAAAACATGAAATAACATGGGTCAAGAGAAAGTTTAAAAAGGCCTTGGCTAAAATTTTGCTAACTCAAATCAAAGAAACGGTCAAGGCTCAAATTGGTTCACTAAGGGATAATTTCGGGTAGGAAATATTTTATCGTGGCCATGTGGCTAAAAATCCCTAGTGCCTCCTATCATTTATCACAAGTGACTCAAACATATTGCGATTTTGCGGATAAACATCTCAAAAGAATAGTAGGAAGTGTCCTACTTTAAGGGTTAAATCTTATGTAAGTGAGTGGTTATAAAATTTCGATCCAACAAAGTTTATTTTTCGTCATCCCAAATTACATGCATATACGTGCCTAGATCTACTCTTCACAAAGTCCACAAGCAAGCATATTGAAAATAAAAGCACAAATAAAACAAGCTTGATCACAGAAAACGGCACTTTAAAAATAAAAAATTTTGGCATGCTTCGACACAAAATACCCCCCCCCTCCTTACACTTAAACCTTGCTCGCCCTCGAGCAAAAGAGAAAAGACAAAACACGAGTAGTAAACACAAAAACACCCTCCTTACACTTGGTCCCTACCAAGTGTAAAAACAAACTAAAACAAAAGACAAAAGACAAATAAAAAGAAACACCCCCCTCCTTACACTTGATCCCTATCAAGTGTAAGAACAAGAAAAACACACAAGAACAGACTCAAAAACATAAAACAAAAACACAAAAACGAACAATAAAATTGGGGAAGAAAAGTCACCGGTCGCCTCGCCTGGGCAGGCGAGGCAGTCTGCTCATAACTGTGCGGCGGAGGCGGTCTACTCTGCGTTCAAGGGAATCCAGATCAGTCCTTAGAGTCTGCACCGTATCCTAACCTGCAGAAGTAAAGGCACTCGAGACACGAGGTCCCGATGGATAAAACTGCCGTGCGAAGAAACGTGCGATCAAGGAGTCAGCCACTTCGGAAGTCCTTGCCCTTGCGCTCTTGTAGACGCAAATTCATGTACTTAATCTCGAATTGAGAGAGGGCATGCACGGCTTCCGGCGAATCGATATGGATAACCACGCGGTTTCCATACTCGCTCTTGGAAGGGCCGAAGATGAATCGGAGTCGGCAAGGGATAAGTAATTCAAGTTGAAGTCATCTTCAAAATTTCCATCATGATCATCGGACTTATAGTCCGAATCTTCCTCCTCTTGGCTCGGCAATTCCGCTCGTATACTTTCGCTCCAATTTACGCCCTCATAATAATTGAGTGGTGGTGGTGGATGTTGAAACTCGAGAAACGACAACCACTCATAAAGAGTTTGAGGAGATCAGGGCGGCGGATTAGATGAAGAAGCACCATCCGCACGGGCTTTTCTCAGCTTTCTCACCTTCGAGCGACGCGGTGGAGACGGCGGAGGTGTGGGCTCGGGCGTCGGCTCTCGTGGCGGTTTGGGAATAGCAGTTCCCGTATGCCGTCGTAACCGTCGTCTAGGCGGTTTCGGCGGAGAAGTGGACTTCGTGGCATAATGGGATCCGGCGTCAACTTCCATGGCTTGCGGAGTCAGTGCCACATACTCGAACTCCTCCGGTTTTTGCGGTTCGTACTCAAGTAGCGGAACTTGCGGAGTTGGCGTGGCCTCCCGGTGAGCAGCAGCGGCGTCGCGGCGGCGTTGCGTCTCCGGATCCGCCTGGACAGCAGCGAACCAACGGGCAGCAACGGACAGGCCGGACTTCTTCTTTGGAGCCATGGCGGTTGCGTCTCAACTGGGCAGGGAGGAAGCTTCTTGAAGAAGATGAAGATTTTGTAGAGAGGGAGGTAGTGGGCGGTGGTTATAGAGAGGGAAAGTTTGAATAGTAACAAGTGGTATGGTTTGATCCCCCTCTCCCCTTTTATAGAAGTGAAGTTTGCAATTAAGCCCTCTCAGTTGTGCAGTTAAGAGATCTGGTCCCTCCTTCTTTTCAATTCGGCCCCCATCTTTTCCTCAACTTAAATTGACTCCATAATTTCGTCCTCTATGCAATTGAGTCCCTCAAATTCGTTCCCTTACTACAATTGGGTCCCTTGATGTTTTTGAAATGGCATTTCAGACCCCGAATTCTTCTTCTCATCATTTTTGCTCCTCCAACTTCTTCTCCTTACACTTTAGACCCCAATTTCATACTTAGCCAAAATCTGAAAAATAAAAGAAACAACACCAAGCATAAAATCAAACTAAAAATACGAAATCAAAGAAAAGCGGAAAAAATACGGGTTGCCTCGCGGAAGCGCCTCTCTTTAGAGTCTTCGGCTAGATCTCCTCTTCAAAGAGTCAAATATAAGAGGGAATGGACAAGCTCTGCTCGTCCACATCTTCAATCATTGCGGCAGCATGATAAATCTTCAGGCGTTGACCGTTGACAGTGAAAGTTTCATCTGAGTCCAATTTCTGTACCATTGCCCCGCCTGGCCAGACAGAATACACCCGAAATGGACCGATCCATCTTGAGCGAAGCTTTCCGGGCATAATGCGTAGGCGTGATTGGTAAAGCAATACAAGTTGACCCACTTCAAAGGTCTTCATATGGATCGCTTTATCATGCCAAGCTTTTGTGCGATCTTTGTACCTCATAGCCGCATCATAGGATTCCAATCGGATTTCTTCAAGCTCTTGAAGCTGATACTTCCTCTCCTTAGCACTTTCGGTCAGATCCAAATTGACTTTCTGTACTGCCCACCATGCCTTGTGTTCCAACTGCACAGGCAAGCGACATAATTTACCGAAAATTAATCTATAAGGAGACATACCGAGTGGAGTTTTATAGGCTGTTCGATAAGCCCATAAGGCGTCATCCAGCCTCATACTCCAATCTTTCCTTGACGGATTGACCGTTTTCTCCAAGATAGACTTCACTTCCCGATTTGACACTTCAGCTTGCCCATTCATTTGAGGATGGTAAGCAGTAGAAACTCGATGGGCTACTCCATACTTCTTCATCAACGACTCTATGGTACGGTTGCAAAAATATGTTCCTCGATCACTTATGATGGCCTTAGGTACGCCGAATCTGCAAAAGATGTTAGTTCGAAGAAATCCTGCAACCACTTTAGAGTCATTAGTTTTTGTAGCCTTTACCTCAACCCATTTAGAAACATAATCAACGGCAACTAAAATGTACACGTTACCCCTTGAACTAGGAAACGGACCCATGAAGTCCATACCCCATACATCGAATATCTCACAAAATCTCAAAGGCTTTTTGGGCATTTCATCGTTCATAGATATATTACCGGTCATTTAGCAACGTGCACATGACTTACAGTAATTGTAGGCGTCAAGGTGTAGACTTGGCCAAAAGATTCCCGCATCCAACACTCTCCTTGCGGTTCATTTTGGTCCGAAGTGTCCTCCATAAGCGGATGAATGACAATGGAATAGGATGTCGCCTTGCTCTTCTTCCGGGATGCATCTTCGGATAACTTGATCAACTCCCATTTTCCAAAGGATTGGAGAGTCCCAGAAGTACTGCTTACACTCGCTCTTCAATTTCACTTTTTTGGGCATGAGTGAACTCGGGTGGAAGCTGCTCAGAGGTCAAGAAATTCACAATATTAGCAAACCAGGGTAATTTAGAAGTGTTACCCACGGTTTTCAGTAATTCTGCTTCAGAGTTGTCTTGACTGTGCAGCTGAGACACTTCCTGGACTCCAATCGTAAAACATTATGCGGGCAGAAGCTTGACAAGACTGGAAACCGTCTCAGGAACAGCATATAAATGCGCTTCGGGAAAAGTCTCCTTAATTGGCTCTCCATTGTCTTTTTGAATCAATCGGCTCAAGTGATCCGCCACATGGTTTTCAGCTCCCTTCTTGTCCTTAACTTCCCAATCAAATTCTTGTAAGAGAAGAATCCATCGGATAAGTCTCGGCTTTGATTCCTTCTTGGCAAGGAGGTGCTTGACGGCGGCGTGATCGGTATACACAATGATCTTTGAGCCAAGTAAATAAGAGCGAAACTTGTCGAAGGCAAAGACGATAGCTAACAGCTCCTTCTCTATGGTGGAATAGTTGCATTGTGCTAGATTTAATGTCTTGGATGCATAATAAATCACATGGCTTTCCTTTCCAGATTTCTATCCAGTACTGCCCCGACTGCACAGTCAGAAGCATCGCACATAATCTCGAATGGCTTGTTCTAGTCCGGGGGCGGCATCACAAGAGCTGTTGTAAGCTTGTGTTTAAGGACGGTGAAGGCCTCCTTACACTTAGTATCGAAATCAAACTCGACATCTTTGTGAAGTAGCCTTGTTAGTGGTTGAGTAATCTTTGCAAAATCCTTTATGAAACGCCAATAGAAGCCGGCGTGTCCTAAGAAACCACGAACTTCCTTTGGAGTAGTCGGATATGGCAACTTCGCGATGGCCTCCACTTTTGCCTTGTCGACTTCTATTCCTCTTTTAGAAACAACGTGACCGAGCACTATCCCTTCGGTCACCATGAAATGGCATTTCTCATAGTTCAATACCAAATTCTTCTCAACACATCGAGCTAGGACTTTGTCGAGGTTCTTCAAGCACGAAGTGTAAGAATCACCATAGAAGGTGAAGTCGTCCATGAAGACCTCTATGCACATCTCGATGAGGTCCGAGAATATGCTCATCATGCACCTTTGAAAGGTGCCCGGTGCATTGCATAATCCAAATGACATTCTTCGATAAGCAAACATTCCATAAGGGCGTGTGAACGTCATCTTATATTGATCTTCCTCTCGTACTTGGATTTGGAAATAGCCGCTATATCCGTCCAAGAAGCTAAAATAGACTTGCCCCGCAAGTCTCTCGAGCATTTGATCGATAATTGGAAGCGGGAAATGGTCTTTTCGTGTCGCCGCATTGAGCTTCCTATAATCGATACACATGCGTCATTTCGTCACTAAGCGTACTGGAACCAATTCGTTCTTCTCATTCTCGACAACTTGGAATCCAGACTTCTTGGGTATAACGTGTACGGGACTTACCCATTTGCTATCCGAGATGGGATAAATTATTCCCATGGATAAGAGTTTCAATACTTCTTTCAGCACGACCTCCCTCATGTTCGGATTGAGTTTTCTTTGATGGTCTCGGAAAGGTTTGCTATCCGGCTCCATGAGGATAGAGTGCTGGCAAATGTCGGAACTTATGCCGGTGATGTCGGCTAAAGTCCATCCTATGGCTTTCTGGTGCTTCTTCAGAATCTCCAACAATGCCTTCTCTTGATTTTCATCAAGTTCTTTAGTAATGATGACGGGCAGCGTCTCATTGTCTCCGAGATAGGCATATTTCAGATTTGTTGGAAGTGGCTTAAGTTCCAGCTTTGGTGCCTTGATGATTGACGGCAACAGCTTTTCAGAAGCGTCCTGGCAGGGCAGTTGAGACATGCTGCCGACAGTTTTTAATTCTGGAGTTGCGTACAAAGCCGAGATGCTCTCTCTGATCTCTTCGTCCCTCATACCTTCGAGGTCTGATTCGGTCAGTCCTTGAGTTAAGGTAACCTCCATTTTATCCTGCATCACATACGTCTCAAGATATTCTTGGTCAAAGCTTTCAATGGAGTCAGTAGATAAAGCATCTTCATTTTCATGATCAAAAGGCATCTTAAGTGCTTCATCAATGTGATGAACATAGATTTCATTATGATATGCAACACTTATAGATCCTTCATCTACATTGATATTGGCCTTCACATTTTTTAAGAATGGTCTACCCAATAGAACACCTGCAGTACCCTCAACCTTCCTATCATTAGTGTCTATGACATAGAAATCTGCTGGACAGAAAAAAGTTGTTAATTCTGACCAAGATGTTTTCAAGTAGACCTACCGGGGCAATGCATGACCTATCCGCTAATTGAATCACTTTGGTGGATACCCATTCAGCTCCAATCAATTGATTATAAATGGATAATGGCATAACATTAATGGATGCTCCTAAATCACACATAGCCTGCTTAATCATAACAATTTCCCATCAAGCAAGGTAGTGTAAACATACCTGGAGCAGCACACTTAGCGGGTAGCATCCTTTGAATGGTTGCCGAGAAAGAGTGGTCCATGACAATTTTCCCGGATTTCAGGATTTTTCTAGCAATAAAATCCTTCACGAACTTCCCGAACTTTGGAATTTTGACGGCTTCAAGGAAAGAAATATTGACCTCTAATTTCTCGAACAGCTTAAGGTAGTCCATGTACTCCTTGTTCGGCATCTTTTTCCTTTTCAGAGCTTCGGGAAAGGGTGGAGGAATCAGATTTTCATGTTCCGTGGCGGCCGTCGGGACGTCCTCCTCATCTCTTTCTTGTTACGGATCTTGACATCTTGCTCCTTCGAGCCTTCTGATGGTAGAGGCTGTTCTGCAGCCTTCTTCTTCTCTGCTGACTTCTCTGGGTGTCTTGCCTGTACAGTCGGGCCAGGTAGTTCCTTCCCCCCACACAACAGTTCTGGGTATTAGGGTTCTGCTGAGTTTGAGCTAGAAGCTGCCCTTCGGAAGTCTTTATTTCCTGAATGGTAGAATTGAGCTTATTCATCTGCTTGGCCAAATTCTCCATCGTCAATTGTTGCTCTTTCTTCGTTTGATTAATCTCCCGTTAGGTCTGCATCATATCCTTCTGCATTTGTTGCTGAAATGCAGTGGTGTCCTTCTGCGATGAAACCATTTCGGCCAAAAGCTTTTCTAAAGGGCTCTGCTGCTCCGACTGGGCAGGCGGGGCACTTTGCTGTTGAAACTGCCTTTGATGCGGGGGTCTATACGTCTGCTGATAGTTGTTCTAATTAGGAGGTTGGTATGGCTGTTGATAGCCTTGTTGCTGCTGGTATGGTTGCTGAAATTGGGTTTGAGGCGGATTCCTCGGCTGAAAATGCTCCTCTGATTGCTTCCAACGGAGGTTCAGATGAACCCCTTGCTGCCGACTCCAATTTCCTGCTGCATTTACATCTTCTCCCGAACATTGCAGCGACGTATGCCCTTTCTCTCTGCATGCTCCACATGCATGATCGGTATTCAATTGGCTCGAAGTAGGAGCGTTATGCTTAAGTAATAAGTCGAGCTTGTCTTGCAATAGGCTGAATTTTGCCTCCACCTTGCTATCGATCTCATCCATGTAATCGAAATGAGACCAATTGACAGCTCTTCTTGTTGGTCTCGGCCCTTTGTATTGTAGATTCCGCAAGTCCTTCAAAAATATTCCTTGCATCTTCGTAGAGGCTTGTGTGGAAATTCCCTCTCAGACCGATATCAACCATGGCTTTTGCTTCGTCTGTCATCCCTTGATAGAAAATCTATAGAAGCTCCACATCCGAGTAGCCATGGTTTAGACAACTATCGACAAGTCATCCGAATCTCTCCCAATATGCGCCGAAAGTCTCGTCGACTTCTTGAGCGATCCCGTAAATCTGCTTCTTAAGTGCGTTTGTCTTGGATTGCAGGAAATATTTCTTCAAGAAGACCGTACGCATCTGGGCCCACGTCGTGATCGTGTTTGGCTTAAGACTTGAGAACCACGCTTGTGCTCCATCTTGCAGTCTGAATGGAAAAGCCTTGAGCTTAAATGCATCCAGATTGCCTTGCCGATGCAGGTTGCAGGCTTGGTTGAACGACGCCAAAAAGGAATTTGGATTCTCGTTCGTCCTCCCATAGAACTTTGGCATGGCAGCGACCATGTTCAGCTTGAAATCAATTTGTTCAGTAGTTGTGATTTGGATTGGACCGGGAAGGTCCGCTCCCATGTCAAGCGATTAGGTATTCATCCTCAAAGGGTGTGGATTGTGCACTTCGTCCTCCATCTCTTCCTCCTCCGATTCTGAGCTAGTTACTGGAGTATTATGCCTTATTTTGTCGAACAAAATAGTCTCTGGTTCTGAGTCGCTGATTTGATCACCGACGTCTGTTCTGTCTCCTGACTGGGCAGTTAAGACGTTTCCTGCCTCGGACAGAATCTGTTGCTTTTGCAGCTTTGTCCTCTTCCTATTCCTCTTTGCTGTTTTCTCGACCTCTGGATCAAATATGAGAGGTTAGGGTTGGAAGACCTGCTCATGCAACACTTATAAGAACAAAAAGATTAGTAGAAAATAATAAAACTAGATAACACCGTTCCCCGACAATGACGCCAATTTGGTGATCGTTGTATTGCATCAAATAATACTGCAAAACTCGAGAATTATATCAATATAGTTCACAGGGTATCGAACACAGGGAACGGAGGACTAGACATATTATTTTTTCTACTTATCTTGGGTTTGGTTAGCAACCACGCAAGTTTTGGGTTTTTATCTAAACTAAGAACTTGTAAAAAGACTGAAAGAAATGTAAAAACTGGAAACTGAATAAAACTGTTTTAACTAGGCAGTTGGGAGATGGGTCCAGCAGAATATTCACACACACGTAATTCCAATCATCGGCACATAAAATGAATTAATCTTAAGAATCAACTAGTTATAGATTACCGTAACTTAAATTGCTTAATCCTCACTCCCACTTACTTAGTCGGTAACCGCCATGTTGGACATCGAAACGGTTACTTCCCTAATTTAGCTACAACATACGTTGTTGGGTAATCAATAGATTTAATAGCTAAACAGCTTTATCGAACTAAGGGAGCCTAGTATAGGAGCCTACTCGTATGTTGGGCATCTAATAGTCTCCTACCGGTTTAATCCAATTATTCTAAAGAATAACTTTGCTCCTTGTTCCACGAGAAACGATGGAAGTACTAAGTTAGCTACAAACTACGGAACTTAGGGTGGCCAATCCTAAATTACTAGTCAGATTAAATAAACCAGAATTAACCCGAAACCCTTCAATTAATTATTAGAACCTAAGCCTCATGTACTGTTCACGTGTGCGTTCTACATCCTGCCGGACCACTAAAAGTTTAGCTACTCACAAAACTGTCCTGACTGCACAGGTAAGACACTTTGCAAAACAGAACATACATCATTCGTAACCCTAATCCTAGCATGCACGAAAACTGAAAATAAAATAAAGATACGAACTAAAACTGAAAACGAAACACAAATTAAATTAAAACTAGAAATGAAATAGGATCAAGAGTACCGTTTAGTCTTCGATCTCTCAAAACGAACGGAAATTGGAAGTAACGATCTAAACTAAAAGTTCGAATATTGAAAAGCTGAATTACGAAAGTATTATTTCCTTCTACGTAAACTAAACGGCCTGCATGAAGTAAATGGAATGGTTGTTGGTTCTTCTCCTCGGCGGTGGTGGAATATCGGCGACGGTGGCGATGGCTTCGGTCGGCGGCGGCGGTGGCTTCGGAAATGGATCGATCGGAAAAGGATTGATGTGTTGTGGTTATGAGGAGGTCGAGAGCTATCGAAGAGGTCTCTAAATTTCGTGCCTTCCTCATCCTTTTATAATGCTCCTAGGAATTAGATCACATCTAGGGTTCCTTTTTGGATAAGGAAATGATCTATGAGATAAGGTAAATATCTCATCCTTCCTTATTTATCTCCTTTCCTTCCTTCCTTCTTTCCTTTCTTCTCTTCTTCTTTCCTTCTATCTTTTCTTGGCCAAATCCGCTCAAAATCTCGCCATTCCAGCTGGAAACTCGTTGCCACATCATTTCCACGTGTCGTGCCAAATCAGCCTATTTTCCTGCATAACTGCCAACAAAAGCGTCTCGCCTGCACAGTTAAGAGACTTTTCGGATATAAATAATTAGGTACGAAATCGACTCATCAAATCTTAATATATTAACTGACAAGTATGATGCTGCACAAAAGATGTTCGATGAGGTGCTGAAACATCAACGACATCATGAAAACCAATAAGGGATTGGCTACAATGCAAAGACTAATGCCAAAGTATATGATAGAGCTTAGAACGGTACCAAAATTACCCAAGTGGTTGATCTTCATGTCAGATTCATTAAGGCCACAAAGCAACCTAAATTGTCTCCAGAAAGGTCAGACAAAGGGAAGAGTAAGATGCATGATCAAAGATAGAGTCAAACTGAGACTAAAAGTCAGACCCGAGTTCAGACCTCACACAACTATCAGTCTGTGCCATCAGTTCAGAAGACATCAGCAATAGGATCAACACTTGTAGTACAGAACACTACCAAGAGGACAATCAACAAGAAAGGTTAGAATATTTGAACATTTGAGACCATCAGGGTCATTAGACAAGTTTGGGTTGGAAAGAACTAACTAACCTGTTAGGACCCAAGCAAAAATAAAGAGTACCGGGACCTATTTTCTTTGCAGGTGTAGAAGATTACCCAACAAGCGATCAATGCCCTAAAGAAGATGGCTTGGTACATGGACCATGGATGCTCCAAACACATGACATACATGAAAGATATCCTAACTCCTCTGGACAAACTATATGATACGGTACATTAACTTTTGGAACTACTTTAGTACCAAAAGTCTATTATGTCGAAGGACTTCGTCATAACTTATTTTCTGTTAGTCAGTTCTGTGATAATAATCATCAAGTCTTATTTTATGTTTGTTATGCTAACGTATTGTACAAGTCCACTGGAAATGTTGTATTGTAAGGATACAAGAAACGAGACATATATGTAGCTGACTGGTTAAGCTGTCAGCCTAATACATGCCTTATTGCAAGAAACAACTCAGATGTAGCTGGTTATGGCAAAAAATATTGAATCATCTAAACTTCAAGGCACTGAAAAAGCTTGCTCGGAAGTCCCTCGTCCGAGGAATGCCAAATGAAGTATTTAATAAGGAAAGAGAATATGAAGCATAACTTCGAAAGGAAAACAAACCAGATCCACTCACAAAGACAAAGAAATTCCTTCTACAAGTGGGATATTGGAACTACTACACATGGATTTGTTTGGACCAGTTAATTCTATCATTTTCGGAGGCATTAAGTATACCAAGGTGGTAGTAGATAACTACTCAAGATACACCTGGGTTATATTCTTAAGTAAGAAGAAAGATGTCAAGACTAAATATCCAGAACTACTCACCAACCTGAGTATTGAAAAAAAAATCAAAATCTAGGAGATATGATCTGATCGAGGATTTGAGTTCATTAACTCACATATCAGTGAATATCTCAAGGAGCATGGAATTAAGCAAGAAAGCTCTACTCCTAGAACACCTGAACAGAATGGATTAGCTGAAAGGAGGAATTGTACCCTAAAGGAAGCAATCAGATCTATGTTTGTTGAGTATGACATTCCTCAGAAATTCTGGGGGGAGGCTGTTACAACAGCCTACTATACTCAGAACAAATCCATTCTGGCTCATCTTCATTAATGCACACCATACGAACAATGTAAAGGGAGAAAACCTTCTATCTCTTACTTTCATATCTTTGGTTATCAGTGTTTCATTCATAACAATAGGAAAAAGAGTAGCTTAAAGCGTTTGAAAGCAGGTCCAACTCTGGAGTCTTCCTTGGATAGTCCTTAGTTAGAAAGCCTTCCATATCGTTAAATGTCTGACTTTTTGTATTGAAGAAACACCTCATATTGTGTTTAACGAATTTGCAAATGAGTGCAGGAAAGAAGCAAAGATCCCAAACCCTAAGGAACTCAACAAAACAATGAATTGAATCCGAACAGTAAATAAAGTTAGACCCTACTCCCTAATCTGAGTTGGGACAAAGAAGATGAACCAGTTCCACAGCCCAAAGGATAAATTTGAATCTACTTAACATATTTAATGTCAGGTAACCTCAGTCATTAAACAACCCTAGTGGTAACTGAGACTTCTACTGAAGTCATAAACTCGGGGGGAACATTAAATGATCCTGAAAATTATCACCCTCAAGCTGATTCTATTATTTCAAACTTATATATATTAGTACTTCTCAAACTAATACTCAAATTGACAACAATGATGATATTGTCAAGAGAAAGAACAATATCTAGAAGGACAGTCATTATCAAGAAGATATTATTGGCGATCTGAATACATAAGTCAAAACTCAGCATCAGATTGATTATGTCATGATATTCTGCTATTTATCTATGGAAGAACCCAACAATATTGAAGAAGCACTAAGTGATGTAAATTGGGTCAACACCATGCAGGAATAGGTGAATCAAAGTATGGGAACTAGTAGAAAGACTAACCCATTATGCGATTATTAGATCCAAAAAGGTTTTCAAGAACAAACAAGATGAGAACAACGTGATTGTCAATAATAAAGCAAGACTGGTAGTTAAAGGTTATTGTCAATCTGATGCAATTGATTACGATGAAACCTTTACTCCAGTTCCTCGATTGGAAGTTGTTAGAATATTCATGGCCTTCGCAGCTCATTAGAAATTCAAGGTTTATCAAATGGATGTCAAGTGCACATTTCTTAATGGCGATCTTAAAGAAGTATAAGTCGATCAACCCCCAGGATTCATTAAGGGTGATTAGGTTTATAGTTTGAAGAAAGCACTATATTGTTTGAAACATGCACCTCGAGCCTATTATGAGACACTATCAGCTTATCTTCTAACCAAGGATTTTAGAAGGGAATAGTCGATCGAACTTTCTTTCGACTAGTGAAGGATAATCATATTCTATTTGTTTAAATCTATGTTGACGATATTATATTTGGGTACACTAACGACGATCTCTGCATGCAATTCGAGTCTATGATGACAAGTTAGTTCGAAATGTCCATGATGGGCGAAATGAACTATTTTCAAGGACTTCAGGTCAAGCAATCTGCTGACGGGATATTTATTAATCAGGTCAAATATGCAAGGGACTTAATTGCCAAGTTCAACCTAACAAATAGCAATTCAATTTGGATACCTATGAATACTAATTAGAGGATGGAACCCGATGTCAACGGTAATCAAGTTAATCAGACCGAATACAGAGGCACTATTGGTTCTCTCCTCTTTCATACGACAAATCGACCTGATATTATGTTTGCAGTTGGGGTCTATGCTCGCTATCAAGCCAACCCCAAATTGAGTCACATCGAAGCCTCCAAGCTAATTATTCGTTACATCAAAGGAACCGTAAATCTAGGTCTTTAGTAACCTTCAGAAGATAACCTGGAACTAACCGAATATTCTGATGCAGATCTTGCATGTAGTAAGTTTGATCGAAAGTCCACTTCAGGAGCCTGTCAGTTCCTAGGAAACAAACTGATCTACTGCTTTTCAAAGCAACAGAATTCAGTCACGACATCAACAACTGAAGCTGAATATATGGCTGCTGGAAGTTGTTGCTCATAATTTTTATGGTTGAAGCAACAATTACGTGATTATCAAGTTATCACTATTAATGTTCCTATTTTTCTGTGACAGCTCCAGTGCCATATCAATCACACAGAATCCAGTGCTTCACATATGATGTAAACATGTTGATATCCGACACCACTTCATTCGAGATCATGCTGAAAAAGTGATATCAGACTAGAAAAGATTGATACTGAACGTCAACGAACTGATATATTCACCAAACCTCTGCCTGAAATAAGGTTTCTCAAACTCTCCATGGGCCGAGTCTATTGGATCCCAGGCGAGCATGACATAAGCAAGGGGGAACCTTAGTCAGACCTAAGCTAAATCAGTTCTAAATGTGAGTACACCTATCTACATGTGGTATCAGTCAGTTACAATATCTGACTGAGAGGTTTGCGTATCAGACCCAATTTGCATTTACTATGCTTCAATTATTTCTAGTTTTCATTTAAAGCATTCATGCGGTCTGAAATTCCTACGCATTTAATACACACCGTATCGCAATAATGCGCCGCCAATATATAGGATATTATACTATTAAATCTTATAAATCAACTTTGCCACCATATCTTACTTTTTCACATGTAATCTAGACCGTTCATTTTAATTTCTAAATTATATCTGAACCATCGATCTGAAATAAACCCTTCATATATTCGCTTTTCCGCCTTTTTCGAACTTTACCGTTTCTTTTGCAAACTCTCCTATCAAAAACCACTCTCTCATTACTTACTCTCTTCAAATCTTTACTTCACGCATTTCATTGAAGTTTATGAAGTTTATGTGTTAGTAAAGAGGTATACATTGTTACATTCCCTTTATTTATGTTATACATTGTTTAGAATTCTAACTCTGTTCATTGCAGAAATGGCACCAAAATCTCAACACAAGGAAACCACCGCGCGTCCTACTATGTTCTAGTTGTATAACTTGGACGCGCTCTTATCTAGCGTCTCCTATGACCCCGCCTACCCACCCATTCTACTTTCACTTTGGGGTATCTGATGCCATGGATAACGTCTTCAACTCTCTTTGCCGCTCCAACCTGAAGAAATTCATATATCCCGAACCTGAGATGCTCCTACCTGGACATGTTGTCGAGTTCTACTTATAAATCAAGAAGGAGGCCGACAAGGTTCTTTCCAAAGGAAGACATAATAGTACCTCGTACAGAATCCGAAGACCTAAGTGTAGCGCGACACGTGTCCATGCATTCAATACATGAGACCGTTCTGAACATGTAGCCAATACGAGATTGATCTTGTTCAACATATATTTCCCCTAGCTCGTCTATAAATAGCAGAAGACCTCTCTCTTAGAGGTTACGAAATTTCAAAGAAGCTTAAGCATACTCAAGCAAAGAACAAGCCCTTACTATGTTCACTTCAAAGTTCCATTGCTAGAAATTTCCTGTTGTTCATACTTCAGGTATTAATATCTTATCATAAGCTTGGAGTAGAGAGTGTTTCATACTCTTGTATTTGAACAAAACTCATACCCACATAATATCTTGTTAGATAGAAGCTGATAGATTGGTTTATAGTTTGGTAGTTCGTTCGATAGATTGATTATTTGTATTCATCTGCACTCATCAGTCTACGAGTATCCTGTAGTGGATTCCTGCTGAGAAAGCAGAAGAGTGGACATAGGATCTTATGAATCTAAACTACTATAAACTCTGTGTTATTTACCGTTTCATTGCATTCAACTTACAATTCACTACATACTTATCAGTTTGACTGTTGCATTTAGAAAAAACCATCTTTCTAAAAGGGCCTAATATATTTTCCACATATTCTATGACTGACTCACTATGAGTCAGCCTATCTGATCTTAAAAAGCAAAGTTTGACATCAAGTGTATTCCTTTCCTTAATCAACAAGCCGTCGCCCCTTTCCTTTCCTTCTTCGTTTTTTGTCTTTCTTTGATAAAAAATGCGTCATCCTTCTTTGGAAAATACAACGCCACCTTTGTCCTCATCATAAGCCACATCACCCCCCCTTAAATCGCAAAAGCGACCCAATAAAAGTGCTCCAACTGCGTAGTTGGGTGACATTTTGGCCAAAAATAAATAGGTACGGAAATGACTCATCACGAATCTAGCAAATTAGTCAAGATTCTAATGTACACGAAACTAAAAATTGATTTTGCAAAAGAGGGAGGTATCCGTAAACTCTACCGATTGTAGAGTTATTATTAGTTCATTATTATATCTAACGACTAGCGAGATCCGACATAACATATGTTGTATGTGTATGCGCAAGTTTTCAAAGCGGATCCTAAGCAAAGCCATCTAGACTCAACAAAGATTATTCTCCGCTACTCGAAAGGAACACCTGACATAGGGTGATGAGTCATTTCCGTACCTATTTATATATGGCCTAAATGTCACTTAACTGTGCAGTTGGAGCACTTTTATTGGTAGTTTGGCTGATATAAGGGGTAATGTGATGTATGACGAGGACACAAGGTGGCAATATATTTTCCAGTAAGGATGAAAATTGAAGAAGGAAAGGAAGGGGGCAGATTGCTTCTTGATTAAGGAAATGATGAGATATTACCTTATCTTATATATCTTATCTTACCAGAAGACTTGCCCTAGATTTGTTTTGATCAAGATTGCAGCCTATATAAAGGAGAAGAGGCATGAGAATTAACATGCTATTCATATCTGATACATCACAATTCTTAGGCCGCCACTTATAATACATCCGAAGAATCCGAAGTTCCATTTTAATTTAATGTTTTTGAGAGTTGGAGCGGCGGAGAAACACTTGTTTTATCTTTTTATGTTCATGATTGAAGGCAATTTTAATTCCTGCATTTAGATTTTGTCGTTGTTAGGAGAGATCGAAGACTTGTTAGTCGGTACTCTCGTTTTTGTTAATCAGTCATTTTTCATTGTCAATTCATTTTTCGTATTTATGGTTTCGTTTCTTAATTTTCGTGCATGCTAGTTTTAGGGTTACAAATGTTTACTTTTCTATTTTGCTAAATGTCTTGCTTGCGTAGTCGAGACATTTTCATGAGTAGCTACACTTTTTGTGGTCCGGTGGGATGTGAAACACGCATAATGATAGTACGTGAGGCTTAGGTGCTTAAAGTTAATCGAAGGGGTTTTAGATTAATTTTGATTTATCTAATCTGACAATTAGGCCTGATCACCTTAGGTTCAGTCTGTAGCTAACCTAGTACTTCTATCGTTTCTCATATAATAAGGCTAAAAAAGTATCAAGATTATTCGTAAGAGTAATGGAATTAAACCAGTAGGAGACTATTAGATTCCCAACATATGAGTAGGCTCCTAAACTAGGCTCCCTTATTACTCAAAGCTATTTAGTTATTAAATCTATTGATTGCTCAACAATGTAGGTTGTAACTAGAGGAGGGAAGTAGTCGTTTCGATCCCACCATGGCGGCTATCGACTAAGTAACTGGGAATAAGGGTTGTGTCAATTTAATTACAACGATCCTATAACTAGTTTATTCTTAAGATTAATTAATATTTCTGGCCGAGGATCGGGAATATGTTTGTGTGGAATATTCTTCTGGACTTGTCTCTTAGTTGCCCAGTTAATACATTTTCTATCATTTTCGGTTTTATTCAGTTTTAGTTTAGTATAATCCCAAAAGTTGCATGGTCCCTAATCAAAATCCAAAGATAAATAGGAAAAATAATGACTAGCCTTCGTTCCCTATGTTTGATACCTTGTTAGCTATACTATAGCAATAGAGAACATTCTCACGCTCCAGATATCGTATGTAGCGATAGAGAACATGAGCATTCCATATTTTGTTGACTGTTCAGCCATGATAGCAGATCGTGAGAAGCTAAGGTGCAGATAGACAAGGTAGAAAAAGATCTGATCAAGTTGACCAAGTAAACAAAAATAGTAGTCAGTTTGACCACTACTCGGTTACCAATTATTGGTCCCGACAGGATTTCAAGTGTAGTAGAGGGGGGGGGGGGATACACCTGATTTCAAACTTTTGCCTTTTTTAGATCGGAGAGGCTGAGTAATAGTGAGTCAGTCAGGAAATGTGCGGAAATATATTAGGCCCTTTTGTAAAAATACTTTTCGTGAATGCAGCAGTTCAGCTGATAAAGGTATGATAATAAACAATGAGCTGCAATGAATAAAAAAGTAAAGAACACAACAATTTTATAGTGGTTTGGATTCACAAGATCCTACATCATCATTTTTGCCTCCTTTCAAAAATCCACTAATGGATACTCGTAGACTGACGAGCGCATATCAATACAAACAAACAAACAATCTATCTAACAATCTATCCAACATACTATCTATTAAAAACGGTTCTATCAAAGATATCAGGTAGGGGTTTGGGTTGTTCAACAAACAAGAGTATGAAACACTTTTGACTCCAAGCTTTTGATGTGTATGCTAATACACTTGGAGTATGAAAAACAAGGGAATTTCTAACAATGGAACAATGAATATGAAAGTAAGGGCTTCTTCTTTTGCTTGAGTATTGTTGGGAGATGATTCAGTAGCCTAGTGCTCAGTAGATTTGAATGATCCCAAAACCCTACTTCGATTGATGAACCATTCAGTTGTATTTGTTTTGTTCTATCTCTGAGAGTTTCAGACTCAGTAGACATCCTTCCTACATGGTTCAGGCATTCAGTTCTGTCTGCTAATTCTTCAGTAGACTATTAGCCTCAGTACCATGAGAAGAAGGCTTAGTAGTACTGGACTCACCAGGAGCAGTATACTGAAAGGAGTCAGTAGAACTAAACTCAGCAGGAGTAGTTCACTGAACTCAGAGTGGATCTTCAGTAGAGCTGAACTCAGCAAGAGTATGCTACTGAACATAGATAAGACTCAGCAACGGCCAGACAGTCTCCTGACTATTAGAAATCTTATAAGTCAAATCAGCAAAGTCATAGGAGGTATAGAGAAGTCAGCTTCAGATCTGCCTTGAAGTCTGTTTGTCTCACCTACTTTCTTCAGCCTCGACCAAAAACAAGCAGCTAGCTGTTTACTTTCTGATTAAAGCTGCAAGTCAACTCTTTCCGGAAATAGAGGGAGAGGACTCTGTCACCATACTTTGAAAGAGCCGTTAGCTACCGAAAAGAGAGAGACACATGAATCGTCGGCTCCAACGGATCTTTCTATGCCTCTCATCTATAAATAGAGGGAAGATTTCCATGCCTCTCACGGCACATACAAGAACACACGAGCATTTACGAGCAACTCAGAATCGACTTAAAGCTTTTCGCAAGATCTTCAAAGAGCTATTCCAAGCGAAAGGCGACATACTTGCTCAAAGGGAACCGAGCTGAATCAGATCATAAGCCTCTAGTATCCAAGCGACTGAATACGAACCCAGAGTTTATACTTAACCGTTCGTCGCTCTAGAAGCCACTTTCTCGTTCCCTTCCCTCTAACCTAAGCTCAGCAGACCATATTTATATCTTAGATCGAAGGAGTTCAATCCCTTAACTGTTCTTTATTGTAAAGAACTCCTTCATTGTTGGAGAGTTTGTCAAACACTTTAGTTTGATACCTTGTAAAGTGACACTTGCTCAGTATAAATCTCAAGACCAGTGTTTGTCCAGTGCACAAACCGACTGAGACTAACTCAGTATAATGAAATAGCCTCCTGATCTTTTCGGGACAGTGGACGTAGGATTGTTGGATCCGAACCACTTTAAGATCGCTTGTGTTCTGCGTGTTTTCTTTACTGTTGCATTGGTTACTGTTCATACTGAAAATATCTTTCAAAATCATTCAACTGTGTTTCAAAAAAGCTTAAAATATTGCACTAATATACTGAAACAGTTTGCCTAAAAACGTTTTCTAACTCAACTGAATTTGGGCCTAGACATTTCCACACTCTACTGAATTTCTACTGAACGATACTGAATTCTAACCTAAGTCAGCTAGCAGACCTCATTGAAGTTAGTCAGTCTGCCACGCGATTCAGAACAACTTATCTGGTCTACCGAACCTGTTCAGTACGACATCTTCCTGAAAGGGACTGTTCGCGTTTTAAGTTGAGAAAGTTTTCAGGTGTATTCAACCCCCCCCCCCCGCTCTACACCTGAACGTTTATCTCAGGACCAACAATTGGTATCAGAGCAGGCGTTCTCTAAGACTCTTATTTTCTGAAACTGGTCTACTTGAACGGATCCAGAAAAGTTTTCACTGCATATCATTCTTCATTCATATCACAATTTTCAATGTTTGATATGTCAAGAATCAGGATGGTACCCATGTTCTCAGTAGAGAACTACAGGGTATGGCGAGTCAGAATGGAAGCACATCTGACTTCCCTCCATGACAGCATGACAGAGGTACTGGAAGACGGACCTATTGTTCCTATGATTGATAGTGTCGAATCCGAGGATCCAACACAAGGAGGCGGCATGGTGACCGGGAAGAAGATCCCCAAAGATAGAAGTGTCTTCACTCCTGAAGAAAAGAAGCTTCACAACTTAGACCGGGTTGCCAGAAATACCATACTGACCACCCCGAGTGATTCCTATCTCGGAAGAGTTCAGGACTGCAAGTCCGCAAAGGAACTCTGGGATGCTCTAGCGCTACTGAGTCGGGGGACTCAGATGATCAAAGCAAACAAACTGGCGCTGGAACTTCAGAAGCTGGAGAGACTGTCTCTCATGCCTGGCGACACGATTAAAGATCTTAACGTCAGATTTACGGATCTGATGAACACCATCAACGGGCTGGGAAAAACATTCTCCAACCGAGAAATGAATCTCAAGATATTGAGAGCACTTCTGGACGGACATTGGACTCCATTCGTTACATTGCTTAGACATTCTGACCTTGATATTTTTTCTCCTGATCATATCTTTTCAGAATTAAAAGCTGAGGAGTTCGAGTTCGGCCTACCCCAAAGGAAGCAGCGAGCTGAAGCTGACACTCAAATCGACCATGCTTTCAAAGCATCAGTCAGCATAGCAGCTCTCGCATCTAGCAAGGTAGAACCTTCACTCAATGATCTACGAGAAGGAAACTTAGCTAAGAAATACGCACTGCTTGCCGTGAAGTATCAGAAGGAGAAGGAGAGGCGTAGAAAACTCTCTAGAGTCGTCAGAGACTCAAAGGGTAAGTCAGAATATACACCCAAGCACACTCCTGAATCGCATACTTCTGATTGCAGGAAACAGGAGGACTCAGCTCAGTCGAAAGACAGTGAGAGCAAAGAAGATAGAGTCACCACCTGCTACAACTGCAAGAAGCTAGGACACTACGAATATGTCTGTCCTGAGCTCAGTACTGCTGAGTGAGCAGCACGCAAAGCTCGAAGGAAGAAGTTCATCAAGAAGCGTCAAGCATATATTGCTGGTGAACTCTCAGACGACTCAGATGAAGTCGACTCCTTCATAGATTCATCAGATGATGAAGCGACATTCATGGCCATAGAGCTTGAAGAAGATGCTGAAAAATGTCTTATGGAAGGAGAAGAGGATGAGGTAAACTCTCATACTCCATTTAACTCCTCTTCACACTGCACACACGACACTATTTTAGGTACATGAGAGAATCTGGATATCTCGATTGCGTATGAGGAATTATTAGACGAGCAGATTCAGATGAGCCTGCAGCTCAGTAAGACTCTTCAGGAGTTGGATACCCTGAAAGTGGAAAATCAGAGACTTTCTCAGGAGAGTCAGGTTGCTACTGAGTCAGAAGGACTTGTGTTGAGACTCAGAGAGGAGACTAACTCTCCGATGACCAAGTCTTAGCATCAAGAAGATCAGATCTCAGTACTAACCAATGACTTAACTTAAAAGGATACTGAACTGAGTCTACTTAAGCAAGAGTTGCTAGGACTTCCGACCGAGCATGAAATGCTTAAGAAAAGTGATGATGTCTGGAGGAATCTTATGATAGAGAGGTACATGGGCGTTGAAAAGATGTTTGAGGCAATGCTAGCCAGCAACAAGCCTAAGCACTGCAAGGAGGGACTTGGATTCAGTCATGGAGCCTCCTCATCTGCCCCAGTACGCTCAGAGAACCGGCTAGCTGATAGGTTTGTTCAAGGGGAGACTATCAATGCTAAGACCCTAAACCCCCTAGCAAAGAACAAACAGAAGATGAAGGCACCTCATCCTAGCTATCAGCATTCTGACAAGATCAGCTCTAAATCGCCCCAGCTCAGTCAAGGGGGAACCAACAAAGTTAAATGGGCTGATCAATATGGACCTCCACAGCTGACACATCCAGCTCAGTATGGGTCATATTACTATGATCCTATAGTCAGAAGAGGACCTAAGAGTCAGAAAATAAAGAAGAAAGCCGTTCAGAAGGCAAAGTTCAGCAGTCCACCTACTCAGAAGATCAGGACTCCTGAACATGTGAAGCCTCAGAAGTTAGTATCGACCAGTCCAGTGGTCAAGTATGTTGATCAGAGTGGAAAGAAACTATTTGAGACCACAAGGGTCGTGAGACAAATTTGGGTTTCCAAAACTAACATCTAAGGACCCAAAATCAAAAATAAAGTGTACCTGAATATAATTACGTTTTTGCGGGTGCACAAGGACCCTTGGTATGTGGACGGCGGATGCTCAAGACATATGACATACCGGGAAGGACTTGCGAAGAATTATACTGCGAAGAAGGATCCGGAATCGAGTTTGGAGACAATGCAAAAAGCTATACCAGAGGCTATGGAACACTCAGCATTGGAACCGCCACAGTTCCAAGAGTTTCATATGTTGAAGGACTTCAGCATAATCTTCTCTTTGTTAGTCAATTTTGTGATAACTCGAATAGAGTGATTTTTTACGCTGGTTTTTGTGATGTCATTGATAAATCAACAGGGAAAACTATGTTATCAGGTTCGCGCAAAAAGAATATCTATGTAGCTGAGTGGAACTCAGCTGAACCTGTAGATTGCTTGCTAGCAAAGAACGATAACAGAACAGGGTGGCTCTGGCACAGAAGACTCAGCCATCTCAACTTCAAGACGTTCAACAAGCTAGCTAGAAACGCTTAAGCAAGAGGACTGCCGAATGAAGTAGTCAGCAAAGACACCTAGTGTGAAGCATGTCTAAAGGGAAAGAAACAAAGAAGCAAAATCCGCATGTTCCATCGCTTTCCACTGATTGAATCCTTCAGCTGCTACATAAGGATTTATTCGGTCAAGTTTCTCCAGTGACGATCAGAGGCAAAAAGTATGCTTTAGTGGTCATTGATGACTGCTCGAGCTACACATGGGTCATATTTATTGCCAACAAGTCTGACGTCAAAATAGAGTTGCCTACGCTTCTGAAAAAGCTCAGTGTCGAGAAGAACACCAAAATTATAAAGAAACGTTCAGACAGAGGAACTGAGTTCCTGAATTCGATGGTGGAGGAGTTCTGCAAAGCTGAAGGCATAGTGAATGAGACGTCTGTCGCGCGCACGTGTCAACAAAATGGGGTTGTTGAAAGGAAAAACAGAACACTCAAAGAAGCAGCAAGAACCCTGCTCGCAAACTCAGGACTCCCATCCAAATTATGGGCAGAAGCAACTGACACTGCATGTTACACTCAGAATAGATCTCTACTGACTAAGCAGCATAAGAAGACAACACCATATGAATTATGGAATGGCAGGAAGCCTTTCTTATCTTATTTCCATATTTTTTGGTGTTCATGCTTTATCCACAATAATGGAAAGGACCAGTTAAAGACTTTTGATAGCAAGTCAGACCAAGGAGTCTTCTTAGGATACTCTCGGGTCAGCAAAGCCTTCAGAGTTTTTAACTACCGGACCCTTTGCGTGGAGGAATGCCCTCATGTTGTTTTTAATGAGTTTGCTATTGAAGACAGGAGCAGAAACTCAAAATCAGAATCTGAGGACATCAGAAGCAGCTACAGGATCTGAGCCTAAAAGATAAAGTTGAAAAGATCCAGCTGTGTTGGGATGATGATTCAGAAGAGGAAATTGAAGATAAGACTACTGAATCTCAGCCAGCAGCAGGAGTAGCTGAATAGATTGACTATAATGAAGAGTTTGACTCTACTGAACAGAGTCAATCCCAGGTAACTCATGTCGATGAAGAAACTCAAGTGGTAACTGTGACCTCTACTGAGGATAATAATTCAGGGGGAACAAATGAATTCCTGAGCTGAATGCCCCTGAACCTGGTGACTCAGTAGACCCAACTCTTGTAACTGAATTACTTCAGTCTCAGAATAGTACAACTGAAATGCCTAACTCACCTACTATCTGTGTTGAACAAATTTCAGATGAAGAGTTGAAACATCGCCGATCGTGGCTGGACGCTCACACTTCTGAGTTGGTTATTGGAGATCCTTCAGCTAGTGTAAGGAAAAGATCCAGATTTTGTCAGGGAGAAAGCGCATTATATTCCTGCTTCTTATCTACCGAAGAACCTCAATCAGTTGAGGATGCACTTAAGGATGCTGATTGGATCTTAGCTATGCAGGAGGAACTGAACCAGTTTGCAAGAAACGAAGTTTGGGAGCTTGTTGACAGACCCCGACATCAACATGTGATCGGAACTAAATGGGTCTTCAAGAACAAGTGAGATGAAAACAACGTCATAGTAAGGAACAAAGCGAGAGTCGTGGCAAAAGGCTGCTGTCAAGCCCGAAGGGATAGATTTCGATGAAACTTTCGCTCCAGTTGCAAGATTGGAGGCAATCAGACTATTCCTAGCCTACGCAACACATCAATGTTTCAGACTTTATCAAATGGATGTGAAGTCTGCGTTCCTGAACGGCGTACTGAAAGAAGAAGTCTATGTAGAACAGCCTCCCGGCTTTCAGCAGGGACATCAGGTTTATAGACTCAGAAAGGCTCTGCATTGGTTAAAACAAGCACCCAGGGCTTGGTACGATACCCTGTCTGAGTTTCTTCTTCAGAAAGGTTTTCTGAAGGGCACAGTAGACCGTACATTATTCAGCATTCGACTGGAAGATGACATCTTACTTGTGCAGATCTACGTAGATGACATAATATTCGGATCAAAGAATGTCATCACGTGTCAGTAGTTTGAGAAAATGATGAAGGATAAATTCGAGATGTTGATGATGGGAGAGATGAATTATTTCCTCGGTTTTCAAGTCAAACAATCTTAGAAAGGAACATTCATCAATCAAGGCAAATACACTCGAGACCTCATGAAGAAATTCGATTGCACATCCGGCAAACCAATCAAGATACTGATGAACACGAATATGAAAATCGATCTTGATAAAGACGGAGTATCAGTAGACCATACTGAATTTTGTGCTATTATTGGTTCATTATTATATCTAACTACTACTCGACCTGACATAACTTATGTTGTAGGTGTCTGAGCTCGATTTTAGGCGAATCCTAAGCAGAGCCATATGTACTCAGCAAAGAAGATTCTCCGCTATCTCAGAGGAACACCTGACATGGGTTTATGGTATCCAACAGATGATAATATTGAACTAACTGGTTATTCTGATGCTGACTATGCAGGATGTAGGATTGACCGAAAGTCAACTTACGGAACTTGTCGGTTCCTTGGCGAAGGCCGATCTCATGGTTTTCAAAGAAACAACATTCAGTAGCGACGTCAACTACTAAAGCTGAATACATGGCTGTCGGAAGTTGCTACGCCCAAATCATTTGGCTGAGACAGCAGCTACGCGACTATGATGTCATTCAGAATGAAGTGCCGATCTTCTGCGACAGCTCCAGTGCGATTGCAATCACTTAGAACCCTGTACTTCATACTAGATGCAAGCACGTGGACATCAGACACCACTTCATTCGTGATCATGTCGAAAAGAAGGATATCAGGATGGAGAAGATCCATACTGACCATCAAAGGGCCGATATTCTGACCAAGCCCCTAGCTGAAGCAAGATTCAGAGAACTTTCAGTAGAGCTAGGTCTGCTGGACCCTACTGACTCCACTCTGTAAGTGGGTTCAGGAGAGGAGCATTCAACAAGGGGGAGTGTTCATTCTAAGTACTGAACTCATTCAGTACATGGAGATTAAAAAACCATCTACACGAGGTATCAGCTGACTACGATGTTCAGCTGACAGGTTTACGTATCTCTACACAGTAGCCAATGAAATATTTTATGTATTAATGATTCAGATTCAGCTTCATATTCAATGCCTTAGAATATTTCATTTAATATAACGGTTTACATTTAATACACGACATTCTATGCTAAGTATGATGAACTCTGCGGCGCATTAAATGCATGACTAATCAAGTTACTTCTTTGGCTATATACAACTGTAATTTGACTTAGGCGGCTATGTTGATCATTACCTATTTTATAACATTAAATCTTAGCCGTCCATCTCATAAAGCAGATTTAAATTGAACCGTAGATATAAAACTGTTCATCTTCTTGATCATATAAAACACGTTCAAAGATAGAAAATCGCCATTTTCGCTCTGCATCTTTCGAACCCCAGATTTTTCTGAGAAAAATCATCTACTCTTTGCAAACAACTCTTAAAACTTCTCAGAAATTACTTCGGTAAATTTCATGCACATTCAGTATCACGTATATATCTTTGTATTATTTTTTCGATAGTGATATTTTCTCTTGCAGATCAAAGTCATGGCAGCGAAGAACATCACAGTAACTGTTCCAGCAAATATGGTGGAGATCCTTGAAAAAGACCGTGTTTGGTGTGAGCCAATCATGGAATTCGACGCCTGCGAGTTGGATTTCATGGAGGAAATCTTTGAGGCGTTGAGGGCGTCTGGTCTGGAAGCTTTTCTCTCAAGGAAGCCTGCTTACTTCCTTCCCAGACAGATTTCAGAGCTATACCTGAATTCTGAATCCGTAGACGGCAATATAAGAGGTCGGTTTATCATTCACCACGTCCCAGACCCCGCCCGTGCCGTATCAGAGATCAAGCAGATGTATATCAGAGAAGCTCTTCAGCGGAGCTTTCAGCTTCCCAGCACCGGCATCAACATTGCGGGCTATAAGGATGATCTCATGGACGAATACCTGGAGATCTTCTGCGGAAAGCCTACGTCGTTCAGGGCTGCCTTCCCGAAGAATGCTATGTTGCCCAAGTATAGAGCACTGGCTTATATAGTCACCCAGATCTTGACTAGCCAGGCAGGGTCATTCGATCAGGTGTCCAGACCTAAGATACAGATGATGATGACTATCTATGACAGAGCCCAAGTCAACTGGATAGAATTCTTCCTGAAAGAGTTCATGACCCAGGCCGCAAAGTTTGATAAGGCCTCAAACTATCTAACTGTCAAGGGTAAGCTTCTTTACGGGATGAAGCTGACAGTTATGATAGAGGATTTCTGTGGTGCTGACCACCATGTTCACGCTGACAAAGGGTACTTCCAACCCTAAGAAGGTCAGGTTTCAGAGCAGGGCACTAGCCCTTCAGCAGATCGGATCAAGGCCTGCTGAGACCAAGAAAGGCTCGAAGAAAACCTCTATTCTGACCGAAGAGGTCACCACCAAAGATAGCTCAGAAGACACTATCCAAGAAGCAGATGGCGGTCTCTAAAGCAGTCGTCGTACCTCCCCTCCAACTGAGAGATGAGGCAGAATCTTCTGAGAAGACTGTCTTAGTAGAGAAGGCAGTCTCCACTGAAAAGGGAGAGGAAGTGGAACAGGGGTCCGCTGATGAACCTGCTACTCCTATCACTTAGATGTCTCCGATAGAAGTCGAAGACTCGGAGACAGCTTCTGAAGCCGAGACAATCGGGATGGAGGCCTCAACTCTTCAATCCAGAGCCTCCCAAGAAGTCTCAGAGGCCATTCCTGAGATATCGAGTCATTCTGACTTTGTCACTTTAGCCAGACAGGCCCGACTTCATACTCTGATAAGGTTCTAGGCGTGGTCAACTCTAAATAGACTAATCCAACACCACCCTGCGAACAGGTTCATGAAGAGGGGCTTCTGATCCATGAGAAGATAGGCTATTCAGAGCCGGCGGATATCTGCTCCATGGAAGACCTAAGGGTGGCTATGCTGGCCTTGCTGAGTGACAGAATCTCCACTTCAGCAGCCGCGCCTTCCGATGGGTCCGATCCTGATGATCAGGACCCGCCCCATTATTCAGGCCCTGAGAAGCCTATTGAGGGATCTCAACTGGAGGAGGGTGCCCCACCAACATTGCTGAAATCCCACTCAGCATCCTCCCTCCAGGTCCGTCGGCGGCTGGTACCTCTCAGGCCACGGACCCAATACAGCTTCTGCTGTGTCTGCATTTGAGGTAGCGCCCAGCCCTAAAACCCGACGCTCAAAGACTATGGCCAAGGCACTCAGAAGTCAAGGCGCTCAGAACCGACTTCTTGCCAGGGCTGTCCACAAGACGTGGAAATAGTCTACTCAGGCTCAGAGTGAGGAGATGAAGGAGCTCCAAACTTAAATTCAGAACACACCAGCTCCGGACTTCTCTACCATACTGACAGATGCTCTAGCCACTCAGCGAGCCGAGTATGAGAAGCAACAGAAACTGATGGAAGCTACTAAGAAGAAACTTCTTGAAGATTATAAAGCAGCCCAGTCAGCCCATGCTGAATCCATCTCTTCCGTGAGTCAGGCCGCAGAACTCCGACTCCAGAATATTCAGAAGGCTCTGGAAGAGAAGATGGATTAGAAGTTGCAAGCAATTCAGACCATCGTGGAGTCTTCCCATAAGAAATATGGAGATGAGCTCACTGACGAGAGGAATGAACTCCATGAACACCTCGAGAAACTGCAGACAACTTTGGATCAGCTGGCCTCTGCATACACCGGTCTGAATGAGAAGGTGCAGGTACCGACCCTTGGCCCAATTGATGATGGCCAAAAGGGGGAAAGGGAAAGGATACTGAAGGAACCGAGGTTAACCAGGTCAGTAAGAGGAGCAACCCAGACTCGCCAATCTGCTCCGACTAAACCCCAAGGCACAGGTCAGGCCCAGGGTGTCTCAGCAGCAGGAGATGTAGTGTCTACTGAGACCGGCGCAAGCGGCTCAGGACCTAAGGACTCAGCAACCCAAACCCTGCCTGAGCTTATCAAGGAGGTTGTTGATTATGCTAAGGAGGACTCTGATGAGGAGCAAACTCCTCTGCCTCCTCCGGTGGCAGGTAAGGGGAAGAAAGTTCTGAAACTCCCAACCCTACCGAAGAAAGGAACCAAGAGGTTTATAACCCATGAGGAGAGAGCTCGGATAGAAGGCGATGAGAAGCTCGCCGGGGGAGATTGCTTGAGGAGAGGCTACTAACAAGCCCAAGAAAGCCCCTGTTAAGGGCAAGACCAAGGTTAAAGGGGGAAGGAAGCCTGGATCGAGGCCACCCCCTAGGAAACCGAAAATTAGCGATGAGGCGATAAAGAGAAAGAGAGGGAATAGGAACAGCGACGGCAGCGGGTGGTAGGGTGGAACTAAGTCAAAATCTCAAACACCAGGCTGAGTCGGAAGAAGAGCAAGAGCATGTTCCATCATATGTCCCCTCAAAACCCAAGAACAAGAGATGCAAGAAATATGGGACTTGATGGACGGATATCTAGACGGCAGGTGCCGAAGCTCGTCGGATCGGTGAAGCCAGATAGAGGCTCAGACTCGAAGATCTAGAAGCTCTAAAGCTCAGGATTGAGAAGGAGGCTAGAGAGAGGTTCCTGAAAAAGCTGAAATTCCATATAAATATAGAAGGAGCAGGAAACCTACCGATCTCAAGATCCACAGATGGCCTAGAATTGACACATGGATGCCATGGGAGCGGACGCGAGAGGTGGGAGACTCTCAAAGCTGAATTTATCAAGAGGTATTACATCTGGAGGTAATGGACTCTGGAGGTAATGGACTGACATGCACAAAGCTACAGCGTTTGCTAAATGGCTTCTGGTGAGCGACCCTGAAATATATGCCAGAGTCCAGAAAGCCTTAGCTGAGAAGATTGATGTCAGAGTTCCAGACCCTAGACCTCTGCCCCCTCCACAAAAGCTCGACGGATCATTGCATGTTGGAGTCATTGAAGGAGAGGTCAGAAGTGTAGTCCAAGCTTTTGATCTTGATGAGTCAGATCCTGCTGATATGCTGAAGATACAGAAGCTCAGAAGAGACACGTTCGGAATATATGGATTGCGCTTGCCCGAGGAGAAGTCCGAGAGATTTCAAAGCACGGATCCAGCAGTTCGGAAGATAGATTATTAGCTTCTTTATATCTTTTTTCGTTTTCTAGAATAGCAATTGATGTACTTATCTTGAATATTCTCATATATAAAAATATCATTGTTGTTCGGCCCGACAATATCTTATTATCTTCATGGCCTTGTTTATTTATGCTTAACACTCGGAATCACCTAAGTGATTCCCGACTCACACGCTCACCGAATTTATTTGTGCTCGTCTGTTTTTACTTAGATTCATAGATTCTTTCTTGATTGATTGAGATTTATGAGGGAACTTATTGTATAAGATCTTCGTGGGGAAATTGTTGCTAGATTTACGTATAGGTTCGATATTTCTTCCACGTACTCCCTCGTCAGTCCTAGAACATGAAGAACAACTCCACTGATTCTACTTGTAATACTTGTAAGGTGTTTACTTCTGACAGTTTGTAGTATTGGGTTTTGGCATCATCAAATAGGGGGAAATTGTTGGGAGATGATTCAGTAGCCTAGTGCTTAGTAGATTTGAATGATCCCAAAACCCTACTTTGATTGATGAACCATTCAGTTATATTTGTTTCGTTCTATCTCTGAGAGCTTCAGACTCAGTAGACATCCTTCCTACATGGTTCAGGCATTCAGTATTGTCTGCTGATTCTTCAGTAGACTATTAGCCTCAGTACCATGAGAAGAAGAATCAGTAGTACTGGACTCAGCAGGAGCAGTATACTGAAAGGAGACAGTGGAACTGAACTCAGCAGGAGTAGTTCACAGAACTCAGAGTTGATCTTCAGTAGAGCTGAACTCATCAAGAGTATGCTACTGAACATAGATTAGACTCAGCAATGGCCAGACAGTCTCCTGACTATTAGAAATCTTATAAGTCAAATCAGCAGAATCATACGAGGTATAGAGAAGTCAGCTTCAGATCTGCCTTGAAGTCTGTTTATCTCACCTACTTTCTTCAGCCTCGACCAATGATAAGCAGTCAGCTGTCTACTTTCCGATTAAAGCTGCAAGTGAACTCTTTCTGGAAATGGAGGGAAAGGACTCTATCACCATACTTTGAAAGAGCCGTTAGCTACCCTAAAGAGAGAGACACATTGATCGTCATCTCCAACGGATCTTTCCATGCCTCTCATCCATAAATAGAGGGAAGATTTCAAATCGAAGCTCACGACACATACAAGAACACACGAGCATTTACGAGCAACTCAGAATCGACTTAAAGCTTTTCGCAAGATCTTCAAAGAGCTATTCCAAGCGAAAGGCGACATACTTGCTCAAGGGAACCGAGCTGAATCAGATCATCAGCATCTAGTATCCATATTTTTGGGTGTTCGTGCTTTATCCACAATAATGGAAAGGACCAGTTGAAGACTTTTGATAGCAAGTCGGACCGAGGAGTTTTCTTAGGATACTCTCGGGTCGGCAAAGCCTTCGAGTTTTTTACTACGGACCCTTTGCATGGAGCAAAGCCCTCATGTTGTCTTTAATGAGTTTTCTACGAGAAAACGAGTGCAAAAGCTCAAATTCGGGAATCCGAGGACATCGGAAGCGCCTACGGGATCCGAGCTTAAAAGATAATGTTGAAAAGATCCAGATTTGTTGGTATGATGATTCAGAAGAGGATAACAAATTCAAGACTACTGAATCACAACCAGTAGTGAATGTAGCTGAACCGATTGATTCTTCTGAACATAATCAATCCCAGGTAACTCGAGTCGATGAAGAAACTAATATGGTAAGCGAGACCTCTACGAGAATAACAACTCAGGGGGAACTAATGATGTTCCTGAGCTAAATCCCCCTGAACCTAGTGACTTAGTAGACCCTACTCTTGTCACTGAATTGCTTCAATCTCAGAATAGTACAAGTGAAATGCCTAACTCTCGTACTATCTGTGTTGAACAAATTTTAGATGAATAGACAAGACATCATCGATCGTAGCTGGATGCTCACTCTACAGATGTTATTATTGGAGATCCGTCAAAAAGTGTCAAGACAAGATCCATATTTTATCAGGGAGAAAGCGCTTTATATTCCTGCTTCTTGTCTACTGAAGAACCTCAGTCAATTGAGGATGCACTTAAAGATGCTGATTGGATCAATGCAATTCTTGAGGAGCTGAATCAGTTCACTCGAAACGACGTATGGGAGCTTGTTGGCAGACCCCGACATCAACACGTGATCGGATCCAAATGGGTCTTCAAGAACAAGCGAGATGAAATCAACGTTATAGTAAGGAACAAAGCTAGACTCGTAGCAAAAGCCGAAGGGATAGATTTCGACGAAACGTTCGCTCCAGTTGCAAGATTGGAGGAAATCAGACTATTCCTTGCCTACGAAACACATCAACGCTTCAGAGTATATCAAATGGATGTGAAGTTAGTGTTCCTGAACGGCGTACTGAAAGAAGAAGTCTATGTAGAACAAACCTCCCGGCTTCCAACAGGGACATCAGGTGTATAGACTCAGAAAGGTTATGTACGGGTTAAAACAAGCACCCAGGGCTTGGTACGATACCCTGTCTGAGTTTCTTCTTCAAAAAGGTTTTCAGAAGGGCACAGTGGATCGCACACTATTCAGCATCCGTCTAGGCGACGATATTTTACTTGTGCAGATCTACGTAGATGACATCATCTTCAGTTCAAAGAATGTCATCATGTGTCAGCAGTTCGAGAAAATGATGAAGGATAAATTATTTCCTTGTATTTGAAGTCAAACAATCAGAAAAGGGAACGTTTATCAATCAAGGCAAATACACTCGAGACCTCATCAAAAAGTTCGGTTGCACATCCGGCAAACCAGTCAAGATTTTGATGAACACGAATATGAAAACAGATCTTAACAAAGAGGGAGTATCAGTACACCATACTGAATTTCGTGCAATTATTGGTTCTCTATTATATCTTATTACAACTAGACCTGACATAACTTATGGTGTAGGTGTCTGTGCTTGATTTCAGGCGAATCCTAAGAAGAGTCATGTGGACTCAGCAAAGAAGATTCTCCGCTATCTCAGAGGAACACCTGGCATGGGTTTATGGTATCCAGCAGATGATAATATTAAACTAATTGGATATTCTGATGCTAACTCCGCAGGTTGCAGGATTGACCAAAAATCAACTTCATGGTTCCTCGGCAGTAAGCTCATTTCATGGTTCTCCAAGAAACAGGATTCAGTCACCACGTCAACTACTAATGCTAAATGCATGGCTGCCGGAAGTTGCTGTGCCCGAATCCTTTGGCTGAGACAGCAGCTATGAGACTTTGATGTCATTCAAAATGAAGTGCCGATCTTTTGCGATAGCTCTAGTGCCATTGCAATCACTCAGAATCCCGTTCTCCATACTAGATGCAAACATGTGGACATCAGACACCACTTCATTCGTGATCATGTAGAAAAGAAGGATATCAGAATGGAAAAGATCCATACTAATCGTCGAAGAGCCGACACTGACCAAACCTCTAGCTGAAGCCAGATTCAAAGAACTTTCAGTAGAGCTAGGTCTCTTGGGAGAAATAAGCATTCAGCAAGGGGGAATACCTACTCTCAATACTGAACTCGTTCAGTTCACAAAGACTCAGAAACCAACTACACATGATATCACCTGACTACAATGTTTAGCTGACAGGTTTGCGTTTACCTTTCAGTAGTCAACCAAGTAATTGATGTTGTTATGATATCTTCTCCGCATCATATTCAATGCCTTAGAGAATGTCATTTAATATAAACGGTTTCATTAAATACACGACATTCTATGCTACAATTGTTGAATTCTTCTTTGCATTAAATGCATGTCATATCAACTTACTCCTACAGGCTATTTGTTGGGATTTTGTATACTGGAAGCACTTTTTATGCTTGTATACAATGTGTTTTTGTCCTTACCACTATTTTATTCTCCTATCTGATAAATATGTATATTTGCACATGTTATCCTTTATCTTGTATAAAAGTTAGATTTGTGTGGTATGTCGGGTATCACAGAAGAAAACACAAATTGGTTGAACTGATAAGATATAAATAGTTATCACAGCTGAGACAACTTAAGGATAAGTTGTCGATTTAAGCTGCAGTTTAGATAAGAAGTGGCTTATCTTAGCTGCTTGTCTTTACTGGTACACTTAAGGTGGTGTATTGATGGATCACAGTGAGATGTGTTTTCCTAACTGACCTTAGTGGAGAACCAAGATCTCGGTGACTTAGCTGGTCTTAAGCTTGGTAAGACTTCAGCTGAGTGCATTTGGCTATGTATCACTTTGACCTACGTATCTTGGGTGTTTGTAGTTATTTGTGGCTCAGGCTGGTTGTCTGTATCTTGCGGCCCGTATCCTAGTAAAATGGGTTGATAATATCCCCTGAGGAACTCGAAAGGATTAGCACACTAAACCCGATCGGTTGATTAAGTTCAGGTGTGTTAATAAGGTCGAGTGGTACTACTCAGGAATATAAGATGTTAATCAATTTAAGCTATCAGTGAGCTTAATTAATTAACGGATATTTCTATCTTAAATACGGAGATCGATTAAGTCTAAAAATACGGCCCCTTGCTCAATTTGGGATAAAGGGGTAAGTCAGCACGGATTCTCACGGTGGAATGAATCGTGTTTATTAATTAATTTTGCTCTGGGCTGAGCATAGATAATTAATTAATTTGAGGCCCAGCTTTATTTCTTGTATTGGATCCCTTATCTGGCCCAGTTAGTTGCCTAGTTATTTATTGTCTCTCAGAAATCATTATTAATGGATTAATGTATTTTTACATTATTTAATAATGTTATTTATCTGGAATTAATTGGCTGGGCCAATTAATTGATAAATATTAGTAGCCCAGTGGATTAATTAATTATATTATGGGCTAATTATGTGGAAGCCTATTAGAAATATAATTAAATTAATGGGCTACAAATATATTAATATTATATTGGCTTTTGAAGCATATATATATATATATTTATTAGTATTCTGTTCAGAAATAGATTACACACACATAATCATTGGCGCATGGCGTGAATATGAGTAGAGACATAAATTTATTTTCTTCAGTTCTCTGACCAACCAAAGGAAGAAAAAGGCCGGGACACAGATCAAAAGATCTGACACAGGAGCAACAATCAAAGCTGCAACAACATACGAAGGAGGAAGGTATCGTTCCTAACCCTCAATTATCCTTCAATTAGTATCAGAGCCTGGTTTAGGCTCTGATTGTTGCTGTTAGGTGTATGATTAGGGTTTATTTCCGTCGTTATCGGGTTAATTTTCGTGTTCGGGGCGGCCTGCGAGCCACTGTTTTGACCCCGTTGTAACATTTTTCTCGTGATAAAATCCACAAGTAGTTGATAGGACTAATGTGTTATGTGATTGTACTTTTATTGTACTGTAATTGGTCCGGGAGGCACAAAAATCGAGGCGCGACGACGCAGAAAGACGGAAGAGGCAAAACCCTAGAAACTGGCAGAACACGACCGCCGACTTGCGACGGTGCGTGGGGGCGCATGTACAATAATTTTTCAGATCCGTTCAGATAGTTGTGTTCTTTTTTTCGTTAGCTTTGTCTGTATAGGTCGCACGACCCATTCCGATTTCTGGTTTGTCCGGAATAGCGTTGGAAAGGAGAAGTGGTCGTGCTGTCCAGAAATCCCCAAATTGGCCAGAAATCTCTAGTTTTCTAGGGCTCCACCGCATCTTGCGGCAGCGATTTCCGGCGGGTTCGGGGTCGGATTTCTGATCGGCTTGAACCGATGGATTCCTCGTCACACAAGCTTCGTGTTGATATGTCGTATGGGATCATCCAATCCCGGATGCGACCGGAATTGACGTCTGAAGTTCGCTGCTCACCATAAATTTTTTCGGGGAAAAATTCGAAAATTGAGGGAAATTGATGGACGATTTCGGCCGGAATCCGTTCATGGTGGCCGAAAATCTTCCATGGATCATTTCCCCTAAATTAATTGAGGGAATCACGGATCGGAAAGAGGCAAAATCGAGCGACGAAGACGGCGCGGAAGAAGGCAGCGACGGGCTGCGTAATACGCTGTAACCCAGTGCTGCAACAGTTAATTCCGGCCAATCTTTGCAGCCGTTACATCTGGACGAAGTCGGGCGTGGCTGGAGACGAAGTAGGTAGGCCGGAATGGCCGCGTCAGCAGCGGCAGCCGCGCGCGCACGGGAGGCGCGACGGCGCGCGCAGCGTGTGCGTTCCCAGCCATGTTCCGGTGCCGGTGGTTCCCCGGTTCACGTCGGCGGGGCTCCAAGGACGTCCGGGGAATCGGCGATGGGCCGCCAAAGCAGGTGGAGCGGCAGCGCGGCGCCGCTGTTGCGTGTTTTGGCGCAAGGATGAAGATGGTGACATGGCGCGCAACATCAGCCATTGCTGACTAGATTATACACGTGTACCGCCACGTGGCGGCACTTCGATGACGTGACGACGACGTTTTCGATGCGAGTTTTCAAATTTGAAAATTTTGAAGATCGAAGAGCTGTATTTGTTCGGGCTATGTAATGGATAGATTTAATTTTTATTTGTGTTTTTAAGCCCGATAATGAAGTTTTAAAATTCCTATTTATGCATTTATTTATTATTATGCTTTAGCATGCGATTATGTGATTAATTGCGCTTAGAAAAGCATGTAAATAGGATTTACGTCGTATTAAAGCATGTTTTATTTTTCGCGAGCACGTTTTATTATGTGCGCTTAGAAATTACATGCTTTAGAATTTATGTGGATATGCATGATTCGAAACAAACCTTTTGAATAAAAAGACTAAGCAATTTTTTAAATTAAATGTTTAATTAGATTCCATTAATTTGGATATTAAACACTTAATCGGACCTCCATTAATTGGACTCTACACGAAAGTAGTAAGATTGTGTAAGTAAACGTCCACCTGCGTGGCTTGCTTGCATTTTTGAGCTACCAGTTTTGTGAGATGAGTTTTCCAAAACAATATTTGATTATTATTGAGTAGTGGGAGCGAAGCCGTAAACGTCCACCTGCGTGGCTTGCGTGCCTAGTAAACACGAGTACTCTAGAAGATAATAATTAAATAGGATGGCTAATTAGATCAAATTGAATGCGGCATGGTTCGAGAAAGTATGTAAATTTCGAGAATTTGATTCTATTTTGGTTAAATTAATGGTCAATGCTTAGATGTCACCGCAAGTACAATTCACTTTCCTCGAAGTCCCTTTCCGTGTTTTTATAGTGACATGGTCCAGAATATCAAACTATTAATTCCATTCGTCTTAAGAACTTAGACGTGGATTGGAATTAAAGAGCCAGGTAAATAGCTTGGTTTAGGGTTACGCTAGTAAACGTCCACCTGCGTGGCTTGCTAGTAGAATTCCTAGAGCCGTTCGAGGTTTTTAATATTATTGTTTTTACAAAAGGTTACAATGATTATTAATTACGAACTATGTGCAAATATTAATTTCATACATGCTCTTAAATTATATTTTTCAGATATGTTTGTTCGAATATTTTATTTTTCGAGTTCCTAAACAGTCTCACCAACCAAACCCTAACGGGTTTAACAATTTTAAATAATTTCATAGAGTGGAAGAGATATCTTACCTTCCCCAATAAAAGTTTTGCAAAGGTCCTATAAGAACTTCTGTTTTAGGACCGCTATGTCTAAGAACGAGTTTACTATGAGTATGTTACTCAAGTCTTTGGTAGCGGTCAAAGAGGTTATAGGAAAGGGCAAGAGTGCTCAAGTCTTGAATATCCCTAGTAGTTCAAGGAATCCTCCGAAAGGCAGAAACCAGAAAAAGAGCAGAAAGGGTGGACATTTCAAGAAGAGCAGTGGGAGTAAGAAGACGGTCCTTACCGGCGACATGCGAATGTCAAAGGAGAAAGGAAGGTTCTTCAAGAGTGGTAAGAAAGGACACTGGAATAATTATAATCCAGATGTCAAGGCAAAACAGAAAGAGACGCGAGTCGCTCTTGTAACTGAAACTGTTCTGGTTTCCTCTTCTACCCACGAATGGGTAGTGGATTCAGGGGCAACTGATCATGTTTGTTACACCTTGCAAGGTTTCTTGTGGAAAAAGGCAATTGAGCAATGGCGATGTGGTAGTCTCAATGGGCAATGGATCGAAAGTTCCTACAATTGCCATTGGAGATTTACATCTATCTTTTGATAGTTCTGTTTTAGTACTTAAAGATGTTTAATATGTGCCTGAGTTTAGGCGAAACATTATTTATGTTAACTCTGCACCATGGATGGTTATAAATCAAGTTTTGCTAGTGAAGTTTCTATCATGAAAGACGATGATTTCATCTGTGGTGGACCATTAAACTGATCTTTATATACTATTACTTGTAAACCGCGTAGTTATGTTAATATTGCATCCTCATCATCAAATCCTAAGATGAGGAAAGAGTCTTCTAAGGTAAACTAAACTTATCTGTGGCACTTAAGACTAGGTCACATCAATCTAAATAGGATTCAAAGGTTGGTGGAATATAGATCATTGGAGTCTCTCCATGTAGAACCATTTCCAACTTGCGAACCCTGCTTAGAAGGAAAGATGGTGACTAGGCCTTTTAAGGCAAAGGGTTATAGAGCCACAAAAGTATTAAGTTTGATACATTCTGACTTGTGTGAGCCTATGTCTACACAAGTTCGTGGAGGGTATGAGTACTTCGTCACATTTACTGATGATTACTCAAGGTATGGATATGTTTGAAGGAATAATAAGGGTTAGAACGATACCTTCCTCCTTCGTATGTTGTCGCGGCTCCGATTGTTGCTCCTGTGTCAGATCTTCTGATCTGTGTCCCGGCCTTTTTCTCCCTCTGGGTGGTCAGAGATCTGAAGAAAATAAATTTATTTTTCTCTCTGTAACTCACGCCACTCTCGATTTTTATGAATCAATTGTGTGAGTTTCTGAACAGAATACTAATATATATATGCTTCAAAAACCTATATAATATTAATATATTTGTAGCCCATTAATTTAATTATAATCCAATGAGCTTCTATTAAATCAGCCCATAATATAATTAATTAATTTATTGGGCTACTAATATTTATCAATTAATTGGCCTGACCCAATTAATTCCGGAATAAATAACATTATTAAATAATGTAAAATACATTAATCCATTAATAATGAATTCGAGAGATAATAAATTACTAGGCAACTAATTGGGCGATCAGGGGATCCAATACAAGAAATAAAGCTGGGCCTCCAATTAATTAATTATCCATGTACTTGCCCAGAGCAAAATTAATTAATTAACACGGATTCATTCCACTAGAGAATCCGTCTTGACTTACCCCTTTATCCCAATTTGAGCAAGGGCTTGTATTTTAGACTTAATCGATCTCCGTATTTAAGATAGAAATATCCGTTAATTAATTAAGCTTACTTGTTGCTTAAATTAATTAACATCTTGTATTCCCTGAGTAGTACCACTCGACCTTATTAACACACTGAACTTAATCAACCGGCCGGGTTTAGTGTGCTAATCCTTTCGAGTTCCTCGGGGGATATTATCAACCCATTCCCGGGATACGGCCGCAAGATACGAGACAACCGGCTGAGCCACAAATGACTACTAACACCCAAGATACGTAGATCCGGTCGCTCATTGGACGTTCACCATAGTAGGTCAAAGTGATAGATAGCCAAATGCACTCAGTGAAGTCTTACCAAGCTTAAGATCAGCTAAGTCACCGAGATCTTGGTTCTCCACTAAGGTCGGTTAGGAGAACACATCTCACCGTGATCCTTCAATACACCACCTTAAGTGTACCGGTAAAGACAAGCGACTAAGACAAGCCACTTCTTATCTAAACTGCCGAGCTTAAACCGACAACTTCATCCTTAAGTTGTCTCGACGTGTTACTTGTTTATATCTTGTCGGTTAAGCTGTTTATATCTTGTCGATTCAACCAATTTGTGTTGTCTTCTGTGATACCCGACACACCACACAAATCTAACTTTTATACAAGATAAAGGATAACATGTGCAAATATACATATTTATCAGATAGGAGAATCAAACAGTGGTAAGGACAAAAACACATTGTATACAAGCATAAAAGTGCTTCCAAGATACAAAATCCCAACAATTCTCCCACTTATACTAAAGTAAACTTTTAGTATACAATGTGTCTATATCTCAGCCTATCTAGGTACAAACTAGTACCTGACTATATCTTAGCTATATATCCTATCTATCACGACATCTTCTCCCACTTATACAAAAGTTTCTGTAGTCCTAAGTGGGGCATCTCTACCATCCCAAAGCCACGAACATGCTTCTCGTAAGCCGGGAGTGGTAAGCTCTTCGTGAAAGGATTAGCTAGGTTGACTTCAGTTCCAATTTTGTCAATCACCAGGTCACCTCGATTTACGAATACTCGTATAATATGGTACTTCCTGTCTATGTGTTTAGACGCCTTGTGAGATCTAGGTTCCTTAGAATTTGTCACTGCACCCGCATTATCACAATAAATTGTGATAGTCTTAGACAAGTTCAGAACAATATCAAGATCCTGGAGGAAATTCTTGAGCCAACTGCCTCTTTCGAAGCTTCTGAAGCAGCCACATACTCTGCTTCCATGGTTGAGTCCGCAATGCATTTCTGCTTTGCACTCCTCCATGAGATGGCTCCACCTCCCAAGGTAAACACATAACCCGAGGTAGACTTCTACTCGTCTCTGTCAGCCTAGAAATCCGATTCTGTATAACCCAAAGACACTAGCCGTCCGACCGGTAAACAAGCATATAATCTCTAGTCCGTTTAAGGTACTTGAGAATATACTTGACCATGATCCAAGTATTCCTTTCCGAGGTTAGAGCCGATATCTTGAGACCATGCCTACGGCATATGAGATATCTGCTCTTGTACAAAGCATCGCATACATGAGGCTACCGGCAGCGGAAGCATATGGTACTTGCCTCATACTTTCTATCTCTTCAGGCGTTTTTAGGGCACTGATTCTTGGATAGAAAAATGCCATGTCTGAAAGGTACTGAACCTATCTTGGCATTTTGCATGCTAAAACGAGCAATAACAGTGTCAATGTAGGACACTTGTGACAAGCTTAGCATCCTTCTTCTGGCGATCTCGAATAACATTGATCCCAAGGAAGTAAGCAGCTTCACCTAAGTCCTTCATTTGAAACTGCTCGGATAACCACGTCTTTACGTCTGATAACACTTCAACATTATTGCTAATGCGAAGGATGTCATCTACGTAAAATGCAAGAAACACCACTGATCCGTTAACACAAATACGTTACACACACCTCGTTAGGGACGGGATACAAATCCATAGGATTTGACTACTTCGGCCGAAAACGCCGGTGCCATAACCGGGAAATCTTGCTTAAGTCCATGAATAGAATTCTTAAGCTTCCAAATTAGATGCTCTTCGCCCTCCTTCACATAACCATCTGGTGTTTCATGTGGATGTCCCTACCTTTTTCAAGGTGACCGTTTAGGAATGCGGTTTTGACATATATTTGCCAGATATCTAGGTTCATGTGAACCGATATGGCAAGGAGAATCGGAATGGACTTGATCATTGCTACGGGCGAGAAGGTGTCTTCATAATCGATACCTTCTTTTCGGGTAAAACCCTTCGCCACTAGCCTGGCCTTAAACGCCATGATCTCTTCATTCGGTGCTCTCTCTTTCTCTTGTATACTCACTTACTACCAATAGCATTGCAGCCCTCGGGTAGTTCGGTGATCTTGTATACATCCATATCGGTTATGGACTCAAATTTCGAGTCCATGGTGCATCTACATCTCCCAATTGTTTCGTTGTAAGTCCAGGGGATCCACGGTATCTTGTTCATCCGCCGGGAGATAATCAAACGTCTCCCCAGTGAACATACCGATCAGGTGTAAATATCACCCTCCCACTACGTCGAACGGTGTTAGGAGGCTGTGTTAACGGATTGTGCGATTACTCGTGGAGTACTATCTTGCACTACCGGCCGTTCAAGTGGAACTCGACCACCTTGTAATTCTTCAAGGATGATGTCGACTCGAGATTTATGGTTACTAGTGTAATCCTCTTCTAAGAACCGAGCGTTAGGGCTAACAACGATCTTTCGTTCTTTAGGATCATAAAAGTATCCACTCTTCGTTTTCTTCGGATGCCCTATGAACAACATCACTTCGAACGTGATTCCAATTTGTCGGCCTGCCTATTCAAAGCACATAAGCAGGATAACCCCCAAATCCTTAAGTGGTGCATACCGGGTTTGTGCCCGCTCCACAACTCGAAAGGGATCTTTTGTACCGACTTGGAAGACACACGATTCAGCAAGTATGTTGCGATCTCTAGGGCATATCCCCAAAAGAAAACTAGCAAAGTTGCATAACTCATCATCGACCGAACCATCTCTAAGAGACTTCGGTTCCTTCTCTCTCGACACACCATTCCGCCGAGGCGTGCCGTCTTGTCGGTGGGATGTAATCCCACATTACGTCAAGTAGTCCTTGAACTCATTGGATAGGTATTTCCCACCACGATTAGATCGCAGTATTTTGATTTCTTTACCTAACTTCCTTCTCCACTTACGCCTTGAATTCCTTAAAGGTTTCAAAGCAATCCGACTTGTGGTGAAGAAGGTAAACATATCCATACCTCGAGTAATCGTCGGCAAATGTGACGAAGTACTCATACCCTCCACGAGCTTGTGTAGACATAGACCCACACAAGTCGGAATGTATCAAACTTAATACTTACGTGGCTCTATAACCCTTTGCCTTGAAAGGCCTAGTCATCATCTTTCCTTCCAAACAGGTTTCGCAAGTTGGAAATGGTTCAATCTTGGAGAGACTCCATCGATCCATATTCCACCAACCTCTAAGTCCTGTTAAGATTGATGTGACCTAGTATTAAGTGCCACGAGATAAGTTTGGTTTACCTTAGAAGACTCTTTCCTCTTCTTAGGATTTGATGATGAGGAAGCAATATTAACGGAACTACGCGGTTTACAAGTAATAGTATATAAAGATCCGTTTAATGGTCCACCACGGATAAAATCATCGTCTTTCATGATAGAAACTTCACTATCAAAACTTGATTTATAACCATCCATGGTGCGAGTTTTGAAACAGAAATAATGTTTCGCCTAAACTCGGGCACATATTAAACATCTTTAAGTACTAAAACGGAACTATCAAAAGATAGATTTAAATCTCCAATGGCAATTGCGGGAACTTTCAATCCATTGCCCATTGAGACTACCACCTCGCCATTGCTCAATTACCTTTTCGCAAGAAACCTTGCAAGGTGTAACAAACATGAACAGTTGCCCCGAATCCACTACCCATTCATGGGTAGAAGAGGAAACATGAACATTTGCTTACAAGAGCGACTCGCGTCTCTTTTCATTTTGCCTTGACATCCGGATTATAATTCTTCCAGGTGTCCTTTCTTACCATTCTTGAAGAACCTTCCTTTCTCCTTTGACATTTGCATGTTTCCGGTAAGGACCGTCTTCTTACTCCCATTTGCTCTTCTTGAAATGTCCACCCTTTACGCTCTTTTTCTCGGTTTCCGCCTTTCGGAGGATTCCTTGAACTACTAGGGATATTCAAGACTTGAGCACTCTTGCCCTTTTCTATAACCTCTTTGACCGCTACCAAAGATTTGAGTAACATACTCATAGTAAACTCGTTCTTAGACATAGCGGTCCTAAAAAAGAAGTTCTTATAGAACCTTTGCGAGCATTTATTGGGAAGGTAAGATATCTCTTCCACTTTGTAAAATTATTTAAAATTGTAAACCCTTTAGGGTTTGGTTGGTGAGACTTGTTTAGGAACTCGAAATTAAAGTTTTTCGAACAGACATATCTGAAAAAATATAAATTAAAAGCATGTATAAAATTAATATTTGCACATAATTCGTAATTAACGATCATTGTAACCTTTTGAAAAACCAATGATATTAAATACTCGAATAGCCCTAGAGATCACACTCGCAAGCCACTCAGGTGGACGTTTACTCGTGTACCCCTAGACCAAGCTATATACATAGCTCTTTAATTTCAATCCACGCCTAGGTTCTTAAAACGAATGAAATTAATAATCCGATATCTCTGGACCATGTCACTATTATAACGCGGGAAGGGACTTCTCAGGAAGTTGTACCTGCGGTGACATCTAAGCTTTGACCATTAATTTGACCGAATTAACATCAAATTCTCGAAATTGGCATACTTACGCGAACCATACCGCTTTCAATTTGATTTAATTAGCCATCTTATTTAATTATTATCTGCTAGAGTACTCGTGTTTACTAGGCACGCAAGCCACTCAGGTGGACGTTTACGGCTTCGCTCCCACTACTCAATAATAATTAAATATTATATTAGAAAACCCATCTCACAAAACTTCGTGGTTCAAAAAATACAAGCAAGCCACTCGGGTGGACGTTTACTCATATAATTGTTCCACTTTTGTGTAGGGTCCAATTAATGGAGGTCCAATTAAGTGTTTAATATCCAAATTAATGGAATCTAATTAAACATTTAATTTAAATTGCTTAGTCTTTTTATTCAAAAGGTTTGTAACGAATTATGCATATCACATAATTCCTAAAGCATGCAAATTTCTAAGCGCATATAATAAAACGTGCTCGCGAAAAATAAAACATGCTTTAGCAACGACATAAATCCTATTTACATGCTTTTCTAAGCGCAATTAATCACATAATCACATGCTAAAGCATAATAAAAAATAAATGCGCAAATAGGAAATTTAAAATCGTTATCGGGCTTTAAACACACGTAATTCCTAACTATTACATGACCGATCATAATTACGGATCTTGAAATCTTCAAAAATCATCGAATCCGAAGCTGCGTCGAAAACCGCACCGAACCGTCATCGCCACGTCATCGGGGGGTCCGCCACGTGGCGGTACACGTGGCGCATGCATGGACGCCAACTCGGCTAGGGGCGACGTGGGCGCCACGTCGGCGCGCCACGTCATCATCTTCCTCACGAAACCGCGCCGCCACCGTCTTCTTCCAGGCCGAGTTCCGGTCGGCCGTCTACACCGGGAGGGTCGCCGTACCATGGAGAGGCTGGAACCGGCCTCCCCATGCCGAGACGCCGCCGGGAACGGCGTGAATTGGCGCCTGCGCGCAGCCGCGTCTGCCGCCGCCGCATGGCGCGCCGCCGCGCCGTTTCCGAGCGTCTCCGCCCTCCTACACCGTCTCCCAGCCACGACCGACGTCCCCGGGACGTCGGATCCGTGAAGAACGGTCGCCTGGAGCCGCCGCCGCGTCGCGTGCGGCGCGATAAATCGCGCCTCCGCCGCCGCGATTTCGCCGCCAAAATTCGACTTTTCCGAGCCGCGATTCGATCAATTGAAAGAGGGAAAGCGTAATTGGAACACTCACGACCACCGGGTAACGGATTCGGCCGAGATTAGTTCCTCAATTTCGAATTTCAAAGCGATTCGCCGGAACGGAATTCATGGTGAGCGACGAACTTCGTGACGTCGATTCCGATCGCATACGGGATCGGATGATCCCTTGAAACCTATCGACGCGAAGATCATAAGACGAGTATTCCAACGGTGCAAGCCGATCGTCGATCCGATTTCGGACGCGCCGGGAATCTCCGCCGCAAGATGCGGCGGAACCCTAGAAAACTAGGGTTTTCTGCGAAAATCGATTTTTCGTCGTCTCGTATTCCGTGCCTCCCGGACCAATTACAGTACAATTAAAATACAATCACATAGCATATTGATCCTATCAACAACTCGTGGATTTTCTCACGAGAAAAACGATACAACGGGGTCAAAACAGTGGCTCGCAGGCCGCCCCAAACTCGAAATAAGCCCGATAACGACGAAATAAAAAACGATTAAACAACAATCAGAGCCTAAACCAGGCTCTGATACCAATTGAAGGAATAATAAGGGTTAGAACGATACCTTCCTCCTTCGTATGTTGTCGCGGCTCCGATTGTTGCTCCTGTGTCAGATCTTCTGATCTGTGTCCCGGCCTTTTTCTCCCTCTGGGTGGTCAGAGATCTGAAGAAAATAAATTTATTTTTCTCTCTGTAACTCACGCCACTCTCGATTTTTATGAATCAATTGTGTGAGTTTCTGAACAGAATACTAATATATATATGCTTCAAAAACCTATATAATATTAATATATTTGTAGCCCATTAATTTAATTATAATCCAATGAGCTTCTATTAAATCAGCCCATAATATAATTAATTAATTTATTGGGCTACTAATATTTATCAATTAATTGGCCCAGCCAATTAATTCCAGATAAATAACATTATTAAATAATGTAAAATACATTAATCCATTAATAATGAATTCTGAGAGATAATAAATTACTAGGCAACTAATTGGGCCAGATCAGGGATCCAATACAAGAAATAAAGCTGGGCCTCCAATTAATTAATTATCCATGCTCAGCCCAGAGCAAAATTAATTAATTAACACAGATTCATTCCACTAGAGAATCCGTGCTGACTTACCCCTTTATCCCAATTTGAGCAAGGGCTTGTATTTTAGACTTAATCGATCTCCGTATTTAAGATAGAAATATCCGTTAATTAATTAAGCTTACTGACTGCTTAAATTAATTAACATCTTGTATTCCTGAGTAGTACCACTCGACCTTATTAACACACCTGAACTTAATCAACCGGCCGGGTTTAGTGTGCTAATCCTTTCGAGTTCCTCAGGGGATATTATCAACCCATTCCTGGGATACGGCTGCAAGATACAGACAACCAGCCTGAGCCACAAATGACTACTAACACCCAAGATACGTAGATCCGGTCGCTCATTGGACGTTCACCATAGTAGGTCAAAGTGATAGATAGCCAAATGCACTCAGCTGAAGTCTTACCAAGCTTAAGATCAGCTAAGTCACCGAGATCTTGGTTCTCCACTAAGGTCAGTTAGGAGAACACATCTCACTGTGATCCTTCAATACACCACCTTAAGTGTACCAGTAAAGACAAGCAGCTAAGACAAGCCACTTCTTATCTAAACTGCAGCTTAAACCGACAACTTCATCCTTAAGTTGTCTCAGCTGTGTTAACTGTTTATATCTTGTCAGTTAACTGTTTATATCTTGTCAGTTCAACCAATTTGTGTTGTCTTCTGTGATACCCGACACACCACACAAATCTAACTTTTATACAAGATAAAGGATAACATGTGCAAATATACATATTTATCAGATAGGAGAATCAAACAGTGGTAAGGACAAAAACACATTGTATACAAGCATAAAAGTGCTTCCAGTATACAAAATCCCAACAATGTTTACCTTCTTCGCCACAAGTCCGATTGCTTTGAAACCTTTAAGGAATTCAAGGCAGAAGTGGAGAAGAAGCTAGGTAAAGAAATCAAAACACTACGATATGATCGTGGTAGGGAATACCTATCCAACGAGTTCAAGGACTACTTGACAGAATGTGGGATTACATCCCAACTGAAGTCTCTTAGAGATGGTGTGTCAGAGAGAAGGAATCGAAGTCTCTTAGAGATGGTTCGGTTGATGATAAGTTATGCAACTTTGCCAGTTTCCTTTTGGGGATATGCCCTAGAGACTGCAGCATACTTGCTGAACTGTGTGCCTTCCAAGTCAGTACAAAAGACCCCTTTCGAGTTGTGGAGCGGGCACAAACCCAGTATGCACCACTTAAGGATTTGGGGTTATCCAGCTTATGTGCTAAATAGGCAGGCCGACAAATTGGAATCACGTTCAGAAGTGATGTTGTTCATAGGGTATCCGAAGGAAATGAAGGGTGGATACTTTATGATCCTAAAGAACAGAAGATCATTGTTAGCCCTAACATTCGTTTCTTAGAAGAGGATTACATTAGTAACCATAAATCTCGAGTCGACATCATTCTTGAGGAATTACAAGGTGGTCGAGTTCCACTTGAACAACCAGTTGTGTAAGATAGTACTCCACGAGTAACTGCACAATCTGTTAACACAATGCCTGACACTGTTCGACGTAGTGGGAGGGTGATATTTACACCTGATCGGTATATGTTCACTGGGGAGACGGTTGATCATCTCCCGGTATATGAACAAGATACCGTGGATCCCTGGACTTACAACGAAGCATTGGGAGATGTAAATGTAGATTCCTAGCGAATCGTCATGGACTCAGAATTTAAGTCCATAATTGATATGGATGTATAAGAGATCACTGAACTACCTGAGGGCTGCAATGCTATTGGTAGTAAGTGAGTATACAAGAGAAAGAGAGAGCACCGAATGAAGAGATCATGGCATTTACGGCCAGGCTAGTGGCGAAGGGTTTTACCCAGAAAGAAGGTATCGATTACGAAGAGACCTTCTCGCCTGTAGCAATGATCAAGTCCATTCGGATTCTCCTTGCCATAGCAGTTCACATGAAACTAGAGATCTAGCAAATGTATGTCAAAACCGTATTCCTGAACGGTCACCTTGAAAAAGGTAGGGACATCTACATGAAACAGCCAGCTGGTTATGTGAAGGTGGAAGCTTAAGAAGTCTATTCATGGACTTAAGCAAGATTTCCGGTGATAGCACCAGCGTTTTCGACGAGGTAGTCAAATCCTATGGATTTGTATCTTGTCCTAACGAGGTGTGTGTACAGTATTTATGTTAACGGATCAGTGGAGTTTCTTGCATTTTACGTAGATGACATCCTTCTCATTGGCAACAATGTTGAAGTGTTATCAGACGTAAAGATGTGGTCGAGCAGTTTCTAATGAAGGACTTAGGTGAAGCTGCTTAAATCATTGGGATCAAGGTTATCTGAGATCGCCAGAAAAAGATGTTAAGCTTGTCACACCCGTCCTACATTGACACTGTTATTGCTCGTTTTAGCATATAAAAAGCCAAGAGAGGTTCAATACCTTTCAGACATGGCATTTTTCTATCCAAGAGTCAGTGCCCTAAAATGCCTGAAGAGATAGAAAGTATGAGGCTAGTATCATATGCTTTCGCTGTCGGTAGCCTCATGTATGCAATGCTTTGTACGAGCAGAGATATCTCATATCTTTGTAGGCATGGTCTCAAGATATCGAGCCTAACCCCTAGAAAGGAACCTTTGGACTGCGGTCAAGCATATTCTCACGTACCTTAAACGGACTAGAGATTATAGGCTTGTTTACCAGTCAGACAGTGTAGTGTCTTTGGGTTATACAGAATCGGATTTCTAGGTTGACAGAGACGAGTAGAAGTCTACCTCGGGTTATGTGTTTACCTTGGGAGATGGAGCCATTTCATGGAGGAGTGCAAAGTAGAAATGCATTGCGGACTCAACCATGGAAGTAGGGTATGTGTTGGCCCTCGGAGCTTCGAAAGAGGCGGTTTGACTCAAGAATTTCCTCCTGGATCTTGATATTGTTCAGAATTTGCCTAAGGCGATCACGATTTATTGTGATCATGCGGGTGCAGTGACAAATTCTAAGGAACCTACATCTCACAAGGCGTCTAAACACATAGACAGGAAGTACCACATTATACGAGTATTCGTAAATCGAGCAGACATGGTGATTGACAAAAATTGGAACTGAATTCAACCTAGCTAATCCTTTCACGAAGAGCTTACCACTCCTGGCTTACGAGAAGCATGTTCGTGGCTTAGGGATGTTAGAGATGCCCCCCACTTAGGACTACAGAAACTTTTGTTTAAGTGGGAGAAGATGTAGCGATAGATAGGATAGATAGCTGAGATATAGCTGGGTACTAGTTTGTACCTAGATAGCTGAGATATAGTTGAGTATTAGTTTGTACCTAGAACTGACACACTCTATACTAAAAGTTTACTTTAGTATAAGTGGGAGAATTGTTGGGATTTTGTATACTGGAAGCACTTTTTATGCTTGTATACAATGTGTTTTTTTTCCTTACCACTATTTTATTCTCCTATCTGATAAATATGTATATTTGCATATGTTATTCTTTATCTTGTATAAAAGTTAGATTTGTGTGGTGTGTCGGGTATCACAGAAGACAACACAAATTGGTTGAACCGACAAGATATAAATAGTTATCACGCTGAGACAACTTAAGGATAAGTTGTCGGTTTAAACTGCAGTTTAGATAAGAAGTGGCTTGTCTTAGTGCTTGTCTTTCTTGGTACACTTAAGGTGGTGTATTGATGGATCACGGTGAGATGTGTTTTCCCTAATCGACCATAGTGGAGAACCAAGATCTCGTTGACTTAGCTGGTCTTAAGCTTGGTAAGACTTGGTGAGTGCATTTGGCTATCTATCACTTTGACCTACTATGGTGAATGTCATTGCGACCGGATCTACGTATCTTGGGTGTTTGTAGTTATTTGTGGCTCGGGTGGTTGTCATTATCTTGCAGCCCGTATCCTAGTAAAATGGGTTGATAATATCCCCGGAGGAACTCGAAAGGATTAGCACACTAAACCCGACCGGTTGATTAAGTTTAGGTGTGTTAATAAGGTCGAGTGGTACTACTCGGGAATATAAGATGTTAATTAATTTAAGTTGCCAGGTGAGCTTAATTAATTATCGGATATTTCTATCTTAAATACGGAGATCGATTTGGGATAAAGGGGTAAGTCGGCCACGGATTCTCTAGTGGAATGAACCGTGTTTATTAATTAATTTTGCTCGGGTTGAGCATAGATAATTAATTAATTTGAGGCCCGGCTTTATTTCTTTTATTGGATCCCCGATCCGGCCCAATTAGTTGCCTAGTTAAATATTGTCTCTCGAAATCATTATTAATGGATTAATGTATTTTTACATTATTTAATAATGTTATTTATACGGAATTAATTGGTGGGCCAATTAATTGATTATGGGCTAATTATGTGGAAGTCCATTAGAAATATAATTAAATTAATGGGCTACAAATATATTAATATTATATTGGCTTTTGAAGCATATATATATTAGTATTTTGTTCGAAAGCATTACACACACATAATCATTGGCGCATAGCGTGAAGATGAGTAGAGACATAAATTTATTTTCTTGATTCTCTAACCACCTAGAGGAAGAAAAGGCAGGGACACGAATCGGAAGATCGACACGGGAGCAACAATCAAAGCTGCGACAACATACGGAGGAGGAAGGTATCGTTCCTAACCCTCAATTATCCTTCACTATTAACAACTGGATTTGACTTAGGCAACATGTTTACTCATTACTTTTTATAATATTAAATCTTGACCATCCACTGATAAAAGCAATTTAAACCCTAATCGTCGATCTTCAAACATTCCATCTTCAAATCATATATCGACGTATCTATCCAAAAATCGCCATTTTTACTCTGCATAAAGTTTGATTTCTCTGAAAACCTAAGCCTTCAACCCTTATCTGCTATCTTTTGCTTAGTTTTGGAGATTTCTTATGGTAACTTTACATTCTATAGCACTCATACTGACTTATTATATTTTCAAGTGCTAATATGTGTTTTTGTAGATCAAGATATGGAGAATATCAACGTCATCATGCCTGTGAACATGGTGGAGATCCTCGAGAAGGATTGAGTTTGGTGTGAGCCCATCATGGAGTTCAACTCCAGCGGACTTGAGATGCTGGATGACGTGTTTGATGCTCTCAAAGCATCCAGGCTAGAACACTTCTTGTCAAAGAAGCCAACATTCTTCCTCCCGAGACAAATTTTAGAATTCTACCTCAACATGGAGGAGGTAGATTGAGATCTTTTTGGATCATTCACTGTCCATCTCGTCTCTGACCCGACGAAAGCTTATCCTGAAGTAGACAGATGTCAGTGAAGCAAGCGTTGGAAAGGATCTTCCAACTGCCCAGCAATGGCATGAATCCTACTGGATACAAGGATGATCTCCTTGATGAGTATCTCTCAATATTTTGTGGGGAGCCAACCCCTTTCAGAGCAGATTTTCCAAAGAACAATATGCTCTCACAGTATATGGTCGTGGCGTATGTAGTGACGTAGATACTAACCACCCAGGCCGCTCGTTCGATCAGGTGTCCAGGCTGAAGTTGTAGATGATGATGGCCATCTATGACCGGGCCAATCAATTGGACAAAATTCTTTTTGAAAGAATTCCAGATGCAGTCAGCAAAATTCGATAATCTACTTGGTGTCTGAGCGCCAAAGGTAATCTACTCTATGGGATGTGTCAATAATGATTGAAGATTTCTGTGGAGATAATAACATAACATATGCTGACAAAGCCTACTTCAACCCCAAGAAGATTCGTTTTCACAGTCATGTCAGTGCGCTTCAGCAGATTTGCGCTGGTGCAACTGAAGAGAGTAAATGGAAGAGGAAGGCCCCTACTCCGGTTAAGAAGGGTGCTACCCCTCAGAAGAAGCAGAAGAAGGATTCTGAGACCGCTGTGGTAGTAGCCCCAACTGCTTTGTGAGAAGAAGGCGACCTCCTCGGTGAAGAGGAGGACTCGGCGAAACGGGGGGCCTGCTCTAGAGATTACTACTCCGACATCCAGGTCTCCACGGGACCTGCCTCCTATCAGCAGTCTTCCCTCAGTTGAGAAGCCAGAGTCTCCCATCGATGTAGATAAGATGGAGACCAACACTGAAGTCGAGACTCTTGGATTCAAGATTAACTTGCTTCAGGAAAGAGCACCCCGAGAGATCTTTGAGTCAATACCAGAAATCTCAAGTCACTCTGACTTGGTGGATATAGGCTACAGGGCCAGACTTCAGATGTTGTTCAGGTTCCAGGACTGGATCACTCTCAAGCGTCTGATCCGATTCAAGTCCTGTGAATTCCTGAACTCCAAGGAGCTTCAGATACGACAACAGATAGGCTACTCAAAGCCTGTTGATGCTCTCTCGAAGATCTAAGGGCGGCAATGCTGGCTCTGCTCGAGGATAGAAATCCTTCAGCAACCGCCCCTTCCGAGGATTCTGATCCCGATGATAAGGACCCACCTCTGAGAAGCCTGCTCAGGGTTCTCAATAGGAGGAGGGAGCTCAACCCTCAGCTGATCGACCTATAAGCTCTCTTCCTTCTGGATCGGCGGCCGCAGGAACCTCTCATGAATCAGACCCAGGACAAATTTTGCTACGTTCTAACTATGAGGTTGCCCCTGTTGCCAAACGCCGCAAGTCCAAGTCAGTAGCCAAAGCGCTTAGGACATAAGAGACTCAGAATCGCCTCCTTACGAGGAATGACCATAAAGTCTGGAAGAAGGCTACAACATCTCAGTGCGAGGAAATCAGGGCACTGAAGACTACAGTTCAGAATGCTCCTGGCCCTGATTTCTCTACTATCCTGAAGGATGCCTTAGCCTCACAAAAAGCTGAGTTTGATGTTCAGCAAGTGTCCATACAAGCTTCATTCGTTGCGCCATACCTCACTTCTTGAATCATTCAAGGCAGCACAGTCAGACCATCTGACCAGACTCTGCACTCACTCATGCCCATGAGCTCAGGATTTCTTCTATTCAGAAGAAGTGTGAGGAGAAGATAGATGCAAAGCTGAAGGTAATCCTTGTAGATTCCTCTCACCGCAAATATGGTGAAGATCTAATAAGCGAGAGGAACGATCTACACGAGAAGCTACTGTCGCTTATCAAGCGCTTGAACTCCAAGGTTGTCTCGTTTCCCACCCCCGGCGTATTGGATGATTCCAAAAGGGGGAAGAACACGCAAAGGGAAATGGTCAGTACGGGGGACTCGAGCTAAATCCGCTCACGATCCCGATTCTACTAAGCGAGGGGGAAGAGATTGAGATAGCGTAGGGATGGCCAAATTGCAGGTCGGGTTCGGGTATTGAGATAGCATAGGGATGGCACAATGGCGGGTCGGGTGCAGGTATCATACTACCCGGATCCACCCCGCGTGACGGACCCGTGGACCCGCCCGCCAGTGGACCCGTACGGGTCTGCTCCTTTGGCCCCAGAACCGGACCCGCACGGGGCTTCATACTATGATAAGACTTCATTTTTTATATTTGGGAAAGTGCAGAATTAGCATAGTAATTAGTAAGCCAACTTCGTATCTTGGAATTAGCATAGTAATTAGTAAGCAAAAAAGAAAACAGAAATAATGCCATAGTCTTGATACTATCTTGGAATTTAGGGAATCTATCCTCTCGCAAACGCTTGAATCCTTGTTCAATACTATGAAATAAAACTTAATTTTTCACAAATACTAACCTGAGGGGAGGGAGGAGACGGGGAAGGGTTTGGGAGCGGCGGTCGTCGGGGGTTAGGTCGGGGCCGGGAGCGTTTGGTCGGCGGGCTGGAGCGTGCCCGTCGGGGTCGGGGCTGGGAGCGTCTGGTCGGCGACTGGTGGAGGATTTGCGATTGGTGGACGATTGAGGAAGAGTTGGAGACTTGGAGTGCAGCGACGCCGACGTTCGACGAGTGCCTTTGACACCTAGGTTTTCAAGCTCAGAACTAAGAAGAGAGAGTGAGTGCTGACCCGACTGCCCGTGTGAGTAATGAGTATAAGTCAAATAATTGGGAATAAACAATTGGGAATAATTAAATAATTGAAAATAAATAGATATTTAAATAATTGGGAATGAATAATGATTCTAAATAAATAGATATTCACGTCAATAGTAAATTAGGTGAAGTTATTTTTAATTTTACAAATCATGCGTATAATATTTTTAGAAGAAGTTAGTTTTAATTTTTTTAAATATAATGCTAGTCATTAACTTAGAATTAGAAAGATTAAAGTCTTATAGAATTAAAAATGAATTAGAAAGATTAAAGTCTTATAGAATTAAAAATGTCCTAAATAATGATTCTATTATTCATGTAAACAAGAAATTAGGGGAAGTTATTTCTAATTTTAAGAATCATGTGTAATATTTTTAGGGAAGTTAGTTTTAATTATTTTTTTAATATAATGCTAGTCATTAACTTAGAATTAGAAAGATTAAAGTCTTATAGAATTAAGAATGTCCTAAATAATGATTCTATTATTCATGTAAATAGTAATAGACTAATAGTAAGTATTAATGTAGATTATATCAAATAATCAAATTAGTATATTTATTGAATTATAAAATAGTTCTAGTCTTCTAGATCACATCTAAAAATAAATAAAATAAAATTGGATTGTATTATTACACATTAAATATATAAAACGAAAATAACGATAAAAGGGGGAGGATGCAATGATTAAACTCATTCTAAAGATTATAAATTAGTAACTTCATTTTTGAAATACTTGAAATACACACGGTGATTACAATTTTGAATATAATATACTTGGAAATCTAGAAAGTTAATATTTATATTTTATAAGCTAATTTTTCGTTAGATGTATTTTCACTTGTTATAAAATGTTTTCAATTGTAATTGTTCATTAATCATAATTGTATTTATACATATAATCCATTTCAATTAAACAATAGAAAATTAGAAATAAAAAATAGTTTTAAATTTAAATTTTGGAAATAAAAATGTTAATTTCTTTTTCGAAATACATGTCCGTATTACAATTTGAATATAGTATGTTGAATTCTAGAAAATTAATATTTATATTTTCTAAGCTAATTTTTTGTTAGATGTATTAATTTTTTTTTATTTTACTATGCCATATTCTTATATATAACTATATATGTAAAATATTAACAAATGTGAACATTAGCTCAAACAGCGCATAAGTGCATGAAAATAAATTATTGATGCGGGTTCGAATCTCACAAATAACACTTTTACACTTCTAAATTCCTAATTTGATATGGGCGGGTCAGGGTGGGGCGGGTCTATGCGGGTCTATATGGGGGCAGGGTGCATACGGGCGGGGCGGGTCCGTGACAAGAACCGAACCGCCCGGACCCGGTACGGATCGGGTCCGGGAACCACCCCACACTCGTGCGGGGCGGGTATTACCCGCCCACTGCGTTCAAAGTTCGGTCGGGTCCGACCTAAGACGGTGGGTATGGCCCCGGGGTGTCTCAGGCACAGGAGATGTAGGTGTTGAGCTGGCCCAAGTGGCTCGGGACCCAAGAGGTGGGAAACAGGACACCGATTCTCGAAGCATATCAAGGAAGTTCTTTGAATTCCCGGAGGGGGACTCGAGAAGATGAAGAAGATCCTCCTCTTGCCTCCCCCGTGTCGGGAAATGGAAAGAAGATTACGAAGGTTCCTACACCTCGCCCCAAGTCCCACGAAGCGATACATCGACCCGGCCGAAGAAGCTCAAATAGAAGGCCGACAAGAAAGCGGCAGAGAGGCGGGTCAGGCCGAGGCAAAGCAAACAAGTCGAAGAAGGCTCGTACAAAGCCCCAAAACAAAGGTTCCCGCTAGGAAACCAACCAAGAGGCCTCTTTTTCGAGCCGAAAGCTCATCCTCACGATGAAGGCGACAAAGAGAAGGAGAAAGAGAAGGAAGCTGAGAAGAGGACAGTTGCCGAATCGCAGCAAGGACAGAAGAAGAGAGCTGAGCTGGCAATTGATGAGATGATTAACTTCAGCATAATTGCCTTGGACAAAAGAGCAGAATATTATCAGCTTGAAGAATACAGACGGCAAGAATCTCTAGCGAAAGAGAAAGCGCTGAAGAAGCGGAAGAAGCTGAAAGTTGAAGCGAAGATCTCCTCCCTCCAGAAGGGCCAGGGGACATTCCTTACTCTTCTAAGTTCGGAAGAGGCCGCAGACCAAATGATCAAAATATGCACGGGTGGCCTTGAGTCGATAAATGGATGCCACAGGAGAAGACTTAGTAGTGTGAAACTCTCAAAGCTGAATTCATTAAACGTTTCTATGTCCGGAAATTTTGGCACTAATACTTCCAAGAACGATGCCTTTCTTTGATTGGCTCTACAAGTGTGATATGGAGACCTACATTGCGATCGAGAAAGCCATTGAAGGTAATGTCAACGTTTAGACCCCGATTTTTAGGACTCTGCCCCCACCTCGGAAGCTAGACGGATCTCTATGCACCGGCGTGATAGAAGCGAAGTCGGGAATGCAGCCATTGCTCTCGAGCTTGATTCTAATGATCCTCAAGACGTGTCGAAGATTCGAGAAGCTCGTGAAGAGACACCTTCAACCTATATGGACTCGCGATCCGCCCGAAGAGAAATCGAAGGATTTTAAGGCAAGGATTCGTGCTTGGAAGATAGTGTTGATAGGTCTGTCTTGTTTTGATTAGTGTAGCAGCGATGTCTCCATGGCCTACTTGCGGAAGATAGTGTTGATAGGTCTCATCTTGAATATTCTACATATCTATATACATCAATTATTGCTTGGCTTGGCAATCTCTTATTGTCTCCATGACCTACTTTATTTTAATTTAACTTGATCGAGAATCACCTAAGTGATTCTTGCGCCCTTTACACTCATTGCTTATCTGTGTTTGTCTTTTTGCTATGTTTGATTGATATCTAGGAGGAAAATTGTGTTGGGAGAATTTTCTTTAATGAAATATCAGCAAACTCCCAACGGTCCTCGGTAGATTAGAAACTATATTAGTGCAACTCCACTTATTCTTCTTGTAATATTTATAAGTAGTTTGTACCGATAGTTTATAGTGTTAGCTCATAGTATTAGGTTTTGGCATCATCAAATATGGAGAAATTGTTGGGGAGATGATTCAACGAGTAGAATGTTTAGAAGATTTGGCGATCCCAAAATCCTAATTTGATTGTTGAATCATTCCTTTGTATTTATGCCAGTCTGTGAGAGTTTCGGACTCGATAGACTTGCTTTCAGCATGGTCCAGACACAGAAGTTCTGTCTGCTGAACCTCAGTAGACTATCCCCTTCAGTACCATGGAATGAAGATTTAGTAGTTATGGACTTAACTGGAGCAGCATACTGAAAGGTGTTCAGATTCAGTAGTGCTGGACTCAGCAGGAGCGACATACTGAATGGTGTTCAAGAGTCAGTAGAACTGGACTCAGCAGGGGAGTTTGCTGAACTCAGAGTCGACCTTCAGTAGAGATGAACTCAACAGGAGTATACTACTGAACCCCTGGTCAGACTCAGCAACGGCCTGACAGTTTCCTTGACTGTCAGCGGTCTTCATAGTATAAATCAGTAGAGTTGTCCGAGGTCGTACACATCAGAGAAGTCAGCTTCAGTATCTGCCTTGAAGTTTGAATGTCTCAACAACTTTCTACACCTCGATCAATGACGAGCGACTAGGCGTCAAAGAATGTTTAGTAAAAGCTGCAATCAACCACTTTCCTTAAAATAGAGTGGACTCTGCACGATTTCAAAAGAGCCGTTAGCTACCCAAATAGAGTGACACGTGGACAGTACATCTCCAACGGATCAATCCATAGCTCACCTCTATAAATAGAGAGAAATCAAATCGTTGAGTATGAGAAGCTACGACACGAAGATATACGATTTACGAGCATTGAACAAACAAGAACACATCTTTCGCGAAGAAGCTGCAGAGAAAACAACCGGAGGCGAAGCACTCATCTTGCTCTAAGGAACCAAGCTTCATAGAATCAAGCCTCTAGCATCCAAGTGAAAGAACACGAACCCGGAGAGATTATTCCTCATGCATTCTTCACTCAGAAGCCCTTTCTTGTTCCCTTTCCCTCTAACCTAAGCTCAAGCCGAATTTATCTATAGCTTAGAACCGAAGGAGTTCATTTCTTGAACTGTTCTTATTGTGAAGAACTCCTTCATCGTTGGAGAAATCATTCTAACATTTTTGTTTGACTTTGTAAGCGAGACTTGCTTAGTATAATCACAAGGTTGTGTTTGTCACGTGTACAAACCGACCGAGACTAACTCGGTATAATAAAATATCCTCGATCTTGTTCGGAGACGGTGGACGTAGGATTTTAGATATCCAAACCACTTAAAAGTCGATGTGTCTTTTCTTGTTGCATTGATTTACTATTCATTTTGAAATCGTTTACAAAATCATTCAACGAAGTTTCGATAAACCTTAGCGAGTGCACTAATCTACTTAAAGCAGTTTTTATTAATAACATTTTCAAACTCAACTAAATCGGGCCTACACATTTCCGCACGCTGCGAACTCCTAGCGGAACAATGCTGAATGGTCGACATCGGCCCGGCTAGCGGACCTCAGTATAGGCGGTCACTACTATCCACGCAATCTAGAAGCGCTTATCTAGTCATCGAATCCATTCTGGCAGACATCCTCAAGTGTCGGACTCGTTGGCGTTCAAGTTTGAGAAAAAGGTTTTCGGTGTATTCACCCCCTCCACACCCGAACGTTTGACTCGGGACCAATATAAGATCTTTTCTCGCATTGCTATCTTGATATCATACTCAATCTCCTTTCGGCATATTTGAGGCATAGTCTCGTATCGAGTGCTTTAAGAGAAAGTCGTGATTGTTCAAGCAAACGGTTTGAATTTCTGCATATACTTGAGTTTGAGATTATCGAAAGTTTCGAATGACACGTCCGGATGCGGCTCATTCATTGTCTTCCATATATACCAACTCTTGAAGAATTCAACCTCGATCTCTTCCCCAAGCTTGATTGATTTTCCATGGCACCTATAGTTCTTGGATAAATGATCTTCTTGATATTGTCGTTCTATTTCCTTTTGAAATATTTTGAAGTTGTTGGTATGCTCCTATCATTCTCGGGGATTTTTTCCCTATCTTCTATCTCAATCTTACGTTTGAGTGCCTCAAGGTCTCCTAATGTGATTCTTTTACGGAAGCGACTTGAACCAATCGGGCCTCAGCACATATATCCAATCCTCTCTCACATGCATCTCATATTGCCTTCATCTCGACTTCTTGCTCTTTGGATAGCTTAGTGGAGGGAGCATTGCTAGGATTCGGTACCAGCTTCAACTTCACTAGGTTTTAGTTGATATGGACTTCAGAGTATCTAGAGCCTTTTTAGTAGATTTGGCTTTCTCGGCTTACGCTTGAGCTTTAGATTTCTGGGTGTAACGGATCTTGTCTTCTTGAGCGCTTGGAGCTTTGATCTCGAATACCCTTCTTGGTTTTTAGCATTGATATTTTCTTCATCTTGAAGACGTATAGCCATCTCTTCATCATACTTAACCTACTCTTTAGGAACTTGGAATTTCGGCTCGGGAGCCACGGGAAGCCTTGGGAGGAGGTGGGCATCGGCTCCTTTTTTCTTTGCCCTTAGCCGTTGAGTGTATGGGTTCGTCTTGATCAACTCTTTATGTCCTTCATTTGGTTCTCGTCCCCTTACACTTTTTCTATACAATCTCTTGACTTTGAGTAAGGATAATAGTGGTTTCTTCTACTACCTTCCCTTTTTGGCATAATCAATGAGGTGGAAGGCGGTGACCTTCTCGGTGAGGCTTGAGGCTGCGAGATTGATTGTATTAAGTTTAGAATCTACGTCCGAGGGACGTCCGTGTATTCTTCCCGGTGTTTGTCTTGTTCGGTTTGGGCGTCTTTGATGACTTCGACTTTGGCGACCTCATTTTTCTCCAAATAGTTCTCGACTAACTTGATGAGCCTTCTTCTTTAATCACACGACCTTCTTGAGCTTGTTCCTTCGGTGCCTTAGAGACACTTTCGGTTGTTAGTACATTGCGCTCTTAATAGCCTTGGAGGCGCCCGCTAATGTAGTAGCCATCTTTTCGGTGAAGATGCGGGCCGACTGCGGTATATGCTGATATTATTGGGAAACACTGTCCTCTGTGCTTCTAGTGCTTTGCGGAGGATCTCATCAGTATCTGAGAGAATTGGAGTACTGATCCTCTTTACTTAAGTTGTCAGGTCAGTTAGCTTCTACGTCAGAGTATGAGTGGATTTACTCCAGTTGATATGCACATCTTTGGTGAGAAGAGGGTTCTTGTGACCTTGAAGTTTTATGATTTTGTTGATATTGGCAATGGATGCATCTCGTAGTTCTTCAACTTGATAACTGGATTTGGTGAGCTTTGTTGTACCAGTCGATGGCATCTGGAGCTGAGAAATAGACGACACTGAGATGATCGCACCAGATGAAGGAGGTAGGGGTGGTGACTCATCATCGTCGTTGCCATGAGATTTTCCCTCTACATATCCTCCCTGGTCTGCATCCTTGGGTGGTGATTTGTCATTATGTTCAGTATTTGTCTGAGTCTGTGGCTGAGAAGGCTCTTCAGATTCACCTTTCAGACTCAACAGCATCAGTATGGCTGAGCAAAGATTGTCCATTGATGCTACGTCTACTGGCTCGCCATAGCTAATTTAACCTTTAAGCATTTTCTCCTCGCTTACCAGTACTAGGACTATCCCGAGGTCGATGGTCTCATCAGGAATGGCCCAATCTTGGAATCGGAGACGCATCTGGACCCTATCCCTTACTGCAATATCGACTAGATCCTAGTGATCTTGTATTTTGGGAATCTGGTCTGCTATCTCTCTGATAGCTACGGGCGACTTGTCGTATTGAAGTTGGTAAACTAGAGACCTCGAGTTTGAAGTAAGTTCGTGGGAGTTAAAGCTTTGTGTTTCTTCTAAGCTAATTCTCTTAACTTTGTTAGTTAGAATGACATCCTCCTTGCCTAACTCTGAGTACTGAATAGATATTTGTTTGTCAGGGGCAACTGTAGGTTCAACTTTCTTCATTAACTTCCTCTTCTTTGGCTGAGGTGGAGGACTAGCCTGAGTGGACGATGCTAAGCGTTTATTATGAATTCTTCATCCAATGATTTCTTAGTTGTTGCTACATTACGGAACTTGAGAGACTTCTTGTAAAACGAGAACGAGTCGGCGAAGGCGATCCCACCCTAAGCGAAGTCTTCTATCATAACGGCGACTTTGCTTCCATATAGTAGTTTGCCTTTGGGGATCGGCTAAAGACAGATTTTCACGGTCATCTCGACGAACTTCTAATTCGAGCCTTGAATTTAGTGATGAAGAACTCGGTCCAGCTCACTTGGACTCCATCCATGATCGCCATCATGATGCGGATCCCGATCTTTGAAACTAATCGAAAAAAACTGCAGAGCTTGTTAGGATGTGGTTGACTATGTAGGCCAAGCCCTGTACTTGGAAGAAGTTGATTCTTTGGGAATGCGGCTTTGAAGATAATTTTTTCGACATTGAATTGGCTAAGATATTTGTTTAAATATGTCTCCTTATTGCCAACAAGAGAGATCCCTTCATTAGAGTGATTGAAGCTCCTCTTGGTATGATATGCAAGAAATATCCTTGAAGTCTTTGTCATTCTATCTTAGATTCAAGTAGAATTCCTTACGTGGTTGCCATACATTGTTCGAGACTTCCTTCTAGTATGATATGCAAGAAATATCCATGAAGTCATCGTCATTTTGTCTTAGATTCATGTAAAATTCATCTACTTGCCTCGGCAAGCACAAATGAGGAACTCAGGTAAGAAGCGTTATGAGTCCTAAAGAGTGGAGTGCGTTCAACATGGGCACCATGCACTCTAATTCACACGTCCTAAAGTCCAGGACTGGCTCGAACCAAACTCTTTTATTTATGATGATCTCCTCCATTATTTGCGAACTCGCCATAAAAAGCCCGAATTTGCAAAACCACATATTAGCACTCGAAAATAGAGTAAGTTAGTGATTGAGGATTAAGTTGAGAGATATACCGAAGGATTAGTGTTGTTGAGGTAATGGATGTCGGATGCAGATATTTGCAATGCATTAAGTAAATCGATAATGGCGGAAAGTAGTTTTTCAGAACAACTAAATCATACATATAACATAAGTGAATATGAACGATTTATTCAGCACACGGTTCATATTGATCTGAATTTAAAAGATGAACGACATAGATATAATGTTATGAGAGGTTGTGATTGTTGTGCCGCTTATAATCTCGACCTACGTATCTATATCTCAAAAGGTAAGGTGAGATGACATGCGTTTAATGCGCCGTGATCGGCGTATGGAATGTCGTGCTTTTAATGTAAAGTTTTTAATAAATGACATCCTCTAGAAATTAATGGCAGGGGTATAAATGCAATGTATCTCGAATAAAGTATACTAAATAAGTACTCAAAACACGTCATTTGAACATAGTAGTCGGTGATACCATCGTGTCGATCTTTGAGTAGTTCAGCTATGCGGAGATAAGTTCCCCCTCACTCAGTAGTTCAAGGATCCACTTACTGAACCGAGTCAGTAGGGTCCAGTAGATCTAGTTCTACTAAAAGTTCGTGGAATCTGGTTTCAGCTAGAGATTTGGTTAGTATGTCGGTCGTTTGTATGTCAGCATAGATTTTCTCTATTCTGAAGTCCTTCTTGACATGCTCTCTGATGAAGTGATGTCTGATATCCACGTGCTTGCTTCTTGTATGTAGAACAGGATTATGAGGAATTGCAATAGCACTGACATTGTCGCAGTAGATCGACACTACATCTTGATGAATATAATAATCGCGTAATTATTGTCGAAGCCAAAGGATCTGGACATAACAACATTCGTCAGCCATGTATTCAGCTTCAGTAGTAGACGTTGCTACTGAATGCTATTTCTTGGAAAACTACGATATGAGCTTACTGCCAAGAAATTGACAAGTTCCTGAGGTTGATTTTTTGTCAATTCTACACCCTTCATAATCTGCATCATAATATCCAGTTAGTTTAAGATTATCATCAGCAGGATACCATAACCTAATATCATGTGTCCCTTTTAGTTAACGGAGAATCTTCTTCCCTAAGTCTAGGTGACTCCGCTCGGGATTCGCCAGAAATCTCGCGCCTACACCTACAACATATGTTATATCAGGTCTGCTGGCAGTTAAGTATAATAAGGAAACAATAATAGGATGATAGTCAGTAGAATTAATAGAAACTCTCTCTTTGTCAATATCTATCTTTAAATTCGTGTTCATGGGAATCTTGACAGATTTGCTGGATTTACAGTTGAATCTCTTGATGAGATTTCTAGTATACTTGACTTGATTTATGAATATTCCTTTCTTAGATTGCTTCACCTGAAGACTAAGGAAATAATTCATTTCTCCCATCATAGACGTCTCAAAATACGCTTTCATCATTTTCTCGAATTGTGACACATAGTCAGATTTCTAGATCCAAATATGATGTCGTCCACGTAGATTTGCACCAGTAGAATATCATTGTCTAACTTGATGTTGAATAGAGTGCGGTCTATAGTTCCCTTACGAAATCCTTTACAAGTAGAAAGTGTGAAGGGTATCATACCAAGCCTTGGGTGCTTGTTTTAACCCATATAGAGCTTTCTTAAGTACGTATACTTGATATCATTGTTGAAAGCAGGCAGTTGTTGTACATAGATTTTTTCCTTTAGTACGCCATTCGGGGAAAGGCGACTTTACATCCATATGATAGATAGTAAAAACGTTGATGAGTTGCATATCCTAGGAATATGCGAATTGCTTCAATCTTGCAAGCTGGAGCGAATGTTTCATCAAAGTCTATTCCTTCGGCTTGACAATATCCTTTGGCAACTAGTCGAGCTTTTTCTTGACGAGATGTTATTTTCATCTCGCTTGTTCATGAGACCCATTTGGTTCCGATCACATGTTGGTGCTTGGGTCCATCTACTAGCTCCCATACGTCGTTTCGACAAACTAATTGAGCTCTTCTTGCATGGCAGTGATCCAGTTAGCATCATTCAGCGCATCGTCAATTAAGTGAGGCTCTTTAGTAGACAAGAAATAGGAGTGGAGAGCACTTTCTCATTGACAGAATTTCTTGACACTAGCTGATGGATCTCCGATAATAAGATATGAAGTTTGATCATCTAACCATGAATGACATCTTCTTATTTCTTCTTCACGGAGTTACTTACGCACAAAGAGTGGGATTGTTTGGAATTTCAATAGTCCTATTTTGTGATTGAATTAGTTCAGTAACAAGGTTAGGATCTATTGAGTCACCAGGTTCAGGGCATTCAGCTTAGGAACATTAGTAGTTCCTCCTAAGGAGTTGTTCTTAGTAGAGGTCTCAGTTACCACAAGCATTTCTTCATCGACCTTGAGTTACAGGATCGATTATGTTCGGGAAAATTGATTGCTTCGGCTACATTGCTTCTGTTGGGTGATTACGTTTTTCTTCATCCCACGAATTGTCATCCCAACAATGCTCGGATCTTTTGTAGATCATCATTTAGATTTAGATCTTATAGCTTGCTGCTTACCTCTTCAACATCTTGCTGAGAACTTTGTTTCCTGTTCTTAGTAGCAAACTCATTAAATAGAACATGAGGGATTTTTTCCACTCAAAGTATCAGGTAGTTAAAGGCACTCGAAAGCTTTTTCTCACCCTTGAGTATCCTAAGAAAACTCCTTGGTCTAACTTGCTATTAAAGACACTTAGCTGATCCTTTCCATTATTGTGGATAAAGCATGGACAACCAAAAAATATGAAAATGTGAAATAGAAGGTGTTCTACCTTTCCAAAATTCATATGGTATCTTCATATGCAATTGAGTCGGTAATGAGAGATTCGAGTATAGTCGTGTCGGTAGCCACGCCCAAAACTTTGAAGGTAGTCACGAGTCTTCGAGTAACATTCTTGCTGCTTCTTTAAGTGTTTTGTTCTTTCTTTCAGCAAATCCATTCTGCGAGGTGTGCGTCTTTGCTAAGGTTTCGTGATAAATTCCTTCGGCACGCGTACTCTTTCATCATTGAATTCGAGAATTTGGTTCCTCCATCTCGAGCGTATTCTATGTAGTTTGATATCCTTTTCGGACGCTCGTCTTTGCAGTGAGTTTCGGCGAGTTCAATTTTGGCGTCGACTTGTCGGCAATGAAGATTACCCGTATGTATCTCAAGTAGTCATCTATGACTACAAGAGCATACTTTTGCCTACGATTGTCATCTGGAGAGACCGGCTGAATATGTCCATGTAGGAAGCGATTGAAGGATTCCATCGGTAGAAGGTGATGGAATTGGTGGGTTGCGAATCTAGTTAGATTTCCTTTCGTACGCGCTTCACGGTTCTTGTGTCGTTTGAAGACTTCATTGGGCGAGTCCTCGACTTTAGCATTCCTTGCTAGGTTATTCATTGCCTTGAAGATCGAGATGGCTAAGTCTTCTATGCCACAACCATGTTGTTCTATCATCGACTTTGCTTGTTCTAGTAAGCAAGCTTCGGGTTGGCGGTATTCGAATTTGCAAGATAGATCTTTCTTCTCCTCGAGCACGATAGCACGACTTTTACGTAGTTTTGTCAAGAAAATCACAAAAAAGCGCATCAAAAGTTACTTTATTGGAGTTATTACAAAATTGTGGCGAAAGGAAAGATTATGTTGAAGTCCTTAGCATATGATACTCTGAAACTGTGGTAGTTTCGATTTTCAATGCTCCATATCCCCTTATATATCCTTTGGAGTTGTCACCAAATTCGATTATGGCTCCTTCATGCTAAACATAGTCGGTCGGTAAATTCTTTTGATGTGTCATGTGTCTTGAGGATCTAATGTGCACGATCCAAGGGTCCTTATGCACACGCAAAATGAAAACAAATTCAAGTACCCTTTGAGCTCGGGTTGGGTCCTTAGATGTTAGTAGATTTTGGAACCCAAATCGGCCCGACTAGCCTAGCGGTGCGAGATAGTTTACAGCCCATGTTATCGATGAATCTCAGCTGTTGGGTGAAAGATGATGACTTCTTTGCTTTCCGAGGTTGGAGTGACTTCTTCTTGAACTTTTGGGTTTCTTCTAACTCCGGGCTCATACTAGTATGATCCGTATTGTGTTACACCGAGGATGGCCAAACCGACCTTCCAATTTCCCCCTAAGTTTGATCGAGGTGTCCACGGGGCTTGAACCTCTAGTCATTTTTCGATAGCTAGGTTGTGGTGCTCTCATCTTTTGTTTATTCTTCGTTTGAGGGGTTATAGGTTCCACATGCGAGTTTCCCGTTGATAAATATGTCGGCCCGGCTTTCTTAGAGCCTCTCTATCCCGAAGTTGATGCCTCATAAATGTATCCAAGTCCTTCCTTTTGAAGGATGGTCTTTGTGATCTCGGCGTTCGTTTAAGCTTCTCTTTAGCTCCTAGACATTGCTTCGGACATTAAGTTTCTCCAGGCCTCATCTCTCTTTCTTAGAGCCCCAACTCGAGTCAAGGCGTCCCGAAGCTTTCCGTCAGGTGCCCGACAATTTCGGTATCTTTCTCGAGTTGTCCTTGATTAGAATTTTGAGATATGAGATTCTTAAAGTTGAGACTTAGTCGTTAGAGAATTTATCTCTTCCTTACGTCTCAGAAAAATCCTTAGAGTTAGTAGAAACCCGACTACTCATTAAAAAGTCTATGATTTTCGGCTCTCGGGAGTTCCACCTCCCGAAGTGTCTTCTTGAACTAAGTGCTCATATCTATATGTTCCTCCATAAGTTCTTTATGGGGTAGAACCACATCTAATGGTTCTCCTGCAACAGAGGATGTGTCGTGAGTGCGCAGTGAAGAAGGGCATATATTTGGAACCTCGATGTCTTTATCGACCATAAGGTACCGTTCGGTTTCTTCTTTTTGATTGCCATAAATGTGATTTCATCTTCGATAAATCCGTAAAGGTGTCCTCTTCACTTGTGCAATTGGATAGTTCTCCTGGTTTTTAGGCACCACTTTTTGACAAATTTTTTCGCGTCGGCCTTTCTTTCGACTCTTTCCATGGCCGAGAGCTCACGGACACTCATATTGATAGTGCTGTTTTCTTGCGGTTATAACATGAAGAATTTTGGCATCTCTCTTGGGAGTGTCATTCACTATAGTGGTAGTATTCTCGGTGTTCTGCATTCATTACAGAGAGTTAGACTCTTCCTTTTTATAATGACTATCCTTACCTTGAGAGTGGTTGTTCATTCTCTTCATCTTTCTTAATATGTCCTTCTTCTTTTGGTATTTTGCGGCAAGAAGGGCATGTTTCTCAGCTAAGTTGTCGGCGGTTGGAATAGATATTGTGCTTGTTGCTGATTAACTTGCTGCGAAGGGCTTGCTTCATGTGTGCTTCATGATCCATTGGCATTTATCTTGAAGCACCCGTACATGTGGTAGATTGTACTCGGAAATTCATCGACTTTAACCTCACGAAAATATAAAATCGGGAGTAATAGTACTAATTCAAATCTACGTAAGTAAGTAGGTAATGAATACCACTTGGGCCTAGTTAAAGCCCTTAATATCTTGGTCTTAATCTCCTTGTTGGAGATTGTCATCAATAGATTCGCATAGGATCATTACAAAGGCTTCAAATCTCGCGAAGTTCTAGCTCTAACTAGTTTTCTTTAATCTATGGAGTTCCTTGACTCGGTCAGTTAGAGCTTCCCGAGTTCCTTCACTTACTTGTAGTTAATCTGGCCGAGGCTAAGTTCGGCAAGAAGAAGCCATAATTGATTTTGGTGAAAACTCCAAGGTTACACAAGGGGATACGAAACGTAAAATAGGAATTTGTAATAGTTCTAGATTATCATATGTTGAAGGACTTCAACATAATCTCATTACATCGGTCAATTCTATAATGACTCAATAAAGTGACTTTTGGCGCAGGTTTTGTGATGTTCTTGATAAATCTCTTGGAAAACCTGTGTTATCGAGAGTCGAAGTGAAGAAATATATGTTATCTTTGAAGGGAATACCGCTGAACACAGAAGCTTGCTTGCTAGCACACAAAGTAAGATGACGAGAACAACATGCTTGTGGCGCGGGCAGTGAGCTATCGAATTTCAAGACTATGAACAAGCTAGCAAGGAATGCTAATGTCAAAGATTTGTCCAATGAAGTTTTCAAAAGACACAAGAATTATGAGGCACGCTTGAAGGGAAGCAAAAAAAGTCAAGTAATCCGCCTATTAAGTCGCCTTCCGCTAGTGGAATCCTTCGGTTGCTTCACACGTGAATCTATTTGGGTCGGTCGATCCGGTGATGACCAAGGGAAAGAAATATGCTCTTGTAGTCGTTGATGACTATTCGAACTATACAAGGGGTGATTTTCATCGCCAATAAATCGGCGTCAAATTTGAACTACCAAAGCTGGCTGAACGGCTAAGCGTCGAGAAGGATATCAAGATTAAAGAATACGCTCGAGGCCAGGAACAAAGACCTCGGCGGCACGTGCGCCTCGAGAAGAATGGTCTTGCGAAAGGAAAAATAGAACTCTTAAAGAAGCGGCAAGAACATTACTCGCGAGCTCAGTAGACCATTGATGTTACGGACGAAGCTACCGGCATTACCTGTTACACTCGAACAGATCTCTATTGACTCGAGATGCACAGAAAACACCATATAAATTATGGAAAGGGAGAATTCCTTCTATCTCTTATTTTCATACTTTTGGTTGTTAAGGTGCTTTATCCATAATAACGAAAGGACCAATTAAAGGTATTTGATAGCAAGTCGGACCAAAGAGTTTTCTTTGGATACTCCGGGGAGTCAACAAAGTTTTTCGGGTCTTTAACTACCGACCACTTTGCGTGGAGGAAAGCCCTCATGTTTTATTTAATGAATTTACTTCTGAAGACAGGAAGTCAAACTCTCAGCAAGAAGCTGAAGAGGTCAGGATCAAGCTACAAGATCTAAGCTTAAAATATAACATCGAAAAGATCCAGCATTGTTGGGATGATGATTCGAGACGAAGAAAGTGAGAATCAGCCAACAAGCGGTGTAGGCTGAGCAGTTGATTCTGCGAGCACGAATCAATCCCGGGTAATTCGGGTCGATGAAGAAACCTCGGTGGTAGCGGCACCTCTATTGAGAATAACAACTCGGGGGAGCTATTATTTGTTCATTACTATACCTAACGGACTAAGCGGACGACATAATTTATGTTGTAGGTGTATGTGTGAGATTTAGGGGCGAATCAGCGGAGCCATCAAGATTCAGCGAAGAAAATTATTCGTTACAGAAGGGAACACGATGTTGGGTTATGGTTTCTGGCGATGATAATCTTGAGCGGTTGGTTATTCGATGCCGATTATGCGGGATGTCGAATAGACAGAGAAAGTCTACCTCGGGAACTTGTCGGTTCCACGGTAGTAAGCTCGTATCTTGGTTCTTCAAGAAATAACATTGGTAGCTACGTCCGCTCTACGGGCTGAATACATGGCGTCGGAAGGCATTGCGCTACAAAAGCGTGGCCTCGACAACGGCTAAGAGACTACGACATACATCAAGATGAAGTGTCTATCACGTGGCGGGTGCCGGTACAATTGCAATCACACGGAATCCTGTTCTACATACTCGTGCGAGCACGTGGACATAATGCGTCACTTCATCGAGAGATCATGTCGAGAAAAAACATATCAACATGGAAAAGATCCACATTGATAAGCAAAGAGGCGATATTCGACCAAACCTCTACCCGAGACCAGTTAACGATCTCTCGGTAGAACTAGGTCTCTTGGATCCTGCGACTCAATTTAGTAAGACGATCCGAGAGAGTGCTGAGTGAGGGGGAGCAAGCCGTCGATCTTCTTTGAAATACTCGGTGTCTTCCACGGTTGTATCACCCTAACCACTATGTTAGGTGATAGGTTATGAGTATTTATTTAGCATTTGGTGATCAGCATGATGTAGCATTTATTTCCCGCCATTAATGTTCATCGTGCGTCATTAAGCATATCGTTCTCATTAAATACACGACATTCCATATCTCGGCGTAGGCGCATTAAATGCATGTCATTTCACCTTACACATTAAGTGATAGAAATAAGTAGGTCGAGATTATAGGCGACCGGTAATCATAACTTCTTATAACATTTAATGCAAGTCGTCCACCTTCTTAAAAGCGATTGATCTCAACAACACAAGGAATAAAGCATTTCATATTCAGTTTCATATATATTCTTGTGTATATCTCATCTAAGTCACTTTTCCGCCATTAACGAATGATTTGTGCTTCTGCAAACATACTTGCTTAGAAATCCATTACGATCAAGCACATATCTTTCGGTAAACTTTTCTAAAAGCGCTTACGATATTCATTGACTCACTCTATTTTTGAGTGCTAACATCGTTTTTGCGGATTAGGTTTAATCATCATCAATAGCGATGTCCCCGAACAGCGAGGTCCTTATCCCCTCCCACATGCGGGAGATCCTCGACTCCAAGAGAGTCGGTCGAGCCGATTCTCTCCTTCGAGATCCTGCAATGTCGAGTGCATGGACGGCATCTTCGATGCTTTGGAGGCCTCCCGAACTTACGGCACATTCTCTCGAGGTCTCCCTCTCCACGCCTTCCGAGGCAAGTTCAGGAGTTCTTCATGAACATCCGGCAAGATTACAAGGTGACGGACTTCACTGCATAAACTTCATTAGAGATGGCCCCAGCGTCTTGACTAAAGAAGATTGCGGACGTCGATATTGCCAAGTGCATTCTCGGTAGTTTTCATTTATCGATGAAGGATTTCTCCAATAGGCTACAAGGAGTCATCCATCGATCAATATCTCCGCAAATCCAGTGGATAGGAAGGCGTGGTATTCAAAGCGGCGTTTGAAAGAACCAGTTGCTCCACAGACCTGAGGGGTCGGCTTATATAGTGAATCGCGTCTTGACAGTTCGCAAGATCGTATGATCAATTATCAAGGTCAAGATTCAGCTAATCATGGCCATAATGCACGGAGTTAATGTCGGGCTGAACGCCTTCTTCGGATCAGATTCCAAGGCTCGGTGTGTGTGTGTGGTGGGGGGTGAATACCCCCAATTTTTTTCTCAAACTTAAACGCAAACGATCCGATTACAGGAGAACGTCTTTGAATGAATTGACAATCAGAGGCAAAGGCTGTTCCGGATCGCGTGGACGAGTGACTAACTATGCGGGGCTGCTAGGGCGGGCGATGTCGAATTTAGTACCATTCGGTAAGAGTTCGGTAGCGTGCGGAATAGTGTAGGCCCGATTCGGTTGAGTTTGAAAATGAGATTAATGAAAATTGTTTGATGGGTGGTGCGCTCGGTTAAACTTTTGCGAAAATCCGTTGAATGATTTTGTAAGCGGTTTTGAGAATGAATAGTAAATCAATCTGATAGTAAAAAACTGCGACTTTTAAAGTGGTTCGGATATCCAAAATCCTACGTCCACTTTGTCACGAGCAGATTAGGAGGCTATTTTATTATCTTGAGTTAGTCTCGGTTGGTTTGTATCTTTGGACGAACATGGCGCTTGTGATTATGCGAGCAAGTCTCGGTTTACAAAGATCAAACAAAAATGTTTGAACGATTCTCCAAAAGTGAAGTAGTTCATTACGGTAAGAACTAGGGGTGTAAGTGGTTAAGCTCCGGACGCGAGGCCGATCAAACTGAAGGCGAAGACAAACCGAAAAATGTGGTTGGGTTTGGCTTCGTGGTTTGGTTCGGTTTAATTTTTTAGGAACCGTATACATTCGGTTCGGTTCGCGGTTTCAAGAATTTTGAGCGGTTGAACCGAACCAAGCCAATATCCTATTTTTAATTTTATAATTTAATATTTGTCATTCTTATATAAGAATATTATTAGATTTAGATATTATATTTAAGTTAAGATCAATTCCTAATCTATACAAGGAAGAGAAAGGAGTAACAATTATGTACTTATGAGTTCGGAGCGAGTGACGTCCCATAAACTATTATTCTTGCATTATTTAAAATTTAAAAAATAAATAAAAAAATAAAATGATGACGCAGGTGAACCGAACCAAACCATTTATAAGTGGTTCGGTTCGGTTGATTCCGAATCTAAAAACACATCGATCCGGAACCGAACCGAACCATTTTATGTGTTTGGTTCGGTTTCCTAAAATACATAAAAAAACCAAACCAGAACCAAACGGTTACACCCCCTAGTAAGAACAATTCAAGAGATGAACTCCTGCGGTTCTAAGCTATAGATATTTTAAGTTGATCTTAGGTTAGGGGAAAAAGGGAACAAGAAAGTGCTTCTAGAGTGAAGAACAATGAGGAATAATCTCTGGGTTCTTGTTCTTTCACTTGGATGCTTTAATTATATGAAGCTTGGTTCCCTAGAGCAGTATGAGTGCTTTTCGCGTTGGGTTGTTTTCTCTTCAGTTCTTTGCGGAAAGCTGTGTTCTTGTTGGTTTAATGCTCGTATGTTACATGTATTCTTTTTCTTTGTGAACGATTTGATTTTCCCTCTATTTATAGAGGTGAGCTATGGATAGATCCGTTGGAGACGAAGCTGTCCACGTGTCACTCTCTTTGGGTAGCTGACGGCTCTTTTGAAATCGTGCAGAGTCCACTATATTTTTCAGGAACGTGGTTGACTTGCAGCTTTTTACCAGTACTTTGACAGTTGGCTGCTTGTCATTGGTCGAGGTGAAGAAAGTAGTTGAGACATTCAAACTTCAAGGCAGATACTAAAGTTCACTTCTCACGATGTATACGACCTCGGACAACTCTCGGGGATTTAACCCAGAAGACCACGGCGAGTTAAGGAAAGCTGTCGGGCCGTTCTTGAGTCTCACCGGGGTTTAGTTGTATACTCTGGCAGAGTTCAACTCTCTGAAAGTCACTATGAGTTCGATGGCTGCTCCTGTGAGTCCTAGTTCTCTCGACTCTTTCGAGTATCTTCTTTGCTCCCGGGTCCAACACTACTGAATTTGAACACCTCTCAGTATGCTGCTCCTGCTGAGTCTAGCACTCCTGAGTCTTCACTCCATGGTACTGAGACGGTTAGTGTATTGAGGTTCAGTAGAAAGAACTTGAGCTCGACCATCTTTGAAGCGGAAGTCTGCGGAGTACGAAACTTTTAGAGACCAAGGCGTTACTGAATACAAAGGAATGGTTCACCAATCAATTAGGGTTTTGGGATCGACCAAATTTTCTAAGCAGACTCTCTGCTGAATCATCTCCCAACAATTTCCCCCATTTGATGATGCGAAACCTTACACTATCAACTAACACTATAAACTATCAGGTACAAAAACTCATTACAAATATTACAAGAAGAATCAGTGGAGTTGTACATCTTGTTTCTAATCTACTGAGGATCATTAGGAGTTTACGAAATATCTCAATAAAGAAAATTCTCCCAACAGAAATTTTTAGACATCAATCAAACCTAGCAAAAACAAACAAACACCGATAAGCAGTGAGTGTGTGAGTTAGTAATCACTTAGGTGATTCTGAGTGTTAAATTAAACAAAATAGGCCATGTAGACAATGAGATGTTGTCAGGCCAAGCAGCAAAGATGTATATATATATGAGAGAAAAGTTTAGTACAGATACAAAAGTTCAGTACAGATATATCGCTTGCTACACTATGAAAGACAAAATAGACACGAGCTACCAAGACTATCTCGGTAAGACGATGAATCCTTGCCTTAAAGTCTTTCGATTTCTCTTGGGACATAGGGAGTCCATACATCTTGAAGGTGTCTCTCTCACGAGCTTCTAAATCTTTTGATTGTCTTCAGAATCATTAGGATCAAGATCCCGAGCTAAGACTGCTCTTCTGACTTCTCCTGCAATCACACCAGTGTAAAGAGATCTGTCTAGCTTCGGGGTGGGGCGATGGCGTGAAAGCCGAGATGCACGAACATCAACTTTATCTTCAATGGCTTTCTAGACAATATTGTAGATCTCACGGATCACACTTGAAAAGCCCGATAAACAAAGGCATCGTCCTTATGAGATTGAGCAAAAATTTCCCAGGACATAATAGCGCTTGATGAATTCGGCTTTAAGAGTCTCCCAATGCTGAGTCTTTTCCCGGGCATCCATTTATCGGATCGAGGCCACCTATGCATCTTCGATCATTGGGTGCAACGGCCTCTTACAGTACTTATATGGAATGTCCACGTCCTTCGACGGAGGAGGTCTTGGCTTTAGCCTTTACCTTCTCACAGCTGCTTCGGTAGCTTTCGCTTTTGCTAGAGCTTCTTGGCGTCTATATTCTTCCGGTGATAGTATTACGCCTTTTTGTCAGGCGATTATCTTGAAGTTTATCATCTCATCAATCGTCGGCTCAACTCTTTTCTTTTATCCTCTTTGTTGGTTTCCTAGCAGGAACCTTAGTCCTGGCCTTTGTCTGAGCCTTCTTCAGCTTGTTTGATGCCTCAGCCTTAGCCAACTTTCTTGCCGATTTCTCCGCCGACTTCTATCTAAGCTTATTCGGTTGGGGTGATGTATCGTTTCGATTGACTTCTTGATGGTGTAGGAACCTTGATGGTTTTATTTCCCTTTCCCCAATCTTGGTGGATGCGAGAGGAGGCTCTTCCTACATCTTGAAGTCCCCCTCCGGGAATTCGGCCACTTCTTTAATATATTTCTGAGTATCAGAAGTGCCTGTTCCCGCCTCTTTGGGTCCTGAGTCACTTGGGCCAGTCTCAGCGCCTACATCTCCTGCTCTTGAGACACCCTGGGCCATACCCTCTGTCTCAGTCTCTTCCCTCTTAGTAGGAATTGGGTCAGTGGGAGCAGATTTAGCTTGAGTCCTATCTGTTGACTTCTTCCCTTTGACTATCCTTTCCCACTTTTGGCATCATCCAATACGCAGTGGGAAGTGAGACAACCTTGGAGTTGGTGATAAACAAGCATTAGATAGCTATCAAGGTTTTCTCTGAGACCTTCGAATATCTCATCTAGGTCATGCCTCTCAGTTACTGAGCGAAGAATCTTCTTTGCTGAGTCCATATGGCTCTACTTAGGATTCGGCTGAAATCGAGGGCATACACCTACAACATAAGTTATGTCAGGTGTAGTAGCAATTAGATATAGTAGAGAACTAATAATTGCACGAAATTTAGTATGGTCTACTGATACTCCCTCTTTGTCAAGAACTATTTTCATGTTCGTGTTTATCGGGATCTTGATTGGTTTGCCGAATGTGCAACCAAACCTTTTGATGAGGTCTCGAGTGTATTTGCCTTGATTGATGAACGTTCCCTTTTCTGATTGTTTGACTTGAAATCAAAGGAAATAATTCATCTCTCCCATTATTGACATCTCGAATTTATCCTTCATCATTTTCTCAAACTGCTGACACATGATCAAATTCTTTGAACCGAATATAATGTCATCTACGTAGATGCACAAGTAAGATATACATCACCTACAGACGAATCTTGAATAGAGTGCGATCATTTGTGCCCTTTGACAACCTTTCTAAACAAGAAACTCCGGAGGGGTATCATACCAAGCCACTGAGTGCTTGTTTTAACCACGTCTGAGCCTTTTTGAGTCTATACAATTGATGTCCTGCTTTGAAAGCCGGGGAGGTACATTCTACATAGGCTTCTTCTTTTAGTACGCCATTCGGGAGCGCGACTTCACATCCATTTGATATACTCCGAAGTGTTGATGTTGCGTAGGCAAGGAATAGTTTGATTGCTTCCAATCTTGCAAGCTGGAAGCGAGCGTTTCATCAAAATCTATCCCTTTGGCTTGACGGTAGCCTTTTGCCACGAGTCAGCTTTGTTCCTTACTATGGCGTTGTTTTAAAGTCGGCGCTTTTTGTGAAGACCCGTTTAGTTCGATCACGTGTTGATGTCGGGAGTGCATCAGCAAGCTCCTATCGTCATTTCTAGTGGGCCCCGGATTCAGCTCCTCTTGCGTAGCAATGATCGAGTCGGCATCTTTCAACGCGTCCTCGATTGGTGAGGTTCTTGATGAGACAAGAAGCGGGAATGTAAAAAGCGCTTTCTCACGATAGAATGCGGATCTTGTCTTAACAATTCTTGACGGATCTCAAATAATAAGATCGAAGAGTGAGCATCCGGCCGCGATCGACGATGTCTTGCTTCTTCATACGAAATTTTTTCAACCACGGATAGTAGGAGAGTTAGTATTTCGGTTGTACTATTGCGAGATTGAAACGATTTAGTGACAAAAGTTGGAGTCTATCTTGAGTCGCACCGGGTTCGGGGGCGTTAAGCTCGGGAGCGTTATTAGTTTCCCTTGAGTTGTTATTCTTAGTAGAGGTCTAAGTTACCATATTGGTTTCTTCATCGACACTGAGTTACTTGGGATTGATTACATTCGGTAGAATCAATGCATTCGGCTACGTTAGCTCCGTTTGTGATTCGGTAGTCTTGATTTACGTTATCCTCTTACGAATCATCATCCCAACAAAGCTAGACCTTTTTAATATTATCTTTTAAGTTCGGATCCATACCCTCTACTTGATGTCCTCGGACCTGAATTTGAGTTTACGCTCCTGTTCTCATTAGCAAACTCATTAAAGACAACATGAGGGCTTTCTTCCATGCCAGAGTCGGGTAGTTAATAACTCAGAAGGCTTTCTTGGCCGGCCGGGGAGTATACTAAGAAAACTCCACAGTCTGCAACTTGCTATCAAAAATATGGAAATGAGATAAGAGATGCTTCACTGCCACTCCATAGTTCATATGGTGTCTTCGATGTTGCTTTGTCGGTAGAGATGCGGTATGAGTGTAACATACGGTATCGGTAACCCGCCCATAATTTGGATGGGAGTCCTGAATCTACGAGCAGGGTTCTTGCTTGCTTCTTTGAGTGTTGTTTTCCCTCTCGGCAATCCCGTTTGTTGAGGCATGCATACGGCGAGACGTCTCAAGTTCTATTCCTTGAGTATCGCGGAACTCTTTAACCATCGCATTAGGGGAACTCTGTTCCTGCATGCGAGCGACTCTTTTCGATTTCGGTGTTCTTCTCGTCTTGAGCACTTTTCGAAGCGTAGGAAACTTTGTTTTGACGTCGGACTTATTGGAAATAAATATGACCCATGTGTAGCGCGGTAGTCATCAATTACTAATGTATACTTTTTACCTACGATCGTCACGGGGAGAGGCGGGTCGAACAAGTCCATGTGCGGAAGCTAAAGGATTCCGTCCAGTGGAGGATGATGGGCCCGGGTAGACTCCTCACGGTATGTCATGTGTCTTGAGCATCCATTTGTCCATCTACCATAGGTCCCTGTGCACACAAAACAAGAATTATATTCGAGGTACCCTTTATTTTTATTTTGGGTCCTTAAGCGTTAGTTTTGGAAACCCCAATACGTCATCTCATGACCACAGTGAGTCACGGACAATTTCTTTCCATTTTGTCGACATATTTCAACTTTCTGGTAGGTGAAGTTGACCACGAGGCTTTCTCGGTTCGGGGAGTCTGATCTTACGAGTTGGTGGGCTAGCGACCTTAGCCTTCTGAATGGCCTTTTTCTTCTTCTGACCTTTGGGACCCCTTCTGACAATAGGATCATAGTAATATGACCCATACTGAGCTGGATGTGTCAGTTGTGACGATCCATACTCATTAGCCCACTTTACTCTTCTGGTTCCCCCTTGATTGTGCTGTGGTGATTTTGAACTGAACTTCTGGTCAGACTTTTTATAGATAGGATGAGGTGCTTTCATCTTCTGTTTGTTCTTTGCTAAGGGGTTTAGTGATTCAGCATTGATCGTCTCCACTTGAACAAATCTATCAATTAGCCGATTCTCTAAGAATGTGGAAGCAGATGTGGAGGCTTCGTGTCTGAACCCGAGTCCCTCCTTGCAGTGCTCAGGCTTGTTGTTTGCTAGCATTAACTCAAGCTTTTTCTCAGCTCCCATGTAACGCTCTATCATCAAGTTTCTCCAGACATCATCACTCTTTTTCAGAGTTTCGTGCTCGGTCTGAAGTCCTGAGAACTTCTACTTCAGCAGACTCAATTCAGTATCTTTTTGAGTTAAGTCTTTGGTCAGTACTCGGATCAGATCTTCTTGTTGCTGAGACTTGGCCATCAGAGAGTTAATCTCCTCCCTGAGTGTCATAACAAGTCATTCCGACTCAGTAGCAACCTGACTCTCCTGAGAAAGTCTCTGATTTTCCACTTTCAATGCATCCAACTCCTGAAGAGTCTTGCTGAGCTGCAGACTCATCTGAATATGCTCATCGAGTAGTTCTTCGTAGGTGATCGCGACGTCCAAATTCTCGTCTGCACCTGAAATAGTGTCTTGTATGCAGTGTGAAGAAGAGTTAAATGGTTCTGGAGAGTTGACCTCATCCTCTTCTCCTGCCATCAGACACTTTTCAATATCTTCTTCAAGCTCTTTAGCCATGAAGGCGGCTTTTAATCGGCATCCGAGGAATCCGTGAAGAATTCGACTTCTTACAGTCGTACGAGTTCACAAACAATATAAGCTTATCGCTTCTTGATGAACTTCTCCCTTCGAGCTTTTCTTGCGGCTCTTTGTTGCATCTTGAGCTCAGGACAATCGTACTGATAGTGTCCTGCCTTCTTTGTTCTCACTGTCTTTCGACTGTGCAGAATTCTCCTGTTTCCTACATTCAGAAGTTTGTGAGTCAGGAGTGCGTTTTGGTGAGAAGTCAGACTTACTCTTTCAGTCTCTGACGACTGTGGACAATTTTCTGCGCCACTCCTTCTCCTTTTGATACTTGATCGCAAGTAGTGCATATCGTTTAGCTAGGCGTCCTTCTTGTAAGTCACTTGTTGAAGGCTCGGCTTTGCTAGACTTCGGAGCCGTTGTCGTTGTGATGCTTTAAAAGCATGGTCTATCTCGGTGTAAGCTTTCGGCTCGTTGCTTCTATACGGTGACCGAAATCGAACTCTTCGACTTTTAATTACGAAAATATATGATCGGGAGAAACATTATCAAGATTAGAATGTCTAAACAATGTAGCGAATGGAGTCCAATGTCCGTCTGGAAGTGCTCTCAATATCTTGAGAGTCATCTCTCAGTTGGAGAACGTCTTTCCCAGCCCATTGATTGTGCTCATCAGATCTGTAAATCTGACATTGAGATCTTCAATCATGTCGCTGGGCATGAGTGAAAATCTCTCCGGCTCTGCGGTTCCGGGCGCTAACTTGTTGCTTTGATCTTACGAGTCCCCAGTTGATGGCGCTAAGAGCATCCCCGAGTTCCTTTCTTTGACTTGTAGTCCTGAACTCTGCTGAGATACGAGTCGCTCAACGTGGTTAAAATGGCATTTCTGGCTACCCGGTCAAGGTTGTGAAGCTTCTTCTCCTCTGGAGTGAAGAGGCTTTTGTCTTTTGGCACCTTCTTCCCGGTCACCATTCCTCCTCCTTGAGTTGGTTCGAAAGTCAATCCTATCGAACATAGGTATGATAGGACCGTCTTCAAGACCTCTGTCATACTTATCGTGGAGGGAGGTCGGATGTGCTTCCATTCGACCCGCCATACCCATAGTCACGATTCGACATATCAGACATGTTAGGTAATAATATGAATGAAAAATGATATGCAGTGAAAACATTTTTAGGATCCGTTCGAGTAGACCAATTTCAGATAACAAGATTCTTAAAGAACCCCTGCTCTGATACCAATTGTTGGTCCCGAGTCAAACGTTCAGGTGTAGGGGGGTGAATACACTTGAAAACTTTTTTCTCAAACTTGAACGCGAACAGTTCGATTACGGAGATTGTCTCTTGAATGAATTGATAAGCCGAGGCAAGTTGTTACGGATCGCGTGGGTGAGGACGAGAATATATTGAGGCCTACTAGCTAATTGATGTAAGAATTTAGTAACGTTCAATAGGAGTTTAGTAGCGTGCGGAAGAGTGTAGGCCCGGTCGAGTTGAGTTTAAAAGCGTTATTAATGAAAGCGTTTGAGTTGATTAGTGCGCTTAGTTAAGCTTTTTTTGCGAAACTCTGTTGAATGATTTTGTAAGCGGTTTTTTGAGAATGAGCAACAAATCAATGCAACGGTAAAACACAAGCAACTTTTAAAGTGGTTCGGATATCCAACATCCTACATCCTTTGTCTGAACAATCGGGGAGGCCATTTTATTATCCGAGTTAGTCTCGGTTGGTTTGTCTGTTTGGACAAACACGACCATGTGATTATACTGAGCAAGTCTCAGTTTACAAAGATCAAACAAAAATGTTTGAATGATTCTCCAACAGTGAAGGAGTTCTTCACAGTAAGAACGATTGAGAGATGAACTCCTTCGGTTTAAGCTATAGATATTTTGAGGTTGAGCTTAGATTTAGAGGGAAAAAGGGAACAAGAAAGGGCTTCTAGAGTGAAGAACAATGAGGAATAATATCTCTGGGTCGTGTTCTTTCACTTGGATGCTAGAGGCTTTAATTCTATGAAGCTTGGTTCCCTACAGCAGTATGAGTGCTTTTTGCGTTGGGTTGTTTTCTCTTCGGTTCTTCGCGGAAAGCTATGTTCTTGTTGGTTTAATGCTTCGTATGTTCCATGTATTCTTTTTTCTTTGTGAGCGATTTGATTTCCCCTTTATTTATAGAGGTGAGCTATGGATAGAACCGCGGTGGAGATGAAGCTGTCCACGTGTTACTCTCTTTGGGTAGCTAACGGCTCTTTTGAAATCGTGCAGAGTCCACTATTTTTTTTCAGGAAAGTGGTTGAGTTGCAGGTTTTTACCAGTAGTTTGATAGCTGGCTGCTTGTCGTTGGTCGAGGTGTAGAAAGTAGTTGAGACATTCAAACTTCAAGGGAGATACTGAAGCTGACTTCTCTGATGTGTACAACCTCGGACAACTCTGCGATTTAACTTTGAAGACCCTTGTGATTAAAGGAAGCTGTACAGTCGTTCTTGAGTCGACCGGGGTTCGGTGTTATAATCTTGTTGAGTTCAACTCTGCGAAGGTCGACTTTGAGTTTAGTAAACTACTCCTGCGAGTCCCGGTTATGCGGCTTTTTCGGTATCTTTGCTCTGCTGAGTCCGGCACTACGAGTCTTCACTCTCATAATGCGAGGCGGATAGTCTACTCGGTTCGGAGACAAAACCGAGCTTGGACCATCTTTGAGGGGAAGTTTCTGAGTCCGAAACTCTCGAGGAGACCAGGCGTTGCGAATACAAAGGAATGGTTTACCAATCAAATTAGGGTTTTGGGATCGGCCGAATCTTCTAAGCAACCGTCTCTTCTTGAATCATCTCCCAACACTCGGCTCCAAAATTCTCTTGCCCTTGATGAAGACAACTCCGGCCTTGACTCATTCCCAAAGGCAAGATTCTATACTGGCATAAAGGTTTCGATCATTCTTGAAGATCTTTGCCGGGGAAGAGTGGTCTTCCACGATGCCTTTCCCTTCGATATCCCTTTGATAAGAAGAAGCGTGAAGTTCTTAAATGCGGCGGCAAGCGGGAAGTCCATTGGATGAGGAGGCGCATGTCAAGCATCCTCCGGAGGTCGCTCAAGATCCTCGTCCCGACTCGAGCGGAAGAAAAGAAAGGTCTTCAAAAGCGGAACCTTACGAGAAGTGATTCTGAGGCAGTCTCTATTCAAGACTCCGCAGGTCGGATCGAGAAGGACATAACTACGAGAGAAGGTCAAGATGATTCATTACGAGAAGACTCGGTCGGATATTCAGTGACATTCCTTGGCCGGCAGGTTCACCACGTCAGTCCTCACCTCAGTGCTACTAGCTCGGAGCGGAGCTGCGGGAAGTAGGCTGATAAGAAATCCCAGAGATCCTCGACCATTTAAATCTCGTGGATATAGCCGTCGGGAGCGAGGGTGCGAGATACGTCTAAGGTTCCTTGAATGGGATCTATTGGAAGTGACAATCCACCTCGGGAGCCGGGTCTACGACGGCCAAAGACGAAGCGAGAACACTAGAGAGGAAATCGCCTATGGCAATCCTGCGACTTCGCCTCTATGGAGGATCTTATAGTCACCATCTTTGATGCTCCTGAGTTAGAAGGGCAACTTTGAAGGCAGAGACCACTCGGCCCACAGCTCGATCCTAACTGCACCCGGCTGCCACCCCGAGTTCGGACTAAGGAGGATATGGTGCGAGAAAATCTCTCGAGGGATAACTCGCATCCACCTCCTCCATCATCGGACGATATCATCCCTACGCCGTCAAATCTCTCGGCTAAGCGACGGTCAAGTGGTATCAAGTTTGAGATTAAGGACAAAGTGACTTCGATCAATAAGTGCATCAAGCGTCAAGGTCGTAAAAATCGTCTCGGACTAATTCACGAGGCTCGGACCAAGACTTTGGGCGACTTATACTGCTAAAGTATAGAGGATCGGCACTCAGGTGATTTCAATCTTTGAAGCGATCCTCTCTCAAGCACTTGAAGCCTACGGAGGACATATCCCGGCAGCTCGATTTCAGATCATATTGCGGACCCAGGCCAAGACATTCTCTAAGGAAGTGGCGCCGCACAACTAGATCGTATCTGAAAAGCTGTTGAAAAAGCGGCATAGCTACGCCGTTGAAAGTGTCATGAGCTGTTTGGTGGAACAACATACGCATGCTCACAAATAAAAGAAAAGAAGCGATGGGAATTTGTTAGGAAGCATTAACATTAAGTATGCTCAAAGCCTACTCTAAGTCGGCACTCTGGCAAGCGTAAATTCGAGCATGACAGAGAGATGGACTTCATACACGAGATGCGATTGGAGATGTTGCGGCTTATCTTGAATCTATCGATTACATCTAACGAAGAAATTTGAACAAAAGGTAGCGCCACAGCAGCAACGAGTTGATGACGCCTTAAAGGGGGAAAGTAGTAGATCGGCCTAACCTCGATCCTCTTGAAAACTAAAGAGGCGGGACCAGCTCGATTTGCGTGCAACAAGCGAGGGGAAAGTAAAGATGCTCCACCAAATTTGAATGCTCGGGAGAGCCGGCGATGAAACGATTATTAAAGTGGCAAGTACACAGAAGCCTTAAGCTAAGAAGAGCCGCCCCGAAGTCGGCGGCCAAAAGCAAAGTCCACTGCTTCTCAAGCCGCTGAAAAAGCTTAAGTTCAAAATGCGCAACAATTGCATATGATGAATACGGGAACTTGAGAAAGAAGATGCTAAGCGGAGACAAAAAAGCTAAGAAGGCGTCTGA